>OY740807.1:14444503-15044503 GCA_963514005.1 Raja brachyura | reverse complement strand
ATTTATATTTGCGCTAAATTTAGACAAAAAGTAATTTATTTCTGAGAAAGGAGACTGTTGTATTCTAATGACTGGATCTGTGAAACTTTTCAGTCCAGAAACTCTTGGAACATGGATCAAACAATACTCAATTGTGGATGTGACTTAGCCTATTGATATTTCCTATTGATATTATATTCAACATTTAAGTCACTCGGACTTCCTTTTGTACTATATTCAGAGATTTAAAAAAAAACTGGATGAGCTAATGCATGCTTGTGTCACAGAACTTTGGTTATTTTTGTTAACTCATTATCCACTCTTGCTGCTGCTGTTTGTGACCAGCAAACAGATCATATGGAGGAGAGGTTTATACAGAGAAACTGTTTATATTTCTTTGAAGTCTGAGTTTCTGGGTTAATGGAGTAAACCTGTGCTGTAGTTTTAGAAACCACAAAATATAGTATTACATTTTAGAATTGCACTGATGCGAGACCCATTCAAAGAAACTGAGGCATATTTATGTGCTTAACATGTTGCATCTCATCAAAAGATTTGCATTTGATTTCTCTAATTTCCAGCATTTATTTTTTTGCAGAAGGTTTGTTGATGTGGAAATGGAAATGGAAATGTGAAACAAATGGAAACTTTGGATGAAGAGTGCAGTTGAAAGCAGTATTAGTCATTAATGAAAGTCAGATTAAGATTAGTACCTTTTCAGATTCAAATTAATTAATGTCATGTATACCAGGGTGCAATGAAATTCCAAATTCATATGTAGCTCGCACAGTAAATGGCATACATGCAGTAGCGATAAATACAACAATAAATAAAATGAATGCAAAACAGTGGAATAGTACAAAATCTGAGCTATTATAACTACTGTAACAAGAAAACGACTAAAATACCATAAAATAAAAATCAAGCGAGGTAACCAAGCAAAGCTGGCTCCGTGGCTTAGTTGGTTAAAGTGCCTGTCAAGTAAACAGGAGATTCTGAGTTCGAATCTCAGATGTGCTTAATTTGGGGGGCACGGTGGCGCAGCGGTACAGTTGCTGCTTTATAGCACTTGTAGCACCAGAGTTGCGGGTTCGATCCCGACTACGGGTGCTGTTTGTATAGAGTTTGTACCACGTGGGTTTTCTCCGAGATCTACGGTTTCCTCCCAAACTCCAAAGATGTACATTTGTAAGCTAATTGGCTAAATTGTCCCTAGTATGTGTATGATAGTGTTAATGCGCGGGGATCGCTGGTCGGCGCAGACTCGGTGGGCCAAAGGGCCTGTTTCCACGCTGTATCTCTAAACTAAATTAAACTAAAGAATTAAGAATAAAAGTATTAAAGAAGGAACTGCAGATGCTGGAGAATCGAGGGTTACACAAAAAGCTGGAGAAACTCAGCGGGTGCAGCAGCATCTAAGGAACGAAGGAGATAGGCGACGTTTCGGGTCGAGACCCAAAAGTATGTGGCAGCGTCTCCGGAAAAAGAGGGTGAGAGAGGTGATTGGTTCAGAATCTGATACCAGTGGGAAAGCAGCTATTCTTAAATCTGGACATCTGAGCTTTCAAGCTCCTGGGTTATTTATTAATTTTTGAATCATTTAGATCCTTTTATGTGACTTGCATAACATCCTGATATACTGACCGGAATTGTCTTGTTTTCTTTTTCTCTGTAATTAAAGTTTTGGTCACGTTTACACCAAAGTTATGACAGCTGTTATTATAGGGAACATGGCTTCATGGTGAGACTTGGAGAAACGGCTTAATAATGTTCCTGAGGTTTTATCTTACCTTGTAAAAGACACTAATGAAGCCTTATATATTTTATGATATGATTTAATTTCACTTCCATAACCCATCATAGGCATCAAGGAAGTTCAAGAATGGCACAATTTTATTTTTCACATTTAATGATGGGACTGCAGGAAATGCTGGTGTTTGTAGACCATGACGAGTTATGTTGAACTGATGCATTTGAGAGTCAAACACAGTCTTTGGCGTCAACACATTCAACCCCTTGGTTAATTTTCCATTTGACCAGGCCAGTCTACTGTGCTACAAAGACAGCATGCTTGTTTTCCATCACATGATTGTAGTACTCTTCAATTAAAACCTCAAATTCTATTCCAAACACTTGGACCACAAAAATAAAACTGACCCCACTACCCCACACTGCGCAGTTTGTGCTGTTGTTGCACTATTGGAAGTGCTAACACAGTTGAGCTATTAACTCAATATCCTGAAAGAACAATGTAAAAGATTTCATGTGCAAATTTGCAAGGCAAATTTGTTACATTATAACAGTCACTACACCACAACGGCCTTTTATAACTGTAAAATGCTGTGCAATGCCCAGAGGCCATGGAAGGTGCAGTTGAATATAAGTTTCATTCCTTCCTATTATGGAAGCTTTGACACTGACAGTGATGCACATTAGTTTGATCTACTTATTTATGTCCCTCGGATGTAGGTTCAAGTGATACCTACAGCTGTTTTATTCTCTGCTTCCCACATGCTCTTATTTATCCCCTCTGAACATAGCACACAACCTGGCCATTTAGATAATCATCTTTACATTGACCATGATGCCAATCTAACTAATTTTATATGCCTGCGCACCTACCTTCCCCCTTGGTGCCTTGCCTGCTCTTGTATCTTGTCTAAATGCCTCTTAAACATTTCTATCGTCTCCGCTTCAACCACCTCTGTTGTCAGTACATTCCAGGCACCGTCCACTGTTTAAAAACAAATTTGCATCACACATATCCTTTAAACTTTCTCACTCTCACCTTAAGTATATTCACACTAATATTTAACTGGTGAAAAAGATTCTACCTTGCACGTGCCTCTCATAATTCTATATACTTGTATCAGGTCTTCCCTCAGCCTCCAACGCTCCAGAGAAAACAATGCAAGTCTGTCCAATGTCTCCTCATAGCTATTACACACCAAAGCAGGCAATATATTGGTGAACCTCTTCTGCATCCTCTTCAAAGTCTCAACATCCTTCCTGTAATATGGCAACCAGGACTGTGCACTATACTACAAATGTGGCCTGATCAAAGTTTTTTGCAACAAGACCTCCTGACTTTTTATACTGTACCCATGACCGATACAGGCAAGTGTGCCTTCTTTATCACCTTATCCACCTGTGTTGCCAGGGAGCTGAGAAATTGAACTCCCAGTTCCCTCTGTGACGCAATCCTCTGAAGAGTATCGCAGCTTACTGTATATCTTCCTCTCACTTTGCACTTATCTGGGTTAAACCCTGTCTGTCATTTATAATCCAAGAGTTGCATGAATTTTATGTTTCTTTATGAATATTTGATTATTGTTTATTTCTTAAATGTTTAAATGATTTTGGTCATTTTTTTGGGAAGAAAATAGTTTTTGCCTAAAATTCATATTTTCACCATATCTCTTGTAGATGTTGACATCACTCTACTTTTACAGTTGCTTTCTTTTGCCATGAATTTCTTGTGTAAAAGCACAATTCACACTCTGTAAAACTAGGTGTCGACAGCTGGAAGGCTCTTTGGCCGAGTGTTTTTGATATGTTTACAGTGGTTCCTGTATAGTGAACCTGTATAGAGGCGGCCTACTGTCTCCTAGCACCTGCTTCTTGTCCTTTGCAGAAGTGTCTAATTTTGTTTGTTCAGAGTGATTTCTGCATGAACTTTCATTTGGCTTAGAATGAGCGCAGTGTTGGTTGTGACAATTTGGCTTCTTCAGCAGTGGACAGACTTTTCCATAGTCTTGAGGGTTGAGGAGAAAAAAGCATAATGGCCCGGAGTCCAGGATATCTGTAGCTGATACTATTATTTGGTGATTTTAAATCGTATGGTGAGTATTTCTTTGTTCAACTGTGATTTGTATAAAGCCAACAGTGCCTTGTAAATAGTGGCAAATAAAATCACTGACTTGTCCAAAGAGTTCAGGCATCTCTGTCATAGGGTCATACAGAGTGGCCCTTCATCCCAACTTGCCCATGCTGACCCATCTAAACTAGTCCCACCTGCCTACTTTTGACTCGTATATCCTTCTACAGCTTTCCTATCCATATACCTGTCCAAATATCTTTTAAATGTTGTTATAGTACCTACCACAGCTACCTCCTCCGGCAGCTCGTTCCATGTACCCACCATCCTCTGTGTGAAAATGTTGCCCCTCGGTTCTTATCTGTCCCCTCACCTTATATCTATGTCTTCTGGTTCTTGATTCCTCTATTTTGGGTAAAAGACGCTGTGCGTTCCCCCTATCTATCCCTCCTCCTGATCTGATACTCCTCCATAATTTCACCACTTAGCCTACTGAACACCCATGAATAATGTCCTAGCCTGCTCAACCTCTCCCTATAATTCAGGCCCCCAAATCCTGGCAGCACCTTTGTAAATCTTCTCTGCATTCTTTTCAGCTTAACAACATCCACAGTCATATAACAAGGCCACCAAAACACAATACTCCAAACGCAGGCACACCAACATCTTGTAGAACTGTAACATAATATTCTAGCTTCTGCACTCAACACCCCAACTGCCGAAGGTCAATGTACAAAAGCCTCGACTACCCTAACTACTTGTGATGTCACTTTCAAGGAATGATTACCTGCACTCCTAGATCCCTCTGCTCTGCAACACTCCCCAAGACCCTGCCATTCACTGTGAAGGTCCTACCCCGGTTTGACTTCCAAAAAAGCACACTTTACATATTTCCAGTAAAAATTAATTAACCATTTCGCAACCCACTTGCCCAGCTGTTGTAATTTTTGATAACCATCTTCAGTCTATGATACCACTAATTTTAGTATAATCTGCAGAACTTATTATTAATGCCTTCTCCATTCTTATCCAAATTGTTCATATAAACCACAAACAGCAATGGGCCCAGCACCAATCCCTGAGGCACACCACAGGTCACAGGCCTCCTGTCTTAAAAACAACCTTGCATCATCACCCTCTGCTTTCTTCCATGAAGCCAATTCTTTATCCTTCTGTCTAAACATACTCTATCCATTTCCTCTCATTTACTGTAAAATCATCTTTCCTGGTTTTTTCCCCTACCTCACTTTCAGCTCTCATTACAAGTAATAAACTAAATAAAAAAGTAACTTCTGTCTTTTTTAATTTTCTTTTTTTGTGTGACGTTCCTGACAGAACTGGTATTCATTATTGTGTAGGAAAGAACTGCAGATGCTGGTTTAAATCAAAGGTAGACACAAAATGCTGGAGCAACTCAGCGAGTCAGGCAGCATCTCTGGAGAGAAGGAATAGGTGACGTTTCAGATTGAGATCCTTCTTCAGACTGGTATTCATTATTTTTCTGGTGATGCAAGTACTCTGGTGATGCAAGTACTCGTAGTAGTCTTGATTAGTCGGAATGGCCTGCTGGGCAACTTTTGAAAGTAGTTAGGATCACCTCGCCAGGGCAAAGCCCATCAGCAGGCCTAGCTTGCCTGTCACGGTCCGAGGACTCACTCACTGAGGTAGGCCCGACCGTGGAGTCCGAGCTCAGCCACGCGCCACCGGAGTCGACGGGATCCGCAACCGCCTCAGAGTGAGGAGGGACCTGCGAGCAACCGGCGAGAGTGGAGGCGGTCCACCAAAAGCAAAAATGGGGACCCTGCACCGCCGAGAGTGAGGAAGGCCGCAGTAAGCTACCCTGCGGGGGACCAACGCGAATGAAGGGGGGACCTGGCGGGGGGTCGCCTGTTACCAGGTTTTTACCTTCTGTATTGCTGCCAGGTTTTTACCTTCTGTATTTTGTTGCAGAGAAATGGAATTGGTGCATTTTTGGCTGACATGGGCATGATGGGTCAAATGATTTATAGCGTTATACATTTCTGAGATTCTATGCATACCGGTGAAATGACTTTGTAATTGATTAATCAATTTTTCTTCTAATTTACCTTCATAATTGTGGATTTTGGTGAAATGCAATGGAAAAATAAGGTTTGAAGTGGGGAACAGCTGGAAAATAATGTTTAAATTTTAGTTTAAGCTTCACAGAATCAGAGCTCAGTACCTGAATTCACGCGAGTTGAGTCTTTTTCCTTGAGTCAAAATGTAGAGTTATCTTCACTCTGCTGATTGCGTAATTCACATTGTAAAAGAAGCACATTTCACTTTGTGTAATTTGGGAGGTTGTTTTGATCATATAATAAATAAGCCTTTAGTGATCAGAATGATTACTGAGTGGCATTTGTGAACTGTTAGGATTGCTCAGCACTTTAAAATCAGACGGTAAACCTGATGCAAACCTTGGAAATTAATGTAGGCCCACATCATGTAATGCTTATATTTTATCTTTTTTGATCATAAATGTCTTTTGAAATCTAAGGACTTAAAAAAGAAAAAATACAGGAAACGGATGCTATTCCTTCTGGATGGAGTGGTGTTTTAACAGTAGCACATGATGGGGAAAGTAGTTAAAATTTTAATTTTCTTTTACAGCAATAGAGCGACAAATCTACAAATTGGCTTGTCTAAGAGATCTTTTTTTAATAAATATTTGCATATTTGCATTGTTGAATGCTAAATTATGGAAAGTTCAAATATTTTCATTGTTTAATTTCCCATTTTTTGGTGGTTCTTTGTTTTTAATTGATGTTTACAGCAAATCATCTGGGCTGCATTTCGATTCATCACCGTCTTCACGGGTTTCCTCTGGTTGTTTCTTGCTTCTTCTGAAGCTGCACCTGCAAAAGTAGTGAGCGATTGAATCCCACACTAAAGGTGGCCATTCAGTACGCTGTTTCCGTGCCAGCACTTTGAAAGAACAAACCAAAATAATCTAACTCCCCTCCCTTACCCCCCATAGTGCTGCATGTTTTCCCTCTTCAATAACTTATGAAGTTCTCTTTTGAAAATAATTGCTGAAACTGCTTCTAGCATTCTTTTTACAGTAGGTAAAGCATTACAGTTCATAATATGTGTGGAAAAATAATCTCTTGTCATCTTACCTCTTTGGCCAGTTAACTTAAATGTTTGTCTTCTGGTTACCAACCCTTCAGGCACTGGAACATTTCTTATTTGCGCTCCCGTAATTTTAAATACCTATATTACATCTTTCCATAACCTTCTCTGCTTTAAGGAGGGCAACTCTGATCTCTCCACCCAACTAAACACTCCCTATCTGTAGTATCTCTTAAATTAGACCAGAATTGACATTATTACAATATCTCATTAAAAAAATTCTAAAATGCTGAGTAGTTTATTTTTGGCGAAAAAACATATTATTAATGCAAAGTAAGGACAGATTCATCTAAAGAAGCTTGTTTGCCATTTTTGCACAGTTGTGTAGCAGAATAGCTAAGCAAGACAGATTGTGTTTCTGCTACATTTAGCAGCTACACAGTTGACCTCCCTGGTCTTTCCAGCATATATTATTTACGATGACTGTGAATTACAAACTCAGAAAAAAGGAAATCACTTCTCTCTGGGCAACAAGATTTCACTTCGCTGCTCTGTGGTTGTTAATGAAGGAATGTTTCCAACTAAATGGATTTTAAGTTAATAATGAATGAAAAAGGTGTACTGTATTTATCACTGTGCATAGCACATTTTCACAGAAATCTGCAGTTGTTTCCTCTCTCATTCTCTCATCTAAAACAATTATTATTGACTTGATATTTATTCAGTTTATGCAACCTACTCAGCAAAATTACCGTATCATTACTTGCAAGTTGCTGTGATTTGGGGCTCAACGAGGGAAACTTTTTATTTTCTAACATTTGGGAAGTTAACTTTATGCCTTTTCATCAGCTTGGGAATGGGGTGGGAGATTGCAGCCTTCACGTGGTCCGCCCTGTTTCGACGAATGCAATCAACCCGGCGTGCACAATTAAATAAGATCAAATAGAACAAGTTGTCTTACAACTTTAGGCTGTGCATGCCATGCGCAAGAAGAAGAAGAAGAAGCTTGGGAGGGCAGCTAATGAAAGGTTATGTTATGGAGAGAGCTGGTTCATTGGGTCAGTGAAAATGACACCAGCTCAAATGGGAATTAATTGTCTAAGTGAAACAGTGTATTGTGTTGCTGTTTACCCATTCTGCAGGATAAGAGAAAGTGGTTGAAGACCAGCGTTGCTGCTTGGTCGCAAAAAATAAGTTTTTCTGGGGGATTGCTGTAGAGAGTGTAGCATTAACCTCTTTATACTTGGGTGTAGTTTCTGATTTGTGGTGAAATAAATGAGTGCATCCAATGCAAAATAAAGGGTAGTTGGGCATGTTTGTGGATCAGAGAAAAACATCATTTTGATCTAACAAATGCTTATGTTACCTCCAGACATTAATTATCTTTATCAGAAGGAAAATATGGCGCACATTATACTTGATAGAAAACATCTCTAAGCACACCTGGCATTCAGTGCATTTTTTTGCAAATCAGTGGCTGCAGTTACGTACATTAACGCAGCACAACCCACTGAAGGATTGTACAAACAGCAATAAGATCTGTGACAAGTTAATCTGATTTTGGTGGTGTTGACTGTTTCTGGACACTAAGGAAAAACTGTGCTCTTTCAAACATACCATGGGATTCAAAAAATCTACTCGAACATTTCGGCTGAAGGATAACACTTCCCACGGGGAAATATTCCTTCATTCATTCCTGCACTGAAGCAAAATGCTAAATTATACATTTGAGTGAGGATTCAACGCACAGTGTTCTAACTTGGGGATTTGATAAGTTGAAAAATGCTGCAGGAGTAGGCCACTCAGCGCCTCAAGTCCGCCCATCCATTCAATAGCATGTATGGGAAGGAACTGCAGATGCTGCTTTAGACCGAAGATGCTGGAGTAACTCAGCGTTACAGGCAGCATCACTGGAGAGAAGGAATGGGTGATGTTTCGGGTTGAGGTGTTTCTTCAGAGTGAGAGTCAGGAGAGGGGGAGGGGGCGATACAGAGATAAGTAAGTGTAAGGTGTAAGAATGAAACATCAAAGGGGGTTGAGATCAAGGAAAATCTAGAATAGATCATTGATAGCTAGGAGACGGTAACAACAAAGCAAACAGATAAAATGTAATCAGGGACAATCACACTAGTCGGAGAACTGGGGAGGGGTGGAGAGAGAGAGAGAAAGCAAAGGTTACGTGAAGTTTGAGAAGTCAATATTCATACCGATGGGGTGTAAGCTTCCCAAGTGAAATAGAAGGTGCTGTTCCTCCAATTTGCGCTGGAGGAGGCCCAGGACAGAAAGGTCAACCACCAGGGGAGCCGTACAATTGGCAGCCCCGCCAAAATTCCTCGTATGCTGCAAAGTATACTTGGCTAATTAAGTATTGTTGTGACTCTGATTGTGATGTGGGAATGGGAGGGGGAGTTAAAGTGTTTAGCAACCGGGGGATCACGTAGGTTTAGGTGGACTGAGCGGAGGTGTTCAGCGAAACAATCGCTGAGCCTGCGCTTGGTCTCACCAAGCAATTCAATACCATCATGGGTAATCCATGCTGACCTCTGCTCCTCTTCTGTGCTAATTCTCCCTTGCCCTCAGTTCCTTGATGTTTCAAATATTAATTTATCTCTACCTTAAATATATCTGATAATCCAGTGGGGCAGAGAATTGCAGAGATTCACTACCTTCTGCGAGAAGAAATTTCTGCAGACCTCTGTTTTAAATGACTGGCCCCTTAGGATATTTATGTAAATAGTAAACAATTGAGGGCCAAGAGCCCTTCCCTGGGGTACTCCATTGGTTACGTCCCTTTAGCTTGAAAAGTACCCATTTATTCCCATTCTGTTTTTGACTTGACAGTTGATTATCAATCCATTAAAAATTGGGATTGTTTTTGGTCAGTTTATTTACCTGCATCTGTGACTACGCCCTGTATTTCTTTGTACTGGAAAATATGAATGTATTTTTCTTTGTTTGCCCTCGTCAATGTCTAACCTCACCTTTCTCTAGATTGAGTTTCTGCGTGCCTAACCATTCCACTGAGGACTTCCTGAAGTATGAAATACTTCTTAGACTTGGGGCCAAAGGTCTTTGTCCACGCTATATGGTTCTTTAACTCTATGACTCTTTGGCGCGAGTACCTAGGATAAGAACATACCCCAGAAAAAAATAATTGGATCAGGTCTGAAGCAACAGTTTAAATACACAAATTATGCTCACAACAGATTGAATGCTGGTATTCATGAAAATAATGAAATAAATGTGTGAATGTTATTTGAAAAATTTCATTTCGCTATTGATTCTCTTTTTAGATGAGTGGCGAGGCTCAGGAGCTGTATTCTATCCGTAATGGTCCCATCCGGACAGCAAGAGTCCTGCCTGCACCACAGACATGTAAGCATTGAAAATTAGTTTGGTAGTTCTCAATTGTGAGTATTGACAGACACGTACCTGATAGTCAAAAAATGGTGGTTTCTGGTCAACTCCAGGGACCTGAATTCAGAAACATTCTTATGCAGTACTATGGGTGTGGTGAACTAGCTGATAATGCTATGGGACAAGCTGGGTAATTGGATCTAAAACTGGCTTGGTGATAAAGGCAGAAAGTAGTCGTGGAAGGATGCTTTTCTGTTTGGAAGTCTGTGGCTGGGACACCTGTTGTTTGTGATTCATATTAATATCTTGGATGTGAATGTAGGAGGTATGATTCGTAAAGTTTGAGGATGATTTCAAAGTTGTTGGAGTTATGGGTAACGAGGAATGTTGTGCAGGGCTACTGCAGGATCGATTAATCGGGAAGTTGGGTGGGGTGTTGGCAGGTGGAATTTAATCCCAACAAATGTGAGGTGATTCATTTTGGGAAGTCAAATAGAGATAGATGTTATTACAATAAATGTTAGGATGTTAAGGAATATTGATGAACAAAGGAACCTTGTAGTTCAAGTCCATAGTTCCCTGAAAATAACAATATGGGTGGAAATAAGGTGTTAAAGATGGTAATTAGTTGAGGCAGAGAATGTATATGTTGGGATGATGTGAAGCAAGTTTACAGAACATCGGATAGATTGTACTTGGAATATTGTGCAGTCTGGTCACCACAAAATAGGAAGGATGCAGTTGTGTTGGAGAAAGTGCAGAGGAGACTTAAGGGCCTGTCCCACTTGGCCGTCATTTGTGCGTCACACAGATGGCGCGTAAAGATTTTGTACATACCAAAATCCTGGGGAGCTGCACGCGACTGCGTGTCACTGCCTATGTCACCACGCGCGCGTAATGCGCACCATGCGCGCATCACGTGCATGTCACAACACGCGCGATGTGCGTCATGACGCGCAAATGATTGCCAAGTGGGACAGGCCCTTTACTTGGTTGCTGTTTGGATTGGAGGACTTTAGTTTTTGAGAGAGCTTGTTGTCCATGGAGCAAAGAGACCAAGGGTTGATCTGAGCGAGGTAAATATAATTTTAAGTGGCACAATAGTTAGAATCTTCTTTCCATGTATAGATATCAAAAATGAGAGGCATAGTTTTGAGGTGAGAGTAAGGGGGATTTGTGGGGAACCTTTTTATACATGGAATGGTTGATATTTGGAACTTGCTGCCGGAGGATTAGGTGGAATCAGATATAATCACTATATTGAAGAAACATTTAGACAGTTACTTAAATAGGCAAGATATCGATTGATCTAATCCAGACAAATGGTATTAGTGTAGATTAGCAAGAATGTCATTGCAGATGGACCTGTTTCTGTATTATATGACTATGAAAGAATAAACCTCTGGTGAGTGCAAAAGATTCCTATAGTATGACTGTGAAGGAGTCTTCGCTAATGCTTGTTCCTCAGTTAATATCATAAAGCCATTAGCTTATAAATTAGACCAATGTATGCAACGCCCGTGTTGTTGGTTTTACCCTGGGTAGGTTGTGCAAGCATTTATTTCAGGATAAAATCATGCATATCAGAAAATTGCTCTGGATACTTGATGTAATCAAATTAATTAATAAAATTAATAAAATTGATTGTAATGTTATTCACCTGACATTTTCCTGGAGCAGTCAACTAATGACATTGCGATTATACATTGCTTGGCCTCCCCCACATTCATAACTCTGACCTTTTGTACACAACCTATTGTATTTGTCGAACGTAGAAGCATGTTCTGCTCTGATTGGCCTTGAGACTTCAATGGAAGTGTCTCCATTTTAATATTGATGCCTTCAACGTACATGGAATTTACCAGCCTCAATTAATATCACCAATGGTCAATATAATGGAAACTTCATCCATGTCTTCATTCTCTTCACTATGCAATCACTGCCCTGATGGATTTAATCCTAGGGTTCTAAAAGAAATGGCTGCTGAGAATTATTGCTTTGGTTTCAATTTTCTAAAATATTCTAGATTTCATTGAAGATAATCAAGGAAAGTCAACATTTTGTTTAAGGAGGAGATCCCGTTTGACCAACTTATTGGTGTTCTTTGAAGTAACATGTGCTGTGTATAAAGGGAAACAGTACATGTCCTGTACTATACTTAGATGTTTAGTTTCTCTATGATAAGGTGGCACATCAGAGTTTATTGCAGAAGTTTAAAGTTCATGATATAGAATGTAACAAGATTGCTTGTATAGATGTGTGGCTGCTAACTGGTAAGCAAAGGTGTGTATTTTACGGCTTGGCAAGATGTTAGAAGTGGTGTACCGCAGGGATTAGAGTTAGGGCTTGAACATTAAAAAAAAACATGAATGGTCCAGATAAAGGCATGGAAGGAATGATTGCTGATGACCCAAAGTTATGTTAATTAAATTGATTGGACATTATTTGGAAAGGCACAAACCTGTCTACATAAGGTCCCACAGTTGACAGTGCATGTTAGAGCAAAAACCAAGCCATGAAAATGAAGGAATTGTCCGTAGACCTCCAAGACAGGATTGTGTCGAGACGCAGATCTGGGGTAGGGTATAAAACAATTTCTGCAGCATTGCAGGTCCCGAAGAGCAAAGTGGCCTCTGTCATCCTTAAATGGAAGAACTTTGGAACCACCAGGACTCTTCATAGAGCTGGCTGCCCGGTCAAACTGAGCAATCGGGGGAGAAGGGCCTTGGTCAGGGAGGTGACCAAGAACCCAATGGTCACTCTTACAGAGCTCCAGAGTTCCTCTGTGGAGATGGGAGAGCCTTCCAGAAGGACAACTATATCTGCAGCACTCCACCAATCAGGCCTTTATGGTAGAGTGGCCAGACGGAAGCCACTCCTCAGTAAAAGGCACATGACAGCCCACTTGGAGTTTGCCAAAAGGCACCTAAAGGATTCTCAGACGATGAGAAACAAGATTCTATGGTCTGATGAAACCAAGATTGAACTCTTCGGCCTGAATGCCAAGCGTCACGTCTGGAGGAAACCAGGCACCGCTCATCAACTGGCCAATACCATACCTACGATGAAGCATGGTGGTGGCAGCATCATGCTGTAGGGATGTTTTTCAGGAACTGGGAGACCAGTCGCGATCGAGGGAAAGATGAATGGAGCAAAATACAGAGAGATTCTTGATGATAACCTGCTCCAGAGTGTTCTGGACCTCAGACTGGAGCAGAGGTTCACCTTCCAACAGGACAACGACCCTAAGCACACAGCCAAGATAACGCAAGAGTGGCGTAGTGACAAGTCTATGAATGTCTTTGAGTGGCCCAGCCAGAGCCCGGACTTGAACCCAATCGAACATTTCTGGAGGGATCTTAAAATAGCTGTGCATCGACCCTTCCCATCCAACCTGACAGAGCTTGAGAGGATCTGCAGAGAAGAATGGGGGAAATTACCCAAATACAGGTGTGCAAAGCCTTACCCAAGTGTACATCATACCCAAGAAGACTTGAGGCTGTAATCGCTGCCAAAGGTGCCTCAACAAAGTACTGAGTAAAGGGTCTGAATACTTATGTAAATGTGATATTTCAGTTATTTATTTTCAATGACTTTGCAAGACTTTATAAACACCTGTTTTCACTTTTTTATTATGGGCTATTGTGTGTAGATTGATGATAAACAAAAATGCATTTAATCCATTTTAGATTAAGGCTGTAACGTAACAAAATGTGGAAAAAGTGAAGAGGTGTGAATATTTTCTGAATGCACTGTAAATACTGCACATACCCTCTTTTACTGCATGAAAGGCAGTAAAAGATGCTGCTTTTACTAAATTCTGGCCCAATTTTCAAGGAGTGCATTTGGACCTCTGTGCATGTTTAGTGCATGAAAAATGAGTGAAGTCCAATTTCCAGGCAATTACCTGCTTATTATCAAATTAGTGTTTCTGGGAGATTTCTCTGTGGACAGGTTGGCTGTGTAATTCCCTTTATCATAACAACGACTGCACTTCAAAAGTTCATTGGTTGCACAGCTCTTTTGGAATGTCTTGAGATTGTCAAAGGTGGTCTATTGTTTCCAATTGCTGGTTAGAGAAAACTTAATGTTACCAGTTATTAGGTTCAAGTTGTCACCATTTGAAGGAAGTATTGTCTAGAAAATTGTGATCCAATATTAATTTTACACAATGGAAATTGCATTGGTGATAAATTTCAGTAAAATAGTAAGATTAAACGAGAACTTACCAGTTTGAATTTTGATCTTTATTTTATGAGGTGTCACGATGAGGGATTACATGAAGACCTCGCCAGCACGCATGCGCGACATTCTTCAAAGCAGTGGTGTGAAATCACAGAACAAACAGTCACAATGACTGACATAGTAAGAGAAAAAAGAGAACTTTCATACCAGGTGATCTTTATAATAGAGGGTCGGGAGCGGAGGGCACGTAATCCCTCATCGTGACACCTCATAAAATAAAGATCAAACTTCAAACTGGTAAGTTCTCGTTTAATCTTACTATTTTACTTCGGAGTCACGTGAGTGACTACGTGAAGATTTCAAAGCTCTGTGATTTCATGCCCTGGAAGCTCCATGCTCACACACCGCTAAAGCTGGGATAAGAGGATGGACGTGATTCAGACAAGACACTGGCTGAAAAACAAAACAGGTATTTATTCATACCAAACACAATATTGTGTCCCATAAGGGTTATTTATCTGGCAGCACTTAAAATCCTCCCTGCATAATTGTCAGGGGAGGTCACGGGTTTGTTGTAAAAGCGGTGGAAGGTTTTCTCATTGTTCCAACCCGCTGTGGCCAGGATGTGATCCAGTGGTACCTCCATCCTTCTAGCCGCCGAGGTGGATGCTGCCCTGGTGGAGTGAGATTTATACACATTAGTATCCACCCCCGCCGCATCCAGTACCACTCTTAACCATCTGGAAATGGTTTGCACCGTGACCCTGTGATGAGGCTTCTTGTGACTGACAAGCAAAGCTGTTTCCGTGCCCCTTAGATCTTTAGTGACTGAAATGTATCGCAGAATCAATGTAACGATACAAAGACGGGTGTCCGCTGGGTAAGCCAGGAACTCCAAAGTATGTCCAGACACTCCGGGTCGATCTTGCTTCAATAGTCCCTGCACCTGGAATGTGATTTTCCCACTGGTAATTGCCATGGCATCCAGACTGAGTTTGTGCAGGGACTGGACCCGTTGCGCCGTGATCAGTGCCATTATCATGACCATTTTGTAGGTTAATTTGGCCAAAGGGAGTCCCGTGTTCGGTGTCCATCCTCTCAGCATCGTCAATACCGTGCTGATGTCCCAGGTATGGCTATATCTGGGCCTGGGGGGATTGGAATTAAATGTTCCCCTCATAAATTTGGATACTAGGGGATGTGACCCAATTCCCAATTGGTCACTCCCCTTGCCCAAGTAAGACGATAGGGCACTCCTGCCACAGTTAATGGCGCTGTAGCTTAGACCCTCATCGTAATGAAGGGTAGCCAGAAACTCCAGCACTTCCGTGATGGTGGCGGTTTCGTATGTTGTTTTGGTAGTCACGCAGAAACCTTCCCATTTCCTGATGTAGGTCAGGTACTGCTTCCTTGTGGACTCTCTGCAGGCTGCCGTGATGGTATCAATGGTCCTGTTGGAGAGTCCGAATCCATGAAGTGGCCGTTTTAAAATCTGCAAATTAACAAATCCATGCGGTCATGACATGGATGACATTCTCCTGTAACAGGATGAACAAGCAGGCTAGGTCTTTTATTCACCCTGATACAGGGTTCTGTGGCCATCTTCTGTACCAGAGGGAACCATGGTTGAGTAGGCCAGTCGGGCACTACCAAGATACCCGATGCGGAGTCTTGCTTGATTTTTTGCAAGACCCGACTGATGAGGCAGAAAGGGGGGAAAGCGTAGCAAAATAAATCCCCCCAGTGTAGCGAGAAAGCATCCATCGCTACTGCCCCCGGGTCTGGCTCCCAAGCAACATACGTTGGTAGTTGGTGATTTAGCCTGGACGCGAAAAGGTCGATATCTGGTGTCCCATAACGTTCTACAATATCTGCGAACACATTCCGATCCAACATCCATTCTATGTTGTCGTTGAATTTCCGTGACCTGGTGTCTGCCACTGTGTTTAGTTTACCTGGAAGGTAAGTTGCGGAGATCCAAATTTCTCTTTGCAGACACCAGTGCCAGATATTGTTGGCCAATTCATCACACGATATCGACTTTACACCGCCCATGTGGTTAATGTAGGCTACCACCGTGGTGTTGTAACATGAACTTTGTGCATGTTAGTGCAGTATGCCTTAAGGCCGTGAAATGCTGCCAGCATTTCTGAATAGTTAATCCCTAAGTTTTTAAATAGGGTTAACTCTGGTGCACTCCATCTACCTCCACAGCTAGAGGTAGTGTTAGTAGCTCCCCACCCTTTGGCACTGGCATCCGTTTGTAAGGTGATCGAGGGATTGGTGATAGTAATGGGTTTGGAACAATTTTGGGCATTACCCATCCACCAATATAATTCGGCTTTTGCCTTTTCTGGAATTTTCATGGGCCTATCAAAATGGCCAGCATGATTTTTGAGCGCTGTAATTTTGGCTCTTTGTAAGTTTTGGTAATGTAAGGGCCCATATTGTGCTGCAGGAAATGCAGCTACTATCTTCCCAATCACCCTGGCCACCTGCCGAATGGATGGGACCTTAATGCCAATGAGGCTCCTGCAAGCCTCTATCAGGTCTTCCACCTTGCTTGGTGGTAACGTGACAGACATTTGCACTGAGTCAATAACGAACCCCAAATATTTCATGGTGGTAGAGGGTTCCAATATTGATTTATCTGGATGTATCGTAAACCCCAGTTTCTGAAAAATATGTTTCGTGGCTGTGACTGCCAAGGTAGCCATTTCCAAATTCTCCCCCACTATGAGGATGTCATCAAGATAGGCCATAACAGTATGATTCTGTTTCCTTAAATACGCCAAAGCTGGTTTCAATATCTTGGTAAACAATCTGGGTGCTGACGATAACCCATTAGGCAAAGCTTTATATTGCCATAATTGTCCCATCCAGATAAATTTTAAGTATTTCCTATGATCCTTGTGTATGAGTACTGAATAGTATGCATCTTTGAGGTCAACGCATGCCAAGTAGTACCCATTGGCTATAAGCTGTATAGCAGTGTCGAAGGTGTCCATTTTAAAATGAATATACTGGACAGAAGTATTCAGGTCGGTCAAATCTATGATGATGCGGCAACCGCCATCTTTTTTGTTTTTAGTGAATATATTAGACACGAACTCCTGAGGTTCTTTAATGGCCTTCTCAATTACCCCTTTTTCTATCAACCTCTGTAGTTCAGCATGCCCTGCTGCCTTATCTCTATGAGAAAGGACGAATTTCCGACTAGGTGCATGCTGTACCGGGGTAGGGAGTTCGTGAATAAATTCAATTTTGTAGCCCTGAATACTCCTGAGTATATAAGGATCAGAGGTAAAAGTGAGCCAATTCTCGAGGAACATGTGCAACCTGCCCCCTATGCAAAGTGAATTTGGGCCAGTAGTGTTCCTGGGGATCCCAGACCCACCTACCTCCATGGTTACTGCCGGTGTGGTGGTTTCTGGCCTTGCTTCCTCGGCTGGTTGTAGGTGTTCTGGGAGTGGCGCATCTTCCAAGGAGGCCGGCCTGGGCCTTGGCCTAAAAAAGACCGCTGAGCAGGTATGCCGGCCTTCGAGCTTTCACCACCGGCAGACCTGTTAGGGTAACTCTACCCGGTGGGTGCGTAGGGGTGCGTTCTGTGTGGGTGATGAGGCTTAGTGTACCCAGGTACTTTAATAAGGCCCAAAGCCTTAGCCTCCTCGTCAAGATCTTTAACCTGTTTGGGGAGATCTTCCCCGAATAGCAGGCTTGGAGGCTGCGTCTTCCCAGGCTTACACAACCCCGCGAACTTGGGGTTAAGCGCCGGCTTTATAATGCTTTTCCTGAAATTATTTATTTCATACTGTGTGTTGCACAGTAAGGCCAAAGCATCTTGTAGTTCTTCCGGCATATCCACTCCCACTGCTGTTCTGGCTACTGCAGTAATCCCTGCGGTTAGGAGCTTCAGGATCTTCTGAAGTTTCATCTCCTGCCCTCTACTCGAGGGGCTCATGTTTCCCCATATCGGGTTGTTCACCGCGGGTACATTTAATGACTTGCAGTTTTCTGGCGCCATATATTTGTCTGCTGTGGCATTGATGGCCTGTTCCTGAAGTTGGTTAGTGGCCATATAATCAATGCTGGCAGCCAGCTTGGGGTGGATGGGTAGGCCCTTCTGGTTGGGCATGGCATGTTTGCTCACCACATCCATATAATCTTCACACACCCCTGACGCTGCAGGCGCTTCAGCCAACTCCCCTTCTTCTGGGTCAGCCCAGTTCTGACCCTCAATGCTCCCCTGTATAGAAGGGGATACATTTGGCAGTCCTCTAAGGGAACTTGCCGTGGGCCTACTAGGGGTCCCACTGTGATCCTGCCCCTGCTTTAGCAGGTCACGTTGGAGCAGCTGCTCCATCATCCGCTCAATGCGGTCAAGGCGACCTCCGTCGCTGCCAGCGAGCGGGGTGCCCTCGGGACCGGACTCCGCTGAGTCGGCCCCGGCCGACTTCCGGGTAGTTTTCCCCGACCGTGGCGTACCAACGGTCTCAAAGTCCGAAAAGTCGGGAGCTGCAGGTAGAACCTGTAGCTCTGGAGAGGCGGTTCTCCGTTGGCTGCTGTCCTTAGCCGCTGATTTGGCCGCCGCTCTCTTAGATTTTCTCCCTTCCATAATGGTCGACTCACTCCTTCGGTGAGACTTACCTGGCGTGAGCTTTTTAAACTCACGCTGGAGGAGCCCCGCTCCTCCCGACCGTCGCTTCCGCATGCGTACGACGATATGTCGCGCATGCGTGCTGGCGGGGTCTTCACGTAGTCACTCACGTGACTCCGAAGTAAAATTAGAGTGACACATTCATGTGTAATTTACATTCATGCATACAATGTTTTCCCTCTGTCAGGGACACATCCAGTGATATCATTTATAAAAACAGAAAATACCAGAAACACTCAGCAGTTGGTGTCTTCTGTTGTCTTTGACCTCGGCCTGTCCCACTTAGGCGATTTATTAGGCGACTGTCATAGTCGTAGCAGGTTGCCGGGGTGGAAGATTGCAACCTTCACGTGGTCCGCCCTGTTTCGACTAATGCAATCAACTCGACGTGCACAAACGGAAGATCAAATAGAACAAGTTGTCGAACAACTTTAGGCTGTGCATGCCACACAAAAGAAGAAGAAGCAGGTCGCTGAAAAACCGGCGATTGGACCCCCTATGACAATGTCTACGACAAGCTAAAACAACCTACCACCTAGGCGACGTCACTCTATGGCAAGTTCCCGACAAACGGCGACCCAATCATCGCGACTTAGAACGTCTACCTACGACAAGCTACGACGACAACCTACGTCCACCCGCGACAAGCTACGACCCTGTCGGCAACAATTCATGTCATTTTGACGTTCAAAACAATGGAATCACCCAGTTTTTCTATAAAAGGGGTGTAGGATGGGGTTTCCAATCATTCTGCGTCATGACTATCATGGAGCAACATCAGAGGGCATTGCTTTCACAAGAAGAAGAAGCCCTGCTGCTTGCAGCAGCCCTCGTGCTTATAGATCAGCAAGACAGAAGGACAAGACGAATGGGGAAGAAGAAGCCCAACAAGAGGTCTGTGTGGTTGAAGCCCATGTCCCTGAAGAGATGCAGGTTGGCCCAGTATGACAACCTGATGACTGTTCTCCAGCAAGAAGATGAGGCTGCTTCAGAAACTTCACTAGGCTCCCCCCTGAGCTGTTTCAGGAGCTGAAGACACGGGTGGGCCCTCTCCTGGAGAAAAAAAGAGACCTTCATGAGGAAGCCACTGGAACCAGGCCTGCGCCTAGCCATCACCCTCAGCTACCTGGCATCAGGAGACTCCTACGAGAGCCTCTCCTACAGCTTTCTTGTGGCCCACAACACCATCAGCAAGGTTGTTCTCGAGACCTGTGAGGCCGTCATCAATGCTTATGAAGATGAAGTCATGGACTGCACCAGATGAGTGGAAGAGGATGGCGCAGGGCTTTGATACCAGACGGAACTTCCAGCACACGTGTGGGGCAGTGGACGGCAAGCATGTGGCCATCAGGGTCCACCCAAGGGAGGTTCAATGCACTTCAACTACAAGAAGTTCCATTCCATCGTACTCCTAGCTGTAGTGGATGCAAACTACAACTTCCTGTTTGTGGATGTGGGCACACCTGGCAATGTCGCAGATGGTAGGATCCGGAGAGCGATATTTCTTGGGCAAGCACTGGAAGAAGGAAGAGCAGGTTTTCTGCCAGGAGAAGACAACCCTGGCATCCACTACACACTGGTTGCTGATGATGCCTTCCCACTCAGGTCATGGATTATGAAGCCATATCCTCACAGGCAGATGTCAAGGGAGCAGTGGTTCTTCAACTACAGGCTGTCCAGGGCTAAGAGGGTCGTGGACAACACCTTCGGCACCCTCGCCAGCAGATTCAGATGCTTACTGACTATGATGGAGCAGGAGCCCAAGAATGTGGAGACCATTGTCTATGCAGCATGTGTCCTCCACAATCTGATCCGTACCAGAAGTGCAGCAGCAGCAGCAGCCATGGTGGAGGGTGATCGAGTGGACAACCAGAGGCAACATCACACGAGGCACATGGAGAACTGGAGGACAGGCTGCACCAATGGTGGCACTGGAGAGATTGCCAAAAAACACCTGCAACAAGAGAGCCAAGGACCAGAGAGACCATCTCTGCACTTACTACAACAACGGACTAGGCAGTGTACCATGGCAGAACAACATGATCTGAAGACCAGCAACAAACAGCCCACACCAAAAACAGATATTCCACCACTCCAGGAAGAGAGCCCACAACAGACCACAAAAAAAGGCCCTTTTAGGGATATCCTCCCAAAAGAGTTTAATTTTCAATGCAATACAATGTTTGTGTTTGTTTTATTGATCAAAATATATGAAAATAATTTGCTTTTCAATGCAGTGCAATGCTAGTGTTTGTGTTTGTTTTATTAATCAAAATGTATGAAATTTAAATATTTGAAAGTGATGCCATGAGACGCTGGTCTGAAATATCAATTTGCCGTCAAAATGTCAAGCATTTCCTTTATTGATATTGAAACAAACAAAAGTTTTAACAACAAAAATGGTTGATAAGAACATACAACAGTGCATACAAAATTATTATAATCACATAAAATTTGAAATTATCGATAACAAATTTATAAGGAATCATCACTTTAACAAAAGAAAAGTTTGATTTATTATTAGATTATAAAGAATATATAACAGTGCTTAAAACTATATTATAATCACATAAAATTAGAAATTGTCTTTAAAAAAGCTATTAAAAAATCACTTTAATAACCAAAAAAAGCAAAGTCAGCAACGGCGACAACCTACGTTAACCTGGCGACAACCTACGACAGCACCTACGTCATGAGATGTCAAGCTACGCTCATTGGCGTCAAACCCACTGTCGCCGACTGTCCCCGAAAAATGTTCAACGTTGAAAATCCAGCAGCGACCAGAAACGCTACGATTCTTTGGACGCCTGAAGAGACTACTCACGACCATACAGGCGACACCCCGGCGACTATGTGGCGACAGCTTAGTTGCCTGTAGTCACCTAAAATATCGCCTAAGTGGGACAGGGCCATAACTCTTTTTTACTTTCCATTAGTATTGCCTAATCTGCTGAATATTTCCAACATTTTCTGTTGTTATTTCAAATTTACACTGTTTGATTTTCAGGGTCGCTTGTAGTGCAGAACACAGTTCAAGTCTTTGAGATATAAATTGGAGCTCTCAAGACAAGTCGCCCTCATACAGTATCTTTCTGCCAGTTACCTCCCATCTACTTCATTATTCCCAAGAAAGCTCCAAACCTGAAACATTGGCTGTCCATTTTATTCCATGGATTCTGCCTGATCTGCTGAGTTCCTCCAGCAGTGTGTTTTTTGCTTAAGATTCCAGCATACTCCGTCTCTTCTATCTCAAGGGCATGACTGATGAACAAAAAGTACAAGGAACACAATGCATCATCTTCTCCATTTAGATGCAATTTAAAGGGATGTTCTGCTAACATTTAACAAGGCTGCTACAAAACTCGATGCCGTCTGTTTACAGATGTTCTGCTGTGTTCACTCTGTGCTGAACTGTAGTGTCTAGTGCCCTTGGAGAATATAACCATTGCAAATATATTTAAGATAGATAAAAATGCTGGATAAACTCAGCGGGTGAGGCAGCATCTATGGAGCGATGGGATAGGTGACGTTTCGGGTCGAGATCCTTCTTAAGACATATATTGCAAACATATTGTTCTGTTTGCGCCAGTGGTCATCCTGCAGGTGATTATCATCATGTGTGATTACTCGAACCTGGGTATGATTCCTTTTGGTGGGTCCTTTCTGTATTATGTCTGCCCAGGTGGACACTTGTGCATGACATCTTTTAATGTGGGAGACTGATGCATGAACAGCCACCTCCGGGTCCTTGACAAATATAGACAAAGTTCCAACAGCATGAGTTCCACGACGGTTCGGAGTATCTCCCTGTTACAAGTTTGGGGTGTCTCATGCTATTGAACACCAAGCTGTTGTCTATGAACACGGTGTTTTTATTGTCCAAGTGGTCCAGTGCAGAGTAGAGAATCAATTTGATCACATCCATCATTGATCTATTGTGGTGGTAGGCAAATTGTAGTGAGTCCAGGTGCTTGCTAAGGAAGAAAATGGTATGCACCATAACAAACCTCTCAAAGCACTTCAACACCACGGACGTTAGTGCCACTGGTCGGTAGTCATTGAGGCATGTCACCTTACTCCTTTTTGGCACTGTATTATTGATGCCCTTTTAAAGCTGGTGCAAACCTCAAACGGCTGTTTTGAGCATGGCATCTGTGTCGAGATTTATCATGGAGGATGATTTGTTGTCTATCGTTACTAATTGCAGTTTATGGGTCAGGAAGTCGCGGATCCTGTTGCAGAGGGGGCTACTGAGTCCTAGGTTCTGGATTGTAGAGATTTGTTTGGTTTGGATTATGGTGCTGAAGGCAGAGTTATAGTTAATAAATAGGAATCTGACATAGGTGTCATTGTTATCTAGATGTTCCAGGGATGAGTGTAGTGCCAGGAAGATGACATCTGCTATGGACCTATTGTGGTGGTAGGTGAATTGCAGTAGATCACAGCTGTATGGGAGGCTGAAGTTGATGTGTGCCATGACCAGCCTTTTGAAGCACTTCATGATAGTAGATGTCAAAGCCACTGAGAGGCAGTCACAAAGGAATGCTGCCTTGTTTTTCTTTCGGATCATTGGGATGATACTGATCTTGTTAAGGCAGGTGAGAACCTCCTTAAAATTGGAGTAGGAAAGATTAAAGATGTCTGTGAATACTTCTGCCAGCTGCTCCGCAGAGGTTCTGAGGACATGGCTGGAGACTCCATCTGGGCCACTTGCTTGCCACAGGTTAACTCAGGTAAGTCAGTATGACGTTTGTATTGGTGACCAGAAGTAAAAGTGCACCTGAGGCTGTCAGGGCAGATGACTTTATTCCACTGATCTTCTGTTCAAAACAAGCTCATAATGTATTGAGTTCATAAGGAAAGGATGTGTGTTGCCATTAATTCTGTTTAACTTTGCCTTGTAGCCCATTATAGCTTGCAAGCCTTGCTGCAATTAACGTGTAAATGTGCAATTAGTCTGGGACTTTAGTTTGGTCTCAAATTGTTTTTTGGTATCCCTGATGGCTTTTTATAGGTCGTGATCGCCCGACATGAACACTTTAGACTTGGTCTTATTAGGGAATGGGTCTCGCATGGCATCCAGGTTTCGATGGATCAAAGGTGTGATAATGTCTAGAGTTGTCCCGATGAAACCTCAAACTGGGTTTTAATGAGTAAGTTATCACCGACTAAGTGTTGCTTGATTCTACTGTCAATGACATTTTCTATCACTTTGATGATTATTGAGGCTGGACTAAATAGGCAATAATTAGATTAATTTGATCCTTCCTGCTTTATGCAGGCAGGACAGGTTCGCAACAGTTTAGCTACAAACATGATTAGTTCTGAACCACAAGTGCTCACTGTAACCACTGATGACCATAAATCAGTCTGCTTCACAGACTTTGCTGTACCAAATGCTCTTGCCTTGTTCTTGATATCATGTGGTGGCTTTGGTCTTGGTGAGAATATAAGGAGGAAGTCAAGATGAGTCATCAAAAAATCTGCTGGAAGAACTCAGCGTTCAAGCAGTGTCTGGAACTCTCTTTATCTGAATAACTGGTTCGTGACCGCCACAGAGAGTCCATATTTCTGAATAATAGATTAATTGGTTTGTGGACTCTCCTGCTAAGGTTTATGAACCTTAATGTTTGTCCCTAACAGCCCCTTGAACTGTTTGGCCTGCTAAACTATTTCAGAGGGTGATTAAGTTAAACGCAGTGTTGGGTCTAGTCATATTATACCCAGACTGGGTCAGGATGCAAGACCCCTTCCCTGAAAAACAGTTGATTGTTTTATGGCACAATCACATTCTAAAATTGTATTTAATGATATGAGGCAAGAGAGGAGATTCCAGGAAGTTATAGTCTGGTGGTCCTCACATCAATGACAGGGAAGCTGTGGGATAGGATCATTAGGGATAGGAGGCGATTTATGAGGGTAGGGCAGTGGATGTTGGTGACATGGATTTTAGTAAGACATTTGATACAATCCATCATGGCTGGCAGTTCTGGAAGATGAAGATGGATGGGATCCGAGATGAATTGATTGTTTGGATGCAGAACTGGCTTACCCACAAAACACAGAGGTGGTGTTATTCTGGCTGAAGGTCTGTGATCAATGGTATTCTGCTGGGATCTGTATCGACACCTTTGTCTGTCATATATAAATGACTTGGATGCAAATGCCGATGACTTAGTGGAAATGCGTAGAAAGCTGTCAAAGGATACAACAATATAGAGATCAGTTACAGATATGGGTGGATAAGTGACAGACGGAGTTTAAACTGATGAAGTCTGAGATGTTGCACTACGGGAGGTTGAATTCAAGGGGAATGTATACAGTTAATGACAAGACCTTTAACTGCATTGATGTAAATAGGGATCTTGGGGTTTAAATGTATAGCTCCGTGAAAGTGGCAACAAAAGTTAATAAAGAAAGCATATGGTATGGGCATGGAGTATAAGGGTCAGGAAGTCATGTTGCAGCTTTATAAAACTGTGGTTAGGCTGCATTCGAAGCAATGTGCAGTTCTGGTTGCCCCATTTCAGGAGGCTTTGTAGAGGGTCCTGAAAAATTACCAGGTTTTAGCTGTAAGGAGCGTTTCTACAAACTTAGATTATTTTCCCTGAACTTCAGAGGCTGAGGGGCCCCTCTACCACTCACCTACATACTGAGGACAATATACAGCGGTCAATTAACTAATCAATCTAAATATCTTTGGGATCTGGGAGGAAACTGCAGCAACCAAGAAAACTCACGTGATCAGGGGGAGAATATGCAAACCTGCGCAGCCAGCACAGAGTCACCTCAGTCAGGATTAAAGCTGTGAGGCAGTGGTGCTATCAACTGCTCCACCATGCCACCCTGTTCTGTCGAAAGGAAGGGTAGCAAATGAAGATGTAGAAGCTGTGTGAAGAGCACTGGAAAAGTTTTCAGAGGTAGTAAACAACCTTTTCTTCAGTAAAAGGTAGACAAAAATGTTCGAGAAACTCAGCGGGTCAGGCAGCATCTAATGAGAGAAGGAATCGACGACGTTTCGGGTCGAGACCCTTCTTCAGACTGATGTTGGGGGGGCGGGAAAAAGAAAGGAAGCGGCAGAGACAGTAGGCTTGTGGGAGAGCTGGGGAGGGGAAGGAGGGAGAAAGCAAGGACTATCTGAAATTGGAGGTCAATGTTCATACCGCTGGGGTGTAAACTACCCAAGCAAAATATAAGGTGCTGTTCCTCCATTTGTGCTGGGCCTCACTCTGGCAATGGAGGAGGCCCAGGACAGAAAGGTTGGATTCGGAATGGGAGGGGGAGTTGAAGTGCTGACATAGCCGGAGATCAGGTTGGTTAGTGCGAACTGAGCAGAGGTGTTAGCCTATGCTTGGTCTCGCCGATGTAGAGAAGTTGACACCTGGAACAGCAGATGCAGTAGATGAGGTTGGATGAGGTGCAAGTGAACCTGGAAAGACTGCTTGGGTCCTTGGATGGAGTCAAGGGGGGAGGTAAAGTGTCAAGTGTAGCATTTCCTGCAGTTGCAAGAGAAAGTACCCGGGGAGGGGGTGGTTTGGGTGGGAAGGGACGAATTGACCAGGGATTCTTCAGTAAAGTTGTTTCTTTTCCATGATCTTTGCATTGGTTCTCTGTCAACATGCACATTAGAAACTCGCCAAATTAATCTTTGCTGGGGGCTAATTGGCTTGATCCTTTTGGCAAAGTCAGAGAAATAATAAGTAACCCACTATTGATCTGAACTAATTACTTATTTCATACCCATTCTGTTCTGTATCAATATTTTGCAGAGTCCATTGATTTTTGGATTGAGCAAGATGTAAACTGGCTCCATTTTTACTTTGTCCACATGGCTTTTAACTGCTCCTTTAATTGTGATTCAGCTGCATGTGTCTTCATCTGTCTCACTTCCAGTAAAATTCTGAGCATATGTTCAAAAGCTGGGTGGCGATTCTGTTTATTTTCAACTGGCCCTGATCTGAACTTCAGCAGATTTTCTGTGAGACGAAAGTGCTCAACAACAGCATTGAAACTGGCTGGAAGCAGATGAAAGGAGAACACTTCCACAGAGTATGAGTTGTAGATACATAACACGCGGGCTGAAAGATTCCAAGCTGAAATGAATCGCTTGTGAAAGGAATTATAACAGAGAATCTGATTGCAGTCAGAATGGCACAAACAGTGTTTTACTGTGTCTGACTGTAAAAGGGGGATTGTTTGATGTGGGAGTTGAGGGTGGGTGGATTTGGCTCAGAATTAATATAGGTGACTGTAGTGATAAGAAATTTCTGTCCAAGTGTGAAGCTAGTAATTCAAATGGGGTTTAACCCTTTCACTTGCTGAAGTTTAATTCTTTCCCAAAATGAGGTGTTTGTAAAACTTGTTCGATTGACCAGTTAATACGACAGAAGAAGCATCTTATTTATTTCATATTAATTTAAATATTCAATTTGCAGATGACATTAAAGCAGGAGACAGTGAAGATAGTTATCTAGAATTACAGTGGGATCTTGACCAGCTAAGCAAGTGGGCTGAGGATTGGCAAATGGGGTTCGATTCAGATAAGCGTTGCATTATGAGAAGACAAAGTCTAAAAGGAGCAGTACTTTCGCAGTGAACTGTTGGGCCCTGGGATTTCGCAGAGGGATCTCGCAGTATAAGTACCAGCTTCTCTGAAAGTGGTATCGCAAGTAGATAGCGAGGTGAAGAAGGCTTTTGGCACACAAGCCTTCATTAGTCAAGGAATTAAAGATAAAAATTGGGAGGCAATGTTGTAGTCATACAAGACGTTGGTGAGGCCGCACCTGGAGCATTGTGTTCAGTTTTGGTCACCCTGCTATAGAAAATACACCATTAAGATGTAAAGTGTGCAGTGAAGATTTATGAGGATGTTGCCAGCATCCGAGGGTCTGAGTTATGGGGAGAGGTTGGGCAGGCTAGGACTTTTTCTTGGAGTGCAGGAGGCTGTGCGATGATCTTATAGCGGTATATAAAACCAAGGAATAAATAGAGTGAATGCACCTCGTCTTTTTCCCAAGATACGGGAATCAAGAACTTCAGGGCATTGGTTTAAGGTGAGAGGGCAAAGATTTAATAGGAACCTGAGGGGAAAACTATTTCATACAGATGGTGGTATATGAAACAAGTTGCCAGAGAAAATAGTTGTGGCTGGCACAATAACAACATTTAAAAGACATTTGGATAGATATATAGATAAATATATGGGCTAAATGTGGGAATATTGGCCTATTTCTGTGCTGTATGGTTCTATGACTGAAGGATATAATATATCGTATTTCCCAGCAATGAAGACGCTATTTTTTACCCAAAAATATGGGATGAAAATGTACCTGCGTCTTGGAGGCCAAAGGTTAGGTTGCTAGCCAAGAATTAGGTTGTTAATTGTCTGGTTTGCCTTTGCAAACTATTTTGATCAAGAATCATAAATTTGCTATTTTCGAGTCCTTTGTCCTCTCACAAAAGTGTAGGACAGTTGAAAGATCCTTCCCTAATTCTCTCATATCAGGGATTAGTCTTGGGGCTTGTCTAGACTCCAAAATTAAAAATGTCCTTCTATTTTGATATTGAGAACCTGCTGATGTGCATGGCAAGTTATTACGATTAATGTCTTATCTTGTTTGGTGCATTATTTGTATCGACATTTTTGAGAAGTGTCCCATTAAAGGGCCTTTCCGTAAACTGTTCCTCGACATCTTGTGAGCTGGTATCACAGTCAAAGTCTCATTTACTTATTTGGTGTCAACTTGATTTAGTTAGCAAACGTTCTTCTATCTTGGAGGTTGTGAATTGAAATCCCAGTTCGGCAGTTCATTGAATATATCCGATGACCGTTGAAAATTATTATTAATTCTTCATCCACTCATTTTAAGGCTGTGCATTCCAAGTCATGATAACTTGATACATTTATAAAAACGTATCTTTTTCCTCTTTCCATATCTCTGTGTGAAAGAGGTTGCCCCTATTAAATTTCTGGGAAAAAAAGAATCTTGGGAAAAAGATTGTGAGCATTCATCTTATTTATGCCCATCGTCACCATATACAGCTCTCTATGATCACCTCTTGTGGACAGAATTAGAGGCCATTTTCTAGAAGAGGCCCACTTGATTTATAAATGTCTACCATTACTTTCTAACTTTCATATTCCATGTTACTATTCAAGCACACTAGAATGCTTTTTTAAACTGCTTTTTCATCTAATCCAGCTACTTTCATTGATTTATTTATTTGAAGTCCAGATCTCAGCTTTAAGCTGTTACAGAATGCCATCATTTAATTTATATTGCCCTGAATACATATTATTGGCTTACTGAGGGACTGCTGCAGTCTTGTTGAGGAATTCCAGTTGAAACATGTAACAGCTATTGTTTGTTTCCGTGGTTCAGGTTAATTTGTAAAAATGCTGTGCCACTACTGAAGAAGAACTAGTTGTTCTCTTGGCATCCTTTGAAGAATCATTGATTCTTTAAAACGAATGCCTAAAACAAATTAACTAAGCATTTAGAGAGAAGAAACTGCAGATGTTGGTTTAGAAGAAAACACACAAAGTGCTGGACTAACTCAGCAAGTAACTTGGAGGCAGCATCTCTGGAGAACATGGAAGGGTCCCGACCCAAAACCTCACCTATCTATGTTCTCCAGAAATGCTGTCTGAGTGGAGTTACTCCGGCATGTTGTATATTTTCTTTTTAACTAAACATTTATCTCCTTTGCACGGTGTATTATTTTTGCTTTGTGCATGTCAGGCTGAATTTATGCACATAGCAGAGATCACAGTAAAAAACAAATTTGGTTTCCAATGTTTTGGAAGATGTGATAATGTGCTATATTAATTAGCAGGTGTTTGTGGACATGCATAGTTCCTCATTTTGCTTTTTTTTACATTGCTAAATTGTGCTATTGTGATATGCATTTGATCCACTTTCACTAAATAACCAAGTCCATAGAAGAAATCTTATTTATCTTCAATGTTGTGTGTAGTACACTGTGTTGCATGTGTGCGCAATTAAACTCTAGAGGGTGCACAGAGAGAGGGAGAGGATTTAAGCGAGTCCATCTGTTGACCACAACCGTTCCCCCCCCCCCCCCCCCCCATTACAAACAGTTGTGTTTGCTTCAATTAATGAGTTCCTTAAACACAATGGAATGCTAGGTTAGGAAATGGAAGTACAATTTTAGGAATGATTCGTAATGTTTTTTCGTGCTTGAGGTAGAGCAAAGTAAATGTAACATGCAAGTAAATATCAAGTGTGAAATCAAATTGATCAAAGTTTCTGTGTGTCACTTCCTATTGAAACACATGGAATGAGGGAGGAAGGCTACAGAGGACGTTGGAGGTCTAGACTTCAACCATGATCTGCTGTTTGTTTGCTGCTGTTTTATGTTTTGCAATGATTTAATCCAAATCGTTTCCTTTCAGAAATTTCAGTGGTACACGCAGACAACCAGAACTCAGTAGAGAAACATTTCATTGCCGTTTAAATTGATTCTACATTAAATACGGAAGTGACTTCAATGCATTATCTGTTTCACGTAATGCAGAATGAAAATCTGGTATTTATTTTAGGCTTTCCCAGATGTTTCGAACCTATTATAAACAAAAAGAATAACTGATCTCAATCAAAGCAGACTTCTTGTAGTCTTTCCACACACTCCCTCATATTCAGATCTCTTCCCTCTTTGATGGCATGTTCACTGAAATGTGGGAGGGTGATTTGTTTAAAAAAAACTATCAAATAGATTCTACATTAATGATAAATGCCGCAGCAGATATAGACAAACATGTACATTTTGTCATCTTATTTGTATTACGTGCAGCAAAATAAATGTCTTTTTTTTGGAGGAATATTTTTCATGCATCTGTTTTTAATTCTGCTTTTCTTTCTTTTCTTTTTGTTTTGATGTCTTTCTTCCCTGACTATTTGCCTTTTCTCCTCTCTCACTTAATCTCCTTGGTAAAACACTCACTACAGTCAGAGATTTGTATGCTTGATACTAGCAAAGGCATTGTAAACTAAATGCTAAAATTTTAAAGGCGAGTGCAAAAATGGGATACACCTAAGGTTGTAAGCATATGAATCTTTGAAGTGGCAGGACAAGGTAAGACTTGTCAAGAAGACGTAGGGGGTCCTTCATCACTTTTATAAAAATAGCCAGAAAGTACAAAAGTAAGGAAGGTATGCTGAACTTTTTCAAATAACTGGTTTGAATTTTTTTTTGGTATACTTCCTTCTGGACACCAACTCTGAAGGACTTAAAGGTCTTGGAGAGGTCACAGAAGTGATTTACTAGAATGAATGAATAAGGTTACGTGAAGGGACTAAAGAAACGAATTATTCTCAGAGCAGAAAAGATCAATCGGAGATTTAATTACAGATCTTTCTGTCGTTAATGTTTTCATACATTAAATTGAAATAAACGTGTTCTTGTTATTGGGTTGATAACAGAAAAGTGATGAGGGGACCTTTTTCATTGACCTTTAGTGATGTGAAATACCCTGCTGGGGAGGTAGTGGTTTAATTTCAGTAGTAACTTTCAAGCGTAAAATGATTACTTTAAAGGAAATACGTTCCAAGGCTGTAGGGAAAGAACATGAAAACAAATGCTCTTAGGATTGCTCTTTCTAAAGCTGGCAGAAGCTCAATAGAGTGAAAGATCTCATTTGTGGTAAACGATTCTACCAGTTTCACTTCAATTTATTTTGAGAATAGTTAGTTTAACTTGCTAGTTAATAGGCAACCAAAATCTCTCATGATCAGTGGAGCTGATCTGGATTATGGAGGGATCCCAGTTAAATAGACCTCATTCAAATATATTTAAAAATCATAACATTTGTAAAACACTGCTTTCCAGGAAAATCTGGTAATTTGCAGAATAGCAAAAATGTTACCACCAAACATGACTGGCACAGCTTGATCAGTTTCTCTTTCGTCATTTTGCAGTGACAATGACCATTGTACAACCATCCATAGTATAATTCATAATCACACATTAGTTGAAAGTGAATGCATCTCTTAGCTCCTTCCTCCACTTTATATGTGGGCAAGTAAAATTGCGACTTCAATGGGTTTTGTATTGTCTTCTAAAACTAATTGTGCTAACATTCAATCAGTTTATTGTGTTTTCATCTTGGAATCAAGTAAAGATGCACAAACCACTCCACAGACTTGAGGATATAATCATGGCTGGCGCTTGGACAAAACTGAGGAAGAGCTCAAAAGCAATTGAGCTTGATAATGACTTTTTGTTGTGAGTGACCTTCAAGCTCCAAGTTGGCAAGTATGGCAATGTGCCTTGCCATATTGGTAAGAGCTTTAGTATAGGTCAGCTGAAAGTGTGCAGAGCAAGAAGATTATGATGTCAAGCAGGAAGCACTGCTGATTTGATGCAGGTGCTTTCATTTTGTTGCGACATGCCCCAGATAATCTTCTATGACTGATTGAATGCCTTAACAGCGGGAATAAACCGCCTCCTAGTGTTTTTTAGAGGGATCCCTGCTCTTAATATCAGCTAGATGTTGGTTGATTTCGTCTGGCAGTTGTCACAATTCTAGAAGTGGTTAATACTCTCCTGTGGTGCTTTCTGTAACAGATTTAAATGGGGATAATGTGGCTGGAAAGCTTTTTGCTGAGTTCAAATTTTTCAGCATCAGCCAGTTGCTACTAGTCTTGGCATTTCCCTTGGAATACATCACAACTGTGAGATTGGGCAGAGAGCAGAATGTAAAGGAAAAGCTGTTAGTCATTGTGGAAGGGGAGGAAGAGGAAGCCATAGGAGGCCATAACAGTCCAGGTCATTCCAGGCACAGTTGCCTCACCTGAAGATTAGTGAGATGCAGTGTGCAGATAAGTAAGGACATACTGAAATCTGGATCCTAGAACAGGGCAAGGACATTCTTATTCTTCTGTGAGTCTTAGAGTAACATAGCATGGAAACTGGCCCATCAGCCTTCCCCGTCCCTGAACCCATGCTAACTATGACCACCTATGTACCCTAATCCTACGCAAATTCTGTTTTATTCTCTTGATGTTCCCAATGGATAACCCAATTCGCCTCACAAACTGCATGTCTTTTGGATGTGTGCGGCATGGAGCAACTCGAAGGAAACCATCCAAGCACAGAGAGAATTTGCAAACTCCACATAGATTGCTTCCTATGTCAGGATTGATCCCAACTCACTGGAGTTGTGAGGTAGCGGTTCGACAAGCCGTGCCACCAAACGGTTTCTTATCCTCTTTTTGTTCGCACACAGTGCTTTGACTGGCTTGCGCTCTGCTTGTGTGAGTTCAATGTGGGAGGCATAGACTCTTTATCAAGTGGGGGCAGGAGGCACCGGTGGGACAGGTGGATGATACCTTCCACTACATATACAGGACTTCTATGTGCTTTTGATTCATGGACTTGAGATTCTCAATACCTTCCCCACTTCTAGTGCTCCAAGACCAGGCATCCTCCGAACCAGTGGTGACTTGCATTTTCAGGGAGACGTTTGGCACATTCTTGAATCTTTTTCTGTCTCATGGCAGAGGTTAGACTACAGTATAAATTTTGGGAATCTGGTGTTAAACATGCAAGTGATGTGGCCTGAAAGTGACCAATGCTGGTTTAGTTATTATTCAAATAGATTTGTGGAATTTGGTAATGACTATATCAAAGCGACCACGCTACTTTCAAGTTTGGTCATGATGCAATAAAGCTTTTGCTAATTGAATGCCCACTGTTGAATGCCCATTTGTGGTTCACATCTGGACAGCAGTTAGTATCCCTTCATTGTAACAATATTTTGCCATGCTAAGTGCATTGACACTACGATCTGTTGCTTTCAAAGCTCATGACTGCGGTGCAACCCATGCATGTATGACCAGATTATGAGACTACACTGTTCATGATACAAGTTAAGGATACATAGCAGTTTCCTTCCTCAATTCTTGCTGATGCCTTCTTTAAAAAAAACGTAACTCCAGGCTGAGAATTTCCATTGAAATGAATGGGGTATTTGATCCTCTGCCAGATTTCGGCTTGTACTCGCTAGAATTTAAAAGATTGAGGGGGGATCTTATAGAAACTTACAAAATTCTTAAGGGGTTGGACAGGCTAGATGAAGGAAGATTGTTCCCGATGTTGGGGAAGTCCAGGACAAGGGGTCACAGTTTAAGAATAAGAGGGAAATCTTTTAGGACCGAGATGAGAAAAACATTTTTCACACAGAGAGTGATGAATCTCTGGAATTCTCTGCCACAGAAGGTAGTTGAGGCCAGTTCATTGACTATATTTAAGAGGGAGTTAGATGTGGCCCTTGTGTCTAAAGGGATCAGGGGGTATGGGGAGAAGGCCGGTAAGGGATACTGAGTTGGATGATCAGCCATGATCATATTGAATGGTGATGCAGGCTCGAAGGGCCGAATGGCCTACTCCTGCACCTATTTTCTATGTTTCTATGAATCCAGCAATACAAAACCTGCCGTTTGGACTTCATGTGGAATCCAGTGGCAGAGGATGTGCCAATATTTGTTAATGAAATGTCATGAACTTACTTTGGATCAGCACGTCTTAGGTTGAGCGCTAGCGATTCCCTTTGGAATTGTACTTCGGATCTGTTGCCATTATGGTATCTCTTGTCTGAATGTGCCTACCTACATGTGTGAGAGTATGTAGTGTGTATGCTAAATGAGTTCCCATATCTCCTTGATTAAAATGCTGTGGTTCTGTAAGAGCATGTTTACTGAATAAATATTTGGAAATTTCCACTGACATTTAAGAGTTGCGATTACATGTAGACGCCACAATTCCTCAGAGCTTTCAGTGTCATGCGAGCTTTTTTTGTAACTACTCACTTGTTTTTACAAACTGTCTAATTGTGTTTATAGAAACTGGGATTTTTTTTTTCAAAATGTGAATAATTGTAATTTATTTTTGAAAAAGTAATCTTTTAAAGATGCTAATATAATTACATTTTATTTGTCGGATTAAGCTTGACTAAGTCTTAGCTGCCATCTGGAATTCAACCAGAAATTAAACAATGCAAATAATCTTCAACACACTATGATTGTAATATTGCAAAATTGTTATGAAAACGAGTTTCAATGCACAATGAACTTGCACTAATTTCTTTCTGTTGGATTTAAATCTTCATACCTTATGAAATACCAATTTCTATTTTTTTTGAATGATACATCTTTCATTCCTGTTAATAACAATTGCAGCTATTAATAGGAATGCATATCTTGATTTCCTGAATGTTTTCAATAACAGTCTCCACAGACCTCTTGGGCAGAGAATTCCAAACATTCATTTGATTCAGAAAGAAGAAATGTTTTCTCATCTCTAACTGAATGGACGACTCCTTATTTATCAACTTTAGAATCTAGAGTGTTTATTTGTCATATACAACGGATATGAACTGGAACAATTAAAGTCTTACTCACTTCATCTTTGTAGGCACATTAGATGCAACAAATAAATGTGCAATAAATCATCATCTATTCTCAGTGAACCAAATCATGATAATGCAATAAACCAATGTAGAGCAGCCAAAGTAGTGCAAAGTCCATAGTGTAGCAATGTTACAAAATTTTGAGATTTAAAAAATCAAGTCTGCAATTTATCCCATCAGATAAAGCATAAAAAGAAGTTTAATTTGACACCTAATTTACTTTCATATCTTCAGTATTAAGAAAGTTATGGCCATTTTCATACTCGGAAATTAGCATCTTGCTTCCCATTGCCTTTCAATTGACTTAACTCAAAAGCTGTGATCTGGAAAAGTTAAAAGCCCATAACTTTCTTAAAAATTAAGAGAACTCAATGAAATTTTTAGTTATTATAGATTGAAGCATTCTGAAACAAATATGAAACAATCTTACTTGGATGACCTGAAATTAAAGCATATAATTAGTTAGTTATCTAATTGTAGCTAATTATAAAATTCAATGAGTAGATCTAAACATCTATCCATTTCTTAAGAAAAGATAAACTTTTTTTAATTGCCTAAGTGTCCAAATAACATTCACACAATAATCCACAATATAACATAATTTTTAAATCTCATTTTCATGAATTTCTGGGCCAAATGGAAGGAATTTAGTGTTTGATTCCTGTAAATTAATGGCCATTTAAATCAACTAGCGAGTGGGTTTTAGTGGAATGCGGTGGATTGGAACGTTGCGGTTAGCGGTGAAGTCGGGAGGAAAAATACTGTTTGTTCATAGATTTTTTGGCACCCCATTTTGCAACATAAAAATATTATTAAAGCCTCCCGAAAAACCAACTTTTAATATAAAAATAAACTATTTACCTTTTTTTCTCCCCTACGGTTGTCAGCGCTCATGGCATTTGAAGGTGATTTTTAAATTACTCTAGTTAATAAATAATTTAGAGTAATTTAAAAATACCTTCATTGATGAAATGTCGGAGCGATTTTTCTTCCGCAACGAAATCGCCCGACATTCATCGATTATCCCTGCCTGTGGAAAAACGGCACTTTAAGCCCGCCCCCCTCTGAAAGGCGCACAAAGTCGCGCACAAGCGGCAGAACTGCAGCGCGGATCAAGGTAAGTTTTGCAACATACCTACATAGTGGTCCACAGTAGGGTTCAGGTAAGGATTGCGCAGGGTGATTCAAGACCCTGATGGTTAATGGGAAGAAACTGTTCTTGAACCTGCAGGTAATGGTTCTCAGGCTGCTGTACCAGTTTATGAATGGTAACCGTGAGAATAGTGCATGGCCAGGGTGGTGTGGACCTTCGATGTTATTAGCTGGATTCTTAAGGTAGCATATCCTTTAGATCCCTTCAACGGTGGGAGGACAGTATGCATGATGGACCGGGCAATGTCTACTACTTCCTGTAGCCTCCATCTTTTTTGGATATTTGAATTGCTGATCTAGGCCGCGATGCAACCATTCACTATACTCTCTGCTGTACATCTGTAGAAATGTTGGAAGAGCCAAATCTTCTCAATGTTCTGAAGATGTGGAGATGTTGGTGAGCTTTCTTTTGAGATTGCTTCAATGTGCCAAATCCAGGACAGATCATCAGAGGTATGTCGGCTCAGGAACTTGGAGCTGTTGATTCTTTCCAGTTCAATGCTGCTAATGAAGACAGGTGAATAGATCCTGGCCTAATCCTCCCTAAAGTCACAATCAGCTCTTTGGTCTTGCTCATGTTGGGAACACGATTGTTGTTCTGGCACCACTCAAATAGATTATCAATCTCCCTCCTGTACTCTGACTCATTGTTGCCTATTATTTGTCTAATGAAGGTGGTATAATTGGCAAATTTAAAGATGGCGTTGGAGCTGTCTTTGGCTACACAGTTATGGGCAGAAGAGAGCAGAGCAGGGGACTGAGCCCTGAGGTGCCTCTGTGCTGATGGTCAGAGAGAAGGAGTTTTAGTGGCAAACCACTGATTGAGCCTGCTGATGAGGAAGTGGAGGATCCAATTGAATAGAGAGAAGCAGAGAACCAATCCCTTGAGTTTGACAATGAGTTTGGAAGGAATGATGGCATTGAACGGCAAGCTATAATTGATGAACAACAGCCTGCATATGTGTTCTTGCAATCCAAGTGATCCAGCACAGAGTGGTGAGCCAGTGAGATCGCATCTGCTGTCGATCAGTTGTGGCGGTACAAAGTAGGTCAAGGTTGTTACTGAGGCATGAGTGGATTTATGGTATAACCAACCTCTCAAAACACTTAATCACGATGGATATGAGTGTTGCCAGTCACTAATCTTTGAGGCATGTCGCTTTGAACTTCTTGGCCACAAGTAGTAAGGATATCATTTCAAAGTAGGCGGAGACCTAATGGGTGAGTGATTGAAAACGTCCATGAAAACTCTTGCTAGTTAGTCTGGCCAGGTTTTGAGAACATTGCCAGGTAGACCATGAATGATGAAATGAAAGATCTACAGACATCAGTCGGAGGCTGAGATCACAGGATCGTCTGGGTCTTTTCGGGTAGGAGCAGGTGCATTATCCCCGTCAAATGAGCATAGTATAGGGCTCATCCAGGAGTGATGTATCGTTGTCACAAGTTACTCTGTTTCACCTTGAAGGATGTGATGCTGTCACACTTGCCGAAGATCTATCTGAGACTCACAGGTGTTTACTCACAGGTGTTTCTTTGCATTCGCGATGGCCTTCTGGAGGTTGTGTCTGGACTTCTTGTATGACTCTGGATTGCCAACTTGAACGTTGAGGATGTCCTGGTTCACCCAAGGTTTCTGATTAGGAATACTAAGATGGCATTGGTAGGAACGCACACCTCCACAAATGTCCTTGTGAAGTCGGTAACATCTGTGGTGTATTTGTTCAAGTCCATTGCCAAGTCCATGAATATTGCCCAGCACAATTAGTTGCCAAGATGTTCCTCTGCCTTCCTTGACCAGCTCTGTACAATCCTCTTCACTGGAGCTGTGTGCAATGGTTGCAGTCTATATGCAGAAAGGAGGAGCACATCCAGGAAGTACAATTTATCGAAGTGTCAGTGAGGGTGGAGCGATAGGTGTCTCTGATAGTCTAGAGTGTTTGATCCTCTGGGGCTGCAGGGAATGTGCTGATGGTAGTTTCAAAGTAACTTCTTCAATCTAACCATACTGAAGTTCTGACAATGATGGAGAAGGAATTGGGGCAGGCATTGTGGTATTAGTTGATCACTGTGTGTAGTTCTTCAAGTACCGGCTGAATTTCTCCTAGGGGGGAGATGTAGACTGAGGTCAAGACAATGGTGGTGAATTCCCTTGGGAGGTAGAAGAGATGGCCTTTCACTCCCAAGAGTTGGATAAGATCGTTATGTCCGAACATCACGAAGATTCTACTGTAAGGCATATGCTACCGTCTCTCCCATTTCCCGGAGGGGTGAGTCTGGAGAGCTGGGGATAAGCCATGTCTCTGTGAGGCAGAGTATACAGCATTTCCTCATCTCTCTCTGGTAAAGCAATCTTGTCTTTAAGTCCTCAATCTTATATTCTTGGGACTGTACATTGGAGGGATTATATACTTATCCTATCATAAAATACCATAAAAATTGGTATTTTTCAGAGAGCTCACTTTTCGCTCATCTAAACTGGCCTTCTCTACTTAATCTCTTCTTGTACTCCAACCGGCATTGCAGGAATCCATGCAGTGAATGTTTCCGGTACTATTATTCAAAATATAACCTTTCTTGCATTGGGAGACTGGACCCATATGCAATGTTCCAGATCTGGTCTTAACAGTGCCTAAATCAGCAGATTGAGCAAACTTGGGTCCTGGCATTGATCTTTGTGGTGGCCCAGCGCTCCCGAAAATGGCTTGCTTATTCCAAATGTGTTTTCTGCCAGTCCAACAAAACTCAGTCGTTACCCTCCAATATTGTGTGCTGATTTAAATTTGATGTATTTAGCATGGCACACCTTGGCACTTCAAATAAACTGGGCCACTGAAATTGTGCATTTTGCCAGAGCAGATAAGTTGTCTACTAACTCTGACAAGGACTACCTGCCTTAAGTAGTTACGGATTTGAGGGCTATCTTATGCCAGGTGAAGATAATTCAATTTCCTTAATGTTCTTTTGCTTGTTTTTTCTAGTTATTTTGATCCTTTGAATTACATTTTTTTTTTCTGTGTAACACTGTATATGCTGCAGGGATGTGCAGTGAATGTGGAGCATATGGATGCACAATCCTTCTGGCTTTCTCAAATCCAGATGTTTACTCTGCAAGGTGAACAACTTTACAGACAAACTAAACAAATTTTAAAGGAAAAAAAAATAATGCCAAAACAGTACACATCAGCTGTTCCTTTCAGCAGAAATATTAATCCATCATTAATCCTTTAACACCCCAATGAACATGTTTTTTCAATGTTTTTGTGCCTGGGGAATAAATATAATCGCAGCTAGGTCCTTTGCTGTGCTTTTTATGGAAATAAGGCAACAGGCATTGGAGGCTTTTCAGGCACTAATTGTTTAAAGCTGTTTGTTTGCAAGGTTAATGTCCCTCCTAGGTAAAATATTTTTCATGCTGCAGCTGACTCTATAAGCTCTAAAATGCTTGCAGTGTTTCCATTTTCTCTTTCATACTTAGTCAACCCACCCCCAGCTAATTTATCTTTCCATTGCATGTTGCCATTTGATCTCTCTGTATTTTGTTTTTGCTCTTTTTTTGGTATGGGCCACAGAAAAGAATGCCCTGTTTTCATTTTTTTGATTTTGGAAATATTTATATCATGACTTGATTACTGACTTAAGAGTTGTAATTCCATTAACACACTTCCTGCCTCTAAACTGCATCTTCTTGTGACTAATGGACCAGAGTGGGTGGGTGGCAGATTGAGGGAGAGAGAACTGGCAGACACTGAAGCGATGACATGTGTGTTGATAAAAGTGCCTCTTTGTTCTGATTTTTTTTTTCTCTCTGCTTTTATTCACAGATCTTCACAAAATTGATAATTTTGCTGAGAAAAGGCCGCTTCTTGGTGTGTGCAAAACCACAGGATCAGCGGGGTGAGAGGAAACATGTTTGTCAAAAATGTAAACCAGATGCGGCATAGTGGGGGTGGGGGTGAGAGTGTGGAAAGAATTTGGCTTCTCCAGCAACAGTATTTCCACATTGGAGAATAAAATGTACGTGACACCAATGTAGACTGCTGGTGCGGGCAGTAGTGCTAAACCATCAGCCCTCGTGGTTGGTAAGACATGTCAGTGCCTGTAGTTCGATGCTGCTTTCTAGAAATCACACTAGCAAATGTTTAACAATTTTTGTTGGTGACGTAAAAGTAAGTGCTTCATTTTCTTTTGTTCTCTTGCCCTGAATATCACCTTATTTTGAAATGTTATCTTGAATAATTTCACAAATGAAGAGGAAGAGACAGGTGATGCTGAGGAAATGCTTTTTGAAATTAAAGTAATGTAATAGATAGGCCCATCTATCCAATCAGTAAGATTGATTTCCTTCGATGTTCATCTAAAACTTAGTCAGTAAGCATGGTGAATCCTCTGGTGTCAAGAATTCAAAGATTCCCAACCCTCTAAATAAACAGTTTTGACCAAGTTTCAAATGACAGATATCAAAAATATAAAACCATACTTAATGCAAGTGAAATAGCAAGTTGGATCCAAAATGGATTCCAAAGTAGTTTGACTAAAGAATAATGTTGCCAGGTATCGTGATTTTAGGCTGGGTTTGGGGAAACTAGGTACGAGCTCATTCCAATTTGTGGTGTTGATTTAAATAAAGGAAACTAGAATAGACAATAGGTGCAGGAGTAGGCCATTCGGCCCTTCGAGCCAGCACCGCCATTCAATGTGATCATGGCAGATCATCCCCGTTCCTGCCTTCTCCCCGTATGCCCTGAATCCGCTATCTTTAAGAGCCCTATCTAGCTCTCTCTTGAAAGTATCTAGAGAACCGGCCTCCACCACCCTCTGAGGCAGAGAATTCTCTCATCCTTCTAAACTCCAGAGTATACAAGCCTAGCCGCTTCATTCTCTCAGCATATGACATTTCCGCCATCCTGGGAATTAACCTTGTAAACCTACGCTGCACTCCCTCAATAGCAAGAATGTCCTTCCTCAAATTAGGAATGATAGGAGGAAGATGATTGTGGATATGTGGTAAGTATCATTGCATTGGTCAGGTAAATAGCAAAGTGTCAAATGGACTACATTATTCAGTTGATGTATTTGGGAATGACAAATATATAAAGACTGTACACATTATCTGGTCAAGTGCCAATGCACAGATCCCTGTAGGGAACAGTTCAAGTAGATAGTCACAGTACAAACAAAATAACTTGCTTGTTTCCCCATGACATAGAGAGTATGGCCAGAGAGTGCACAAAAAGTGAGTTAGGCTACCACTGGAGTTCCATGTATAGATATGGTCAGTGTGTTACAGAAAGATATGAGTGCACTAGGAAGATTCAAAAGATTTACAAACATGTTGTCAGGATTGGGAAACTTTAGCTATTGGATAACCTATGATAGTATTGCACAGAATGTCGGAGGTGTAGAAATGATTTGATTAGTATGTATAAAGTAATGGGATAGAATTGAGAGGGAAGGGAAATAACCACTGACATAAATTTAAAGTGATTTATTAAAGGATTGGAGGAGAGTTGAAAAACTTTACACTCGAATGGTGGTGGGGATTTGAAGCTTGAAAGAGTGACTGTGGCAATCATGATATTTAAAAAATCTTTTGGCTGTACGCTTGAAGTGGCATAAATTACAAATCAAGGTGCAGATTGCCTTGCATAACTCGCTTTCAGTGACGAGGGTACTTCAAGTTGTGCTGCACTTTTCAATAATTCTCTTTGATCATTTTATGAGGTTACACAAATGTCGAGTTAATGTTATCAAATCTTGAAAAATACAGTTTGTTTTTGTTATATTCCAGCCATAGTTTTATAGATAGATGTATGTAATTTTCCGTAGGCATCTGATGTTAGTGAATATCAGTTAAATCAGGTGAAGCAGATTTGGATTGAGCTCATAAATAATGCCCTACAATTTTTGCAGACCCTTAAAAATGTGTTGGACGAGCTCAATTTGCAAGACCAAACACCAGATCATATCAAATCTCACTGATGGCTGAGGCCTAAGAAAGGGAGACAGGGTTTGCACACTTTTAAACTTAAATATACCATTATTGTTGATTGGTGCCTGATGATTGGCCTGGACATGATGGGCTGACGGGCATATTTTTGCGTTGTATGACTACCACTGTCTAACAAAATGCAGATGGGCCACGGCAAAGCAACCTTGGAACTTTAATGCTGTAGTAGGGGAAAATAATGGGAGCTTGGCCATCAGCTTTGTGTGAAGGAAGCCATTCCCTATCTTGGAGTTGCATGATATTGTCTCGAATCTTCTTCATTTTAAACTCAAAATAAATTTTTGATTCGCAACTGAGATTGAGGAAAGGTGAAATAGGTAGTAATCTCTAGTAAACAGTACAAAGGAAAGTGAGTGATTATATTTTGATGACTTTTTTTAAATTATAAATTATAAATTATTATGTCACACTTACAAATCCTTATAGTACTGTTATTTAAACCATGGCACAATAACTGGCCCTTCAGCCCACAATGCCTGTGCTAAACATGATAAACAAATCTTATCTACCTGCACATGATCCGTATACCTCAGTTTAATTATTTCTGGAGTCTGAGGAAGAGAATCACACGTAAGGGAGTGGAGGCGAGCCCGAGGGGGAAAAGGCACATCGACCGGCGATGAGTTTGATTCTCCGCATATTTTTTTTTTTTCCTGTCACATTTAATCACTTCAGATTTTTCCAAAACACTTTCATCCAATGTAGACATATGTACAGTTTTAAAGATGTGGTAATGTTAACTCGCAGGAGACGAAGGGTTTGGAGTGCTATGGGGCAAATGCAGGCAAATGATACTAGCTCAATATGCCTTCTTGGTCGGCATGGATAATGTGGTCTGAAGGGCCTGTTTCCATGATGTACAGCGCCCTCCATAATGTTTGGGACAAAGACCTACCATTTATTTATTTGCCTCTACACTCCACAATTTGAGATTTGTAATAGAAAAAAAATCACATGTGATTAAAGTGCACATTGTCAGATTTTAATTAAGGGTATTTTGATACATTTTGGTTTCACCATGTAGAAATTACAGCAGTGTTTATACATAGTCCCCCATTTCAGGGCACCATAATATTTGGGCCACAGCAATGTCATGTAAATGAAAGTAGACATGTTTAGTATTTTGTTGCATATCTTTTGCATGCAAAGCTTGAAGTCTGCGATTCATGGACATCACCAGTTGCTGGGTGTGTTCTCTGATGATGCTCTGCCAGGCCTGTATTGCAGCCATCTTTAGCTTATGCTTGTTTTGTAGTTCCCCTCAGTTTTCTCTCCAGCATATAAAAGGCATGTTCAATTGGGTTCAGATTGCGTGATTGACTTAGCCATTCATGAATTGACCATTTTTTGGCTTTCAAAAAGTCCATTGTTGCTTTAGCAGTATGTCTCGGATTGTTGTCTTGCTGTAGAATGAGGCATCTGTCTTGCTGTTGTTTTGAGGCATTTGTTTGAACTTGAGCAGATAGGATGTGTCTATACACTTCAGAATTCATTATGCTACTACCACCAGCAGTTGTATCATCAATTAAGATAAGTCTTAAGGGGTTAGACAGGGTAGATGCAGGAAGATTGTTCCTGATGTTGGGGAAGTCCAGGACAAGGGGTCACATGTTAAGGATAAGGGGGAAATCCTTTAGGACTGAGATGAGAAAAACATTTTTCACATAGAGAGTGGTGAATCTGTGGAATTCTCTGCCACAGAAGGTAGTTGAGGCCAGTTCATTGGCGATATTTAAGAGGGAGTTAGATGTGGCCCTTGTGGCTAAAGGGATCAGGGGGTATGGAGAGAAGGCAGGTAAGGGATACTGAGTTGAATGATCAGCCATGATCATATTGAATGGCGGTGCAGGCCCGAAGGGCCTAATGGCCTACTCCTGCATCTACTTTCTATGTTTCTATGTAAGTGAGCCAGTACCTTCAGCAACCACACATGCCCAGGACATAACACCCCCACCACTGTGTTTCACAGATGAGGTGGTATGCTTTGGATCTTGGGCAGTTCCTTCTCTTTCCTCCATTTTTTTTCTCTTTCCATCACTCTGATATAAGTTAATCTTCGTCTCATCTGACCACAAGACCTTTTTCCAGAAATGTGCTTGCTCTTTTAAGTACTTCTTGGCAAACTGTACTCTGGCCATCCTATTTTTGCGGCTAACCAGTGGTTTGCATCTTGCAGTGTAGCCTCTGTATTTCTATACATGACGTCTTCTGCGGACAGTGGTCATTGACAAATCCACACCTGACTCCTGAAGAGTGTTTCTGATCTGTCGGACGGGTGTTTGGGGATTTTTCAATAGTATGGAAATAAATCTTCTGTAATTAGCTGTGGAGGTCTTCCTTGGCCTGCCAGTCCCTTTGCAATTCGTAAGCTCACCTTAATGATGTTCCAAATAGTTGATTTTGGTAAGCCTAAGGTTTGGCTGATGTCTCTAACAGTTTTATTCTTGTTTCTCAGTCTCATAATGGCTTCTTTGACTTTGGCACAACTTTGGTCCTCATGTTAATAAACAGCAATAAAAGTTTCCAAAGGTGATGGAAAGATTGGAGGAAATACTTGGTGCTGATAGCTCTCTTATACCTTCATTAAGGAGCCATTTAAATACACCTGAGCAATTACAAACACCTGTGAAGCCATGTGTCCCAAACATTATGGTGCCATGAATTAGGGGGACAATGTATAAACACAGCTGTAATTTCTACATGGTGAAACCTAAATGTAGAAAAATTCCCATTAATAAAATCTGACAATGTACACTTTAACCACATGTAATTTTTTTCTATTACAAATCTCAAATTGTGGATTACAGAGGCAAATAAAAAAATGATGGGTCTTTGTCCCAAACATTATTGGGGGGGCTCTATGATACAGCAAGGTATCACAAAAAATAAAAGTGAGGATCCATTCTGTTTTGTAATTATGGCTAAGAGATTAACTTTGGATAGGGCGTGTCTCTTCTAGGATTACATGATCTGCATCATTACCCACGGAGTTATGAGTGAATACCATGGAATAGTCATGTATTCATTATCCCTAAAACTACAAGGATTATCCTCATGTACTTCAGCAGTTATGTCCTGAGGGTGCTACGAATGGTCTCTGACAGCCATAAATGTGATTTTGTATGTCAGACATTACTCCTGCCATAGAATGTGTTTTTCCTTTGATCCCAATGCTCCAAGAACCCCTTTTATTTATACTTTGGTCAAGTGCCTTGATTTTGAGGGAATACTAAGAAACGGCTGCATTGTTAGATGTACCATCTTCGGGCATAAATCTCTGATAATATTTAAATTATAGAATGGTAATCAACGATGATCAAAAAAATTAAGTAGAGATAGAATCTTACATAATTAGCCATATCAAGATATCAAGAACACAAAATAGAGACTTGACCATTATTGATTCAATGTCTCTATATTGATGGACACTAGTCTCATTGATTTTGAAGAATAAGTATTAAAATAATGTTGTAATAAAGGAAGGTGGACACAAAATGCTGGAATAACTCAGCGGGACAGGCAGCATCTCTGGAGAGAAGGAATAGGTGACGTTTCGGGTCGAGACCCTTCTTCAGACTCGACCCGAAACGTCACCCATTCCTTCTCTCCAGAGATGCTGCCTGAGTTACTCCAGCATTTTGTGTCTACCTTCGATTTAAACCAGCAGTTTTTTCCTTCATACGTTGAAATAAAGGAATCTGGTCTACACTTTGGAAACAAAAATTCAACTCAAAAGGAGTTTCTGTGCGTGTGATTTTAGTGAGGTTAATTGTGCAAAGGAGCTCGATATGATATAATTTTTCCAGCATATTTAATTTGTCAGCACTGCTTGTAATTCCAATGTATGGCAATACTGACTGCAGTATATACAGCACAATTGCCAAAACAAAACCCACAATGAAGATTAATCAAAGTTCAGCATTACTGTGCACACTGCTACAATATGTATGAGAAATGTGTGCTAAAATGACTGAAATCATACCATGGAATTTAGGATTTAATAATCTGCACTGTGTATAAATCTAGCACTAGCAATGCAGAGGATCAGAGCACAAGGTCAGATTCCCAATGTACTGACTTTGTCACACTCGCCTTGAACAAGCTATAACATTGATTAGTTAAAACATTAGTGTTTTATTGAAAGGTTTCTGATGTAAAACACTAATCCTGCCTCGGTCTTTCTCCATGGATGTTGCATGATCTCCTGACTTTCCAGAATTTTCCAGTATTATTTCAAGTAGGAGGAAAATGGGACCTGACCTGTTCCACCTAGAGTCCAAGATAATAATTAAGACAAACATTTCAATCACATTCGGCTCTCCTCCAACAGTTTCAAAGTTTCCTATTTTTATTTTTTAGATCCGAGTTTTCTTTGAACCAATGTGAAGTTCAAACCTATTGTGAAATTTGTGAAGTTTAGACATAAAGTTTCCCACGACTATCTCATTAGCTCTGTTACACACATCTCTGATTTTCTAATTTATGCCACAACTGCATGATGAGCTATCAATAACTCCGTTAAGAAATATTTTCTATTCTCTGCCATTTTTAAGCTCAATCCTAATTGATTTGTCAAGTCAAGATAATTTTTCACTTTTGCACTGATCTCTTATTGATTGGTCTGATTTGTGCTACTTTCTGTAAAAGACGCACAATTTTCTGCACTTTTCGAGCAGATGTTAATGTTGTAACTGTACTGGAATAACATGGCTAGATATGTTCTTGGTTGTGGGGCACAGATCTTAAGTAATACACCTGAAATATTATCTGGTCTTTTAGCTTTACTGGATCCATTTTTTGATTTCTTGATATCATGTGAAACAAATGGGCCTGTCCCACTTGGCTGTCTTTCGCACGCCATTTATGCGACCTGCTAGCGTGTGGGTAGCACAGGGATGGGCGCATGGAGTGGTTTTTAGAAGGACATACCTCCAAATGCTCTGATAGAAAATGCATTTGCCAGAGGAAAATTCATTAAAACAAGTATATTTATTCCTTGCATTAGTTCATTCGCCATCCTCGACAGACCCACTATAGCAGCTGGGTCCCACATGATACTGCAACTTGGTCAGTGGTGGTGCAACCAAGCCACTCTTGGTAAAGGATATTACTAACTCCAGAACTAATTACAAACTCCAGAACTAACGACATATCTAGCCAAGCTGTTCTTGTCTGACCTGATGCCGTGACACATCATAGGGTTTGGTGTCAATGGTGAGGACTTCAATGGCTATGCTTTCTCACCTGCACATCACTTTGCCACCACCTCTGATGGGCCTGTCCTGACAGGGAGAACAAAATGACCCAGAGATTGTGATGGCAAAATCTGGCACATTGTAAGCTTCCTCAATTAAGACACTAGTCCCCCAATGTTTAAGAAGACTTTGTAAGGTTAATTGGGTGGGAACCATTACGCCATGTCTAAACTGGGCAAACTATATCATATAACCATATAACCATATAACAATTACAGCACGGAAACAGGCCTTCTCGGCCCTTCCAGTCCATGCCGACCATTTATTTTCCCCTAGTCCCATCTACCTGTACTCAGACAATACCCCTCCATTCCCTTCCCGTCCATATACCTACCCACCATCATACTTTGCTAGGAATCAAACTTCTGAGAAATGTTTGAAGAGTGTATTCTTCCTTTTGGGGATATACTTGCTGTAGCATGGGAAACATAGAATCCAATGGCTCGGTATTTGGTATGTTAGCTAATTTAAATAACACATTTAGTTGACAAATAGCACACATTACCAACATTGGCAGTAGATTGCTGAGTCATTCAAAACTGATCATGATCCATTATTGAGTATGGTCAGCTCTTCCTTCACAAATAATGACCAACCTTAGTCTGCAAATTGGAAAAGGTATAGGTTATATTTCCAGAAAATGTTTCCTTCCACTTAGATTACAATGAAAAAGATAATTTCTTGGAGGGAGATACAAGAATCTGCAGCTGCTGGAAACTTTTTTGAGCACATCTAGTGCGCTACAGAACTAACTACATATCTAGCCAAGCTATTCCAGTACTGTTACAGCACCAACGTCTGCTTGATAGGGCAGAACATTCTGTGTCCTGTTTGATTTGGAGTAACTTAGTGAGTCAGGCAGCATCTCTAGAGGACATGGATTGGTGACATTTCGAGTCCGGACCCTTCCCAAGACTGATTGAAGCAGTCTAAGGAAGTGTCCCCACCAAAATCATCACCCATCCATGTTCTCCAGATTTGCTGGCTGACCCACTGAGTTACTCCAGGACTTTGGTCTTTTTTTGGACACAGAAACATAGAACAATAGGTGCAGGCGTAGGCTATTCGTCCCTTCGAGCCAATACCGCCATTCAATATGATTATGGCTAATCATCTAAAATCAGTACCTCGTTCCTGCTTTTTCTCCATATCCCTTGATTCCTTTAGCCCTAAGAGCTAAATCTAACTCTCTCTAGATTTAAGTTGGGAGTAAGAGGTTTACTGGCGATCTGAGGAAGTATTTTTCACCCATAGATTGTGGACAAAATTGCCGTATACTATTTAAGAAGCACTTGAATTGCCAAAACAAAGTAAACTACAGGTCTACAGCTTGTAAAGAGAATTGGCACAGTAAAGTATTTGGTGGTGAGGTAAAAGGCCTCTCACTATGTTGTTTGACTCTATAACTCGTACTCGAATACCACATCACTGTGTATTTCTCTTTGAAAGCAATGTAAAAGTACGTAGATCTCAGATCTTGAAGTATTAGTGTATAGTTCAGCTTAATGGAGTTTTTCTCATCATAACCAGTTGAGAGGTTTAGTGCAAAAACATTTCAATTATATTGTGTAGGAAGGAACTGCATATGCTGATTTACACCGAAGATAGACACAACAAGCTGGAGTAACTCCGCGGGTCAGGCAACATCTCGGGAGACTGAAGAACGGTCTCAACTTGAAACAACACCTATTCCTTTTCTCCAGAGAAGCTGCCTAACCCTCTGAGTTACTGCAGCATTTTGTATCTAACTTCAATTAAAATGACAGACATAAACTTTCAGGGTACAATTGCAAGGAATCAGATGTGATTACATGCCTTCTGATTATGCAAATTTCTCCTGCCTTGCATGTACTTGTCATGAATATCATTAACTCAACTTTTTGTTTGGAGATGTGGACAGATGTGTTCAAATATTCTTCCTATTTCGAGACAGTATATTCTTCCATTGAAGTGGCTTGGGATCATCTTCCTGGAAATGTTTTAAAAAAGCTCTGCAGTTTGCAGTATAAGGTTTCCATTTACTAGAGGGAGATCCAATGTTTTGATACTTTTAGAAGAAAAAGCAATTGCATGGTGCTATGTTTGAGCACAATGCCATTGCAGCTGCTGCAGAAAGTTGATACTTAAGATGAACCAGCTGTTGGTGACGAATTCCACCGTTCAAAATCCTAAATAAATTCTACAGATGAACCAATTTTGATGGTCAAGTTGTAATACTATACTGGATGATACCATTCATTCAATGGATAACGTGAGAAGCATTGCTAGGTGTAGATTGATGTTGCATGTTAACCAATCACACACCAGCCAGCATCTCTAACTCCACCCTACTGTAATGCTTATACTAACACTGGTTTCCCAGCACGGACAGTTGAAGCAGCCAGGATGTACTCCATGCTCCATGCTGTTAGGTTTCAGCACTGATTAAAGATGTATTTAAATCACGTACTGAGTACAGAAGTCATTTACATGGTATCAGAAGTGGGATACCCTCATCGCTACCAGACGTATATTTCAAAGACGCCACGGGCATGCACCCGTAGTCTGTTCTACTGGCCGGGAATGGCCAGTTACATCCAGGACCGCGTAGCCTCCTGTCCACTTGCAACAGCCTTGCGCCTCATCAGCAGCGGCAGCCCCTTCTGCAACAACCTCCACCAGCTCTGCCCTGGACGTCGCTGGCGGCAGACATTTTCGAATGGTGCGGGAAGCACTACCTCATTCTACTCGACTCCTTTTCTAATTGGTTTGAACTAGACCAACTGACCTCCCTCACATCTGCGATGGTCATCCAGAAAAGACACTTCTCTACCTTTGGCGCTCCCGTCAGCCTGAGAACCGACAACGGCAGTTTACCAGCCACATGTTCAAGCTTTTCGCAGACCGATGGAACTTCCAGCACGTCACGAGCAGTCCCGAGTATCCCCAGAGTAACGGACTCGCTGAACGCGCTGTCAGAAGCGCCAAACACTTACTGGAGCGAGCACAGATTTCAAAGTCTGACGTTTATCTCGATATCCAGAATCTCAGAAACGTTGCCAGGGACGGAACCCTGGGATCACCGGCACAATGACTGATGTCGAGATTGACGAGGCCTTTGGTACCCATCGCACAACAGCAACTGGTTCCTCAGGTGATGAAGCCCGTTACTATCCAGAAACGTCTACAAGAGAAGCACGATATCCAGAAACGGTCATACGACAGTTCCAGCAGACCACTCAAGCCTCTACTTCCGGGTCAGGTCCTCCGCCTACGAACTTCAACTGGACATTCCCGTCTGGGCACTGTTGTCAACCCGACTGACGAGCCACGGTCTTACCTGGTTGACTGTGAGGGCGCGGTATACCGGAGAAGTCGACAACACCTGTTGGTTGTGAGGGAGCCTCGACCACCGCCTGCTGGTCCCTATGCTCCACCGCTCCAGTTCCAGCTGCCTTTTGCAATGTCTTCCACTCGTGCCCGCATGTCTTGCACCCCTCCACGTTCCGCGGTCTCCACTAACCATGGGGCCTCACCCACCGCATGTTTCCCCTTTCGGTCACCACAAGCCTCCGCCGCGTCATTCTCGCCTCCAGGCTCTCCATCTCATCTTTCAGGTGAGGGGGGGGGGGGGGGGGGGGGGTTTGGTCCGCACGCGCTCTGGCCGTGTTAGTAGACCACCAGACAGATATGGCGAGTATGTTTAACCCCATTGCATGGGTGCCCTTTCACATTAATCTTTAGGGGGAAGGATGTAGATTGATGTTGCATGTTAACCAATCACACACCCGCCAGCATCTCTAACTCCACCCTACTGTAATACTTATACTAACACTGGTTTCCCAGCACGGACAGGTGGAGCAGCCAGGATGCACTGACAACTAATCATCCTCCATGCTGTTAAGTTTCAGTGCTGATTAAAGATGTATTTAAATCACGTACTGAGTACAGAAGTCATTTATACTAGGGATATTAGAATGTTTAAAAATAAGGGAATGATTAGAGGACAGATGGCTTCTAGAATGTTAACTGGAATGTTCTTCTAAAGGTCAAGAAGAGACTTCTAAAGTTCTCATCGTGTAGACATGAATGTTGATTTTTCGCTGCATCAGTTTGCTTCATGAATCTCTCAGTAAATGCTTGGCATAGAGCAGAACTTTATTCAGATAATGTATAATATATTGAAGCTGCTATTTAAAAAAAAATCACATATATTCACCCTGTTGAGAGTTGAATTTCTAAATAATTTTACTTTAAGTGGTTAGGAAGTTAATCCTTACTCAATGAGTCAGGATCAGATGGACTTGGCGATGAGCCAATCACATCTGTCATTTTACAACAAGTTGGTTGGGATGTTGTCGATTGAATTGGGCAGCTGCGCAGCTTTGCAATTTCTTCAACCTCTCCTTATTCAAAATGGTATCAGTGGCACAAGGCTGAAAGGCAGCCTGAAATTTTAACAAGATGTTCAGTATGGCAATCGTTAACTGATGAATTATAATATTTATTTGACTTTTAATTATGTGAAATTAAGGGTACGTTTTGTGAAAGTATATATACTCAATACATATTTGAGAATAACAAAGAAATACATTTACTTTTTTCTTATGTGTTTTGGACATGATTCAAAGTGCTTTAGTGCAAACATGATAGCATGTTGTATTTAACACTATCCACTATTATCAGATTCAAAAGGCATTAATCCATGTTTCTTGTTATTGGTTGGGGGAGGAATGCTTTATGGAATACTAGGAAAACTCAAGAGGATTTTTATTTGAATGTTTCCATAGGATGACATCTCTGACAATGCATTCTTTCCCCAAAAGGCACTGGAATGCAAATGTGGATAAGAGGCTGAAGTGAGAATCGGGCAGCCTTGAGTCAATAGGTAATAGGTGCAGGAGTAGGCCATTCGCCCATTCGAGCCAGCACCGCCATTCAATGTGATCATGGCTGATCATCCCCAATCAGTACCCTGTTCCTGCCTTCTCACCATATCCCCTAACTCCGCTATTTTTAGGAGTCCTGGCAACATCTTCATAAATATTCATACCACTTTTTCCAGAGTGCAGAGAAGATTTACAAAGTTGTTGCCAGGACTTGAGCCTAAAGGCCCTGTCCCACTTACGTGTCCTTGGCACGCAAATTACGTGACCTCACGTTGCGTTGAGGCGCACGGGCATCATGTGGCTGCGTGGGGCCGGTCCCACTGGGAAAAGCGGAGGGGTATGTAGTTGTGTGCGGTATCGTCCGGCGCTCCGAAATTTTGTAGTAAACAAAATCTTTGCGTGCAACCGGCCTGTCGCGTAACTGACGGCCAAAGTGGGACAGGCCGAAGACCCTGGCGCGACGCAATGTCTCACCTCCAACAGCAGCAGAAGCAGGCAAATGATCGCAAAGCTTGGCCTGGGGCTCACGGCCGTTGCGGTCCGGATCTGCCCCCACTTTTACTCCCAGAGTGGGGCCAAGGAAATTGAAGATAGACACAAAATGCAGGAGTAACTCAGCAGGACCGGCAGCATCTCTGGAGAGAAAGAATGGATGATGTTTCGGGTCAAGACCCTTCTTTCAGACTGAATTAGTGTCTCGACCTGAAACATCTTCTCTCCAGAGTTGCTGCCGGTCCCGCTGAGTTACTCCCGCATTTTGTGTCCATCTTCAAATGACGTCTCGCGCTCCAGGTGGTGTGCGGACACATGAAGTCGCGCCTCAACGCGACCACGAGGTCACGTAATTAGCGTGCCAAGGACACGTAAGTGGGACGGGGGCTTTAATGACATCTTTCCCACAGCAGTTCGACCAAAATTGAACCCTAAACTCCAAATGCAGCATCATCAACGTCTTGTATAATAGTAACACAACATCCCAATTTTTATACTCATTACCTTGAGATGAAGGCCAATGTGCCAAAGCCTTTACCACCATATCTAGCTGTGATGCCACTTTCAAGGAACAGTGTACCTGTACTCTGTGTATCTGTACTGCGTCCCTAAGATCAGTGGACCTGCTGCCACATAGCGCTGGAGCCCCACTTCCACACCTGACCTCGGGTGCTGTCTGTGTGACGTTTGCACGTTCTCCCTGTGACCACTTGGGTTTACTCTGGGTTCTCCAGTTTCCTTCCACATCACAAAAAAAATCGGTGGGTTTGGTGCTAACAACAAAGACAAAGGATCGAAAATGGGTGTGGATAACATGGAAAGGAGTCCAGAAGCCCAAGGGCTGAAAGATAGATGCATACTCAAGTACAAGGTCAGAGGAAGACACAAAAGTAGAATGACTTTGAAGTGAGTTGTTCCACTCTGTGAAGTTAAATGCAAGGGGAAAATATATAGTTGGTGGTAGTTTAGTTTAGAGATACAACGCAAAAATAGGCCCTTCGGCCCACCGAGTCTGCACCGAACTAACATCCCCGCACTTTAACACTAGGGGCAATTTACACTTGTACCAAGCCAATTAATCTACAAACCTGTACATCTTTGGAGTGTGGGAGGAAACCGAAGACCTCGGAGAAAACCCATGCAGTCAGGAGGAGAACGTACAAGCTCCGTACAGACAGTAGTTGGGATCAAACCCAGGTCTCCGGCGCTGCAAACGCTGTAAGACAGCAACTCTACCGCTGCGCCACCATGCTGCCCGTACCACGGTGCCACCAAACAGCGCCTTAGGACCAGTAGGATCCTTAACAATTTTTGTGCTTGCATGTCCCACATGCTCGACCCACTCTAAGTGAAGAGGTTTCACCTGAATGTCTTATTGTACTTGTGGGTTTAAAAAGGAAAGGTACTTTGTGTCAATGTCATTGAATTTGCACAGTTTGAGAGTACTTAATCTAGTTGAAGTGAATACCACTATGGACTTTCTTGCAGATTATAAAGCCAGTAAGAATTTTAATTTGTGTAAGAAGGAACTGCAGATGCTGGTTTAAACTGAAGATGGGCACAAAACCCTGGAGTAACTCAACAGGACAGGCAGCATCTCTGGAGAGATGGGGTGATGCTTCAGGTCGAGGCCCTTCTTCAGACTGGGAGATATAGATGGTGATGTGGAGAGATAAGGAACAATGAATGAACGATATGCAAAAAAGTAACGATGATAAAGGAAACTGGTCACTGTTAGCTGTTTGCAGGATGAAAATGAGAAATATGTGCGACTTGGGTGGGGGAGGGATAGAGAGAGAGAGGGAATGCCAGGGGTACCTGAAGTGAGAGAAATTAATATTCATACCACTGGGCTGTGAACTGCTCAAGCGAAATCTGAGATGCTGTTCCTCCAATTTGCATTTAGCCTCACTCTGATAATGGAGGAGACCTAGGACAGAAAGGTCTGTGTAGGAATGGGAAGGAGAATTAAAGTGTCCAGCAACCGGGAGATCAGGTAGGTTCAGGCAGGCTGAGCGAAGGTGTTCCGCGGAATGATCGCCCAGTCTGTGCTTTGTCTCGCCGATGTATAAGAGTCCACATCTTGAACAACGGAAACAATAGATGAGGTTGGAGGAGGCGCAAGTGAACCTCTGCCTCACCTGAAAGGACTCTCGGGATCCTTGGACAGAGTCGATGGAGGAGGTATAGCAACAGGTGTTGCATCTTCTGTGGTTGCAGGGGTTGGTACTTGGGGAGGGGGTGGTTTGGGTGGGAAGGGATGAGTTAACCAGGGAGTTGCAGAGGGAACGGTCTCTGCGGAGGCGGAAAGGGGTGGAGATGGGAAAATGTGGCTCATGGTGGGATCGCGTTGGAGGTGGCAGAAATTTCGGAGGATTATGTATTGTATGCGGCGGCTGATGGGGTGGAAGGTAAGGACTAGGGGGATTCTATCTCTGTTGCAACTAGGGGGAGGGGGAGCAATGGCAGAGCTGCGGGGTACCGAGGAGACACGAGTGAGGGCCTCTATGATGGGAGAGGGGAACCCCCATTGCCTAAAGAATGAGGACAAATCGGATGTCCTAGTATGGAACACCTCATCTTGGGCGCAGATGTGGCGTACACGGAGGAATTGGTAGTAGGGGATGGAGTCTTTGCAGGAAGCAGGGTGGGAAGAAGTATAGTCGAGATAGTTGTGGGTGTCAGTGAGTTTGTAATAGACATTAGTCAATAGTCTATTTCCTGTGATGGAGACTGTGAGATCAAGAAAGGGGAGGGAGAAGATGGTCCAAGTAAATTTGAGTGCAGGATGAAAATTGGTGGTGAAATTAATGAAGTTATAGAAACATAGAAAATAGGTGCAGGAGGAGGCCATTCGTCCCTTCGAGCCAGCACCGCCATTCATTGTGATCATGGCTGATCATAGTCCATGAGTTCTGCATGGGTGCAGGAGGTAGACCTGAAGCCATCATCAGTGTAACGGAGATAGAGTTCGGGGATGGGGCCTGTGTACGCCTGGGACAGGGATTGTTCAACGTTCCCTACAAAGAGGGGGAATAATGGCTGGGGCCCATGTGAGTCCCCATAGCTACACCTTGGACTTGGAGGAAGTGGGAGGAGTCAAAGGAGAGGTTGTTCAGGGTGAGGACCACCCGGTGGAGTAGAATGTTAGTAGAGGGAAATTGGTTGGTTCTGCGGTCGAGGAAGAAACCAAGGGCTTTAAGGCCTTTCTGGTGGGGGATGGAGGTGTAAAGTGACTGAACGTCCATAGTAAAGATGAGGTAGTGGGGGCTCAGAAAGCGGAAGTCATTAAAGAGACGAAGAGCAAGTGAGGTATCTTGGACATAGGTCGGGAGAGATAGGACTGGGGGGAAAGGATGGATTCGAGGTACGTGGAAATCATTTCCGTGGGACAGCAGCAGGCAGAAACAATGGGTCTGCCAGGGCAGTTTTGTTTGTGGATTTTGGGGAGAAGGTAAAAACAGGCAGTGTGAGGCTGTGAAACGATAAGGTTGGAGGCTGTGGAAGGCAGACAGCCAGAAGTGATGAAATCAGAAATGGCGTGAGGGGTTAAGGCCTGGTGCTCGCTCGCCTGTTGGATCATGGTCTAAGGATGAATCGGAGGAGTTGTTTGAGAGTAGTCGCCTGGACTTGGCGTCTCCCTTGTCAGCGGGTTTGATTATAATGTCAGGGTTACTGCAGAGTGAGCGGAGGGCTGTATGTTCAGAGGGGGCGAGGTTAGAGTAGGTAAGGGGAGTGGAAAAGTTGGGACGGTTGATGTCACGCCGGCAGTTAGAAATTATAGGTCTAGAGAGGGTAGAAGGCAGTTCTGGGGAGTCCAAGAGGAGGGGGACTGGTGGAGACAGGATAAAGGGTCATCACTGGGTGGTGAGGACTCCTCTCCGTAGAAAAAGGCACAGAGGTGATGGAAGAAAAGCTCTACGTTGTGGTAGACCCGGAACCCGTTGAGGTGGGGGCGGAGGGGAACAAAGGTGAGGACAGACCGTTCCATATCGGAAAGGGGGAGGTCAGGGGGGGATGATGAAGCCACGACAACAGTAGGAGTTAATTTATTCTCCAAACACATTTTACCTTACTTTATCAGTTTCATAAATAATTTTACCTGCCAAGAAAATCCAGGATGCAGTTAAAAATGCTCGGGCAAAGTGGTACTGAACTTCGCGGCACATGGACAGTTAGAAACCTCCCTGTAATTTGTACGATTGCTCACATTCTGTAACCGGAGTGCACAGGCAATTCCAACACAAAGTACAATTTCCAAGAACATTTCCCAGATGTGTCCTGTTCACAAAAAGCAGGACAAATATGATCTTATTTAATTACTTTTAAATCACTCCAGTCTCCATAATGAGCAAAGTGGGGACAACATTATCAACTGGTACCGACTTTGCAATAACCTACTTGCCAATGCCTAGTTTGAATTTCAACATGTCTACTTTGTTCCAGACTTCAATATATGTTCAAATGGGTGAGTTAAGATTGACTACCTTTGACGTCGAGGCCGCATTTGAATGAGTGTGGTATCAAGATGCCCTGGTAAAGCAGCATCAAAAGGAAAGCACACTTGAGGTTGGAGTCATACTTTTTGCAAAGGAACATGTGCTTGATTGTTAGATCAAACATTCCAATTCCAGGACATAGTTTCAGGAGCACCTTAAAATGGTGTCCTAGACCTATCTATCCTCAGTCGCTTCATCAGTAACTTTCCTACCATTATAAGTTAGAAATTGGAATATTTGTTGATGATTGCACAATGTTCAATTCCTTCATAACTCCTCAGCAATGAAGCAGCAAATGCTGGTGGTAAGACACATACAACATTCAGGCACAAGATTTGCACCATAAACGTACTGTCTCCAACGAGAGAGAGCCTAACCATTTTCCATTGACATTCAGAAATAACACCATCATTGAGTCTCCTACCATCGATATCCTAACAGCATTTAAGAGGTATTTAGCTAGGCAGACGGATATGCAGGAAATTGAGGGATATGAATCATGTGCAGGCAGAAGAGATTAGTTTAACGGCATCATGTTCAAACATTGTGAACCGAAGGGTCTGTTCCTGTGCTTTACTTTTCTATGTTCTTAACTCTAAAAGCAACACCTGGAATGTATGTACTCAGATAATCAAAAGCAGCATGGTATATTGATATGATTGTTGCAAAGTTGACTTTGTAAATCAAAACATAGTGTATCGAAGCAAGGAAGTCATGCAAACGCTTTAGATATTGTTATTTGGTGTCTGTTACATTCTGTATCCACTTCCAGACCCTATTCTCCAGGAAAAATGTCAATGTTTTGCATTGACAAAATCAGGAGATTTATAAGAATGGAACAAACAATGCATTTCTGTTCTGCAATGAGAATAGAGAGTACAACTGCGAAGATGCACTTTAACAGTGACGCCAGAATACTGGAAGGATTGGATGTAGATAGGGGTTAAACTTTTTCCTCTGGCAATTTGGTCTGTGACTTGTGGACACAAATATAAAGTAATTCACAAAGGCACTAGAAGGAAATGTGATTTTTTTTTTTCATATGCAAATTGTTATGACATGAAAATCAGACAGTAATGACATCAAGAATCAAGAGTGTTTAATTGTCATTTGTACCGACAACAACAGAACAATGAAATTCTTACTTGCAGTAGCACAACAGGCCTGTAGTATAATACACATTGATAACATATAATAAACAAATAATTCAAAAAATGAATAATCCCAATACTAGTGCAGACCAAAGCCTGAAGTCCTTAGTGCAACCCAAGACAGTCCATAGTTCATCTGTTAGCAGGTTTCTCACATCACTTTTTTTTCTCTGTTGTCAGCCGGGCAGCCTTAGCAGCTTTTTAGGTTGCCAAATGACATTTTAAGTGGTCATTTAAGACGACTTGCATGACGCGTGCGATAATGTGCTCGGACGAAGTGTGTAGTTACCAGTCGGAATTGTGCTCAATGAAGCATTCACATATTATTTCTGCTTCAAATAAAGTCACAAACTAAACATAGTCACCAATCTAGACATGATATATACCACAATGACATGCAGCAAAATTACAATACAGTATCTCAACTCTTTTTACACGTTGCAATGAATGCAATTTCTATTATTTCTTTCCACTTCCAAACAAAAATGTGGTTGAATTATTCAGCGTATAATCAACCTCGGTGAGACCAAGCGCAGGCTTGGCGATCACTTCGCACAACACCTCCACTCAGTTTGCATTAACCTACCTGATCTTTCTGTCCTGGGCCTCCTCCATAGCCAGAGTGAGGCCCACCGCATATTGAAGGAACAGCACCTCATATTTCACTTGGGTATTTTACACCGCAGCGGTATGAACATTGTCTTCTCCAATTTCAGGTAGTCCTTGCTTTCTCCCTCCTTCCCCTCCCATTCCCAGCTCTCCCACACCCTACTGTCTCTACCTCTTCCTTTCTTTTTCCCGCCACCCTGACAGCAAGTTTACCAGCTGTGCCACTATATTTTGTTTTCCAATGCACAAAAAATTATATGTTGATAACTTTGGTTACTAAAAAAAATAAACTATCCATTTTCAGTCTTAAATCTCTGAGTCACGCTATGTCCCCCTTTACAGCTACTGTGTGTGTTAATTCAGTTCAAGACTATGGGGCAGTACATTGGCCATAAAGTTGCTGCCTAAAAGTACCAGAGACCTGGAATTAATGCTGAATGTGATTGCTGCCTGTATGGATTTTGCTCATTTTCCCTTTGATCGCATGGGTTTTCTCCTGGTGCTCTTGTTTCCTTCCACCTTCCAAAGGTGTGCAGGAACCTTTTTCAGACCCAACCCAAAATGTAATATTCTCCTTTTGTCCAGAGATTCTGTTGGCAGCATCTATGGAGCGAAGGAAATAGGCGACAGGAGATCAGGTTGGTTATTGCGAACCGAGTGGAGGTACTGTGTGAAGCGATCGCCAAGCCGACGCTTGGTCTCACCGATGTAGAGCAGCTGACACCTAGAGCAGCAGATGCAATAGATGAGGTTGTAGGAGGTGCAGCTGAACCTCTGCAGCACCTGGAAAGACTGCTTGGGTCCTTGGATGGAGTCAAGGGGGGAGGTAAAGCGACAAGTGTTGCATTTCCTGCAGTTGCAAGGGAAAGTGCCAGGAGAGGGGGTGGTTTGGGTGGGAAGGGACCAATTGACCAGGGAGTTACGGAGGGAATGGTCTCTGCGGAAAGCCGAAAGAGGAGGAGATGGAAAGATGTGGCCAGTGATGGGATCCCATTGGAGGTGGCAAAAATGTTGGAGGATTATCTGTTGTAGACAAAAATGCTGGAGAAACTCAGCGGGTGAGGCAGCTTCTTTGGAGTGAAGGAATAGGTGACGTTTTGGGTCGAGACCTGTAGACAAGGTTAAAAGTTAGGGATTGGATAAGTAAATAACCTCTACTGAGAAAAGTGAAAGAAGTAGTTGTTTGTGGTAACTAAAATCTAATGTTGCCATGCACTAAATCCTTATTCTTCCATTATTTTCCCCGGTTTAAATATTTAATTTTAAAATTCCACAACAGCTGATACTGGAATACGGAGTCCAATTGCGGTTACACCCATCAATTAAAATCGACCCCGATTCAAGAACAGTAGAGAGTTGGGCTCCAAGCTAGAGATTTATTCCCATCACAGAATGGTGGGATAATACCAGAATAATAGGTTAATATCCAGAAGCTCCACACAAAAAGCCGGAGTAACTCAGCAGGACAGGCAGCATCTTGGGAGAGAAGGAATGGGTGACGTTTCGGGTCGAGACCCTTCCTAAGACTGGTCTGAGGAGCCGTCCTGACCTAAAACGTCACCCATTCCTTCTCTCCAGAGATGCTGCCTGTCCTGCTGAGTTACTCCAGCTTTTGTGTCTATTGTCTATTGTCTATTGTCTATTAAAACAGCATCCGCAGTTCCTCCCTACAGGTTAATAGCCAGTGCTTTATAAAGTGTTGAATTTAGCCAAAGACAAAACTAGTTAATTAATCCTGACCATTATTAAATCCACAATACGACCACAAATTAAAAAGATCACACTGCAAAATCCCACCATGGCAGTATTTTCACCACCGATTTTAGTAAAGCAGTTTCATACACTGGACAATTTGAATAAATGGGCTGCTGCAACAAATTGCTTGACTGTTAGAACGAAGACACTAATGTATAATCTTGAGCATGTGCTCATGTATAAAGTATATAAAGCTGCAGATCATAGATATAAATGAATGTCAAACAGAGCCAGTTCCATCTGAATGCAGGATCCGTATTGCTAATCGCATACAATGAACAATGCAATTGATTCAACATATAAATCTTACAATCCATGAGCCGCATGAGTTACACTTGGCAGTCGCTGATCATACCGGGCCACCACAAATTTTCCGGCACCTTCTTTAATCCAGACAAAATTATGAGAGTGCCCTTAACATCCCGGAAGTCCCCCCAAAAAATGTCTCGACCTCATCGGGACTTCGCAACCGATTGGCGGGTGGAATTTGGCAGTGCGCATGAGCAAGGCGGCCATCCGTGCCGGCAGATGAGGAGCGGCCGGAGAGGGGAAACTCGGCGGCCCGGACACGGATGGCAGAGAGAGATAGAGAGGGGGGCCAAGCCGGGCAAAATGCCATGGGTTTTAGGTTGCCCGGCGGGACTTTTAGTGGCCATTGGCACCCGGGCAACCGTTAATTTCGAGCCCTGCTTAGTGTTGTGTACTGTTCAAGAGTCTGATGGTTGTTGGGAAGAAGCTATTGTTGAACTTTAAAGATAAAATGTTTTTTTAAGAGAAATTAGATTTGCACTTGAACGGGAAAAGAGCTATCGGACTAACAATCCGATAGTCCGATAATGATTCTTTGAAAGAAGCAGAACACATGGAGGGTTAAATGTTCTGCTTTTAACAGATGATATAAAGGAATTGAATTTAGTTCTAACTTGATTGAGGTTGAATTATCTTCAAGATAACACTGTTGTAACCATTAAACAATTTGCATAATTAACATTGTTTCAAGCAGGTATACAATGTAGAAGTAAGTGACAACCAAATTGAATTTTTTTTGGATTGAAAGATACAGCATGGAAATAGGCCCTTCAGACCACTGAGTCCATTCTGATCATCGATCAGCTTCACAATAGTTCAATGTTATTACACTTTTGCATTCACTCCCTACACATCAGGAACAATTTACATGGACCAATCAACCTACAAATCTGCAAGTCTTTGGGATGATTAGGAAAGATTTAAAATAATAAGTAACATGTAATTCAGCAAGGCAAAGATATGACATAATATAATTATTGAAATTAAAATGTTGCGTCTCATACATTTTGTATGATTGCCAAGTTAGTTGGCTTTTAGACACCTAAAAGCCAACTATCCGAAAAGCCTCGTAGCCTAAAAGCAAACTTACCGAATGGTCACTCAGTCGAAAAACCACCTACCTGAGGGGTTGCGTCGCCTACAGACCAACAAACTGACTGCCGCTCAACAGAAACGTCCAATAACGGACATGACGTTGCCGGACATGACGTTGCAGGACTTGTCAGAGATTGGTCCAGACCCCCGCGTCCATCACATCACGGTGAAGGCATGAACATTGTCCCGCACCTCCGCTCCACCCGACCCGCAGCCGTGGCCGTGGGAGAGCGGGGGCTGTCCCGAGGAATGCACACCTTCAGTCACTTTCAACTTGGTGCTTGGATTCAGATTGCCCAGTCCCCTATTGCTTGTGTGGGAAAATGAACCCCACGCTCCCGTCTCCCCCTTCTCTCTCCCCTCTTCTCTTCACCCCGTCTCTCTCTCCCTTTTCTCTCTCCCCTCTCTCTCCTCCTCTCTCTCCCCTCTTCTCTCTCCTCCTCTCTCTCCCCTCTTCTCTTTCTCCTCCTCTCTCACCACTCTTCTCTCTCTCCTCCTCTCTCTTCCCCTCCTCTCTTCCTCCCCCCTCTCTCTCCCCTTTTTTCTCCCTCCCCCTCTCTCCTTTCTCTCTCTCCCCTTCTTTCCCCCTTCTCTCTCTCCTCTGTCCACCCGCGGGAGCGTCCCTCAGTCACTGACCGCGATGCACCGCCATCGGATCCCAACCTCCACACCAGGGTGATTCCCCCCCCCCCCCCCCCCTCCGACCCCCGGACACGGGGACAGACGTTTTATTTATTACCATCTCAGTGCTTGCGGAACGTGCCCAAGCTCCCACGCACAAAACAGGCAGTATCTCTGGAGAGAAAGAATGGGTTACGTTTCGTGCCGAGACCATTCTTCAGAGTGCGTCTGAAAGGTCTCATAGAAACATAGAAAAATAGGTGCAGGGGTAGGCCATTCGGCCCTTCGAGCCTGCACTGCCATTCAATGTGATCATGGCTGATCATCCAACTCAGTATCCCGTACCTGCCTTCTCTCCATACCCCCTGATCCCTTTAGCCACAAGTGCCACATCTAACGCCTCTTAAATATAGCCAATGAACCGGCCTCAACTACCTCTGTGGCAGAGAATTCCAGAGACTCACCACTCTCTGTGTAAAGAATGTTTTCCTCATCTCAGTCCTAAAGGAATTCCCCCTTATCCTTAGACTGTGACCCCTTGTTCTGGACTCTCCCAACATCGGGAACAATCTTCCAGCATCTAGCTTGTCCAACCCCTTAAGAATTTTGTAAGTTTCTATAAGATCCCCCCTCGACCCGAAACACCACCCATTCCTTCTCTCCAGAGATGCTGCCCGGTGAGGCTGCTGTCATATAGCAACCCAGCCGGTGAGACTGTTGTCACACAGTGACCCAGCTGGTGGGAGAATGCTCATGCCTTCACGGTGATGTGATGGACGCGGGGGTCTGGACCAATCGCTGGCAAGTCCCGCCCCCCGGCAACGTCATGTCCGTTATTGCACATTTCTGTTGAGCGGAGGTCGGTCGTTTGGCCTGAGGCAACGCCGCTGTTCTGTTAGGTGGTGTTTCGACAGAGCGACTATTCGGTGTGTTTGCTTTTAGCGACGCAGCTTTTCGGTTAGTTGGCTTTTAGGCGTCCCGCCCTTTTGGTTAGTTTGCATTTAGGCGTCCCATCCTTTCGGTTAGTAGGAGTTTCGTCTTGAGACTTTTCGGCCTCGTTTCCATTCGGTTCTTTGGCTTCGACTTCTTTGCTTCAGCTTCTTGTCTGTCGGCGCCACGTCCAGGTGCCATTGTAAGCATTGTTGCTTTTATTGATGAGGGTTAATCTATAACTAAGAAAGGCAACTGGATACTCATTCTCACTTGAATAGAATAGGCAAACACAAACGATATAACTGAAGTTGAAAAATATGCGAACGAGTAGGAGAATTGTGGCATCAAATCTTATTATGTTCATTGGTATTTAAATAAAGAAATCTATCCCCTTGCCTCCTAAATTGATTGATTGATTATTTGAAAGATATAGCAAGGAAAACAGAACGTACGGTCCACCGCGTCCACACTGAAACAATCACATGTTCATACTAGTTCTGTGTTATCCCACTTTTGCATCCACTCCCTTCACACAAGGGGCAAATTATAGAGCCCATTCAACCTACAAACCCTCACGTCTTTGGGGATGTGGGAGGAAAGCGGTTCACCCGGTGAAAACTCATGCAGTCACAGGAAGAACATGCAAATTTCACACAGACAGCACCCGAAGTCAGGATCGAACCTGGGTCTCTAGCGCTGACTCAGTGGCTTACCACTGCGCCGCCTAGGCTGACTTTGTGCCAGCAGATTGGAATATGATGAATGGTGACTATGATAGTGGTGATTGTTTAGTCAGCTGACAGTATGGAAATGAAATAATTCAATTTTTCAGCTTTTGATTTGGAGATGAACATTCTCAGTTGTTTGAAGCTAATTCCTAAAATTACCCCTATTGTCCTGGTTCATACCCCTGGTATGAAGCTCTTGCATCAGTTATAGATTAGACCATTGGTTGACAACATAAGTTGCTGATGTCACAGTTGCCACCTAAGCATGAGCACTGGCCATGTTATCATTTTATTTGGTTATGCAAATTATTTATGTGGCGCAGTCGATTTCACTTTTAAAAACAACAATTTTGCAGTTTGTTCCATGTTATTATTTTGTTTCTTGTCCCTCTCTAGTAGTTGTTAGCTATGTATTTCACAAATTCATTCTTGGATTGGTCGTGACTGAGGAGCTGGAATGAAGAACCACTTAGTCGCAGAGGAAAATAGTTTTGAAAGTATCTGGAGACAAAGGATTGAATAATCTTTTATCTTAAAAAAATGTACAATTGAAAGCCAACATGGTACAGCTAAAGCCAAATCTGCAACAAAAATAGGAATCTGACTATGTAGCCATTCTGTAACACTACGTGTCTTTCTGCATCACTTTTACGCTCTTTGTTTTAGCTGACTTCTATCAGCTGAAGTTTATAGTGATTTATATCTGAGGCATTTGAGTCTGCAATGCGTTTGCTTTGCTACTCGTTTATACCAAGGAAGATAAAGATGAGCTTGTAGTGGTACATTTCCTAGAAATTACATCCAGAAAGTGGCACAATAATTAATTTGAATAGGAAGCAGCACCATAAAAGCCAAAATGTGTTTTTATTATGGGCTCTGAGGGAGGGTTCAGTTTAGTTCAATACAGTACACTACAGTGAATGAGGGGAAGTTAATTTCTGGCACAGCTTTAGACGCGGAGCTGCGGTTGAACTTTTTACCCTAATTACGCTTCTGCTAATGCCTGCAGTGCTCTTGAATCAAAGTAGCCCTTCAGGCCTTGGAAAGTCTCTCATGTGGTGAGCGTTTGTTGAGGCCGGGCAGAAATGTGGAATATTGTGACAGGTTTTTTTTTTACAAAACTTCTCAGTTACCACCCACCTTACTTGTTGCCTACAAAAATAGATTAATTGTTTTCATCTGTACGATTTTCTCTTTGTCCTTTGCTGTAATAACTATGATTAATCAGAGAGACATGACCTTAAGAGTCAATTTGGCTTCTAAATGATTCAGCTTTTTCATCATAGCAAGTACAAACATTTCCTATCAAGTGCAGGTTATGTATGATAAAATTTTAAAGTTTAAGACTGCTGATTTCTTTTAAATGAATGGAAATGTTCTGAGTAAAAGTACCATATTCATGATTTAGGGAAGTATTTGAGCTCAGTCACTTCACTTAAACCCCTTATCTTTGGTAGTCGGATGTAGCATGGAGAAGGAACGTCGTGAAACTCGGTTGTTTCTTTCACCATTAAGAATCCAAATGTAATGAAATGTTGACAGTTCAAGGCTAAAAATTAGCTTCAAATGATAGAACCAGGAAAAACAGCATCAAAAGTTTTCAGAATCTCCTGCTGTGACTGCACAATGCTACAAAAACATTGACACTGTCGTGGTTCCTTACTCTCTCATGATGACAACTGTTTAGATGTGGGAACATATCTGAGTGTGGCAGCCCAATTTGAGTTAACAGTATGTGAGCCCTTTTTTTAAAAAACGTAGATTTTTTTCCCAAAAAAGCATTTTCACACAGACCATCTTTGAATGCTGCCCTTTAAGAGATTGCTTAACCTCGTGCATAGTGAATCCTGTTGGAGTGATTTACACACTCAGTTGTGCAAATTTTTTTTGTACAGCATTTTCAATCAATCTCGCTTGACTGAAATGCAGATTAAAAACGGTTTCAAATTTCTATATTCTATCCTCCCTTTCTTACTCATTGTTTATTTCACTTTTTGTCTCTTTCACACTGAGGGTAATTTTAACTGGGCGAATTTGCATTAAGTTTAAGAAGTCTGAAACATGTCTCCCACTTGCCATTTTCAGTGGAAGCAGACAAGCCAACATTTGAGCAGGCAAGCCAACTTTCTTGTGGGCAGGTTCATCATTTAAATAAGAAAGCAAAAGAAATGCAGATGCTGAAAATCTGAAATAAAAAAACGTACTGGAAACTCTCAGCAGGTCAAGATGTACATCACTAAATTAATCATCTTTTTAAACTCAACCCTGTAACTGAAGTGATGGCTTTACCAATAGCAGCTGGTTCCTATGCTTGGAGGGTGGAGAGGCCAAAGTTTAATATCATGAGTGAGGGGCAAGCAAGTAAATAGGACCCAGCTGTTACATGTAAAGCCTTTTGATATTCCCTTGAACACAATGTACCCCTGGATTCCACCCACCATCACACTGCCTCTGATCCTTCCCATCCCACGTTTTCATCTCCCTGATCCCTAACTGCAGCCTCAGTTGGAAAGTCAGATGCACTTTCAACCCTCTAGAAAAATGCATGGCTTAAAAGATGTTCCCGATTCAAGCCTGGCTCTGAAATGTCTGTGGTGAAGTGTGGAGAATTGAAATGTCAGTTAAAATAATCAAGGAAGACGAAGTTGCCACTCAGCAATGAGTGGTTTAGTCACTGATGGGCTGCAATGCAAAACATTCCTTTATTTTCAAGACGTTTTCTTGTGGCCTCCCCATAAGGGTAATGGCTTTGTATATGTTGCTTCCCAACACTCCTATAATTTTGCTTTTGAAATATTCTGCCCAGTGGCTAATTGGGGAACTCAAACCATATTTAAAACCTGGTAAATTGCAGTGGTTTATCTACCAGTGTAATTTTTTGCCAAATGTAAAGGGCCTGTCCCACTGTACGAGCTAATTCAAGAGTCCTCCCGAGTTTCCCCTGATTCAAACTCGGAGAATTACGGTAATAGCCGCTCGTAGGTACTCGGGGCTCTCGTGGCCTTTTTTACAACATGTTGAAAAATCTTCACGAGCTCACCGCGTTTCCCGAGTACCTGCCGTTAGCGGTACGAGCCACTGAGAGACGTCCCGAGCTGCGACGTACCCGCTACGTACATTCTACGTGCTTACCACGAGTTAGATTTTTTTTTAAAACTCGGGAGAGCTCTTGAATGACCTCGTACAGTGGGACAGGCCCTTAACTCCTGAATAACTGCTATTGACTTGTTGCAAAATTAACATGCTCAGTGCTACATCCTGGTTAAGGCCACATCGTTGTTTGATGATTAAATAAAAAACAACTATGTTGCAAATGTTCATTTACATTTTTATTCAAATTTAAGAATACACAATTTGAACAAGGCTCCACCCAAAGACGATGAGTGGTTCATCAGGGGAGAGTACAGCAAATTAAGAGAGAATTCGGGGGATATTTTTTTCTCTTCTAATTGGAGAAAATTCATTGCAAAGTGAAGAGGGCAGTCCCCTTTTACAGATAATTTTAAAGTAAGAGTTCCCTCTCCATGCCTTCAGTGATTGTGAGGAACAACTTGTTTACTTGAGGTGGAATTTCTAACAGTCACAAATCTGTTTAAGAAAACAACAAATATCAGTGAACTGAGTGTGAAATTTAGGAGTAAATCCTGTTTACCAACAACTCTATATATCTTCAGTGACTTAACAGATTTTCAGGGAAATTCTAGTCACAGAGTAATAGAGTGATACAGTGTGGAAACAGACCCTTTGGCCCAACTCGCCCACACCGGCCAAGAATGTCCCAGCTACATTAGTCCCACTTGCTTGTGCTTGGTCTATGTACCTGTCCTATCCATGTACCTGTCTAACTGTTTCTTAAACGATGGGATAGTCCCAGCCTCAACTACCTCCTCTGGCAGGTAGTTACATACACCCACCACCCTTTGTGTAAAAAGGTTACCCCTCAGATTCTTATTAAATCTTTTCCCCTTCACCTTGAACCAATGTCCTCTGGTCCTCGATTCCCCTACTATGCGCAAAAGACTCTGTGCATCTCCCGATCTATTCCCCCATGATCTTATACACCTCTATAAGGTCACCTCTTATCCTCCTGCGCCCCATGGAATAGAGACCCAGCCTACTCAACCTCTCCCTATAGCTCACACCCTCTAGTCCTCGTAGGCAACATTCTCGTAAATCTTTTCTGAACCCTTTCAAGCTTGACAATATCTTTCCTATAACATGGTGCCCAGAACTGAACACAATATTCTAAATGCTCACCAACATCTTATACAACTGCAACATGACCTCCCAACTTCTATACTAATATTCTGACTGATGAACGCCAAAATGGCAAAAGCCTTTTTGGCCACATCTACCTGCGACTCGACCTTCAAGGAACCATGTACCTGTACGCCTTGATTCCTCTGCTCTACAACACTACCCAGAGGCCTACCATTTACTGTGTAGGGCTTGCCCTTGTTCGACGTCCCAAAATGCATCACCTCACACTTCTCTGTATTCCATCATCCATTCCTCTGCCCACCTGGCCAGTCAATCCAGATACAGCTGCAATTGTTCACAACCATCTTCACTATCTGCAAAACCACAAACTTTTGTATCATCAGCAAACTTGCTAATCTTGCCCTGCAAACCATTGATGTAGATGACAAACAGTGACGGACCCAGCACGGAACCCTGAGGCACACCATTAGTCACAGGCATCCAGTCTGAGAAGCAACCTTCCACCATTACCCTCTGCATCCTTCCATGGAGCCAATTTGCTATTCGTTCAGCTATCTCTCCTTGGATCCTATGCGATCTAACCTTCCATAGCAGTCTCGCATGCGGAACCTTGTCGAACGCCATACTGAAGTCCATCTACAGCTCTGCGCTCATCAACCTTTTTGGTCACGTCTTCAAAAAAATCAATCAGATTTGTGAGACACAACATCCCACGTACCAAACCATGCTGACTATCCCTAATCAGCCCTTGCCCATGCAAATGCCTGTATTTCCTATCCCTCAGAATACTCTCCAGTAACTTACCAACTACTAGTGATGTTATCCTCATAATTATGTGTCCTTAGTTTTGTCATATTACTTTTTAAATGGAGCACTAAAATTTAACGGGCCATGTATTAGACTAGGTTGATGATTAGGTTCTTTCCCTCCACAGATGCTGCCTGACCTGCTGAGTTCTTCCAACACTTTGTTTTTTGCTTTAGATGGGTAAAAACTGTTATGCTGACAGAATGTAGTCAGCTTCTTCATAGGTTAGGTTGAAATTACCCCTTTGAAGAACCATTAAAATCTGAATGTTTAAATCAATTACATTTTTTAAAATCTACTTTTTTACCCTTTTCTGCCTAACTGATACAGTTTGGTGCAAAGGGGAAATTTGAAATTGTGATTCCTTGAGCCATTTCTAAATGACCTAACTGATGTTTAATTATTTGTGCATGTCTAATTATTTGTGACAATTCATGTCTCAACATTTTGATTCCATTGGGATCTTTTAATCATCTGTCATTTGAAAATGAGAGGCTTTTGTTTATTGCTGGTTGTCATTGTGCTGTACTGTTATTAGTCGGTGCTGATCCAATGTGAGCTTGTGGGGTTGAGATTAAAGAGGCTGCCTAGAATGTTGCAAAATGCAATTGATTCTGCTAAAGATGTGTTGGTGAACAATCCATTTGGATTTCCTTTTTTTTAATTATTTGGAACAAGCCTTCTTAGCCCATAGGGGAAAAAAAGTAATCTCTGATCTAAATTCATTGCTCAAATTCATGGAATGGTTTTGTGTGAATAAATGTATTCGTTCATTGCAGATAAGTGATAACCACATTGAAATGGCTCTCGGCCAGACCTCTTGAGGATTACACCCTTTGACCCCAGCAGGGCACAGGTGAATCAAAACATTAGTGGTTTCCAACATGACGAGATTTGGACATGTAAAGACACCTGTTTCAACGCCTGAATATTTTTTCCAGGAAGTGATTTTATAGGAGGAACTTGGAATAGTGGTTGATAATTTCAGCCAATCATTTAGAAAAGTCATAAATATTCTTTGAAAGAAACTTTCTGCATATTCCTTAAAGAGACAAGATCAGGCCTTAACAACTAATTCTTCACCTCATTTGGATAGCAGAATAAGACGTGTTAGATTATGTTGGGCTGACAATTAGAATGCCCTCCAAAATGTTTGGGACAAAGACCCATCATTTATTTATTTGCCTTTGTACTCCACAATTTGAGATTTGTAATGGAAAAAAATCACATGTGCATTAAGTGTACATTTTAGAGATTTTATTAAAAGGTATGTTTATACATTTTGGTTTGACCATGTTAAAATTACAGCAGTGTTTATACCTAGTCCCCCCATTTCATGGCACCATAATGCTTGGGACACAGCAATGTCATGTAAATGAAAGTAGTCATGTTTGGTATTTTGTTGAATATCCTTTGCATGCAATGACTGCTTGAAGTCTGCGATTCATGGACATCACCATATGCTGGGTGTCGTCTCTAGTGATGCTCTGCCAGGCCAGTGTTGCAGCCATCTTTAGCTATTATTTGTTTTGGAGATTAGTCCCCTTCAGTTTCTCACTTTAGCATATAAAAGTCGTGCTCAATTGGGTGCAGATCGGGTGATTGGCTTGGCCATTCAAGAATTAACAATTTTTTAGCTTTGAAAAACTCCTTTGTTGCTTTAGCGGTATGTTTGCGATCATTGTCTTGCTGTAGAATGAACTGCCGGCCAATGAGTTTTGAGTCATTTGTTTGAACTTGAGCAGATATGATGTGTCCATACGCTTCAGAATTCATTATGCTACTACCATCAGCAGTTGTATCAGCAATGAAGATAAGTGAGCCAGTACCTTCAGCAGCCACACATGCCCAGGCCATAACACCCCCACCACCGTGTTTCACAGATGAGGTGGTATGCTTTGGATCTTGGGCAGTTCCTTCTCTCCTCCATACTTTGCTCTTGCCATCACTCTGATATAAGTTAATATTCGTCTCATCTGTCCACAAGACCCTTTTGTGCTCTTTTAAGTACATCTTGGCAAACTGCAACCCGGCCATCCTATTTTTACGGCTAACCAGTGGTTTGCATCTTGTGGTGTAGTCTCTGTATTTCTGTCCATGAAGTCTTCTGTGGACAGTGGTCATTTAAAAATCCACACCTGACTCCTGAAGAGTGTTTCTGATCTGTCGGACAGGTGTTTGGGGATTTTTCTTTATTATAGAGAGAATTCTTCTGACATCAGCTGTGGAGGTCTTCCTTGGCCTGCCAGTTCCTTTGCGATTAGTAAGCTCACCAGTGTGCTCTTCTTAATGATGTTCCAAACAGTTGATTTTGGTAAGCCTAAGGTTTGGCTGATGGCTCTAACAGTTTCATTCTTGTTTCTCAGTCTCATAATGGCTTCTTTGACTTCCATTGGCACAACTTTGGTCCTCAGGTTGATAAACAGCAATAAAAGTTTCCAAAGGTGACTAGCTGCTGAGAGCTCTCTTATACCTGCATTAAGGAGCATTAAGGACACACCTGAGCAATTACAAATGCCTGTAAAGCCATGTGTCCCAAACATTATGGTGCCCTGAAATGGGGGGATTATGTAAAACACAGCTGTAATTTCTACATTGTGAAACCAAAATGTATTAAAAAAACCTTTAATAAAATCTGACAATGTGCACTTTAACCACATGTGATTTTTTTCCATTACAAATCTCAAATTGTGGAGTACTGAGGCAAATAAATAAATGATGAGTCTTTGTCCCAAACATCATGGAGGGCACTGTATTCTATCTGCCCATTGACTAAAGAAAAACGCATTAAAACTTAAATTATCTGTTAACCAACTATTTGGAATTTGTGATGGTTACTAATTCCTGCACTCCCTTCAACACACTGGGTCCCAAGTTTCCACACTTCCTCTTAAACACTGGTGTCCCAATTCCCATGTTCTCTCTAACACGTTGAGACCCAGTTCCTGCACTCTCTAACACACTTGGGGCCCTGGTCTCTATCCTCCCTCTAGCATTTACTCCCTTGAAAAGCACCTGGTTTTGTTTCCTCCACTTCCTTGAAACTTACCAGGTTCATTGAAGAAACGAGTCTGAACAAAGGTCCTAGCCCAAAACATCACCTCTCCATGTCCTCCAGAGACACTGCCTGACCTGCTGAGTTACTCCAGCATTTGAGGTTTGCTCAAGGTTCCAGCAACTGCAGTTCCTTGTTCCTTCATTCGAGGTTATTGTTTTACTTTGTAATCATATCATATCATATATCCATATCCATATCTTTATAATTATAAAACTCTGATCTTATAAACATAGAAACATAGAAAATAGGTGCAGGAGGAGGCCATTCTGCCCGTCGAGCCAGCACCGCCATTCAATATGATCATGGCTGATCGTCCGCTATCAATAACCCGTGCCTGCCTTCTCCCCATATCCCTTGACTCCACTAGCCCCTAGAGCTCTATCCAACTCTCTCTTAAATCCATCCAGTGATTTGGCCTCCACTGCCCTCTGTGGCAGGGAATTCCATAAATTCACAACTCTCTGGGTAAAAAGTTTTTTCTCAGCCCAGTCTTAAATGACCTCCACTTTATTCTAAGACTGTGGCCCCTGGTTCTGGACTCACCTAACATTGGGAACATTTTTCCTGCATCTAGCTTGTCCAGTCCTTTTATAATTTTATTTGTTTCTATAAGATCTCCCCTCATCCGTCTAAACTCCAGTGAATACAAGCCTAATCTTTTCAATCTTTCCTCATATGACAGTCCCGCCATCCCAGGGATCAGTCTCGTGAACCTACGCTGCACTGCCTCAATCACAAGGATGTCCTTCCTCAAATTAGGAGACCAAAACTGTACACAATACTCTAGATGTGGTCTCACCAGAGCCCTATACAATTGCAGAAGAACTTCTTTACTCTGTACCGAAATCCTCTTGTTATGAAGGCCAACATTCCATTAGCTTTCTTCACTGCCTGCTGTACCTGCACGCCAACTTTCAGTGACTAGTGTACAAGGACACCCAGGTCTTGCTGTACCTCCCCCTTACCTAACCTAACCCCATTGAGATAATAATCTGCCCCCTTGTTTTTTCCGCCAAAGTGGATAACCTCACATTTATCTACATTATACTGCATCTGCCACGCATCTGCCCACTCACTCAACCTGTCCAGGTCCCCCTGCAACCTCCTAACATCCTCTTCACAGTTCACACTGCCACCCAGCTTTGTGTCATCCGCAAACTTGCTAGTGTTGCTCCTAATTCCCTCTTCCAAATAATTTATATATATGGTAAACAATTGCGGCCCCAACACCGAGCCTTGCGGCACTCCACTCGCCACTGCCTGCCATTCTGAAAAGGACCTGTTCACTCCTACTCTTTGCTTCCGGTCTGCCAACCAATTTTCTATCCATGTCAACACCCTATCTCCAATACCATGTGCTCTAATTTTAGTCACCAGTCTCCCGTGCGGGACCTTATCAAAGGCTTTCTGAAAGTCTAGATACACTACATCCACTGGCACCCCTTTATCCATTTTACTTGTCACATCCTCAAAAAATTCCAGAAGATTAGTCAAGCATGATTTCCCTTTCATAAATCCATGTTGACTTGGACTGATCCTTTTATTGCTATCTTGGATGTGTGTGTCAAAATATAATAACATCTTATCGAAACAATGGTGCGCTAACGGTAAAATGTTTACATATTCCGGTAGAGATTTATCCCATGTATTCTGAAATCATCTTATCTGAAAAATTCATACTTTATTTCTCGAGTTATTAATCAAAATGTTCACAAATCTGAAGAAAGGTTGAAAAAAAAACGGCTGGCTGGCTTTGGCTGATGACGTCACAATGGCTCTGCGTGCTGCCGTCTTGGATCTGCGCACAGCGAGACCCCCCACTCACACTTCCTCCCGTTATTCAAAAGACGCAGCCCTCTCACCCCCCCCCACGTCTCCCTCCTCCCCCTCCTTAACCTCGTCTTCCTCCCCCCCTTCCTCTCCCCCCCTCCTCTCCCCCCCTCCTCTCCCCCCTCCCATTTTTACATATTCCAGTAAACATTTTTCCCGTGGAGTCCAAAATCTACTTCTCTGAAAATGTCATCCTTTATTTCTCGACATTACTGAAAATGTGTAAAAATATGACAAAACTTTGAATTTAAAAACGACTGCCTTTCGCTGAAGACCTCACAATGGGTCTACTCCACGTGCCGTCTTCCACGCGCTGCGAGTGACGTCACCCCCCCCCGACCCCGAACCCGACCCCTGGTTATTCAAAAGATGCAGAAAGAATGAGCAAGTCGGGCCCTGTACTGGAGCTCTCGGGTCGGGTCCGGTCCTCGGGTCCGGTCCTATCCTCGGGTTGGGTCCGGTCCTGTCCTCAGGTCGGGTCCTGTCCGGTCCTCGGCTTGTGTCCGGTCTTTGGCTCGGGTCCGGTCCTCGGCTTGGGTCCGGTCCTCGGGTCCTCCCTCTCTGCCCCCCTCCCTCTCCATGGAGTGTTGTGTATTGGGACCTATGGGTGAGTCGTGGTGGTGCCTCCTCCCTCTCTGCCCTCTCTCTGCCCCCTGTCTCTGCCCTCTCTGCCTCTGGTCTTTTCCCCACTCCATCTCTGCCCTCTCCGTCTCTGCCCTCTCCGTCTCTGCCCTCTCCGTCTCTGCCCTCTCCGTCTCTGCCCTCTCCGTCTCTGCCCTTTCCCTCTGCCCTCTCTCTCTCTCTCTCTCCCTCTCCCTCTCCCTCTCCCTCTCCCTCTCCCTCTCCCTCTCCCTCTCCCTCTCCCTCTCCCTCTCCCTCCCCCTCTCTCCCCTCCCCCCCCCTCTCTCTCCCTCTTCCCCCCCCCCCTCTCTCTCCCTCTCTCTCGTGTGTGGGGTGGTTAGTGTGTGACTGTGTGTGGGGGATGGTTAGTATGTGTGTAATGCCGCAGGCCGTCCCCCCTACGCAACCGCGCGTTGAGGGGACACGACCCAATGGGTCCCACTTGGTCTAGTCTCATATAAAAATGTGAATTAAAAGTATATTGGAGTATTAATACAAAATAACATTCAATAGCTCGAAAGCTCTGCTTGTCTGGTACTGCCAACGTTTTCAGCGGTGGGATAAATAGAGTTTTCCAATACTGCACATTCTGAAAATCGATCAAAAAAGGTACAAAAAATTCTCATCGGATCAGGCAGCATTGAGAGAGAACATTTGTTGAGAGAAACAGAATTTTGTTGAAAGATCGTTATCCTGAAATGTTTCTCACACCACCAATGTTTCCCAGAGTAGTGTCTACTACAGATAAAGTGAGGCCCATATTTAACCCCTGAATGATCCATATAAGTGTGTAAATCATTCTCTGATTCCTTTCATTTGCATATTGTTTGTATGAAAGCCTTACTTCAACCATTGATCATAAATATTTCCTATACATTATTGGGAAGAATAATTAAAATTTGTGTCATGGTGCTGTTGATATTTTCTGATGGTGACATGAATTTGCAATGTCAAGACAGAAAACCTTTGTAAGAGTGCCATTCAAGACAGAAAAAACCTGCAGTTTGGAAGAGTATCTAGAGTACCATTTTAATCAGGGACAAAATGTACATTAAATATATGATATATATCGAATTGTGGCTACTTTGGAGTATGTTATAAGTTGTTAGGTGAACAAAAGTGCTGGAGAAACTCAGCGGGTGCATCAGCATCTATGGAGCGAAGGAAATAGGCAACGTTTCGGGCCGAAACCCTTCTTCAGAAGTTATAAGTTGTTAAATTGATAGCATTTAGGTAATGCCATGATGTATAACTAACTCTTTAAATACCATGCCATGATGCATAACTAACTGTGCATAAATAATGAATTTAACTGTAACAATCCCAAAGCACTTTGCTATTTGTATGTTATACTTTAAAGCAACATTATAAATGCGAAAAGACAGAATTATAATTCAGAAAAGGGTACAGACGCATGAGAGAAAACGAGACTGCATTTGGTCTGTGGTTATAGATGAAATGACTGTGGTGCATCATGGTGAAACTGAACTTGGGTCTCACAGTTTGATACCATGCAGCACCATGATATCCTTGTGAGCTGATCCAAAAGTCAGTCAGTAATTCCAGATGATTCTGGATTTGATGGTGGTGTTAATTTCTTTTTATTATTGCAATAGATAAAACATATGGAAGAGTTATTTATATTTTTGTTCACAGTTAAACTATGACTCGTTGTGGCTTGGAGGAAAACTGGTGGTGTGGTCTTTGGCTGTGTACATTCGCTGTTTTCACTTTTGCCTTCAGTGAGCATAGAAGCTAGTTTATAACAGATTAGTTGGTGCTTACTGATCTATTTCTTGCCAGAACCCAAATGTTACTTTGGTCTGGTTTAAATTTCCTAGTTTAAGTCGTATTGATACTTCCCATTTTTCAACTTTAATTATCTGCACATTTGTGATGAGCACTGACTGTTTCAAGTGACTTTAACTAAAAATCAGAATTTTGTGTTGTGAAGAATGTAACCTGCCTTGTTTCCTTCTTATCTTCATCTCCTGACCAACTTTCCAATATTTCACGTAACTTTTTATTTAACACATTGGTTGGAACTTTTTTAAAATGTAAATTTAAAAATGTTTAAAGTGTCACTCTTTTCACTTTCCTCATCATTACTTCCATTTCAGATGTTAACAGACAATTTCAAACTCTGTGCGTATTCCTCTGTGCATTTGTTGTCAGTTTGTGTATTATCTCTAGCTTCCACATAAACGGCAACAATGGGAATATATATTTTCTCAATGAAATATTGAAAAGATTGAATAAATATCAGGAACCTTGTTCATGTCCAAAATGCAATATTGGAGATACCTGATGGGAATGTTTTATTTCCCAAAGCATGTTTGTGGTGATTGATAATTTGAGACATTATTCTTGTGCTTAAATAACTGGAGTAAGGTGACTTGTAGCATATACAAACTTTAGTTGCTCTACATCTCCATCACATACCAGTCAAGTCAAGTCACTTTTATTTATATAGCACATTTATAAAACAACTCTTGTTGACCAAAGTGCTTTACATTGGTGGAGGTAGTAACGTTATACAACAGTGGTTCATAGATTAAGTACATACATAAATACATACATATAGCCCTCCCTCAGAGGACGTCAAGAAAGGCTTGAGAGTAAAGATGAGTTTTAAGTCTCGACTTAAAAGAGTTAATTGAGGGGGCAGTTCTGATGGGAAGGGGGATGCTGTTCCACAGTCTAGGAGCTGCAACCGCAAAGGTGCGGTCGCCCCTGAGCTTATGCCTAGACAGCGGGATGTTCAGTAACCCCAAGTCGGCCGATCTGAGGGACCTGGAGGTGGTGTGGTGGGTAAGCGGACTTTTGATGTAGGTGGGGGCAAGCCCGTTACAGGCTTTGTAAACATAAAGAAGGATCTTGAAATTTATTCGGAAAAGCACAGGGAGCCAGTGGAGTGAGGCCAGAAATGGGGTGATGTGGTCCCTTTTTCGGGTGCCCGTCAGGAGTCTCACTGCGGCGTTTTGGACCAGTTGCAGGTGGGACAGGGAAGATTGCCTGATGCCAGTGTAAAGGGAGTTGCAGTAATCGAGGCGGGAGGAGATAAATGTGTGGATGATCATTTTAAGGTCGTCAAACTGGAGGAATTGTTTTATTTTAGCTATAGTCCGAAGCTGGAAGAAGCTAGCTTTTTCCACGGCATTGACTTGTTTGTCAAATTTCAATGCTGAGTAATGGGGTTTGAGTAATGGGGTAAGGCTTCCAAGGCTTCCTGCTATCGTTTTGATAGAGTCCGAGGGGCCGAGAAGGATGACCTCCAGGGAGGCCTTAAAGCCCTCTGTTCCTACCTCGACCGCAGAATCAGCCAATTTTCCTCTACTAAAACTCTTTCCCCGCATTCCTCACCCTCAACAACTTCTCCTATGACCTCCCCCTTCCTCCAAATCAAAGGCGCAGCTATGGGCAATCGCATGGGTCCCAGCTATGCCTGCCTCTTTGTGGGGTACGTTGAACCATCCCTGTCCCATGTGTACACTGACCCAAATCCCCAAACTCTATTTCCGTTACATTGACGACTGCATGGGTGCTACCTCCTGCACCCATGCAGAACTCATGGACTTTATTAACTTCACCACCAATTTCCATCCTGCAGTCAAATTCACTTGGACCTTCTTCGACACCTCCTTCCCCTTTCTTGATCTCACCGTCTCCATCACATAAATGATCACATAGATTATTAACTGACGTCTATTACAAACCCACTGACTCCCTCAACTATCTTGACTACACTTCTTCTCAACTTGCCTCCTGCAAAAACTCTATCCCCTACTCCCAATTACTCGGTTTACGCCGCATCTGCGTCCAAGATGAGGTGTTCTATAACCAGGACATCCGAGATGCCCTCATTCTTTAGGTAATGGAGGTTCCCCTCTTCCATCACAGATGAGGCCCTCACACGTGTCTCCTCAGCACTCCGCAGCACTGCTCTTGATCCCCCTCCCCCTAGTCGCAACAGGAACAGAGTGCCCCATGCTCTAACTTTATACCCCATCATCCGTCGCATACAACACATAATCCTCCGACATTTTCGTCATCTCCAACGGGATCCCACCACTGGTCAAATCTTGCCATCTCCACCCCTTTCCGCCTTCTACAGAGACTATTCCCTCCGCAACTCCTTGATTAACTCATCCCTTCCCACCCAAACCACGCCATCCCCAGGTACCGTCTCCTGCCACTGCAGGAGATGCCCCTTCCCTCCCCGTCTCCCGTCTCTCTGAAATGTAAAACATATTTATTTCTAACTTTGCTAAATTATGATGAAAGGCTGTTGACTTGAGATGGTAACTTTGTTCCCCGCTCCACATATGCTGCCAGATCTCCTGAGTATTTTCAGTTTGCATTGCAGATTTTCAACATTAGCAATGTTATCTTTTTCTTTTTTTGTATTTTACTGGTCTGGTTGATCAGTGTGCTCTAATGTGAATTTTGCAGTTTATTTTCATGATTACTGGCACATGTTGAAATATGTGGGGAAAAATATATTACTCAGATGTGCTCTTAGATTAGCATTTTTTACTGGGACATTGTATGCAAATTTAAGAATTTGGTTAGCTACGTGCCATAAGTATAAAGGGCCTGGGTAGATAATTTACCCTTTTGATGCACGATAACATTTCTTGGTTAGCCGAGAAGATCAGATGTGTTTTGGGAATTAATGGAATTTGCCTGTCATCTTCCTCCTGTTTTCTTTATTTAGATTGCTACATTTCTTTTTGATTAAAGCAATATTTTGCCTATTAAGCTTTTGCTTATTGTGTGTAATGTTATTTGTGTTTCTTTTTGTCACCAGCCCACCATACTGCTGTGTGGATCTTTACTCGCTTCGGACTGGTGAAATGGTCAAATCCATCCAGTTCAAAACCCCCATCTACGAGCTACATTGTAACAAAAGGTATGATTATCTGCACATTGAGGTGTGAGCAAGAAATGTGTTTCTTCGTGCCATGCAAGAACCATCTAATTGTACCAGGGTGGAAATAAATTGCCCCTGATCCTACAGGACTGCCAAAGATTTTTTTGCATTACTGCAAACATAAAATGTTTCGACTTTTTTATTCTGTGTTTTTATTAATCTATTTGTCTCTTTTAGTTTTAAATGTAACATCCTTAAACATTTTAATAATAGAAGATATCTTGTGCGTGCCATGGATAGCAGAGGCCTTTTCCATTATGTCAGAGTGTGGTTCCGTTGCTGTCGCTGATATTAAGCTGCCTGATTTAATTTAACCATTTGCAGTAAAAAATGAAGTTTTCTTAGATTTGAGCTGCTGATTGTTTAATTGTCCTAGAAATTAATTGTTGCCAAAAACATTTTGTAGATGTAAATTGATTTCCTACACATCAACAATGTGTTAAAAGGTGGAGAAAGGTATTAAGGGTCTGAACGTAAAGTGGATGTTAAGCGCTTTTGCGTAAATACACTAACCAAATCAATGATGGATCACAGGGTATGTATGACCTTTGATAATTAATTCAACTCTTTTATATAAAAGAATAGCTACCACAGATGAGATCACCTCTTTAAGCCTTTAAACCGTGTCTGAGTTCCAATTTTGACTGATGGACAAATTCACCGTGGAAACCTTGATTTCCACTTTTTCTTCATTTCTCTTCTGTGAGAGCAAGCAGATACCAGGGACATGAATGGCTTGAGTGAGTGGCTATGACTTTGGCAAATGTGGCATAGTGTGGGAAAATAAGATATTTTCCACTTGGCCAGGCATACGCTGTCAAGACGCTGCGTACGCTGTCGAGACGCTGTGTACGCTCGTCGAGATGCTGCGTACGCCCTAAATGCGCCTGCGGGCCAACAGGCCATTGACGCGCCGGCTCTGTCACGCTGGCTCAAGCCAAAGATCGGCAGTTCCCCCGCTGCTTATCGCCGGCGAAAAGGGGTGGGGGGGGGGGTGTTGGGGGAAGTGGTGCCGTTGGGAAAAATGTCGGCGTTTTCTAGGGAAAAATGTTGGCGTTTTTCGAGGAGAGCTGGGCGGCAGCAGTTGTTATGGTGGTTGGCCAGCAGGGGGCAACAAAATGAGTAAGTGGGGGGGGAGGAAGGATTTTATTTAAAAATGTGTGCATAAAAATGTCTAAATGTAATGAAGAGTGGATTAGTGAATGTAAAAGTGTAATGTCTAGCGAAATGGAAAAAATCTCTGAGTTTTAGCGTGTGGTTTTGGCGGACCAAGGAATCAAAGGCCAAAAATCTGACACAAATAAACACGCAAACAAACAAACACACACGCGCGCACGCGCACACACACACACACACACACACACACACACACACACACACACACACACACACACACACACACACACACACACACACACACACACACACACACACACACACAGAGTTTTAACAGTATATAGATACTGGACCAAGTGGGATCCGTTGGGCCCTGTCCCCCAACGCAATAACCCACCACTCACCCAAAGCCCCCACGGGAGGCCTGGTCCCCCAACACAACCTGTTTCTCAACGTAAGATTCCACCACTCACCCGTTGGGTCCCTGTCACACGTGAGACCTGGTCCCCCAACGCAACTCGTTCCCCAACGTAAGATTCAACCACTTGCCCGTTCCCCCAATGTAATATTCCACCACTCACCCATAGCCCCCAACTGTGCAAGTCATTTTAAACGTTTTTAAAACAAAAATGCAATTGCACTAAGATTTAATGCGATGTAGGTGCCACCGACAAGGCCATCTTTTGTTATACAAATCTAATCATTAAACTTTGCTGTGCTGGGTTAGGCTGGCAGATTCTTTCCCTGAAGGACATTTGCTATGAAGGACTCAGTGTGCTGGGATAGAAACATGGTAGCTGGTAGGGCATTGTGACGTCATAACTGCTTAACTGCCAGTGCAGATTTGAAGAAATCCAACTTTTAAATGTCAAAGTTTTAATGTTTAAATCTCCCCCACTACGTCCCTCTCCTTACAACAGAGATCAGCAGCAGAGATCACATTGTGATGTAATTTTCGGTATTCAGATTCTTCACGGCAGCTTGTATAAATGAGATCCCATTGTGATTGGATGACTGTGAGATGGCATCAATGGAAGCTGCTGGAAGAGTCTCCCTGTCAAAGGCAGTTATTTTTACAAAGTTGGCTTTTTTTAAACTTTAAATATCAATAACTTTTGAAATATGACATCAAACCTGAAGGAAACTTGACAAGACCGACAACGGGAAAAATCTGAGTAAGGTTCTGCAAAAAAGTTAACGCTAACGTGTACCGTTTTGGCGAAGATACAATAACACATGTAGACACGCGAACACACGCACGCACACGCACGCACGCACGCACGCACACACACAATGAGACTTTTAATAGTATATAGATAGATAAATAACATATAGATTACTGGATCTGGAGGGTTTGAGATGTAAGGAGAGCCTGAATAGGTTGGGACTTCTTTCCCTGGAATGCAGGAGGCTGAGTTGTGATCTTAAAGAGACATATAAAATCATGAGGGAAATAAATAAGATGAATAGCCACAGTCTTTTACCCATGGAAGGGGCGTCTAATACTAGAGGACATACGTTTAAGGTGGGAGGGGGGAAATTTAACCTGATGGGCAACATTTTCACATGGAGAGTGGTGCATATATATGGAATGAGCTGACCGAGGAATGGTAGAGGTGGGTACATTTACAACATGTAAAAGACAGTTGGACAGGTGTATCGATAGGAAAAGTTTAGAGCTAAAGGGGAAGGTGCAAGCAGGTAAAACAAGTTCGGTTTGGTAACTTGGTCAGTGTAGATAAGTCGAGACGAAGGGCCTGTGTCCATGTTGTATAGCTCTACGACGCTATGACTTGAAACATCAAGGAAAAGGTTGGATTCATGTAGATGGGTACTTGATGGATGCCGTGAACATAGTAGACTGCGATCTTGGTTCTGTGCTGTACGACTCCATGTATCCAAGTCATGAACATCAGTGGTGGGGCAAGGAGACCAGGAATGCACAAAAGCTTTACTTCAGATAAACAATCAAGGGGGTCGCGATAATTAATCCGTAGAGTTGTACATACTCATAACCACAGAATGCTCTGAGATGCAGATACAACAGACTGGAAGCCAGATAAAAACAGAAAACTTTGGTAACATTCAGCAGGCGAGGCACTATCTGTGGAAAGAGAAACAGTTAACATTTCTGGTCCAGGATCCTTTATCAGATATGAGAAAGAGAGAAACAAGTTAGTTTAGGTTCCTGCCAGACTTTCATTGGCGAGATTTCAAAGATATGTGGGAAATGAAAGACGGTTACACAAATGGATATGAGGGACATGTACATCAGCGTTCAGTGGGGAGAAAGAGAACCCCTTTAAGGGGACAATATACATATGTATATATGTTGGAAGGAAAAAATGCAGGATAAACAAATACCTCAGCTCTGTAACTCCAGACTAAACAAGAATGATCCTAAGTGAATTAACAAATAAAGTGAAACAGAGAGGTTGTAGGGAGGAAAGGATTCACTGAGAGTCTCATAAAAACATGCAGAGAATATCGAAAGAGTGATAAGAGAGAGATCTATTGACAAAGCATACCTCTAAGAATTTATTACAAGTTAGGAATGGTAGAAGATGGAGAACGGAGGAGTGCAACTGGAGATGTGCATGATTATTAGACCTTTTCTCCCCATATCGACAAAGGACGATGTGCTCCTAAAACAGTGAACTGAAAAATTCATAACTTCTGCATAAATGAGATTGAAGTTTGATACAAATGGAAAGTGCAAAAAAGTAATTGATACCAAGAAAACATGATATCTTCCTAGATAGTGGACTTGCAAGTTAAATTTGAGAGATTATTTGAAGAGGGTCAGCAGACAATGGGATTCTGGTAGAAACATTTAAATGTTTCCATACTCCAATAAAATCATGTTTTATATGTACATTGGAAGGATAAATGGGAGTCATAGTTTCCAGAGAATAGGTTTCAAAATGGCTGAATTCAAAACTGAAACACATCTTTTTGCTTTACTGATCACCCAATATAGAGCAGACATTAACAGAACAAACAAAATGTTGATTTGTGCCTCTGAAACAATAGAGTGTGTCGGAGGAGAAAGTAAACAACAAGTAAAACTTCCAGAAACACAAAAACTACTGACATTAATTCATGCTGGTAACACACTTGTTTTTCCCTTCCATTTATAATAATTTTTTTCTAATTGTGAAATATCTAAGACTAGCCATGATGCTGCTCTGTAAATGGTGTAGTACTCCATTCCTTCTTCAAATGTTCATTCTTCACATGTTCGTCCTGATAATGAATGTTGGCTGGCAAGTTACCTCTCGGAACTTACTGCCAAGCTGGATCTCACATGCATCAAAAACCTTAACGTGCAAATTTCTAACAGTTCAGTGTAAGAAAGTTCATATTTTAAGCAGTCTCTTGTTGTAGATGCGAACGAAGAGTCGTTGACTGAATTATCAATGTTATCAACTTTCTTTAAAGATGTGAGGAAACTTATTTTTTAAATGTCATTTTCAGCTGAGCGTTAAACTACTTCCACCACTTGGTGTCACTAAAACTATGTTTGTTTCACAGCTGTATTGACAAACTACCATTCACCATACTCAGTGAAATGCAGGGTATTTTTTGTACCTTAGCAGCACAAAGTGCAACATTTAGAGAGTTCCAGAGCTGCACCATGCTGATATTCTGCTCGTATAATGTAAATCAACAAAGGTTCAATACAAAAGCTACACAAAACCAAAAGAGAGAAAACAAAATATCAAAGATAGTCACAAAATGCTGGAGTAAGTCAGCGGGACAGGCAGCCCTAGTTAGAAGGAATGGTTCACCCTGTCCCGCTGAGTTACTCCAGCATTTTGTGTTTATCTTTGGTGTAATCCAGCATCTGCAGTTCCTTCCGACACAGATAAAATATCCATGTGGTTTCCAGGTGGAGCCTTAATATTGAGCAATTTGGAATTAGAAGATGGAAAATATAGTTTGGTACTCTCTACCACACTTGGATAACGGATAGACAGGGCTCTTGGCATGCCATTTCCTAATTAAGAGCAGGTAAATTCAGAGTTCACAGGTAAATCAAATTCAGCTGGACCTTTTTGCCCAGATTAGTCCGGCCGTCTAGAAAAACAAATAGTCTCCCTGTTGAGAATCTCTTAAATGACTCAAGTTTTTACTTGGTTGATATCGTGTGTCCAATTACTGATCATTTATGTTGTAAAGTTGTCTTTTGTCTATCTAACTCTGGGCTGTGTGTGCAACTACAAAGTTTTTCTCTGAACTTGTAGTCCAGATTTACCATGCGTATAGATTTTAACATAATATAACCTGTGTATAAACAATACCCATTTTCAGCTCTTGGGTCTCAAGGATCATTGATATCCTTTTCCACTGTATCTCTGTGAAAAGCCCTGTCAGTTCTCAAAAGAAAATTAAGAAACTGATTCGATCCCCTTTTTCAATTCTTGGTGGGCTGTATTTTATGTCATTCTGAAACATTTCATCATGGCAGATGGAATTTACAACTAATAAGTGGGAGGTGGTGCACCTTGAGAGGACTAATAAGAGTAGAAGAGAACTATCAAGGGTAGAACATACACAATGAATCGTAGGGCGCACGGTAGTACAGAGGAACTTAGGGAATTTAGTGTAGAAGTCCCTGGAGGTGGCAGTATTTAGTGGACAAGATGAAAGGTTACAAGATGTTAACTCATCTACGTGCTGGAGTTTCTGAACTCCATCCCTTGCCCTCTACTACCTGCTCATCATTCCTCAACTCTCCTTGGTTCACCTATTGGTCCCTGTCACACTACTTCCCCTCTCCTCCCTCTCCACTTAATCCTGATGCAGGATTTCAACCTGAAATATTGGTAATTCCTTTCCCTATAAAAATGCTGATCAACTTGCTGAGTTCATTAAGCAGATTGTTTGTTGTTGTAGTGTTTTCTGCTTATTTCCTCCATTTCATTTCCACTTTTTTAATATGTTTCTGAAGTTTAGTATTTATCCCCTTTTACTTCATCTTTTTCCCCAGTAGTAAAGTTTATTTTTCTTACTTCACTGTAGATTCTCTTGTTGATCCATTTGGAAATTTGCTTGATTGTTTTTTCCTTATTCCCACCTGCCTGTCATTGAAGAACATTTGTTTTATTTAGTTTCTTAAGAGATGGAAATTTAAACCCATCCAAAACACTGCATGCCTATCATAACATCAGATCCATTATTTTCCAAAGTATTTGTTTTGAATTGTAGTTGAATAATTGATGTTCTGTGAAATTAGTTCTGAATGTGCTAGCCTCTGAATATGTACAGATTAATTACATTTGCTGATGCAAATTTCTAATTGAAAGTTTTTATTCCCCTTCATATCTACTCCAAAATTCATTCACTAAAGTCTTTGCTTGGATTTTGTCAGTCATCTTTCATTTTATTTTTCTCTTTCTCTGTATTTTGCTTCATTTGATCTTTTACCAATTCATTATATTTTCTTCCGTGGTTTTTTTCTTCAAATTCCATGTGCTTGAATTTTAAGCTTTTTCATTTTTATTATTTAGTCCATAAGTAATTGTCACTGTTTACTTTCCTTCATCATTTAAACTGTTTTTACCTCTGGACTGGTGTTCCGTTTGGTTACTATAGTAAAGATATCATTAATTTAGAAAGAGTACAGAGAAGATTTGAGGATGTTGCCAGGACTCGAGGTTCTGAGCTATAGGAAAAGGTGCGTAGCAGGCTGAGCGGTGATCTTATAGAGGTGTATAAAATTCCAATAAAGTCCTATGAAGTGTGGAGAAGACTTGATGGAGAAAGCAAGCGCTTTCAAACGACATTACTATCTATATGGAGTTTGCGCGTTCTCCCTTTGACCACAAAGGTTTCCCCTGGGTACTCTGGTTTCCTCGCACATCCCAAAGACCTGCGGGCTTATAGGTTAAAGAAGGAACTGCAGATGCTGGAGAATCGAGGGTTACACAAAAAGCTGGAGAAACTCAGCGGGTGCAGCAGCATCTAAGGGTCGAAGGAGATAGGCGACGTTTCGGGTCGAGACCCTTCTTCAGACTGGGCTTATAGGTTAATTGTCTTCTGTAAAATTACTCTTAGAGTGTAGATGGCAGATGTAATAGAAATGGGATAAAACAGAACTAGTGTGAACGGGTGACTGGTAGTCAACATGGACTCGGTGGCCCAGAGGGCCTGTTTCTATGCTGTATCTCCAAACTAAACAACAGTGAGGGAGAGATGATTCTTCCAAAGCAGCTGGGGGGGAGGAGGTTGTAGATCAAGAATAAGAAAGTGGGAAAGCAAATGGATCAAGTGAGGAAATTAAGTTCATGCTTAGGGTACAGATGATCAATTAGCAAAAGTGAAAGGACGCTCAGTCAGTACAAACAATTGGCCCAGGAAAAGCATCAATAGTACCTGCCAAAACTGAATTAATATCTCTGCCATCATTTATGACATTAGCAGTTAGCTTTGATGATTAACTAGCAGTGAAATTAGCACAGAAAGTTCTGGCGGCCATTTATTAATTCTCAATCTGTTGTTTGCCATGAATAACACACGGGCAAAAGGAGATTCTTACGAAAACAGACACAAAAAGCCGGAGTGACTCAGCGGGTCAGGCAACATCTTTGGAGAAAAGGAATGTGACGTTTCGGGTCGAGACCCTTCTTTTCTACAGCTATTTTCTTATGGTCCTCTGACCACTAAGGGCGCTGATCACTTTTACAGGAAATTTCCTTCAGTTAACTAAAACTCATGCCTGGCTTCTCGAAGCCCTCTTCATTGTTATCAACAGCTTAATTCACTGCTTTGATGAAGTAGTTGACATTCATCTGAAAAACCCCAGCTTCATTATAACCCGATACTAATTAAACATCATCCAGGATCGATTGGTTCGGAAGGCTGCAGATTTGATATCTACCACTTCTGTCAATGCCGCATTTCTGCAGGATACGTTGACACATTGAAATTTCTAGATATCCCTGCCTATCACACGCCCTCCTGGTGTGGCCATTTATTGTTGTCGGTTCATTGTTGCTGTGTTTTTCCAAATCTGGAATACACAACCAGGAATTTCAGTGACAGAGACGCAACAACATTAGACAAGGTTCCACGTGGTAGGCTGCTCTGGAGGGTTAGATCGCATGGGATCCAAGGAGAGACAGCTGAATGGATAGAAAATTTGTGACACAATGAACTCAGGCGGATGGTCTCCCTGGGTGTCATTGCTGAAGTTACTGACCCATCTGACTGGGTTTCCACCATGGTGGTTGCGACGAAAAAAAACCAGGAGGAAGTTCGTATCTGCATAAACCCCAGGGATCTCAACACAGCTATCAAACGCCCGCACTACCCTATGCAAACGGTAGAGGAAGTTGCTCCTCAAATAGGCAACGCATCAGTGTTCTCCATTTTGGATGCCAAAAATTAGTTTTGGCAGATTCCGCTAGACCCTGACCTGTCCAACCTCGGCACCCTTTTCGACCGTTACAAATTCCCGAGAATACTCTTTGGCATCAACTCTGCCAGCAAGTTTGTGGGGTATCCATGCACCCTTATTGTTGATGACTTTATTGTTTACGGGCGCGACTTGGCTGAGCAGGACGCTAATCTGAAGAAAGTGTTGGACTGTGCCAAAGACATCCAGCTCAAACTCAATCCCCTGAAGTGCAAGTTTCGGGTCCCGACAGTTACCTACGTCGGACATGTTTTCATAAGTGATGGTCTCAGACCAGACCAATCGAAGACCGCTGCAATCAACAAAATGCCAGCTCCTACTGATGTTACGACTCTACAAAGGTTCCTTGGAATGGTCAACTACCATATAACCATATAACCATATAACAATTACAGCACGGAAACAGGCCCTCTTGGCCCTTCCTGTCCGTGCCGACCATTTATTTTCCCCTAGTCCCATCTACCTGCACTCAGTCCATACCCCTCCATTCCCTTCCCGTCCATATACCTATCCACTTTACTTTTAAATGTTAAAATCGATCCTGCCTCCACCACTTCTGCTGGAAGCTCATTCCACACAGCCACCACTCTCTGAGTAAAGAAGTTCCCCTCATGTTACCCCTAAACTTCTGTCCATTAATTCTCATGTCATGCCCTCTTGTTTGAATCTTCCCTACCCTCAATGGGAAAAGCTTATCCACATCAACTCTGTCTATCGCTTTCATCATTTTAAAGACATCAATCAAGTCCCCCCTTAACCTTCTGCGCTCCAAAGAATAAAGACCTAACTTGTTCAACCTTTCTCTGTAACTTAGTTGCTGGAACCCAGGCAACATTCTAGTAAATCTCCTCTGTACTCTCTCTATTTTGTTGACATCCTTCCTATAATTAGGCGACCAAAATTGTACACCATACTCCAGAATTGGTCTTACCAATGCTTTGTACAATTTTAACATTACTTCCCTACTCCTATATTCAATGCTCTGATTTATAAAGGCCAGCACACCAAAAGCTTTCTTTACCACCCTATCTACATGTGATTCCACCTTCAGGGAACTATGCAGTTATTCCTAGATCCCTCTGTTCCACAGCATTCCTCAATTCCCTACCATTTACCATGTATGTCCTATTTTGATTTGTCCTGCCAAGATGTAGCACTTCACACTTATCAGCATTAAACTCCATCTGCCATCTTTCAGCCCAATTTTCCAAATGGCCCAAATCTCTCTGTAGACTTTGAAAATCTACTTCATTATCCACAACACCACCTATCTTAGTATCATCTGCATACTTACTTATCCAATTTTCCACCCATCATCCAAATCATTGATGTACAGGACAAACAACAGTGGACCCAACACAGATCCCTGAGGCACCCCACTGGTCACCGGATTTCAACCTGACAAACAGCCATCCACCATTACTCTCTGACATCTCCCATTTAGCCACTGTTGAATCCATCTTGCTACTCTGCCATTAACACCCAAAGATTGAACCTTCTTAACCAACCTTCCATGGGGAACCTTGTCAAAGGCCTTACTGAAATCCATATAGACAACGTCCACTGCTTTGCCCTCATCAATTTCCCTAGTAACCTCTTCAAAAAATTCAAGAAGGTTTGTCAAACATGACCTTCCAGGCACAAATCCATGTTGACTGTTCCTGATCAGACCCTGTTTATCCAGATGCTTATATATATTATATCTTAGTATCCTTTCCATTAATTTGCCCACCACTGACGTCAAACTAACTGGTCTATAATTGCTAGGTTTATTCTTTGAACCCTTTTTAAACAATGGAACAACATGCGCAGTACGCCAATCCTCCGGCACTATTCCCATTTCTAATGACATTTGAAATATTTCTGTCATAGCTCCTGCTATTTCTACACTAACCCCTCAATGTCCTGGGGAATATCCTGTCAGGACCTGGAGACTTATCCACTTTTATATTTTTCAAAAGTGTCAGTACTTGCTCCTCTTTGAATCTCATAGTTTCCATAGCTACTCTACTTTTTTCCCTCACGGAGTTCAATATCCTTCTCCTTGGTGAATACCGAAGAAAAGAAATTGTTCAATATCTCCCCCATCTCTTTTGGCTCTGCAGATAGCTGTCCATTCTGGCTCTCTAATGGTCCAATTTTATCCCTCGTTATCCTTTTGCTATTAATATAGCTGTGGAAACCCTTTGGATTTACTACCTGGGGAAATTTATTCCCAACCTCAGAGATATATCTGCCCCCCCTGCGGGAACTGACACACAAAGACACTGCATGGTCCTGGTATCCTCAGCACCAAAGAGCTTTTGATATCCTCGAGTTGCAGCTGGCCAGCACACCTACCCTCGCCTATTTTGCTTTGGTGTTACCTGTAACGCTCACATGTGATGCGTCCCAGTACGGACTTGGCGCTGCATGCCTGCAGACTACTGCCGATGGCGAATACAAGCCTGTTTCGTATGCCTCTCGCACACTAACTGATACTGAACAACGTTACGCCCAAATTGAAAAATAATTACTTGCAGTGGTTTTCACCTGCACAAAATTCAAATACTTTATTTTTGGTAAGTCTGTGATTATAAAAACAGACCACCAGCCGCTGGTCACCATCTTGATAAACCCATTCACGCTGTTCCGGCTCGCCTGCAACAGATGATGATGCAGCTGCAGCGGTTTGATTTCAACATTGTCTATCAAAAAGGCAAGGACATGCACACAGCTGACAGGCTATCAAGGGCCCCACGCAAAACCAGCGAACAACAACTCTCTTAACAGGACCAGTTCTCAGTAATGAAGGTATCATATGTTCCTACTGATTGCCTAAGCAGCCTGGCAGAGCACACGGCTGCTGATGAGACTTTACAATTGCTGTCCGCAGTCATCTGGCGTGGCTGGCCGGATAAACAACACAGCACCCCGCTCGCGATCTGCCCATACTTCCTGGTTCGCGACGAACTGCTGTTACAGGTCGGGATTATAGTCAAGGGCCACAAGGCAGTTGACCCAGCTGTCCTCCGGGACATGTACTCCAACGCTGTCCACAGGGGCCACCCCAGCGTGGAGGTAACCTTAAAACGGGCACAGAGCATGTTTTACTGGCCTAAGTGACAAAACTGAAGTCTGCGCCATCTGCAAAAGCCTGACGCCACACCAGCAGAAGCAGCCCTTACTGCCGCACTCGGTTCCTCCTCTACCGTGGTCCACGGTAGCCACCGACATATTCGAATGGCATGGGAAACACTATCTGGTTCTTGTCGACTCTTATTTGGACTCGTTTGACATTGATCTACTCCAAACCATCACATCTGAAGCAGTTATCCAGAAATTGCAATGCCATTTCTCCGTTCACGGCTTCCCTGCACGCCTTCTATCCGTTAACGGCAGCCAGTTTACCAGCCAGCTTTTCAAAAACTTTGCACAACGATGGGACTTTCGACATATCACTAGCAGCCCTGAGTTTCCGCAGTCCAACGGACTCGCCGAACGAGCTGTCCGAAGCGCAAAACAACTAATGGAGCGTTCTTACCTTGCTAAATCTGACGTCTACCTGGACCTGCTCAATTTAAGGTACATTGCCAGGGATCCCATACTGGGTTCCCCAGCCCAACGACTGATGTCTCGCCAAACCCGTGCTGCCCTGCCTGTACGCCAGCAGCTTTTGCAGCCACAGGTTCGTTCTCCACCTGCGGTCCCGAAACAACGACAATTCAAGCGCGATGCACAAAAACGTTTTTTCGACAAATGCAGTAAGCCACTTAAACCTCTCTTCAGTGGACAGGTTGTTCGCCTCCAGACCAACAAGGGCTATGGCTGTCTGCGTCACATCCACAGCGCTGCCAAAGTATCACGCTCATACCTGGTTAGCGCGGACGGGGCCATTTACAGACGCAACCGTCAACATCTCCTTCCAGTGAAGGAACCACGTCCTGCGACTCCGCATCCAGAGGTTTCGCGTTTTGTATACCCTCCCACTACCGGGCCGGCTGCTCCACTATCAGAGACTGTCCCCCGCGGCCTCCCCACGGCGTTCAGCGCCTAGCTCGCCTATTTCACCACCTCCACCTGGCGGGTCCCCGGTCATTTTCCCGGTTCCCTCCGCAGTCACTTCACCGGTGAAAGGAGGAGATGTGGATTTGTACCGCACACATGCCGGACGGATCAGTAGGCCACCCATTAGATTCGGTGATTTTGTGTAACTATCTAGACTTGCCCACATGTGTTATTAACGTTCCGGCTACTATATTGTTTGGCCACCATGTTTCCACGTATCTATGCTTTATTGTGTTTCTACAAGGAAAGATGTAGATTGGTTATTTCCTACTAACCAATTGTAGTGCTTGTTAGTAATTGTTCCGCCTAATATGCGATTTATATTACCAAGAGCTTGCTTATGTAATTCAGTCTGAGTAGCTGTTAGGTACTGTAACGTTCTGCAGACCAGTGCTGTAAGTGGACTTTAATATGTGTTGTATTTTGATGTGTGTACGACCCCACTCATTACAGGTGGTTAGCGTGTGTGTTTGGGGGGTAGTTAGTGCGTGTGTATGTGGGGGGTGGTTAGTGTGTGTGCCTCAACCGCGCGTTGAGGGAATGGGACCCACTTGGTCTAGTAATCTTATAAAATTTTGCTCTTTTAGTATTCCCACAATTGCCTGTCACTTTCAAATGTTCAAATGACATATTTTTTATTCCACGTGGTCTTTACTTAATTATGGGAAAGTTATCAAAAGCATTATATACAGTGCTCTCCGTAATGTTTCGTACAGTGACCCATCAATTATTTATTTGTCTCTGTACTCCACAATTTGAGATTTGTAATAGAAACAATCGCATGTGCACATTGTCAGATTTTTTTTTAAAGGCCATTTTAATACATTTTGGTTTCACCATGTAGAAATTACAGCAGTGTTCAGGGCACCATAATGTTTGAGACACAGCAATGTCATGTAAATGAAAGTAGTCATGTTTAGTATTTTGTTGCATATCCTTTGCATGCAATGACTGCTTGAAGTCTGCGATTCATGGACATCACTAGTTGCTGGGTGTCTTCTCTGGTGATGCTCTGCCAAGCCTGTATTGCAGCAATCTTTAGCTGATGCTTGTTTTGGGGGCTAGTTCCCTTCAGTTTTCTCTTCAGCATATAAATGGCATGCTCAACTGTGTTCAGATCGGGTGATTGACTTAAGCCACTCAAGAATTGACCATTTTTTAGCTTTGAAAAACTCCTTTGTTGCTGTAGCAGTATGCTTGCTGTAGAATGAAGCGCCGGCCAATGAGTTTTGAGGCATTTGTTTGAACTTGAGCAGATATGATTTGTCTATACACTTCAGAATTCATTATGCTACTACCATCAGCAGTTGTATTATCAATGAAGATAAGTGAGCTAGTACCTTCAGAAGCCATACATGCCCAGGCCATAACACCCACACCACCATGTTTCACAGATGAGGTAGTATGCTTTGGATCTTGGGCAGTTCCTTCTCTCCTCCATACTTTGCTCATGCTATCACTTTGATATAAATTAATCTACGTCTCATCTGTCCACAAGATCTTTTTCCAGAACTGTGGTTGCTCTTTTGAGTACTTCTTGGCAAACCGTAACTTGGCCATCCTATTTTTGCAGCTAACCAGTGGTTTGCATCTTGTAGTGTGTATTTCTGTTCATGAAGTCTTCTGCAGACAGTGGTTATTGACAAATCCACACCTGACTCCTGAAGAGTGTTTCTGATCTGTCAGACAGGTGTTTGGGGATTTTTCTTTATTATAGAGAATTATTCTGTCATCAGCTGTGGAGGTCTTCCCTGGCCTGCCAGTCCCTTTGCCATTTCTTTTTAATGATTTATTCTTAATGATGTTCCAAACAGTTGATTTTGGTAAGCCTAAGGTTTGGATGATGTCTCTAACAGTTTTATTCTTGTTTCTCAGTCTCATAATGGCTTCTTTGACTTTCATTGGCACAACTTTGGTCCTTGTTGATACCTGGCATTAAGCAGGTATTTAAACACCCCTGAGCAATTACAAACACCTGTGAAGCCATGTGTCCCAAACATTATGGTGCCCTGAAATGGGGGGGACTATGTATAAACACAGCTGTAATTTTTACACGGTGAAACCAAATGTATAAAAATACCCTTTAATAAAATCTGACAATGTGCACTTTAACCACATGTGATTTTGTTTTCTATTACAAATCCCAAATTATGGAGCACAGAGGCAAATAAATACATGATGGGTCTTTGTCCCAAACTTTACCATCCAATTTTGTAGAGTTATTAATTTTATAATGTTGAAGGCGCAGCCACCAGTTTTCATAAAACAAACTGTCACAGTTTGCAAAGATTACTCAAGAGCCTTTTATTATCATATGTCCCAAAATGGAACAATAAAATTCTTAGTTTTCACTGACATTGTTTGATGGGATTAGGTGGGATTAGGTTGGGTAGCAATTGGCCAGAATGCTTTGCAGATTGATTTTGTGTAAGTAATGTTTTTATGAGATTATCTGCCTGCCTAAGAGTAGATTCATTGTGGAGATGGTGCAGAGGAGAATTACCAGAATGTTATAGAGACTGGGAAATTTTACCTATGGGAAAATATTGTTTAAACTAGGATTGTCTTCCGTGGAATAGAGGAAACATAATAAGATGATAAAAAGGGAAGACCTATTTCCCTTATCAGAGATGCAAAGTATAAAAAATATTGTTCAAAGGTCTAGGGCAGGAGGTAAGAAAAACTCTTTCACCTAGAAGAAGTGGGGGTCGAGAATACATTGCCTAAAAGAGTGGTGGAGCCAGAAACCCTTTTGCCAAATGGGGATGTGCTTAAGTATGGCAATACTCTATTGGACTGTTTCTTAGAGAAGTATTTCACTGTGTTTGCACTTTGCACATATGGAAATAAAAGCACCAATGAACCATTTAAAAGCTTGTTGGAACAGCATAGGCTTGTGTGGTGGAAGGTGGGATTAGGTTGGGTAGCAACTGGCAGAGATACAAGGGGATTAATGGCCTTGTGCCATGATTTTTTTATGATTGTATGGAGACTAAGTTCTAACACCTAGTCCAAAGATGGTATCACGTACGTTCAGCACCTTCAGTGAAAAAATGTTTCTTCTCACTCATTGACCGGTTCAAATTCGGTGCATTTGACAAATAAACAATTTTGAACTCTTGATTAAAGCAACACTCTGCACAGCCACTCCTACCCATGGCAGTCTTACTAATAGTTTAACTATATATGTGATCGATATTGTATGTGACTTTTAAAATCATTTTTACATTTTAATATCATGGAACAACCTACTAGCAGAGTGTTAAACATGATTCATCTGTTATACTAATGTACATGATCAATAGAGAAAGATATACGAGCATATTTCCTGACAACGTTTTCTCTTTCTTTCTCAGGGTCTTGGTAGTTGTGTTACAGGAGAAGATTGCCACCTTTGATAGCTGCACTTTCACGAAGAAGTTCTTTGTTACAAGTATGTACCACAGCTAAACAGGTTGCAAAATAAATATCAAATGATTTCAAATTTCATGTGATCCCTTTGTAATTGGATTGTGGCAAAACAGACTGATTTGATTTGGATTAATATGGCTATGGGAACAAATGTTTCTTTGGGTTCTACAAATGAAAACATTTTGTGTTTTAAGAATAATTCTGAAAACCATTTATGTTATTTCTGCAGCGGGAAAATAGGTAAAGCTGGAATAAAATTGAAAAATGCTGAAAACACTCACTAGATCAGGGAAATAATTAATGTTTCAGGTTCAGAACTCTTCATCAGAATTGGGAAAGAGAAAAACAAGTTTGTGTAGTTAGCAGCTACCTACACAACCTTGTTTCTCTCTTTCTTGAAGTTTCCCTGACTTAAAATGTCACCTGTTTCTCTTTCTAAGGTGCTGCCTCATATGCTGAGTGTTTCCAGCATTTTCTGTTTTTATTTCCGAATCCCAGCATCTGCAGTTTTTTTAATTGATTTTTATTTTCAGGAAAAATTGGAGAGATCAAAACCATTTTTATCTTGTAGATTGTAGATGTGCATTTGCCGCTGAGCATTTGAACCTCTGTTGTTAGGAGGTGGTAGTGGTCTTGTTACACTGTAGTGATTTTGACTAGTAGAAAATTACATTCTGCCAGTTTTGAAAAGTTGATAAGTGCTGGTACATGTGAATAGTTTGGAAGTTGATGTGATTAGTTATGAATATTATTAAAACAATCAGAAATTATATAAGTAATAGAATAGAAAACAAATCAGATATTTTACTTTTATAACTCTGCTCTAAAGTTAACTCTAAATATTTGTGTCTTCATAAATACAATTGCTTCTTAGTCTGATCATTGTATACATACAAAGGAAATTCTGGAAACCTTGGGTTCTAGTTTCCTTCCATGTTTTAATAAAATGTGCACAGACACTAGGTACAGCTATTGCCCCTTGTTAAAAGAGCAGAAGTCTGCCTTGAGTACAAGTAGGCTGTGCTAATTCTCGCCAATAACATAGCTCTTTTTATTTTGTATCCTCTCCATCTACATTTTTATATAGTACATTTAATGGAATTATACTTTTTAAAAGACGTGCAAATGAGAAGATATGTGAGATTGAGAAGCCCGGGTTCAATGGTGGGAAGAAATGCAGCAAATCAGAGATGTTTAGGGGACCAAAGCCACGGTTGGATTTAACTGTGTTTTGCCAAGTACCCGACTCAGGATCTCAGAATATGTCCACAGGCTTTGTAATGAAGCTTAAACTTACAACTTCCAAATTCAGAGATGCGAGCTACCTACTGAGACAAGCTTCTGATCTTAGACTTATGGTAATCTGTTTGGAATCAGGGCACGTTGATATAAAATTGGTGGCCTAAAAAGACTCAAAATCAAAATTACATGGATAATAGGCTGAGAGCTGAATTGTACTCGTTAAGCTTCAAGTTGTAACTATGAACATTACTGGCATTTTGCTGTGCAACAGTGTGTTCCAGTGTTGTTGCTTGGATTTGTTGGTTAATATTTGATGAGGTCACGCTAGGAGGGATTAGGCAACAGTGCTTTTCTGCAGGTCACAGAGCTTGTCCACCATGATCAAAGTGTTTTGCTGACCTTGACAGTCAACGATTTTAAGAGATTTGGCAAGAATTGTCATGGATCATTTCCTAATCTGCTTATTTATTTATACTAATTAACTCTGAGGACTGCAAGAAAGCATCCCTGCAATGAGAATATATTTTGAGTGCTTGTACAGTAATAAATACCATCGTCGACCAGTTGGGCTGAATGGCCTGTTTGCTTCAGATTCAGTTTAAATAATCGTGAATCAAAATATAAATAAATTTATAAATGCTTCACATTCTATGTCTTGCACTTTACTCACCATTTAACCACGATGTAATGCTTTTGTCATGTTTTCATTTGCTGTTTCTGTTTAGATTTATAATAGAAAATTCCTCATGCAAATTTGCAATCTGACCATTTGGTTCCTCAACTTCCCTCAATATTATCTAATGTATTCATTTTTAGCTATTATTTTTTAGTTTTTATTTGTGTTATGAAGTCAGACATGCATAACTGTCTAATTATTCTGTAAATTCTGCATTCTTTTTTCCCCTTTTTGTTTTGTTTTTTTCCCTCCCTCCCTCCCATTAACAATACTGTTTTAGCTCGTGAAGCAATTCATTTAATTGTCAATAAATCCAGTTGAATTAAGTTTACAATCAGTATATTCCATGCGCCTATTTGAAGAAACGGCAAATGTGAGCCAATCAATTGACCACAATCTTCACTGACATCTTCAACGTCCGAAGAAGGGTCTCGACTCGAATCGTCAGCTGTTACTTCTCTCCAGAGATACTGCCTGTCCTGCTGTGTTACTCCAGCATTTTGTGTCTACAACTTCTCACTTCAGCAGTCTATTGTCCCTATTTGCTTCAGAGAAACCTCCATTATTCCAGTCAACAAGAAAAGTAAAACGACCTATGTTAATGGCTACCGGCCAATAGTTCTAACAGTGACCATAATTACGTGCTTTAATAGATTGGGATTGTCCCACATCAACGCAGTCTTCTGGACAATCAAGACCCTTTGCAATTTATGTATCGGAAAATATGTCTATGGAGGATGTCATCTCCGTTGTACACATTCAACTTACAACTGCATAATATGGAATAAGCTCATCTTTAAACTGCTAGATCTTAAACTTGGGGCCTGGCTTCTGGACTGCCTGATTGACGGATCTCAGTCGGTTAGAATTGGTTAAAACATTTTCTCTGCCCTGTCTCTTGTCACTGGTGCTCCTCAGGGTTGCATGCTTCGTCCCTATTCTACTCCTTGTACTCCCATGACTGTGAGGTCAAGTACAGTATCAACTTGATTTTTAAATTTGCTGCTGATATCACCATTGGCAGCCGGATTAATAGCAATGATGAGGTGGAGTACTGAAAAGAAATCTGGAAGCTTGTGTGCTGGTGTCATCTAATCCTTAATGTCAGCATGTTGAAGGAGTTGAATGTCAATCTAAAGAGTTTGGCAGCATGAGAGATGGAGTTGGTGAACACAACCGTATCCACATCAATGGAGATGTTGTAGACTTGGTCAACAGTTTCAGGTTCCTCGGCATCCATATCACCAGCAACCTTATCTGGTCCCTTAATGCTGATGCGGTGATAAAGAAAATGTATTAGCATATTTACTTTCTTTGGTGTCTGAGAAGTTCACAAGGATTCTTTCAAACTTCTGTAGATACAGTGTAGAAAGTAATCCGATGGGGTGGATTTCAGCCTGGTATGGCAACTGCACTGCTCTTGACCGCCTGAACCTGCAGAGAATGGTGAACACAGCCCGGTCCATCATTGGCTGGTTACTTTTTTTCCTTTCAGTACATGTGCAGTTGTATTAGGAAAGCTGGGAGAATTGTCAAGGATATCTGTCACCTTGGCTACTCTCTTCTTTCTCGTCTACCTCTTCAGAAAATATACATACAGGAGTTGAAAGCTCTGATACCAAGATTTAGGAACATCATCTTCCCGAAAGAACAGGAGTTATTAGACTCCTGAACCCCTCACATCGTTCACACCCCCATTCAGGAAGTACTGCCACGTACTCTTAACACTACGTCGTTTGGTTATTTTATTACTACACTTTACTACTTTATTCTCCAGTAATTGCATTCTTTGCACCATTCAACTGCTTTACATTTGTCATTGTATTTATTGTTATATCTGTCATTACCATGCATATCCCAATCAGTGAGGATAGGTGACAAATCATCCTCTACAATTATTCTAAAAAATGGTGCTCCGCAAGGATGCGTTGTCAGCCCCCTTCTTTACTCCTTGTACACCTACAACAATGCAGCCAAGTACAGTTCCAATTCAATATATACATTTACAGACGGCACCACCGTTGTGGCCCAGTTATGAAATAATAACAAGACAGTAGAGAAAGGAGATTGAGAACTTATAATTTGATGTGGAGGCTACAACCTTTCTCTCAATGTTAGCAAGATCAAGGAGATAGTAATCGACTTCAGGAAGCGAGGCGGCTCACAAACCACGGCATTGGCCGTACACAAGTAGAGATGAAGTAGAGGTTGAAAGCTTCAAATTCCTAGGAGTAAATATCACCAGCAACCAGAAAGCATATTGTTGGGATGCATCACAGCATGATTTGGAAACAGCCCCATCTAAGACCGCAAGAAATGGCAGAGAATCGTGGATGCAGCCCAGACCACCACACAAACCAACCTCCCATCCATTGACTCCATTTATACTTCACGTTGCTCAGCAAGGCCTTCAGCAAAATCAAGGACGAGTCTCACCCTGGCCACTCCCTCCTCCCTTTCCCCATCAGGCAAGAGGCATAGAAGTGTGAAAACACACAGCTCCAGATTCAGGGCCAGTTTCCCAGCTGTTATCAGGCAACTGATCCATCCTACCAGCAAACTAGAGAGCAGCCCTCAGCTACTATCTACCTCGTTGGAGACCCTTGGACTATCTTTAATTGGACAACTGGACTTTATCTTGCACTGAATGCTATTCCATTTATCATATATCTGTACCCTGTGGATGCATCGATTGTAATCCTGTATTGTCTTTCCGCTGACTGGGTAACACGCAACAAAATCTTTTCACTGTACCTCGGTGCATGTGACAATAAACTAAACCACTGTTTACTTTGTGAGCTTCAAGCGAACAAGGAATTTTATTACACCATGATGCATATGACAATAAACAAATTTAAATTTGATCCTCATAAACCCTTTTGTACCCAATCTCCATTTAATAAATCAATCATCCAAATATACAGAACAGCAAAATTTAAAAAAAAAATTAAAAACATGCTCTTGTGCAGTCATGAGATTGGTCAGAATTTAATTCCTCTTGTGATGAGGAGGTAGATTTGATTTCTTCCATCCCTGCTGCCAGCTGCTCGTTACTCAATAAATTTCATGTTATTTGTATTTGCGTCATGCAGATTTATCATTTGCACCAACAAAAATCAATGTGCATCAATTTGAAAGTGCCTTTGGGTTAGCATTAACCTATATTTAAGTTTCAGCGCCTTACATACTTTTGTGTGGCAGTTAAAGTGGATTTGATGATCTCTGAATAGACACAAAGCAGGTGCATTTCAGTAAGTACATTTAGAAAATTACTATTTTCCTCAGGCTTTCTTCACAAGTTAATACTGATAATAGCACCCAATGGATGCAGTTAGCAGTAGGATACAACTAAATCTGTGCTCTAAAATTGACCAATGAAATAATAATTTTGTCCAAACATCATCCCCTTCTCTTTTTGCAGCCATATTCTGTTCATTTGCCTTGTTACTTTCCATCCAGTATCAAGACCATCTTCTTGATCAGCTGCGTCACCCGTTGAGTTACTCCAGCATTTTGTGTCTATCCTTGATCACCCCATTGGCCGCCATCATAACCTTTTGCATTTGTGCCTCGTACTCTCCCACACATCTCTTGTTCTTTTAACTATAAACATTGAAGCCTCTGAGATATGCAAGATAAAATGGCATAGGTTTGTGTTCAGTACTTGTACAAGAATATCCCATGGCATAGAAGGGAATTCAAATGCAGAGGAGATGGTTACATTAACCCAGGAATGAGACAGGAACCATCGAATAGACTGAAGAGTTCCCACCACCTCCAACGGGATCCCACCACTAGCCACATTTTTCCATCTCCACCCCTTTCCGCCTTCCGCAGAGACCGTTTCCTCTGCAACTCTCTGGTTAACTCATCCCTTCGCACCCAAACCAGCCCCTCCCAAGGTACCTTCTTCCCTGCAACCGCAGAAGATGCAACACATGTCACGATACCTCCTCCCTCGGCTCTGTCCAGGAACCCCGACAGTCCTTTCAGGTTCGGCAGAGGTTCACTTCCTTCTTATACAATAGATTAGACTGAATGTGTCCGATGCCAGAGGCTTGTGATAATGATAAATATATGGACCCTGGTTTTTTTTTCTGTTCTTAGGTTCACTTTAATGCTTTGTATTATCCCAGTATCTCGTGATTGCATGAAGTACCTTTCGTGGTATATACCTTACAGATTTTCACTACTATGTTACACTTCCACTATTGTATCCTCATGTCTTTGGATGTAAACATTGAAAGGTTTGCGGAACGTTAACCCCTCAATTCCACATATTGACATTTCCACATGTGGTAAACATTATTTATTATGTACCTGCATAATGCCCGCAAAATCCAAAAGCTCAGAACTGTCCATAACCATTCTAGGTTTGCCTTTTATTGTCCCAGTTTAGGAAAAAATTCATATCCTATGTTCACAACCAACCAAGAGTCAGATGTTTTTCACTACCTTGTGTTGTTACCAAAAAGCTTATTTTATTTAATGAATTAATGTTGCAGTAACATAATTCTGCTTTTTGAGGGCAAAGTAGCAGCCAGCTAAATAAAGGCAATCCAAATTTGATAGGTGGGAGGCAGGTAATTAGCTTGATGAAAGCAGCCTCAATTGCTAAAAAGATGATAACAGTGCTATGGAGAAAGGAAATGCCACCAAATGTTCAACGGTGGAGGGAAAGATTGAAAAATGTATACTTGATGGAAAGTATAACTGCTAAACTCCAGTTGAGGACCGAGGCCTTTAATATTATATGGAAACCGGTACTATTACAAATGCCAAGATTGATTAAGGATCTGAATGGATGAGCTTGTTATGGTGCCTGTGAATAAGATGCTTCTATGATAGAATGTTAAGAGGATCCGATGTGATGCAAATAGAGGTTAGGTGATTTGTATTTTTTCATTTTGTGATTGTCTTTTGTGTGTCTCTTTGTTTTGCCTGTATGTGTATTTTGTTATGTCAATAAATGTGGAGTTCAAAAAAAAAGAAAGCAGCCTCAATAACACAGGAAGTGGACTTTACGGGAAGATGCTGCCCAGGTGATTTTCATGGTTTCTGGATGAGGAAGGAGCTGCACCTTACCAGTGGTCCAACTGTGGATTGGAAAATATAAAAATGTGATGCAATGCAACTTTGCAGGGAGCAAACCAACAGTTCATATTCAACCAATCAATTAATTAATTAATTACCCAGTTAAATATATATAACTGCTCTTCAGTGGCCCCGATACTTGTGTATCAAAGCTTTGAATAAGTCTGCCCTGGTGTGTCTAAAAGGATTTTGTGGGTTGGAGGGGCATGGTGAAGACAATAATTGGTAAGTAATAAATAAAGTATCTGTCTTGCATTAATGCAGGGTAGCAGACAATGCACAATTAATCAATAGCATCTGAATAGACACAGTCTAGCTTGGAAACACAAACACACTAATTCACTCATAACCTGTCACCACTACATTGTAGCCACTTAACAGACTCTATTCCTCAGGCTTCCCTGTAACAGTGGAGCGGTCGATCCACTAACCAGATTATTGCACAAGGTGTGTTTAGTATCGGGTTACATTAACCTCATATCCCTGTTGTATCCATTGCACATGGTTCTGTGTTAATTGGTATTCCCTTCAAGGATCAGAAATATTTCCATCAACATACTTGTATTTTTTTTGTATCTTTCAGTTAATGTTGTTGTCTTCACTTGACACTCAATAAAGTGTTGTCTGAGAGCAGACAGTCTATTAGACAGTGACCAGATTCATAATGGAAGTAGTCCGTGTAAACCTGTCTAGCTATATTTGTGATGTCCTGGCAGTTATTTCATTGTGTACATGAATCAGAGAGTTTGTGCAAAGTTGCTGAATGAATACTACCACACAGAGCAGGAGAATAGAGGGCTGATCTGAGGAGAGAATTCCTGAATTGCTTTCTGTGATTCAGAGTGTCCTGTTGCAGGGTCTCAATTCAAAATGTCAACTTTAACTTTTTGCCCCCATAGATGCTGCTTAACCACTGAGTTCTTCCGGACTTCAGTCTTTGTTCTCAATTTCAACATTTGCAGTCTCTTTTGTCTTCAGATTAACATGGTTGAGGGAAAAATGGTCATCTGGTGTCTTGGCTTGAGAATAAAATGTTTACAGTTGTCTATTTTTTATCCTTTTCCAGGTTGTTTTCCATGCCCAGGGCCAAATCCTAATCCCATAGCACTGGGAAGCCGTTGGCTTGCCTATGCTGAGAACAAGGTAAGGTGGACTTCTGTGTTTTATTAATATTACTTTGCAGATGTTAGAACATTTACAAGGCCAGCATTCATTGCCTATTTCTTAAATATAGAAAACCATATAAATTGGGTGCTGCAAAAAAAAAGTGGCTTGAGTGCAGAGATAGACTAGAAGCCCATAATTAATTGTCACTTGCAAGCCCTCAGTATGATAAGTATATCAGGAGAATAGATAAGAGGGAAACCAGTGCATATGGTTATTTGGGCTTTAAAAAATACAAATATATAAGGGTACATAGGAGTGGGTATAATATGTTGTGCTGGTTTGAGGAGTGGTTAATGGATAGAAAATAGAATGGAAGTACATGGGTCAATTTCAATCTGGGGTGCTGTGAGATGCCATGGGATTGGTGCTGGGGTGCTGTTTACAATGTATATTGGAGATTTGTGAGGACCATTTATAATAGATTCCATTTTTCTGAAGATATAAAGTTGGATAAAAATATGGGTTTTGAGGAGAATGTATAGAGGCTTTGGGGATAGAGGCAGGTTGTGAAAGGGTGAGATATGGCAGATTAAATATACGAGGGAAATGTGAGGGTGTCCACTAATGGTTAAAAAATGTTGAACGGTGGAATTTCTTTTAAATATTGATAGATTGTAAGGTGTTGGTGTTCGAGAGACCTGGCCTAGATAGAGTGGATGTGGAGAGGATGTTTCCAGAAGTGGGAGAGTCCAGGACCAGAGGGCACATCCTCAGAATAAAAGGACGTTCCTTTAGAATGGAGATCAGGAGGAATTTGTTTATCAAGCTGGTTGTTATTTTGTGGAATTCATTACCACAGATGATGGTGGAGGCCAAGTCATTGGGTATTTTTAAAGTGGAGATTGAAAGGCTCTTGATTAGTAAGGATTTCAAAGGTTATGGGGAGAAGGCAGGGGAATGGCATTGAGAGGGATAATTAGATCAGCCATGATCGAATGGCGGAGCGGATGCAAAAGGCTGAATTCTGCTCCTTTGTCTAATGCTACACAAAGAAAGTTAACATGGAAGTCCAGGAAGCATTTAGAGAGATAATAGGCAGGCTGGACTTTATTACAAGAAGCTTTGAGTAGAAGAATGAAGACAACTTGGTGCAATAATATAAAGCCCTGGTGTGACCTTGTGGAATATTGTGTAATTCTGGTCTCCCTTTCTAAGGAAGGCTATGCATGCAACAAAATTCTTACAAGGTTAGTCAGTGTCTGAGCAGGAATGATGTTTCACCTCACTCCCCATAGTGTAAAGCATGGTGCATGGGAGCACCTCATTCTCAAAGTTCTCCCACAATATTTTGTACTATCGGACTCAAAATCCTGTTTTAGGAGCACCTTTATCATGTAGATCTCAATCGTTCAATAAAGCAACTCCATCAACTTCTCAAAGGCAGCTTTGGGATGAACAAAAAATGCTGGTCTTGGCACATCCTATATCTTACTATAAATAACCCAGGGAAAGAAGTGTAGTAATGAGTATGTTTTAATAGATGATTTCTGTGTTTATATATGTGTATGATGTACATTTTGCTGTTGGCAATGAATCTGCAAGATATGAATTAGCTGGTGGCTCAGCCGCTTTGAGCCTGAATTGGAAAACCAGAATGCTGGCTCAAAATTGAGCTGCAGGCCTCTAGAAATAATTGGGCCACCGTTAGTTGCTGTGCCAAAATGTAGAATTAAATAAATAACTATTGAATAACTTAACTCCTCGGCAGTGGCCCGAAGGCAAGTCTTCTGAGTGGAGTGAGAGTGCAGAGTGGCAAAGGAGTTGGGATGGAAATTACTAGGATACTGTGGAGTTCACTTATGCTGGTATTTTTTATCCCAGGCCAGCTTCAGAGTAAGAGCAGAAACAGTCGGGCTTCTACTCCCCCTTCACAATATCAAGTTTCATGTTAAGTCCTAAATTACTTGTTAGCCTGTCACTTACAAACTTAGAGGATGGATAATTGGACTTTATTCAGTTCCCAATTTAAATTAAAAAGTTCTGTCTTTATTTTTAGATATATTTCCCAGTAAATTCTGTGACCACCTTTATAATGGAAACTGCTACATAAGCCGTCATGCTCCAGTTACACTCTGCTGGCAGTGGTTGCACAGCAGACATTTACTCCAGAGTGCATATAATTGCAGCATCATAACTTACATGGCCTGTTCCATTACAAATTTATACCAGGGCAATTATGGGGAAGGGGGGGGAATAATATTGATGGCAATTATGCAGACGTATCATTCTTAACATAAATTGTTGCTAAAATATATCTGATTTGATTTCCCATATATTGGAATGTATTTTTTTGCATTTAATCAAGATACATAATGGTGAATAATAAGATAAATTATGAAACTGTGAATTACTTGCCACAAAAATGTGCGTTGCTTTCTTAGAAGGGAAAAGAAAATTGTCTCAAGCCTCTGAAAGGAAATAGGAATTACTAATTGCTTCTGGAGTTCTACTACTTTAGCTAATGTTACTGTCTGTCCTTTTGCCCCTACTCAGCTCATTCACTGTCATCGATCCCGTGGAGGGGCCTGTGGAGATAACATCCAGTCTTATACTGCCACAGTCATCAGTGCTGCCAAAGTGAGTTTAGCACTTAATGAAGGGACAGTGAGTCAAACATTTAAGCTGCTTATAGGCATCCAAAACAACTTCGAACCAGAGTATGACATCAAGGAACACAAAGCAACAAAACACTGTGAACTATGAAATCTGAAGCCAAGCCCGGTTTGGCAACGAAAAGAGCCAGTATTCTGCCTACATTCCTTCCTTTGTAAATCACAGTCAGTTCTGTTAAATATGCATTTCAATTGATTCCTGTAATTTGTTTATAATGTGTATTGCAAATTGGTCAAAAAGATATGTAATGTAAGTGTGTGATGGATGGGATGTAGTAGCAGAGGGCGACTTGGAAAGGAAATTGGGAGTGATGATAGACCACCACTTTCAATGTCTGGACAATATGGTCAAGCAATTAAAAAGTCAATAAAATGCTGGAATATGTATTTAGGACAAGTCTCTGGAGGTAATGTTGGGACTTCACGGCATGGTCAGGGCAACTTGATAATGCAGAGAAGAACACAGCAGTTCTGATGAAAAATGCTGCATCTGTGAAGAAAATGTTGAATTTTAACCATACTGTATGAAGAGAATAATATTTAATGGGTACAGAGTAGATGGGTATCCCTTTTTAGTGTTATAAAGAAAATGAATAAATTATTAATGCCACTGCACAATGCTGGCTAGTAATGTCCATGGCCCCTGAATGGATGACTCAAGAGGAGAGATGTTAATAAACCACATTTTCCATTACTACTGAATGAATGAATGAAAGAATGAATGAATAAGTTTATTGGCCAAGTATGTACACATACAAGGAATTTGCCTTGGTGCTCCGCTTGCAAGTAACAACATCTTTTAATGCATTTTTTAATGCACTTAGGGAGGCTTAGTGTCAACTCCAGAACTTGAAGTATGTAATTATACAGATGTATCTTTTCAAAGCACACTAACTTTAGAGATGATGTTGCACGGAAACAGACCCTTGACACACGATTACCCTGTACACTAGCAGTATCGTACACACAAGTGACAATTAACAATTTTTTACCAAAGCTAATGTGGGAGGAAATCTGAGCACCCAGAGAAAACCCACGTGGTCACAAGAAGAACGTACAAAGTCAGTACAGACACCACCTGTAGTCAGGATTGAACCTGTGCCATCACTGCGTCGCCCCTAACTACAAATAAAATTAGCTAAGTATGGTGAAAGAGGTGAAAATTTGAAGGTTGATGTACAATGGGATGGGAAAGAAATGGTGAAACAAAAGGATGATCCTTGAGCTAATGTCCATTTCTTGGTCTCATTGTATCTATGTTATTTCACTTTCCAATCTTCTGATTTTTCCTACTGCTAATTAATGACATAAATCTGTATATAGACAGACATTAAATGAGCATTCTTCCTGGCTAATCCCAGAGAATGAGTTGAAAGTAGCCATATTCAAAAGCAGCTCATTTGATGTATGCATGGAGATCTTAGGGAATAGTCCACAGTAACTAGAATCTCAACCTCATTTAACTTCCTCATTGCCTTTTAAGCCAGTCTCTGGATGAATACTTTGATGCCTTCATATGTAATTTTCATGATGAATATTAAAATGGAACTGTGATTCACATTCCTTGCATTTTGAGGTTTAGCACAAGGGCGCCACAGAAGCACAGCAGTAGAGTTGCTGCAGTGCATGCCAGAGACCCGGATTTGAACCTATGGGTGCTGTTTTTCCTTCTTAAGGGGTAATTAATATTAAAGGGCATTGCTTTATGGCAAGAGGTTTAGAGGGAACCCGAGGAATAATTATTTTTTCATTCATATTGGGTAGTTGGAACCTGGAATGCATTGCCAAAGCTGGTGATAGAAGCAGAGACTTTCACCTTGATCTATAAGAGCACTTGAATAGCCAAGGCATCGGAAGCTACAGACCATGTGATGGAAGGTAGATTGGTATAGATGGTACTCATTGGTGGCATGTACATGGTGGACCTGTTTCTATTCTGTATGATTCAATGATGGTCGAAAAGCCAGTACAAATGACTGACCCTGACATTTGTTGGGGTGTTGTTTGGTTGTGCTAAACACCTTCCAATGAGATTAAAGAGTGAGTATACTTTCTCAAATATCAGAGAACAATCAGCCACTGGAGGGCATTTCTGTGAAAGTAGATTCAGTTTTTACCTCTGTGTTCACAGGTTTTCAGTGTGAGTTATTTGAATAAATGAACAAGAGCAGGAAACCTGCCTGCTTTTTTTAATTTCCTCAGTAGATGCCAATTGTAACACCTCAACATCTGCCCCAGATAGATAATGAAGCTGTAAAACTTCAGAATTAAAATCTTGGAAACTATTTTGGGAGTTACATGCTCTGGTGGAGATATTTAGACTGTGAGCGTAATCAGATAGTTCTAAGTAATTAAGTTTTGAGATTTTTCCCCCCAGTTCTTTGTTAAACATTCCACCAGCCCAGAAATAATATTTACTCATTCACTGGTTTCACCAGTGATATACAATGTTTGTTGTCACTGCATTACTCCAGGTAAACATATTTATTTGTCAAATTAAGTACCGTCCTAAATGCTGTGCAAAATATATTTTCTCTATTGAAAAATCCAGTGTATTAATCGCAGCATGTACAAGTTAGACTTCCATAACATTAACTATTAAAAAAAAAACTCAACAGTTGTTTCATGCACCAGTACACATCACATATTTAGTAAATCTTTTTCTGACTATTAATGAAATACTCCTTTGGTTTAAAATAAAGAAAGACTAAAATATTAATATGTTATAGCTGAAGGCTGCAAACTACCTTGCCCTGTCCTGTGTTCAGTTGAAAGTGGAAGCTGTGTTGGGTTTACTTCATTGTTTTAAAAGTCAAATATTTGCTATGTATTAAAGAGGAACCTGGGATAGGTTGGTAAATTGGAGGAACTACCTTGACTTTGGTTAAGCATAATATTGCTTAAGTATGTGCATTCTTGAACAAATCTTGTGGATGGTCTTCCAACTATTATGACCTGGAGGAAAATGATGTGTTCATCAAGTTCCAAAAGCCATTGATACACATTATCCACTTTATTTTTTCAGTGCCAATCAACTGTCAATTAAAGCTGGCTTTTCTATCTTGGCAAAAAAAGAAACACGGTTTTTGTCTTTGAGGAAGCTAATTGACATTGATTATGGTTGTGCTATCATAGTTGGCGTGCATTTGCCAGAAAATAATTAATCCAAACCTGAGTAATTATTCACACCTAAACAGTGAAACATGCAATTATTGTGACCTTCTGACTTTTGCATGGTCCAAAATTTCATAAAACACTTTAGTCTTATCACTATCTAATTAGAGTCTTGGCTGCTTCCATCTGCTTCAGGTTGATTTAACCCTGGGGTAGTTAATCGCTTTAGTGAAGCCTGTTTCTGTATTCCCTTGTTACTTGATAGCTTCTAAATGAGTCTTTACAGCTTACGTGAGAGCAACACCATTAACGTTAATGGAGGGAGCAGCTGATGCGGCATTTAAAAGGTTAATCAGGCTTCCTGATCATGTACTGTCGTCAATACTGTGTGGCGCCTGTTGGTGTTGGTCCGTGGAAGCCATTTCGCAACAACCCACTAACAGAACATGTGCACATTGTCAAATCATTAATAATTGAAACAAACACTTGGCTACTAATTGATCAGCTGTAATGTGTTTTCTAATCACTGCAGTTAGACTTTTTAGCACTGATCAAAACAGTTTCCCATTGATCCATATTTGTTCTGGCTGGAGACTGTTGTGTTTTCAATGTCTGAAGTGAGGGTGTTGATGCTGGGATTTGATTGTTTTCTATTTTGTCTTTGAATTTAATCCAGACACTCAAGACTGGTCTCACCATGTTTGGGGAAGCAGTTGGTCGGCTGGCTGGCAGCTTACCCTCGGGGGCAATTGAAGATGAAGTTTCCACACACAGCAGCACTCGACGTAGCCCATACATCCCCGGAGTTGTCACGATCATCGACACTGAGACAGTTGGGGAAGGACAGGTATTGTGAAAATCACAAGCTAATAATTTGTGAAAATCACAAGCTAATAATTTGTGGAATTCTTGAGCTGCATTAAATTTCCTGTAATACATAAACCCATATCCAGGCAAAAGAAATAGGAATTATGAGTAGACAAAAGTGCCGGAGAAACTCAGGGGGTGCGGCAGCATCTATGGCGCGAAGGAAATAGGCAATGTTTTGGGCCGAAACCCTTCTTCAGACCATTTTGGCCACATGAGTAGACCAATTTGGCCTTCTAACTCAAATGTGCATGCTGTTGATGGATAGAAAATCAGAAAGATCCACCACCATCCTTTTGGGTGAAGAGATTTCTCCTCGCCTCAGTCTGGAGAAGTATACCCCATATTTCAAGACCATGACCCTTTTGGACTTTCCATCTTGGGAAAACATCATCTTTATGGCAACCTGTTTTGAGTATGAAGGTAAACAAACATCCCCGGACCTGATCAGATATTCAAGGACATTGTGAGAAGCTGGAGAAGAAATTGCAGATGCCCTGGCTGAGATATATGAGTCATAATTAAATGTTGGGAGGTGCAGGAACACTGGAGGATGGAAAATGCTGTGCCTCTATTTAAGAAGGGCTGCAAGTAATATAGGCCAGTAATATAGACTGAGAACTATAGGCCAGTGAGTCTAACATCTGTGGTTGGAAAGTTACTAGACAATATTCTGACGGAAAAGGTGGACATGCGTTTCGATAGACAAGGGCTAATTCCGGATAGTCAGCATTGTTTTGTACGTAGGAGATCATGTCTCATGAATCTGAGTTTTTTGAAGATGTAACCAAAGAGATTGATGAAGGCAGAGCTGTAGATGTTGTCTACAGGGGTTTTAACATGGCATTTGACAAGGTTCAGTATGGTAGGTTAGATTGGAAGGTTAGATCAAATGGGATCTAGGGGAAGCTAACTGATTGGATAGAACATTGGCTTCATGGAAGGAAGCAGAGGGTGATGTTGAGGGTTGGTGGACTGGAGGCCTGTGACTAGTGGTGTGCCTCAAGATTCAGTGCTGGGGCCATTGCTGTTTGTGCTTTATATCAATGATTTGGACAAGAACATACAAGGCATGATTAGAAAGTTTGCAGATGACACAAAAGTGTCAAAGGTTATCAAACATCATAGCAGGATCTTGATCAGTTGGGCAAGTGGGCAGAGTAATGGTTAATGGAGTTTAATACAGATATAGGTGGGGTGTTGCAGTTTGAGAAGTCTAACCAGCGCAGAACCTGCACAGTAAATGGCAGGAGCCTGGGGAGTGTTGTAGAGCAGAGGGGTCTGGTGTTGGGAGTGCTGGTGCAAAGTTCCTTAAAAATGGCGTCACGGGTGGAAAAGGTGGTCAAGTAGGCTTTCTGACAGATTGGGCTTCATCATTCAGGTTCATAATCAAGTTGGGATGTTATGCAACAGCTGCACAGACGTTGGTGAGGCAACAGTTGGAATATTGTGTTCAGTTTTGGTCATCCTGCAACAGAAAGCTGTTGTTAAACTGGAAAAAGTGCTGAAAAGATTTATGAGGAGACCAGACTTTCTCTCCAGAAATGCTGCTTGTCCCGCTGAGCTACAGCATTTTGTGTTTATCTTCGGTGTAAACCAGCATCTACAGCTCCTTTCTACACATACCTATACCTCATAAAAGATTTATGAGCATGTTGCCAGGACTTGAGGGTTTGAGCTAAAGGAGGAGGTTGGCTAGTCTAGGACTGTATTCCTTGGAGTGTAGAGGATGAGGGATGATCTTATAGAGGTGTATAAATCATGAGGGGAAGTAGATAGGGTATATGCACAAGCCTTTTGCCAAGAGCAGGGGAATCAAGAGGACATAGGTTTAAGATGAGAGGAGAAAGATTTAATAAGAGAGATTTTAATAGAATTAAATTTAATTCTGAGAGCAACGTTTTCACACAGAGGATGGTGGGTATATGGAATGAGCTGCTGGGGAGGTAATTGAGACAGAAACTATAACAACGTTGGAAAGACATTTGATAAGGTACGTTTTAGTGGGATATGGGTCAAACGCTGACAGGTGGGACTAGCACCTTGGTTCGCATGAGCAAGCTGGGCCAAAGTGCCTGCTTCTGGGCTGTATGACTCTATGACTAAGAATTTTGTACGTTTCAAGAGGCGAGAGTGTTTAATTGTCATATGCGCTGACAATGGAACAATGACATTATTACTTGGAGCCTGTATATACAATATACACATATAATATACAATAACAAAAAAAATCAATAAACGAATAACCACAACATCAATACAAAAACATAGTGCAACCATAGTTCATGGAATTTCATAGTTGAGGTTAGTGTTGTGTAGTGGTCAAGAGCCTAACGGTTGTTGGGAATAAGCTATTCTTCAACTCGTATGCAGGCATTTAATTATGATATGGAATTGTTGTCTGACAAATAGTAAAATAATGAAATTATGCAACTTTTTAAAGAATTATAGAAAAGGTTAGAAATACTGGATGGATCGGTCTGAACCTTGGAGGGGCTGTGTAGCCCAGCCTTCCTCAGTCTGTATATGCCAATGGTTTATGTGTCCAGTTTCCAGAGTTTCCTGCTATTCTGTCATTGTTGGTCATTTTAGGTTGTATGCAACAGGAGAAAGTTTCAGTGCAAAAATAACCAAACAAACATTTGGGTTCAGGAAACAAGTAATTGTTTATCTGAATTACTGAAACTTGGGGGTGTTGTTAATTAAACATTTGTTTGGCTATGACCACTGCAACAGCTGATGAGTAATTCCAGAATTAACAGCTCTGATCAGCATTCATTTCTTTTTGATGATAACTACTTTCAAAAGTTGTAAGGAGTCCTATCCGGAAGTGAATTGTCAGAGTTGCACTTTCATATTCCAGTTGGATGGTTCAGCGAATGTTTGAACCAATGTGGCAATGGATGCCTCTTCCTTATGAGCATAGCAAGGGATTATTTTTGCGATCAACTTCAATGAATAGAGGTTGCCTGATCAGTGTAGACTTTACTTTAGACTTTAGAGATACAGCATGGAAACAAGCCCTTAGGCCCACCGGGTCCGCACCGACCCGTGATCACCCCATACACTAGCATTTTCCTACACACGAGACAAATTACAATTTTACATAAGCCAATTAACCTCCAAACCTGCATGTCTGGAGTGTGGGCGGCAACCGGAGCACGTGGACCCTGAGAATGTAAAAAACTCCGTACAGGCAGCATTTGTAGTCAGGATCAAACCCAGGTCTCAGGCACTGTAAGGCATCAACTCTACTGCTGCGCCACTGTGCCGCCTTTGGCATTTGTCAGTGACATTTACGGCCCACCTCCTTGTTCTTCTAATGTGTAACGGGCACAGTAGTACAACGGTTCTGGGTTTGGATTGGAATCTAGAAGCTTAGAGTGTTGATCTTGATGGAAAAAGCTACTGTCCTTAGCCTGTTTAGTCTCGATCCACCAAAGTGTTTGACTATTTTCTCTGAAATGGCGTGGAAATATATTTGGTTAATGTGGAACGAAATACATGTCAGCCTTGCCAACAAATAAATAGATTAAAAATAAGTCATTGGGATCAACTTCACCTGTCATTGAAATTACTAACAGCCAAGAAAGTATAAACATTCTTGGTAAACCAAAATGTGAACAACAGGAAGCAACACCACCACTCAATGTCTTTACAATTCCCATATCTCTTGATTCCTTTAATATCCAGAAATCTGTTGATCTCAGTTTTGGATGAACATGGTGATTAAGCCTTCACAGCTGAGCTCAGGAATTCTCATGACCCTCAAATTGGAGAAAAAATCTTGTTTTAGCCATAAATGACATGTCCTTAAAATGAGTTGCCTAGATCTAGATTTCTCTGCCAGGGTAAATACTATCCCAATATCTATCTTGCTGAGCCCTTGAAGAATTTTGTTTGCTTCAATGAGGTCACTTCTCATTCTTCTAAACTCTAAAAAATAGAGGCAAGTCTATGCAGTATCTCCTCACGTGAAAGATCTGCTATCCAAAAACCAGGCTGGTGAATCTTTGCTTCACTCCCTCAAAAGGATATGGAGATTTTTGTAAATGGGGAAATCAAATGTTTACATTGTATTCCAACCGTGTTATCGACAAGACCTAGTGTAACTGTGGTAAGATTTCTTTGCTCTTGTAGTCTAATCTTAAGGCCAAGATACTATTCACCTTCCTAACTGTGTCCACTTGCATGTTAACTTTATGATTTATGTGCAAGGACGTCTAGATCCTTTTGAGTATCAACATTTCCTAATCTCTCGCCATTTAAAAGATGCTTAGCTATTCTGTTATTTGTACCTGAGGATAACATTTCTTTGCTCATGGTACTGCATCTGCAAAGTTGTTGCCTACTCATTTAGTTTATCTAAGTTCTAGTAGATGCTAAAAATAGATTTGAGTGACCCAGTGGACATTATAGATTTGGATTTTTGGAAGGCTTTTGATAAAAATGTCAGAGGATGTTGGTCAATAAGATTAAAAAGTGAAATTGGAGATAATTTATTTGCATGGATAGAGAATTGGTTATCAAACTGAAAAAAATGAAACATTTTATTTTGGTTTGGAATTGTACCTGAATTCTAGCTTATTTTAAACATAAAGGATATGTAGTCATGCAGAGAAAATCAAGGCTGTAATTTTGGAATGGTAAATCATGAAAGATTATGTTAATTGCTGAATTTGATAGCATAAGCAAAAGAAGCATAAAAAGGAAGATTTTAACTCGTGTAAAGTTTTGTTAGTATATGAATTTATTACCACAGGTTATTGAGTTGATCAAATTACAAATTAGATTAGCACTCAAGAAGAATGCAAAAATATTACGGAAAGATATTGAAAATAATATGAAAATGGATGGCTGATGTGGAACGAGGATGGGTTTTGTGCTGAATGGCCTTCTTTTGGTGGCTTTTAAAACATTTACTTGCATTGCAAAGTCTGCCTATTTCATATTTATGTTGCAAATAGATCATTCATTTGTTATGCAGTCTGTTTGAGCGTTAAACAAGTGCATCTTCATGGGTATCCATGTCGCGAATGAAAGCAGTTAAAAGTGGTGGTTACATGCCCATGGGGAAATGGGAGAGGATTGTGAAATGAGGAAAGAGTAAAGTGTTCTAAACTGTGATCAAAGCTCTGCAGTTTTTAAGAGTGTGTTACAAATAAAAGCCCTTCATCTACTTCCTTTGTTTCCTTGGGTGTATCATTTTAGTACTTGGATTTCCAGCCTCCAAAGGGCACTGAAGATAGTGAAATGACTGCAGCAGTGGAGATGGCATTACAGTTGAGAGATGCTAGACAATGTTACCAACAATTCTATGAGAGCATTGCAGCCTGAAGTGGCTTTATAGTGTTCCATGATTAAAAGAATGCTCACCTTGTTCTGTTAGGCATATTTGAATAGTGAAGCAGCAGTTTGTGAGTTGGAGTTGCTATGTGGTTTCTCCTTAATGTGATCCTTTTTGTACATCGTCCTCCAGCAGATTGCACCCGGTTTACAGATGTAACCTAAAACTGTTGCACTTTTTATAAGAGAGCAAAATTCACTGCTCAGCGTAATATTGTCTTCCTCAGCTTCATTAAAGCAGTTCTGCTTTTTGTCAAAGAGACATTCTTTTGTCTCCGATAAATGAGTCAGACTGAGCACGGGGGCTGGTTTGTGTTTTATGCAGGGCTGCAATTGAAAGCAGTAGTGTGGCAGTTAATGTCATTGTTGCGTCGACAGATCACTCCAGATTTGTGTAGTGATGTCTGAACTCAGTTACAACTATGATTGTATTGAGCAGAGGAACTCTTGGCCCATTTACCTGTTTAATTAAACCCCCAAAAATAAATGTATTTCTATTTTCATCTTTATCTTCTTCTCACCCTTTCGCTCCACCATTCATTTATGATTTTTTTTTTTTTTGTTACATTCTCTCTGAATTTTCCGTGAATGAAATTCATGGTTTGCTTCCTGGTAAAAAAATAAAATAACTTATTTTAAAATTAAGCTGCTGGAGTAACTCAGCAGGTCAGGCAGCATCTGCAGAGCGAAATGGACAAATGGTGATTCAGTCTGAAGAATCCTGACCCTAAACATCTGTCCTTTTACCTTCGCAGATGCTGCCTGACCAGCAATGTGGTTTTTTTTCAACTTATATTTCAGCATTAGTAATTCCAGCATCTACAATCTCTTATGTCTCCTCTCACTGTTAAAATCAGTTGCTTAGTCCAGAAGCTTGGTATTACAGTGGCATTCGGTTCAAATATAAAATCCTCCACAGTAAAAGAGCTTGTCAGTGCACAATTCCCCAGCATAACACTTACCGAGTGACCATTTGGAAGACTCCTGGATGGTTTCTACTCTCCATGGAACAGGGAGAAATGTGATTTTTGCTCATGCAACTTATGTCTTCAGTTATATTGACTGCAATAGTGTAGCCTCCACTTCTGTAAATGTATCCTGATTTAGAGTGATCTAAATTAATTATACAGCAAATGTTGGCATCTAATGATTTTTCAAACAGAAACCAAATGAAAAAATATATATATATTGCATCCACTCCTTCAAAATCCACCCTCCTGTGTCCTAATTTGCAGGGCCTCATTTATTCATGACTTCTGAGCTCATGACCAATCCAGCAGTCCTTCAATTTCTAAATTTACATTTTTGTTTTGCATTTCCCTATCCCCAACCTCGTCCAGGATGGTAATTATCCGAGGTATCTGCACTCCTTAAATTTTCACATCTTGAATAACTCCAAATTTAATAGCTCTACTATTGACTGCCATGTTGCCTTTTGCCAATGCTAACCTCTGAAAATTCATCCTAAACTTTTTTGCCTCTTATATATCCATCCATGTATTAAAGCATAATGTTCCAAGGCACTGCTGAAATGTTATTAAACAAAGGTTGACACTGCCACGTAATGAGATATTCATGCAAATGACAAATTGGGAAAGAAATGTCAGCGCTTCAGGCCTTGACAGAGAAAGGCACTGTCACTTTAAGGTGTTCTTTCAGCATATATACTATCTCTATCCCATTGGCCTTTTTTGTAAATTAGTGTCAAATCCCATTGACGAATTATCAATGTAAAGTTGCTATGTTACTGAAGGTTGACATTGTTATTTAAATGTCTTCCTACATCAAGGAAATAGGAAAGAACGGACTTCTCTGTTTTGGCGTGTCTTTTAGAGATATCTCAGTTGATAATAGCATGAACTACTTTGTGTATATGTTGCACTTGGGTAAATGAAGCATCCACCAACAACAGTAACAGTAGTTTACATTTAGATAGCACCACTTCAAGATGCTTCACAAGAACATGAAAAATCACATACATTATTATTTTGTCATGTAAGGAGGTATTAGTACTGCAGGTAAGTTTCAAGAAGTGTATTTAGGTAGTGAATTTTAGTGTTTAGGGCTGAATTAGCTGAATACATGAATATAAAGAGACTTGAATTGGGTGAGTGGTGAGAATACAGAATGTTGATTATGGGGGAGGTGAGGGAGTTGATTATGGGGGATGTGAATGTGCATGAGGTGAATTAATAATCAGAAATATTTAATTTGTGTTTGGCGATGTTAATTGAAAGGCAGTATTACCCAGGACCGGAATTGCTTTGGGATTTCATCACGGGAGCTTTAGTATGCAGTTCAAACTCCAGAACAACCACAATTCTCAGCCTACAGTTCTATCCCAAGGACAGAACTTTAGCAATTGCTACAGTTTCACAACACTTTTCCAAAATGTCAGTCTACATTATGCTGAAGACCTGGAAGGGTTTGGGGTTGCGTGGGGAAGCTAATGGCAGGGTTGAACCCTCAGTTTCTGACCCAGAGGTGAGAGTGCTGCACCGAGCCAAGCTAACACCTAATAAAGCTATGTACAGTTAAGTGAGCACATTTGAAATGTTAGTGGGTTTTTTTTTCTAATTGTTTTTTTTCAGTTACTGATTGAATTCCATCTCTTTTAGTTGTAAAAAGATACACAGTTGTAAATATTTTATCGGTTACAGGTGGTCGGCTGGTACCACCCTGTGAGTTGGTGTCAGATTCACTGTTCTACGATGTGGCAAGGATGGGGTTTCTGTGTCTGATGTTTTCCCACATCGTGAGTTACTGATCTCGTTTATAGTGGAGGAGAAGCAGCTACATTCGCCTGTGCACAAAGAGGAAATCAAAGGATTTAAGCTAGTCCTATCACTCTGCTGTGTTGGTGGTAGTTTGAAAAACACTCCTTTTCTGCCACAAGAGTGCCCACGAAGGGGATGATGGAAAGGAAGAAGAAAACTGCAATGGTCAGTGCAGGACTTATTAATAATTAGTAATAACATAAAAAACAATTTAATTGAATTTAATCTGAAACACATTGGGCTGTGGTATGTTAATTGCAATAAAACCTTTGCGGGATGGCAGTTTTGCATCTAAATTTGGGTCACAAGTAAGTTGATGCTCACCAACACACTATATTATGACTTGGCACTTCAATATACAAATTGATTTGTAAGATCACTATTTAAAAATAAGCTGGTTGGTTTAATATCTCAATCTTATTCCTGGAAATGTCAAATGACTCAACACTCCAGCATGTTTCATGCCACTGCGTCAGGTTTATGTTAAATGCCCCCTCTCCCCCCCCCCCCCCCCCCCCCCTCCTTCCCCATTCACGTGGGTAAGCACAACACGTTCACCTGAAGCATGGAAGACATTCTTCGTAGATTAAGATGTTTGTGGATCTTCAGGGAAAAATCCTGGCAATGCCATTCCTTCATTGGAATTGTACTGGGGAGCTATTCCAACATACTCTGGGGATACATAATTCCAGTAATGCACACAGCACAACTGTAGTCTCCAATCTATGGCACGTGCACTCTGAAGCATTACATGCATTGGACCTTAATAAGGTGGGAGAAAAATCCTGCATCACCTCAATGAATGGGATGGAAATCTAGCAGGTCTGACTGCCCCAGTTACATTACGCAGCACCATTGATATTAAGCAAAAAATTGCTCCATATGGCTGGATCTCTTTTCTCTGGAGCATACCAAGCTGAGGGGTGATACACAATAAACAATAGGTGCAGGAGTAGGCCATTCGGACCCTCGAGGCAGCACCGCCATTCAATGTGATCATGGCTGATCATCCCCAATAAGTACCCCGTTCCTGCCTTCTCCCCATATCTCCTGACTCAGCTATCTTTAAGAGCCCTATCTCGTTCGCTCTTGAAGTATCCAGAGAACTGGCCTTCACTGCCCTCTGAGGCAGAGAATGTTCACCGTGCCCCGTGCTCTCCAGCTTTTTGCGCAATCAGCCAATAAGCTCTTCTCCCTGCTTCTCTTTGATTGCTGCTTCTCCGAGATCCACATAGGCACTGATCTTACAGGCGTACACAGTGCTCTCCATAATGTTTGGGGCAAAGACCCATCATTTATTTATTTGCCTCTGTACTCCACAATTTGAGATTTGTAATAGGAAAAAAAAGCACATGTGGTTAAAGTACATATTGTCAGGTTTTATTAAAGGGTATTTTTTATACATTTTGGTTTCACCATGTAGTAATTACAGCTGTGTTTTACATAATCCCCCCCCATTTCAGAGCACCATAACGATGGGTCACATGGCTTCACAGGTGTTTGTAATTCCTCAGGGGTGTTTAAATGCTTCCTTAATGCAGGTATAAGAGAGCTCTCAGCACCTAGTCTTTCCTCCAGTCTTTCCATCACCTTTGGAAACTTTGATTGCTGTTCATCAACATGAGGACCAAAGTTGTGCCAATGAAAGTCACATAAGCCATTATGAGACTGAGAAACAAGAATAAAACTGTTAGAGACATCAGCCAAACCTTAGGCTTACCAAAATCAACTGTTTGGAACATCATTAAGAAGAAAGAGAGCACTGGTGAGCTTACTAATCGCAAAGGGACTGGCAGGCCAAGGAAGACCTCCATAGCTGATGACAGAAGAATTCTCTCTATAATAAAGAAAAATCCCCAAACACCTGTCCGACAGATCAGAAACACTCTTCAGCAGTCAGGTGGATTTGTCAATGACCACTGTCTGCAGAAGACTTCATGAACAGAAATACAGAGGCTACATTGCAAGATGCAAACCACTGGTTAGCTGCAAAAATAGGATGGCCAGGTTACAGTTTGCCAAGAAGTACCCAAAAGAGCAACCACAGTTCTAGAAAAAGGTCTTGTGGACAGATTAGATGAAGATTAACTTGTATCAGAGTGATGGCAAGAGCTAAGTATGGAGGAGAGAAGGAACTGCCGAAGATCCAAAGCATATAGAGGCGTACAAAATCATGAGAGGAATAGATCTGGTAGACACACAGTAGGGGAATCAAGAACCAGAGGACATAGTTTTAAGGTGAGCGGAGAAAGATTTAATAGGAACCTGAGAGGGAGGTAGGTAGGTAGAGTTTGAGGTGGGGGGGGGGCGTCGTCACAGGAGAGGGCCGGTTTTGGAACGCAATAATCCCTGGCTCGTGGCTGGCGGCTCCCGGCTCCCCCAACACACCCGTTCCCTACCTGTAGCTGCCATGGGAGGCCGGCTCCAGGCAGGTATGTGGTGGGGGGGGGGGGGGGGGGGGGGGGGGGGGGGGGTGACGTCACTCGCAGCGTGAGCAAGAAGACAGCGGGGTTTTCAAGTGGGATATGAGATGCTGCTCTTCCAGTTGGTGTGTGGCCTCACTATGGCAATGGGGGAGGATGGAATGACCGGTATGGGAATGTAATGAGGATTTAAAAAGCACATGGTGGCACAACGATAGAGTTGCTGCCTTACAGTGCTTGCAGCGCCGGAGACCCGGGTTCGATCCTGACTATGGGTGCTGTCTATATGGAGATTGTACGTTCTTGCCGTGACCGCGTGGTTTTTCTCCGAAACCTTCGGTTTCCTCCCGCACTCGAAAGGCGTACAAGGTTGTATGTTAATTGGATTGGTATAAATGTAAAAATTATCCCTAGTGTCTAGGTTAATGTTAGTATGCGGGGATCGCTGGTTGGTGCGGACTAGGTGGGCCGAAGGGCCTGTTTCCACACTGTATCTCTAAACTAAACTAGACTAGCAGGTGAAATTATTTTGGTTCTTTTATATCAACCGGCAGGCAGATAGGACTTCAATTTGTTGTTTCCTTCATAATGCCATCTCTGACAAGGTAAGTGTTCTGATGAAGAGTTTCAAACAAGAAATATTAATTCAATTCTCTTTCAGCAGACTCTGTTTCCAACATTTTCAGTTTTTATTTCAGATGATCAGCATCTGCAGTTTTATTGATTATCAGCACCCTTTAGACCAGGTTTGAAGTGTCAATCTAGATATTTGTGCTGAATTCACTGAATTGTGACTTGATTCTGGGTCAGAAGGCTCGCGGTTCGAGAGTGCCAAGTGATTGATGAAGAAACAGCATTTGGTGGAATGTTGAAGTGCAGATTTTTCCTCTGGTAAGTGGGCGTCAATGTTTTAGCTTACCTTCTTACGCAGTTTCTCATGGATGTAGGTGTGAGTTTGCATGGGGCTGTGCAGCCATTGAAAATGGCTGCACAGCCCCATGCTCATGATGCAAAGACTAGAGATTCTCTGTGTCTTGGGTGTTGCCTGTACTTTTATAAGTTGGTGGCCAGAGTTTCTTACAAGTTCATGCAACATTTCAAGAAGGCTCTGAGAACATCTTTGAAGCATTCTCCCTGTCCCCCAGGTAACCTTAAAAAATAGAAGAGTAGAACATAGGAATAGGCCCAAAAAGCTGGAGTAATTCAGCAGGACAGGCAGCATATCTAGAGAGTTACCCATTCCTTCTCTCTGGAGATGCTGCCTGTCCCGCTGAGTTACTCCAGCTCCGTGTCTATTTTCGATTTAAATCAGCATCTGCAGTTCCTTCCTACACATAGGAATAGGCCCTTCAGCTCACACTTTCTGTGCTGAAAATGATGCACCTATGTTTGTAGTTAACTAGCTGGTGATTTTCATCAATCCAATTATGTTTCCTGTGGAGAAACTAAAATGTATTTTGGTCACACTCTGGCTCCTGCTGGTTGAAAGATGTCAGTTAATGTCACTGCTCTCCCCAAATGTCAGGTTTAGTCTCCTGGTTGCTTTCTTTCCTTTGTATTATCAGCCTTGGATTTCATGCTGTACTCCAGAAACTGAGCACTTTATATTGATGTGCTGTATTGATGTACTATAATAATATGACTTTAAATCATAATCCTATGTGCTCTCACTGATGTCAAGGCACTCTCTGCAGAAATACAAAGCGTTGTCTTATTGTCTTGACCAGTATCGTTTCCTTAATCAATACCACCATTTTAGGTTGTTGGGCATTGTGTGCAAATTAGCTTCTGACTGCAAATAATTAATGTCCACACTTAAGAGTTAACTATTAACAGAGAATTATGAAAGTCATTAGATAAAAGCAGATTCATCTTTTGGTACTTACCAATACCAATAAATAGAAGACACTCTTGATGTGTGTTTACTTAACTGTATTCCTGCAGATTAGATTAAACCATTGGCTGTTTTGTGTGCAATACAAAGCAATAATTTGGCATTAATGTTGTAAGATGTGTTGTATAATTCTGTGGAGTGAAATAATGTTAAAACTTCTTGTGATTTATTATAAGTTATCATTAATGTGTGTTATTTATGATGTGGATAGAACTGTATCTTTGAAAGAGGCAAAGGTATGGCGAAGAAAAGCTGATATAAGCAATAAACTATGAATAAATTGCCCTATGTGAGGAGGCTTGCGTTCAATAGTCTCTAATATCAATATAAGATCCCCAGATCCTCCAGATTGTGGTTTTCGTAAACCAAAACTGTGAACTTGGGTACCGGGATATGAGATCTTTTCATTATTCTTTTTATGAAAACCTCTGCATATACTGCAAAGAAACCCCTTCCTTAAAACTGCAAGAATTCTAGAAAAATATCGAATTAAGTTTTCCAAACTTCACTGTGACAGAAATTACACAACATGAGATAGCCAGAATAAACTGTGAGATCACCAAGGTACCTTTGACAATTAACCTTGCTGATTAACTAGGACCTTAAAAACAGTTATGTTGATAAACACAGAACCATTCCTTTGCTGACAGCACATTCTCCACATTGCCCCTATTTCAACAGGTGTTGGTCAACCATATATGTGAATAACTTGGTAAAACCAAAGAATCTTGGCAATAGCTTGTTTAATCATTGTAGCATCCTAGGGCTGTTAAATTAACTCTCTGGCTAGGGACTGCTTGGAGTTAATGCTAGCATTTAAATATTAGTTGTGGAAAATTTAATAATTTGATGCGAATTATTTTTACAATCATCTGTGTAAGCATCATTATCTGTACCCCTCATGATTTATACACTCTTCTGCTTTGATGCTCTTGCAGCACCGAAACTGGTTCTTCCACCCACCATGCCTATGCCAACCATCAAGTACCAATCTGTATTAATTCCATTTACCAACACTTGGTCCGTTGTCTTTTATGCCTTGACGCTTCAAGCACTTCCATTGGTGATCATGCCTTCTGCTGGTTCTCCCCGAGTTTGTTAATTTCTTTCCAAAGTCATGTTGCGATAAGCTGTGAGCATTAAATGGTGAATTGCCTTGGATGAGCTTGGATGTTGTCTGTGGAATTTGCACTGTCACTCTGTGATGGTGTAGGTTGCCTTTTGAGGCTCCGTTTCCTTCGACATTTCAAAGAAGTATCAGATGAAAACATTTACTGGAAATTACTCTCAGTAAACTTAATTACAATTACAATTGGGAGTTTACGGTTGTTCCATTAGGAGTTGTCATTGATGGTGGGCGAAATGGCATAATTCAATGTTTTAATTTAGTTTTGATTTTGTTTCGACATACAGCGTGGAAACTGACCCTTCGACCCACTGAGACTGCACTGACCAATCATTACCTGTACAGTAGTTCTAACCTACACACTAGGGACAATTTACAAACGCCAAATTAGCCAACAAACCTGCATGTCTTTGGTATGTGGGTGGGAACTGGAGCATCCGGAGAAGATCCACACATTCACAGGGAGAACATACAAACTCTGTACGGACAGCTCCCATAGACAGGATTGAACCCGGATTTATGGTGCTGCAAGGCAGCAACTCTACCGCTGCTCCACTATGTATAAGATAAGAATGGCCTCTTCCTGCCTTTCATTTCCTTCATTGTGGTACTTATTGCCTCTCAACGCTCTTTTAAGATACTCCATAAAGCATATCTTAAAGGCCATGTTTTGGTTATCTGTTCTAACGTTGGAGTTTCCATGTTTCATTTAAGCCTTACAGGAGATTTTTTATTATTTTTAAGTTTTATCGGAAGATTCTTATTGTTACTTCAATGTAATTGATGTGCAAGTTACTTTAGATATGCACAAAATTGGTCTTTGTGTTTCCATCTGGCAACATTTAGTGAATGGATGCAAGATTCAGGAACTACATGATGCTGAGACTCTTGACATGACTTGGAGAAAAGTTGCTTACAATTGATGGGTTCTTTGTCCATGAAAATAATGATCTGGTTCAGGTCCCAATCGCGTTGTTTAAAATCTAAGTTCACGATTTATTAAATCTGTGTCAGCAGTATTGAGAAAAGAGCATATTCATCGTGATATCTAGTTTATCAATATGTAAAGGTTATTCCAGATAGTGCTTGTTTTTTTTTGGGCCTTTCTACTGCAGTATTTATTCCCTGTTGTGTAGTCACATTTTATACCAGATGTGAATATAATGTTCATTTTGCAAAGTAAAGGTTTTTTCTATTTATGTTGGCAATTATTACAACTGAAGAGGATGTCCTCATTTAGTCTAGTGACTGCTTATCACCTCTCCAGATGTGACCAGCCATTATATTGAATCCCCCAAATAGGCATTAAGTGTTGTTAATTAATGTTGATCTGTGGGATAGACTGACATTTTGTTTGAGGATTGTATCTACAGATCTCCAAAAAGTTGGGTTTTTTTTTTAAGTCAGCTCTGTTAAAATCTTTGCCTCAGTGCAATGTAGATTTTTGTGATTCTAGTGTTTGAACTGAATCTAATGGTTTGAATTGAATCTAATCACTTAGGCGATTTTTCAGGCGACTGCCGGCGACTGTCAAGTCGCTGGCAGTCGCCTGAAAAACCGGCGACTGGAACGGCGACTGTCAGAGTGGAACACACACGCAGACACACACAGACACAGAGACACACACACACCACCACCCCCACACACCTTCCTTCACCAGCCCGGGGGACGGGGCAAACAGAGCGCTGTCTGAGTGAAATTTACACGGTGCAAAGCAAATGTGATACAGACACACACCGCGATGAACAGGAATGTTGGTGCTGTGATTAAGACGGTGAAAGCACAGTGTACGGGAAGGGTCACGTAAGTCCTTTAAAAGAGGGGTGGAGGAGGAGTGGACACAACTTTTAAGAAGCCAGAGATACACGGCTGTGAAGCTTACCGGTCGGTTACCCTTGCTTCTGAAAACAACCGCTAACGTTTTTTTTCCAAATGAGCCAATGAAATTCACCGGTCAGCACCAGCTACAACCTACAAGAGCTTTCAACCTCCTGGCAATCCACTAGGACCTCCTGCTGACCCACCTACGGCACGAGACTTCTCGTTACTCTCCATGGCGGCTTCATTCTGGTCGCCGATAGTTTTTCAACACGTTGAAAAATTCGCGGCGACCATAATGAGACACTACTAGTTCCCAAAACGCGGGAACTCCTCACGACCATGAAGACGACTGCCCGGCAACCACCCGCGAACATGTGGCGACCATGTGGCGACTGCATAGTCTCCTGCAGTCGCCTAAAAAGTTGACTAAGTGGGAAAGGCCCATAACTGGCAAAATTGATCTGGTGGATTGGGCTCAAATTTAGTTGCATTTGGTTGAAATATAGATGTTGCTTTTGAATGTAATTATTTATTTATTTGCGGGATGTCAACTTTGCTGGTAACTCTAATTGTCCCTGAACTGCAAGTACAGTTAAGAATCAATACATGGGGCTGAAATCACATCTAGCTGAGTTCAGATAAGAATGGCAGACTTTCAGAAGAATCTGGCTGGGTATTCACTTCAAAAATTGGAGAGCGTTTTCAAGGAAATGAGCGGATCAGACATCATCTGTGGAGGGAAATAGATAGTTGATGTTTCAGATCAAGACCCTTCATCTAGACTGCTAATCCATTTCCCTCTGACTGACTTACAGATGCTGACTGGCCCGCTAAGTTCCTCCAGCAGCTCTTTTTTTTATGCCACTGTTTCCAGCATCTGCATTCTCTTGCTACTCCTAAGTTTTTAATTCAAACAGTTTTATGGCTACCATTACAAATATTATGTTTTTAGACCGGATTTATTTAATCACATAAATTTAAATTGTCCTCAGCTGCCTTGTTGAGGTAAATTGCTCAATAATTAGGCCTTGGGCTATGTTGGTGTTGTGTTTGATAAATCATCGGATTCAGAGTTTTATTCACAGTATTTTATTGCACTACCAAATAAGGCACATACACTCGCGTATCCCCATATGCACTCGCAAACCCCGAGTACACAGCATAGCATGCCACAGGATGTTCCTGTTCTTGATCACCTGGCACCGTTCATGATATGGTCGAAGGCTGGTGCTCTCTCTTCGATAGGGTGCCCGACACCATCCTTTGGCATTTCTTATCAGAGTAGACTGTGCCACTGGTCCCTCCCCGTGTCAATCATAAACCCCCCTTGTCTGTAATGTTTCTGCGAAACTATTGCTGTTGTGTTTGGTGCACCAATGCTACGCTTTCCCATAGAATGGTGTGATTTCTCAGGCATTGTAAGTTCCCAAGCATGGACAGGTGCAAGGTAATCTCCCACTTGTCAGTTTGAAGAAGGGTTTCGACCCGAAACGTTGCCTATTTCCTTCGCTCCATAGAATCTGCCTCACCCGCTGAGTTTCTCCAGCATTTTTGTCTAACTGCATTTGAATCTTGTTTTCGAAAGGCATTTTAGCTGAAATTGTTTGTTTAACCCTTACATGACAGCAGGTCATAAGTTTAATGGTATTTACCAAGACTTGCATTTAAACGCTTGATGGTTCATTACTTGTCAGTTTCAGGCGAGCACAGTGCTGTCAGAGATGCTGCTCTCCAGATGGTCATATTATTTTCGGGTACCTCTTCTCTGTTCTGACAAGCTTTAGAAAATCCATGACACTATCACAAACCTATTGCCCCATTGTTTGGTTCAACAGTCCCTATCAATAGAACCATAAAGAAATGGGCTAAGTAGGTAAAAACAGATGAACAATGTGGGATTTTGCTATATGCCATGTTGCCTGATGTAAAGGATTTTGAAAACTTTTAGAAAGCTGTTAAAGCCGGTTCCAATACAGCTCTTTCCTGATAAATGAGGCTTTGACTTTTGTGTCTATAAATGTCCAGTGATATAAAGGCCGGATGATGCTGTCATCTGTCATTTGTTTATAGACTTGGCTCAAGTGATATGGATGTGCCAAAAGAATTGTGGAGCCGTTCCAAATCTCAATTTGTACCACCAGTCTTTAAAGTTAAGTGTAGAAAAATATAGTCTATCAGTAGGTATTTATCACCACATAAAGGAGTTTTCAGGCAACCTATTTGAACTTTCTGATTTGTAAACTTAATTATGTTTGTGCTGTAACTGATGGGCAGAGAGTGCAAGCACTCATATAGACTACAAAGATGCATGAGCAAAGATGTAGAGTTACATTCTCTAACCTCTTCTGCAAAACTGATATCAGAATCCTGGGAAAGAAATGTGTGTTTTGAAATTGATGCTTGTTTACAAATTCTTTCACGATCATGTCCGTCTTTGAATTATTCAAGGAGTGTTTGTTTCGCCACAGTTCGTGTTCTCTGAAATTAAGTTGAGCACCAGATGAATTCCTCACTAACATTTTGACTTTATGTTCGAAATCGGTTGTGATGCTCAGAGCTTAAGGATCTTTCGGTAAACCGTTCTCTGGTGATAAAAGATGTAGCGGCATCCTGAACCTTGAAAATGAAATTGTGGAAGAGCTGAGCCTAAAGAAAGTAGAAAAACAATTGTTATTATCGTGAAATAATTATGCTTTCTCCACCTCCTTTCCTGAGGTAGTTGATAAATTGCTGAGTATGGTCCAGTTCCATGTTGGTTACCCAGTACCTTGCTCAGTTTACATTATCCATTTATAAACAAGATTATCTTTGCCAGCATTAGGTTTAGGTGAGGTGGTGAGGCATCCAGGACTGATCCTGTTCTCGGCTAGTATTAAAACCTGTAACCTTTCAGCAACAACCAATGCATTTCAATATTTCAATTAGGAATGAATCTGTTGACTTTCTAACCTAGGTCACCTACCCATACCAAAATCACTAATACCACCCAAACTGACTGAGGCCTGTACTTTCCTCATCTGTGCAACACACTGAATAAATAAGCTATTGGGAAAATGACATATGCTTTTTATTTTTAAATAAAGATGGGAAGGGAGTAGAATATTTTTAAACAAAGATATATAAAAGTCAGTGAACCATTTATTCTGAAAATTATAAAATTCCCATTTATGAATGTGTCTCTTTGGCACCCTGTGGCTTTAAAGATTCGTGTTCATTTTCTTAAATGAGTAACATCAAAGTGGTGATTAAAGTGAGTGAGATCTTTTATTTGGCCAACTTACACAGTATTTAATAACTATCATAAATCAAAACTACACAACTTCCTCTCTCACTTACCTCAGACTTTTTACAGAGTCCCTGGTGATTTTCAGCCATTTAATTAAACTGAATGACAGCACTTTAAAAGAATGCGCCAGTGCTTGGCTGCCATGTTTCCATGGTGTCCATTGGAGAAAATAACAATAGCAATGATAAAGAGATGTCAGTTCACCTTCGACCTGTTACAAGAAGTCAACATACAATATTATGGATTCTTATTAATCCCCTTCTATGAACAAATTAGAAAACAATGAAGGAATGAGAAAATAGGCCAAAAGGTAATAAAGGAAGTTTTTTTTAAATTTGAAGTCAACTTGTGAGGGCCAAAAAATATATTTAACATAAGAAAGGACATTTTGAAATGGGACATCAGGAAATGCCTGTTATTTTTTTAAAATAATACTCCATTAGTTTTGCTTTGGTTAACTCCAGTTTAATGCCTCAGTAGATAGTCTGTGTTTAACAATGTTGTATTCCCTCACAAATTACAAGCTCCTGATTTAGAAGCAACAATGTGTCCAACACATTCAAGGTAACACAAAACTAAGAAGCAAATTAAAAAAAAAACAACACAGAACATGCTCCCATTAAAGTGACAGAGTATAATGTGACATTTATTTGAAAGATGAGATTGACCAAATGGACTACATTGGTCTTTATATGCCTTGTTCATTTCTACTTTTGAATGCCCTTTCCATTTATTTGAATGTTGTTAATCAAATTTTGAAGCATTTTAAATGGGAGAATACTACTTTTTGTTTTGTTCCTTTGAAATACCAGACTCCCTGCAAAGCAGGATCAACCTTTTTTCCTTTAATACACCAAAGTATAAACCTCCTCTGCACACAAGGAAGGTTAGAGTGTGGAAGGCGTGCACAAAAATAGTGGCTTGATTTGTAATCTTCCACATTAAATCTGTTACTTATTATAGACATCAAAAACTGAGCGAATCTTACATTTGCTGATCTTATAATATCAACTGTGTGTGCATTGATCAGAAAGGAACTATAGCATTACTACATGTACTGGGCCTCAGTTGGGTGCGCTGCTACAAATAAAATATATTTTTCATATCGAGTTGTGCTTACAGCGTTATTCAGCACAGCTGCAATGATCTGAATGATTGGAATTGGTATTGGATTATTATCACATATACCGAGATCCAATTAAAAACTTTGTTTTGCGTGCTATCCAGGCAGATCATACCGTGCTTGAGTGCAATTATGCCTTGCGTGGTGAGTACAACAGGTTAAAAGAGAAAGGAAGATAGACACAAAAGATTGGAGCAACACAGCGGGTCAGGCAGCATCTCTGGAAAAAGGAATAGGTGACGTTTTAGGTCGAGACCTTTCTTCAGACAGAGTCGGGGGACAGGGGTGTGAGAGATATGAACGGCACATAGGACAAATGAATGGAAGATATGCAAAATGCATTGATAATCAATAGGCTATTGTTGGTTGTGGGATAGGTGATAACAAGTGTACAGACAGGAATTAAACAGGATGACAATAAAACTAGTATGACAACTCGGATGTGGGAGGGGCACAAAGAGAGGGTATGGAAGAGTTATTTGAAGTTAGAGAAATCAATATTCATACCACTAGGTTGTCAGCTGCCCAAGCAAAATATGAGATGCTGTTCCTCCAATTTATGGCAGAAAGGAAGCAAAGTGCAGATTTTTAAAGTTTAACAGGTAAGGCCGCGACAAGGTAGGTTGGCTTGGTTTTGGCTTATGGGAGGTCAACTTAAGAGACGAATAACATTGGAGAAAAAGGTGTTCTTAAATCTGGTGGAATGCGTTTTCAAACTTTTGCTTCTTCTGCCCAATGGGTGGGGAGAGAAGAAAGAATGATTAGGGGGTGAGTGGCCCTTGATTATCTTGGCTGCTTTCCCAAGGCAGCATGAAGTTTAGGTGGAATTGATGGGGGTGGGGAGGAGGGTTGTTTGTGCGATGGACTGGGTTGTGTTCACAACTGTTTGTACTTTCTTGTTGTTTTGGGCAGAACAATTGCTCAACCAGGCTGTGATACATCCAGATAGAAAGTTTTTTTTAATGGTGCGTTGAAAGAAATTGATGAGTCATTGCAAATGTGTCAAATTTCCCTAGCATTCCAAGCATTTGGAGGCATAGGTGTGCTTTCTTGATCTTAGTGTCAAATGTGGATGGACCAGAACAATTTGATGTTATTTACACTGAGGGACTTCAAGCTCTTGACTGTTTCCACTTAAACATAATAGATACAATAATTCCAACCTGCTTCCTGAAATTGATGACCAGTTCCTATGCTTTGCTGACATTGAGCATGGCATAGTTTTGATGCCATGCTACTAAGATGTCTGTACTCCATCTAAACATTGTTTGAGATCCAGCCCACTTTGGTGGTGTCATCTGCAAACTTGTTTAGAGCAGAATTTGACTGCACATGCATGAGTATGAAGTAAGGAACAGAGAACACCGAAAAGAACTGGATAAAGTGGATGTGGAGAGGATGTTTCCACTGGTGAGAGAGTCTTGGAACAGAGGCCATAGCCTCAGAATAAAAGGACAGACCCTTTTATTCTGTAGAGAAGGAATTTCTTTAGTCAGAGGGTGGCGAATCTGTGGATTTCAATGCCACAGAAGGCTGTGGAGGCCTGGTCAATGGGTATTTTTGAGGTGGAGATATGTTCTTGATTTGTCAAGGGCTATGGGGAGAAGGCAGGAAAATGGGGTTGATAGATAAGCCATGATTAAATGGCAGGAAAAATGTCATGAGCCGAATGGCCTAAGTTCTGCTCGTATGACATAAAGCTATGAACACAGCCTTGCGGGGCACCAGTGTTGAGAATTATTATGGAGGATGTTTTGTCGCCTTCCCTTACAGATTGTGGTCTATGGATCAGGAAGTCAAGGACCCAATTGAAGAAGGGGATGCTGAGACCGAGGTCCAGGGTTTGAAGATGAGTTTAGATGGAGTTATGAGATTGAGTATGGGGCTCATAGTCATTAAACAGGATGGTGCACCAATTGCCAGCAATCATTTTTTTAAATGTTTCTTTTTCCTACTTAATAGTTGAAAATGAATCCAGAAGATTTGGTTTTCTGACTGTCATGTTCTTTCTCTGTGCCGTCTAAATTTCTGCTGTAACAACATAAATGCATCATGGACAGCAAGTTGGGCAGATGCTGTGGGAATTTGCTTTCAGTGGTTTTGGTTGACTAGAACACCAGGAGAAGTCTCTTTTCTGAATAATATCTGGGATTATTTGCACCAGCATGGGATCTGTTTAATAACTCGACCGCAGTACTGCTTTGATTTAAATAAAAGATGTTGAATCATAATGCTTTCCCTCCACTGTACAAAATGAAATAAATTATAACTTGTCAAGCATATATAACGGTCAGTTAATATTTGATATTACTTCAAAATAATCTAAATTATTGAAAGGAAAATAATATTCTTTATAACTACTTTTGTAATCTCCATTTCCTAAGGAGGCGCCAGTGTATGTTGCATTGTGTGTAGACTGATGGGAATAAAAACCATGTTGAAGTACTGTAAATACATCAACATTAACAGAATGTCTGTGTTGGAAATAGTTCTCAAGATTGTGCAATTCTGAACACAGTAGGAATTTCGTGCAGTGGAGCTGTTTGTGAAAATTTGAGAATTTACTGCAGTAGAATAAAGCAAACATTGCTGGTGCTGTATATATAAACCACGCGCACACTGACATTGTAAACATGCACATATACTGTCAAATGGAAGATTTCCCGACAGTACATTTTTGTTTAGCGCCTCATTGTCTATTATTTTATTTATTTATTCCTATTATATAAATTAATTTTCAAGCTAAAATCCCTCAATTTTATATTTGGTGTGCGTGAGATGCCATTTTTCGTGTTTAAATAAAACGCTAGTTAGTTTTACTGGATTTGCAAATAGAACAGTTTGTTATTGATGGGCTACTCTCTATTGACACAAATGGTGCAGACAGTCATTAACTGTTTCCCAGCATGGAAAAAATTAGATCGCATAACTTTAATGTCAGAGGGGCAAAGTTTAAAGGATATGTGCGGGATGAGTTTTTTTACACAGAGTAATAAAGGAGCACAAAAAATTATTGTCCAGTGATTACTATTTAGAACAACATGCAATGCACAAATTTGGTAGTATATTTCTCTACATTAGAACAATGGCAGCATTTCAAAAGGTTTTCAATTGGTTGTAAAATGCTTAGGGACATCCTGGGTTGTGAATACTATATAGATATGCATCTATTTACTTCTATGACAAAATATAATTAACATCTGTATCATATCTGCAAGTCCAGCAATGTGAGCTTCATTCCAGTTAATGATCCTGTTTTATAATAAACTTCATGGCACTATCATACATCTGCACATCCCCTTTAAATTTCATCAATTTTAGTTTAAAATAAGTGAAATATAAACTAAATAACATCGAGCAGATGATGTTTCTGCCATGTTTGGCAATATCTTCTATTTTCATCAGGGTAGAATTTCTAGCTATTTGTGGATTACAAATCATTCTATTTGAACAAGGAACATTTCATAGGAAGTTATGTTATTCTGACTTTATTCTTTTTGCTTTATAATACAGGTGCTTGTCAGTGAGGATGCGGAGGGTAAAGGCATAGTGGCTCATTTCCTGGCTCACGATAATAAACCTATTTCCTGCATGGCTTTCAACCCCAGTGGTAAGTGCAACGAGTTTGTCTTCATGGTTTTGAAATACTAACTCTTAGAAGACCACAGTACATCTATAATTGAAACTTTAGAAATATAACTTTCTTAAGAGAAATGAGCACGACAAAATAAATGAATCAACGACTCCTCTTCCCCCCCCCCCAATCTCCCAAACATTTATTTCATAATTATTTTAATGATTAAAAATAATTCATAATTATTTTAATGACGTTAGTAGGCGCTCCCTCCTTACTGCCACTTCCTCAGCATGGTGCACCAACCTCTGTCCCAGTGTAGTGTTCCCACCTCACTGCCCTACAGTGTGGCCCTCCCTCATCATCGCATCAAATCATTTTACATTTGATTTAGAAAATGTTAACTTATTAATGATTGTAAACAAATTCAGCTATTATTTCTGTAATCTCCAAGTTGTCTATCTAAGTGTGATTATTTAGTTAAATGATTGATAGAAATATATCTGTTTGTTAAGCTCATATGTTTTAAATAGCTCTCAAGTCTGCATGGAAGGCCTTTCCAAGGGTTGATGAATTATTTTGTACAGAAAGAAATCCAGATATTGCTTCCAAAATTTTATCAGCTCGTACACAAGACTATCTAGAAATTACATCTTGTTTATAGATTATTTAATCCAAATAGTTTGTTTTTGCACATACTTTTTCCACGTGGCATTTCACTAGCTATATATCCTTCATTCTCTTTATTGCGTAGGTACATATAACTTTGCTTGATATCTGCTTTGCCTCAACTGCCCAAACTTACCATTAATTAGTAGGAATCAAAGATATCTTTATTGTTCTGAACCTATTAGTTCATAGTTTTTCTGAAAATGTTTTGTTTCTCTGATCCTTTATCATAACTAATTCCACTGATTGTGGGAGCCAGCTTCATGGTTTTGCTTAGCACAAATTCCAGGTTTGAATGATTTGCTTGTGGTTTGGTGATAAAGCTGTGCACAATGTGCAGTTTGACAAGAACAGTTAATGCATTGTTAAATCAACCTGCAGAACTAATTTAGCAAAGTACAATCTATTTTCCTTGTTAATTGCTGTTTGCTTTTGACTGTAAATTTCAGCATTGTTAGGTTTCTTCCATCGTATTTGGCTCATCATGTAAACATATTACCACCCAGTGTGTTTCAGTGTGTGGTATCTTACAAATGTGCTACTGTCTGTCCATTTTTCTGAAGCCATGGTTGCAATTCAGATCCATCATATTACCTCCATCCAGTCAAAGAGGAATTGCTCTTTCCAAAGTCTAGCAACAAGATAGGTTTGGAGGGATATGGGCCAAACGCGGGCAGGTGGTACTAGTGTAACTGGGACACGTTAGGCCGAAGGGCCTGTTTCCACGCTGTATTACTCTATGACTCTAAGAATCAAAAACACATAATTAATAGCCTGAAGCTAATTTATGAAAATCATGAGGGAATTTCTGTCAAACTGCCCAGGGCTTCTGAGCAAACTCTAACAAACAGTAGTTGTCCAGGACTCATCGCAGACCAAATAAAACTTAAGATGTTTGGACTTGTTAGCAATAGTGAGATTTGCTTATTTTTTAAATCCTGGGACGAATTGTGTTGCTAAAGAGTTGAGGAAGGAAACCATCGAAGGAGCAGCATGCTCAGACATAAATTGAAAAGCTTTGGTTATGGTGTACTGCGTTGCTGTAATACAACTGTGAAGTTGATGATGACATTAAAAGCCATGAAAGCAAAGTTTGAGTAGTACATATAAACTATCAGTAATTTGAGACTGTGTTGTCGAGTCTATCCCCCTCCAGCTCTGCTGCCATTAAATAACACACAGCCAAATTGTAACATTGCTGTTTGTGAATAGTAATATTTCTTTGCAGGAGCTTTGAAGCTGACAGGTCTCAAACTCAAAAGTAGTGACATTGTGATAATTACACCAAAAAAAATCACCAAAGACCTGAGGCAATTCATGTCAATTCACAGGAATGACAATTAAAATATTTTTTTTGTTTTGAAATTGATTTATCCATTGCATGTGCCACTTAACATAATATGTGACAAGATTAAAAAAAAAGATACATGGAGCTCTAAAACATTTGCATCTCTCACCAGCCTTGCCCCAAAGTTGGTATCTTTCTCCCTGCTGAATGTGTCACTTTCTGAATAAATTTAACCTAAACTCTATATTAGCTTTGCAATCCTGTTGAATCAAAATGTATACATTTTCTGTATGTAAGAAGGATCTATTCCTTGTGACCTTTTTTTAACTTCAGCTTGGTACTCATTATTTCTTCCCTCCTGGCCTAATGTTAATGATTCTGCAAACTGGCCTTGTGCACATTCACTTTTGTAGACTCTCTAACTGCTGGAACTCTGAAATGAAATAAAATGGCATAAATTCTCAGCTGGCCAGGTACCATCTACGAAGAGGGAAACAAAGTTTTAGTTTGATGACCTTCCATGAACTTTGAATAATTATGTTGATATATTTTCATTGATTCTTAATCAGAATTGCTTCACTTTATCAAGTTAGGAATGGGGCCATCTATGCTTCGCTTTTGAAAAAAAAAAATTCCGTCCCTTTGTTCACTGCTTTGATCATTACTTTCAAGAGCTAAGGCTGAATTCCAGATATCCGCTCTGACTGAAGTGATTTTTTACATCTTTTGAGAATAGACAATAGGTGCAGGAGTAGGCCATTCGGCCCTTCGAGCCAGCACCGCCATTCAATGTGATCATGGCTGATCATCCCCAATCAGTACCCCGTTCCTGCCTTCTCCTCATATCCCCTGACTCCACTATTTTTAAGCCCTATCTAGCTCTATCTTGAAAGCATCCAGAGAACCGGCCTTCACCGCCCTCTGTGGCAGAGAATTCCACAGACTCACCACGCTCTGCGAGAAAAAGTGTTTCCTCGTCTCCGTTCTAAATGGCTTACTCCTTATTTTTACCTGTTTAAGTTTGGTGAATCCACTGAAGTGCTACCCAGCATTGAGATGTGCAGTCACCATTGACTACAGATAAATGATGTTTTAATAAGGTAAATGTGGAAAACGTGAGGAGAAATAATAATAAAGAGTTGATTTTCAGATGTTAACACTGGGGGGGGGGGGGGGGGGGAAGTATTCATTTTTTAAATTATTGACATCCCTGTCATTGGTGGATAAAGAATTCATGTAAAATATATTCTTTATGAAAAAGTAAACCATCCTATAGTGCTGTGTTCCTGTGAAAATTAAACTCCTGTGAATGACACAATCATTGTCATTGGTGCAGAAGGTTTGCCTGTAATATTCCAGTGTTACACCCTTTTTGCTTTCAGATATCAAATTTGCATTGTTTCTCATTACTGCTTGGCCCACCTGTTGGAGATTTGTTCACACAATGAAAACTGTTTTTCATGAATGGAAATGAATGGGATAAATCATCTTAAATTGTGTAAAATGATGAATAGCCAGGGCATGAACTGCAACAATGCTGCATGGTCTTGCTGCAGCTGTGTTACTGAAACAGATGCTGGACTAACTTGGGACGAATACAGTGCTGTAATTGACTCCTGACCAATTGTTTAAGGAATAATGAGCAGTTAAAATTATTTCTCGTTGAGCTTAAAATGTCACACATTTCACAGAATCATACAGCACAGAAACAGGTCTTTCAGCCCAACGCATCTATGCCAATAAAGATGCCCATATACTGTTCATGCCTAATGACTAATATCCTTCGAAACCTTTCTTATCCAAGTACCTATCCAAATATCTTTTAAATGTTGTAATTGCACCTGCCATGAACTTATCTATCACATTATAGTTCCCAGATTTGTCTTTGCAGTCGTTCTTGTATAAATTACTCCTGCATTCCCTGTACTCTAGGGATTCACTTGATATGTACCTGAACCATACTTCTTTTTCTGATCAGAGCCTCAATATCTCATGTCATCCCTGCACCTACCAGCCTTGACCTTCACTCAAACAGGAACCTGCCGACTTTGATGTTTAGGTATCTCTTTTAAAAGCCTCCCACGTGGACGTCCCTTGCCCATAAATGACCTACTATTTTGCAGATTCCTGCGAATACTATCCACATTTACCTTCCCCCAGTTTAGAACTTTAACTTGTAGAACTTTAACTGACCTTTTCCATTATTATTTTAAAACTAATAGAATAATGTTCAGTGGTCCCAAAGTGCTTCACCACTGACGCCTCAGTCATTTGGACTGCCCTATTTCCAAGAGTAGGTCCAGCTTTGCCCTTTCCCATGTAGGGTCAATAGGTGCAGGAGTAGGCCATTTGGCCCTTCGAGCCATTCAATTTGATCATGGCTGATCATCCCCAATCAGTACCCCGTTCCTGCCTTCTCCCCATATCCCCTGACTCCGCTATCTTTAAGAGCCCTATCTAGCTCTCTCTTGAAGGTATTCAAAGAACCGGCCTTCACTGCCCTTTGAGGCAGAGAATTCCACAGACTCACAACTCTCTGTCCTTTATATATTGTCCGAGCTTCCTGAACACACTTAAGAAATTATACCCCCTCAAAGCCCTCAGCCCATAGCACTATAGCAGCCCTTGTCTATATTGGGAATGTTAAAATTCCCTACTACGACAATGCTATTATCCTTGCAACTCTGCAATCTCACAAGGTATAGAAGGAGAATTAGGCCATGGAGTCGACTCCACCATTCAATCATGACTGATCTCTGCCTCCTAATCCCATTTTCCTGCCTTCTCCCCATTACCCTTGACACCCGTTCTAATCAAGAATTTGTCTGCCTTAAAAAATATCCACTGACGGCCTTCACAGCCCACTGTGGCAATGAGTTCCACAGATTAACTACCCTCTGACTAAATAAGTTTCTCCTGTTGTCCTTTCTAAAATAGTGCCCTGTTTGCCTGTTTGTTCATCTGCTTGCCATGTTTATCTCCTTGCCTGTTTGGTCATCTTTGGATATAATAAGGCACTGGAGCAATGATATATGCTGGTTAAGAGATGATGCTCCCACAGTAAGGATTGGGGATAAAATTAAAATCATCACGTATAGGTTATACTGTTATTAATTACCCTGGAGAAAATGTTCAACGTGTGAGGCTGAGATGATGACTATGCTGCCTGAAAAGGCTGCTGAGATAACAAATTGATCCATACTTGGTTCATATTCACAAGACTGGAGTTGTTGGTCAGCGGTATCTCAGATACAATCTATGATGTCTTGTACAAGACATGCGTTTGCGGGGGCCACCCGGGTCAGGTCTGGGCCTCTGGCAATTTGCAGAGGACAGCTGGATTGCAGTCCTGCGCATCTTTGGGGGGGGGGGTGGGGGGAGTCCGCAGCATCCGGGGAGACCTACGCTATCCCAATGACTTTGCAATGTAGGTGGAAAGAGAGAACCACTATGGTAATTCCATCCAACAGACTAGAGACAATTTGCAGTGTATAGGATAGAACTAGTGTACGGGTATTCGTGGGTTCGCATGGACTCGGTGTTTCCATGCTACACCTCAAAACTAAACAAATCCTAAAATGGTTTGAAAACGCCTTTCGCTCCATCCACCTCTTGGTCATTCCGTTAAATAATGAATTTGTTCTACAACAGATTCAGTCCACTATACCCAAAATCCATTGTAAAGAGGTCCGTTAAAATTAGGGTTTACTGTATTCTAAAAAGGGACTTAATTTATTTTTTACCCATTTCCTTGGGGTCTTAAAATCTCAATGAAACTTAATGGGCTTGTAGATTCAGCACCAGGTCTAAACTGGTGCAGGATCTTTAAGCAAATTCTTAGCTAAGGAATCTCAGTAATCTTGTTCTTTTGCTATCGCATTCCAAGTGAAGTGCTGAAAAAAAGCATTGCTCTGAGCCTCAATTATTGACAGGGTTTGTTAATAACTTATGTGAAGGTATTGATTGTATTGGCGACGCAGTGGTGCTGGTTTCCAACGGGAACAGTGACGGACGCACCACACATCTCTGTCCTCCAGTTCTTGCGGACTTCCACCACTGGAAGTATAGGATTTTGGTGTGTGTGCTTTATCATCATTCCTTACAATGTTATGTACGACAGTGATCGCAACTTCTACCGAAGTGTGGATGGCCGTTGGCTCGCAAGAAGCTCATCCGCCCTTGATGGGTCTTGTTTTTGGTCCTGCTGGGGGTCCACAGCCCCCTCCTCACCTGGCAAACCAGGTGGGGGAGACAGTTTAGCCGTCGACTATCCGACTGTGGAGCAGGTAGCACGGGATTACAAGGTACCCGTAGCGGGGGAACTCCCCCCGACTTGACCCCCGATTGTATTGCTCAATGATTTAGAGTTGGATGGGAAAGTTCTAAGGTGAACTCAAGAGGGTGCATAGGCAGATTGAATGAGTGAGCATGAAAGTGGGGTATGAGTTTATTCATTTTAATTGGAAGATTAGAATTATTAGAATGATGTCTGGGGTCTGTCCTGTGGCAGGGTCTTAAAATCAGGATATGTGATCTCCAGATAAATAGATATAGGACATGCCAGGTGGAATTTCTTTATTCGGGAAGCATGAATCTTTGGAATTCTGTATGTCAAGGAGTGTCTAGATACTTAATCATTGAGTAAATACAAAGTTGAGAACAATATATATTTGGTGCATTGAGAAATGAAGATCGGGCAATAAAATAGTTAAGATCAAGCATGATCTTAAGCAGAAGACCCTTCTAGCCCTCTCTCCTTCCTTCTCCTTATGCTCTTACGTTCCATATAACTTCCAAGCTCATAATTTGTTGCTAAATGGCGACTTTCTGATTACCGATTCTGGTTTTCTCAGCCTTCATTGTGTCTTGTACCATGACACTTCATTTATCATTGCCTAAGTAACCTAATAGGCCATTGTTCAAAGTGTTATCCCGGTCAGGTTTCACAAATACTTTAGTCTTAAAATAACAAACACTGAAAAGTCCATGTTGTCAATTTCAGAAATATTTGTGTTTACATCGAGCCTCTGTTGGTTGGTGTAAGCTAACATCCAGAAGATGTGATTTAAAAGCAAGTCTGGAGCCCAGAGTGATTACAGAGTTTGTTGGAAGCATATCACTTGTCTGCCAGCTTTTGAAAGGTTACAGAGTTGGCCAGATATGCCTTGATTTTAAACATTTTCATCCTTGTTTTCAAATTCAACATCGCTTCCATTGTTGCTTCTCCTACTGAGGTCATTGTACTCGGTTCTGACCAATTGATTTTAATCCCACACCTTTGATGACTGTGCCTTCAGCTGTTCAGAGCTGAAATTTCTGAATACTCTTCCTCCTGTCAGCCATTAACACCTTAAAACCTTGTATATTTGGCCAAGCTTATGGTCACATATCCCAGTACAGTATGTACTTGTATGATTTGATGACAAATTTTTTTGAACGTTCTTCTGTGAAACATCATGCAATCGAGATATGTACTTTAATAAGTTAAAAGTGTTGCATGATTACATTAATGTTTTGAGTGTATACTCCTGGCCATATGGTTCCAGCTGAAACATTTGTACACCTTTTCTCTTCACCCACCTGGGTAGGTCTTATGCATGCTTTCAGCAGAGACAACTTTATTTTCATATTTCCAGCTGGGCCGACTTGTCACTTGATTTTGCTGCATATGTACTCAGACCCAGTCAAACTCAGTCACCTGGTTCCCAATTATAGTAAAACTTGTTGATTTGTAAAATTTGTATCGTGGCAAGCAATTTCTAGCTCTAAATCATCTAATTGTTTTCTACGCGGTACGGAGAAGCATGAAGTATAAAATAACGGGGTGAAAGCAATTTGAGAGGTTTTAAATTAGTATGATTGCCAAACTTCTAGGAGGGAAACCAGGACAACACTAGCTTGAACCAGCCTGAAGGTTCTGGAGTTGAACGTTATATGTTTTTTTTTAGAGATTATGAAAGAAAGATCAATTTAATAGAAAGTTTATGTAAGATGGGATGGGAAGGGTGAGAGAGAGGGAGAGAGAAAGAGAGAGTGTGTAGATTTGAAGGCCAGTACTTTGGTGCTTTCCCATTTGCGGCCGCATTCTGTGCCATTAGCACTTGCCCAGGAAAGAAAGTTACAACAAAATGCGGCCCTGATTATTGTGCTATTTCTGTGACAGCTAACCATGCCTGCAGGCAGAGGTGCTGTTTAGCACATCCCCACTGACAGTGACAGCCTCATCGGCTATTGTTTTCTGTGAATAGATGACTCTTCAGTGTGACTATACATTGATCGGTCAAGCAAGAGCTTCTTTCACAATGAATAAGATTCAAAATATACGGCTGTTCAAGCAAGCATACATATCCAGAATCAAACTGAAATGCTAAAAAGTTCTGGCTGAAAAAGTTAATGAGTTTTTGATAAAGATAGACACAAAGTGTTGGAGTAACTCTGCGGGTCAGGCGGCATCTCTGGAGAAAGAAGATGGGTAATGTTTTAGGTCGTGACACTTCAGACTGCAATTTGGGGGTAAGGAGGGAGAAGTGTAGAGCTGGAGGCGATAAAAGACCAGGACCAATCCGGGCCAGCCACAAATGACCTTGGGCAGGGCATTGCCTGGTGCGCCCATAGTTGGCTAGGGAAATTGTGATCTCAAGAGAAACAATGTGGGGAACTGGTAACATGAGTAGGGAGGAGGAAGGGGGCAAGGGGGGAGGGGAGTATGAGACAAAGTTTGAAGAATTAGAGAATTCAATGTTCATGCCACTGGGTTGTAAGCTAATCAAGTGAAATAGTAAGATTAAATGAGAACTTACCAGTTTGAAGTTTGATCTTTATTTTATGAGGCGTTACGATGAGGGATTACGTGAAGACCCCGCCAGCACGCATGCGCGACATTCTTCAAAGCAGTGGTGTGAAATCACAGATAGCAACGTAGACTAATATAGTAAGATAAGAGAGAACTTTCATACCAGTTAAACTTTATAATAGAGGGTTTTGGGAGCGGAGAGCACGTAATCCCTCATCGTAACTCCTCATAAAATAAAGATCAAACTTCAAACTGGTAAGTTCTCATTTAATCTTACTATTTTACTTCGGAGTCACGTGAGTGACTACGTGAAGATTTCAAAGCTCTGTGATTTCATGCCCTGGAACGAGTCCATGCTCACACACTGCCATGCTGGGATTAGAGGATGAACGTATTTCAGACATGACACTGGCTGAAAAACAAAATAGGTATTTATTCATACCAAAACAATAATATATCCCACATAGGGTAACTATTTAGCAGTACTCAAAATTTTTCCTGCAAATGTGTCAGGAGAGGCCATGGGTTTATTATAGAAGCGTTGGAATGTCTTCTCATTGCTCCAACCCGCTGTGGCCAGGATGTGGTCCATGGGTACTTCCATCATCCTAGCCGCCGAAGTAGATGCAGCCCTGGCGGAGTGAGATTTGAAGACATTAGTGTCCACCCCCGCTGCATCTAACACCACCCTTAACCATCTTGATATGGTTTGCACCGTGACTTTGTGATGGGGCCGTTTATGGCTTATAAGCAAAGCTTTCTCCGTGCCCCTTAGAGTCTTAGTGACTTTGCATCGTTACACTGATATTACAATATATCAGAGTCGAGTATCTGCAGGATAAGCTTGAAGCTCTAATGTTTGTCCAGACGAACCGGGTCGGTCTTGTTTTAACAACCCCTGTATAAGAAAAGTTATTTTGCCATTAGTGATAGTCATGGCGTCCATACTTAACTTGTGTAGGGACTGGACCCGTTGTGCTGTGACAAGTGCCATAATCATTACCATTTTATAGGTGAGCTTGTCCAAGGTGAGCCCCGAATTGGGTGTCCATCTTCGTAACATAGTCAAGACTATGCTAATGTCCCACGTATGGTTGTATCTGGGCCTTGGGGGATTGGAATTAAATATTCCCCTCATTAGTTTAGACACTAATGGGTGTGATCCAATAGCCAGATGATCACTCCCTTTGCCCAGATAATTCGATAGAGCACTCCTTGCTCTATGGAATGATTTAGTTCGGTCAGGTCTATAATGATGCGGCACCCGCCATCTTTTTTATTTTTAGTAAATATATTCGATACGAACTCCTGAGATTCTCTGATAGTCTTCTCAATTACCCCTTTGTTGATTAGTCTTGATAGTTCAGCATGGCCTGCCGTTCTTTCTTTTTGTGAAAGTATAAACTTCCGGCTAGGCGGATGCTGAACTGGGGTAGGGAGTTTGTGAATAAACTCAATTTTATAACCCTGAATACTTCCGAATATGTAAGGATCAGAGGTAAAGGTGCGCCATACATCATGAAACAAGTGCAACCGTCCCCCCACATTAGATGAATTTAGACATGCAATGTTCCTGAGGGAACCAGACCCACCTACCACCATGGTTACTGCCGGTGTTGCGGTCTTTGCCCTTGCTTCTTTTGTTGCTGTGTTGCTGTGTTGTAGGGATGGCGCATTTTCCAAGAAGGCCGGGCTGGGCCATGGCCTAAAAAAGACCGTTATGCAGGTGGGCCGGCCTTCGAGCTTTCACCACCGGACGGTCTGTTATAGTATCGCTGTCCGGTGGGTGTGTAGGGGTGCTGCCGCTGCTGATAATGGGGTTTGGAGGTACCAGGTACCTTAATCAGGCCTATAGCTTTGGCCTCCTCATCCAGGTCTTTCACCTGTTTTGGAAGGTTATCCCTAAACAGCAGATTAGGTGGTTGCAAGTTACCTGACCTGCATAACCCCGCAAATTTGGGTTTAAGTGCAGGTTTTATGATGCTCTTCCGATAGCTGTTTATTTCGAATTGTGTGTTACACAGCAAAGCCAGAGCATCTTGCAGTTCTTCTGGTAACTCCACCCCACAACAGTCCTGGCCACTGCTGTAATCCCGGCGGCCAATAGTTTCAGAATCCTCTGAAGCTTGATTTCCTGCCCTCTAATAGTAGGGCTCATGTTCCCCCATATAGGGTTATTCACCGCAGGAACATTCAGAGAGTTACAATTTTCAGGAGCGAGATACTTCTCAGCTGTTGCGTTAACGGCTTGCTCCTGAAGCTGGTTGGTAGCCATATAGTTAATGCTGGCTGCCAGCTTCTGGTGAATAGGCAGTCCTTTCTGAGTAGGAACGGCATGTTTGTTCACCATATCCAGTAACTCTTCTTGCACCCCTGACACTGCTGGTTGTTCAGCCAAGTCCCCCTCTTCAGGGTCAGCCCAGTTCTGACCCCTAATGCTCCCCTGCGAAGAGGGTGAGACATTTGGCAGTCCATGATAGGATTCTGCCGTGGGCCTGCGAAGAGGCCCACTGTGACTCTGCCCCTGCAAAAGCAGGTCACGCTGGAGCAACTGCTCCATCATCCGCTCCATGCGGGAGAGACGCCCGCCGTCGCTATCAGCGAACGGGGTGTCTTCGGATCCGGACCCAGCTAAGTCAACGGCCCCATACGACTTCCGGGTGGTTTTGCCGCCCGACCGCGGCGTACCTGCGGTCCTCATCGGCGAAAAGTCGGGAGCTGCCGGTAACACCTGCAGCTCTGGAGTAGCGGCACGCTGCTGGCTGCTTCCCACAGCAGCGGATTTATCCGCTGCTCTCTTTGATTTCCGCAATGCGTTCGACGATATGTCGCGCATGCGTGCTGGCGGGGTCTTCACGTAGTCACTCACGTGACTCCGAAGTAAAATATGAGGTGCTGTCCCTCCAATTTGCACGTGGCTTCACTCTGGCAATGGAGGTCAAGACAGAAAGGTCGGCATGGGAATGGGAAGAGAAGTTGAAATGGTTGGCAACCAGGAAATCCCATCGGCTTAGGCGGACTGAGTGTAGTGAAACAGCTGCTGAGACTACAATTGGTCTTTTCAATGTACAGGAGCCCACATTGGGAACACTAGATGAGGTTAGAGGAGGCACATGTGAACCTCTGTCTATTCTGAAATGAATGTCTGGGTTCCTGGATGGAGTAGAAGGAGGAGGTACAAGGACAGGTGTTGCATCTCCTGCAGTTGCAGGGGAAAGTACCAAGGGAGACGGTAGTATGGGTGGGAAGAGATGTGAACCAAGGAGTTGTGGAGGAGCGGTTCCTGCAGAAGACGGAAAGGGGTGGGGATGGGAAGACGTGTTTAGTGGTGGGATCCCTTAGGAGGTGACGGAAATGTCTGAAGATAATTTGTTCAAAGCGGTGGTTGGTGGGATGAATGGTGAGGGCAGGGGAACTTTCTCTTTGTTGCATCTGGGAGCAGGGGAAGTGAGAGCAGAACTATGGGGAAACACATGTGAGGGCCTCATCTATGACAGAAGGGGGGAATTCATTTTCCCTGAAGAATGAGGACATCTCAGATGTCCTAATATGGAACACCTCATCTTGGGAATAGTTGCAGCGGGGACGGAGGAATTGAGAGTATGGAATAGCGTCTTTGAACGATGCCGGGTGGGAAGTAGTGTAGTTGAGATAGCCGTAGATAGGTTTGGAATAGATGTCTGTTGATTGTCTGTTTCCTTTGATGGAGACAGAGATCGAGAAAGGGGAGCAAGATGTCCGATATAGTTCAAGTGAATTCGAGAGCAGGGTGAAAGTTAATAAAGTCCGTACGTTCTGCATGGATGCAGGAGGTAGCCTCGATGCATTGGTCGATGTAATGGAGAAGGAGTTGGGGGATAGGGCCAGTCTATGTCTGAAATAAGGAGAGTTAAACATTCAGAGTTTTTAATGTTTGTTTAAATATCTTGAGAATTTATGTATTATTTGATCATTGTCAAATAAAATCAGCATATAAGTTTTACAATGAGTGTGAAATAAAAGAAATGTACTTTTGACATGGGGCATCCTATCAGTTAAGGGCCTTTCCCACTTAGGCGATTTATCAGCGGACTGCCGGCGACTGTCAAGTTGCCGGCAGTCCCCTGAAAAACCGGCAACTGGAACGGTGACTGTCAGAGTGGAACACACACACATCGCTTCCTTCAGCAGCCCGTTATGCGGGCGGGGGGGGGGGGGGGGAGGAACGCGCTGTCTAAAAATTTCACATGGTGCAAAGCCAAGGTGAAACAGACACACACCGCGATGAACAGGAAGGTTGGCGCTGTAAAAAGACGGCTAAAGCACAGTGTATGGTAATTCCTTTAAAATAGGGGGGGTGGGGGGGAGAAGGAATGGAGACAACTTTTAAAAAGCCAGAGATACACGACTGTGAAGGTTGGCGGACATTTACCATTTCAGTCGGTTATTGGTTCTGAAAACTACTGCCTACTTTTTTTTTTTCCCCAATGAGCCAATGAAATTCACCAGTCAGCACCGGCTACAACCTACGAGAACCTCCGAGAACCTTCGACCTCTGCCAACTCATTAGGACCTCCTGGCGACCCACTACGCTTAGAGAATTCACGGCGACCATAATGAGGTCGGGAACTCATCTCAGAATGAGGGAACTCCTCATGACCATGAAGGCGATTCCCTGGCTACCAACCGCGAACATGTGGCGACCATATGGCGACTGCATAGTCTCCTGCAGACGCCTAAAAAGTCACCTAAGTGGGACAGGCCCATTATAATGTCAAAACAACAAATGAGGAATTACGCTGCAATCATAGACCTTTCAGTAGTTAGAGGCGTATCTTTGAAATCATGACACACCTGTATTGCAACAAAATGAGTTGAATACTGCATGTTGTGTTCAGGCTTAGTACTTGTGCTTTTCATTAGATGTGGACTCTTCACAAAACATATTGTTTCTTTGAGGGGATTATACTGATAACCATACTGTACAAGCCATAACATTTGTTTTACATTTAGTTGATACACAGAATGAATCTGAAGTAAAACATTAAATTACAGAGGTATTTAGTAGTGCTTTGTTAGCATTTATCCTTTTAACATGAAAAGTCATTGAGGATCCAGTTATCTGATTGTGGATTTAGTTGCTCAGTACTTGTTCGTTGCTTTGCTCTATATTTATCATGCTGGTAATGATGTTTTAAATTTGTTGCGTGCAAAGAGTAGTAAGCACACTCCAGCCGCTGGCATGTATTCAGCATAAGGAAGCAAATCTCCATTTCTCTGATCTTGTCCAGAGCCAGGCATTTCCCAGGTCCTGGGGCAGCTACTGAAGAAAGTACAAAATGAGGCAATTCTTGCCACTGCCAGCTGGCTGAATAAGGGCTGGAAGAAACTGGTGAAACTGGGAGTTGCTTGAGTTTAGTTTAAGTTTAGTTTAGTGTATTGTTACGTGTACCGAGGTACAGTGAAAAGATTTTGTTGCATGCTAACCAGTCAGCGGGAAGATTACAAACAGAGCCATCCACAGTGTACATGATAAAGGGAATAATGTTTAGTGCAAGATAATGTCTAGTAAAATCCGATTAAAGATAGTCCAAGGGTCTCCAATAAGGTAACTCATGACCACTTTCTAGTTGTTGAAGAAGCTGTCCCTGAATCTGTAGAACTGTCCACTTCTGTACCTCTTTCCTGATGAGACACATCATTGATTATGCTGGTGACCTTGCCGAGGCAGTTTGAAGTGTAAATGTAGTCAATGGAACAGAGGTTGGTTTGTGCGAATGTCTGGGCTGCGTCCACAATTCCCTGCAATTTCTTGTGGTCTTGGATGGAGCTATGCCCAAACCATGCTGTGATGCATCCCGATAAAATGCATTCTACGACATATCTGTAGAAGTTGGTGAGAGGTGTTGGGGATATGCGGAACTTGCTCAGCCTTCTAAGGAAGTAGAGGCATTGGCGTGCATTCTTGGCCTTTGCTTTGATATAGGTGGTCAAGGACAAGTTGCTGGTGATATTTATCTTGCTGACATTGAGAGGCTGTTTTCTTTATCCTGGGTCACGAGGCTCTCAATCTCTTTCCTGTACACCATATCGTCATTATTTGATATTTAGATGCTGAGCTCTCCATCGTTGTGCTTTTTTCCAGATGTTTAGCACCCACGTAAATGTATTCATGGAAGCTTTCAAAGCTTGTGCATCTGTATCAGTCCACCCGTCCACTGACTCACCAATTTAAAACATGATTGGATCAGTTTCCATGTTGCACAACTTCTTCCCAGCCAGCTCTGCACTAACTTCTCTGTCACTTTTTTGTCATCCGTTGAAAGGTCAATCTGCAATAGTTTTCTGTTGCACATGCTTTCAAAGTCAATTTTATTCGTCACATGCACATTACATGCAGTGAAATGAATTTGCCAGCAGCGAATCACTTAAAAGAACACACAATACACAATAAAATTTAACACAAACAGCAACCACAGCATTCTTCACTGTGGTGGAAGGCAACAATTCAGCCAGTCCTCCTCCCTTGTTCCCCCGTGGTCGTGAAGATCTAAACTCCGGCGTCCGGACGGTGAAACACACTCTGCGGCTTGGATGTCCCGAATCAGTACTTTCCTACCGGAGTCCGCCGCTTCAGGATGTTATAAGCTGCAGGCCGGCGGTCGGAGCTCTTCTCCGGCGATCCCTAGCAAGGGATCCCAGACTCCGGATGGTAAGTCCACGCCCCGCCCATGGCAAGAAGCTCCGCAGACTGCGGCTTCAGGATGTGATCGGCCACGGGCCGCCAATCGGAGCTCGTCTCCGGAGATCCCCGGCTCCGGGTGGTGAGTCCACGCCACGCCCGCGGAGGGCTAGAGACTCCGCAGACCACTGTCCCATGATGTCAACGACACCAGGCCAGCATACGGAGCACTCCTCTCTGGCAACCCCCGGCAAGGGTTTGCCCGCTCCGCGATGGAAAGTCCATGCTGCGCCTGCTACCGATGCTCCAGGATGACAACAATCCACAATATGTAATTAAGGATAAAAGACTTGCTTCACTGACTAAAGTGTGAAAATGATGCTGCAGGTTGGCAGATTCAGAATAGAGGGAGGAAAAAATGGGAATTTAGGAGAATAAGTTGGGGAAGAAATGGGTAGAATACCATAAACAAACTATTTTTTACTATTTTACTTTATTCACTGATAGAACAGAACAGTCTTTACTTAAAATGGAGTTGTCGAGATTGTTCTTAACAAGTTACTGTGAAATCTTATTGAAGGCCTGCCTATCTGGAATGACCCCTGTTTAATATAAATATCAAATGTACATGAATGATTCAAACTTGGAGCTTTACAGACCATGTGCAGTTAGCCTTTCTGACTGCTGTTACAGATCAGTCTTGCTACAGATATTACTGCTGAAAACTTTTACCTGAATAAAGCTATTATCCCAAAGACATAGAAGCAATTATGGGATTAATTTCCTTTAACATGAATTGATTTATCTGTTAAACTAGTGCAAGAATTTTGTTTGAGTTCTTTTACCAATGTGGTGAAATTAGCATGTGTCTTAGTCCTTCCATGTTTGCTATTTTCCTGCATCCAGATTTCTAATGATTTTTATAAATTTCTTTGATCCTGAACATTTTGTTGGATTTAGCAAAGTTTTATAAGCTGTGTACCGTTATTCCTTTATTAATTAAAAACAATGTCTTTTGAATGTGTAATGTGTACAGGATAATAGTTTTCTTCAGTTGCTTAGTTATACTTTTATTTATACTTTTATTTATACCAAAAAGGGCTCAGAAATAACTTTGGGCTGATATTGCTATACTGAACCTGCAGGGGGTGGCATTGAGATATATTTAATCATAACTTTTCACTTTGTGCTTCATCAAGAGCTTGATATCAAGTCTAGTACAGTTGCTGCAAAGTGTTCTGTTGCTTCTAACAACTAAGCCTCCTAAGTGAGAACAATCAAAGGGAAATATTTCATTCTACTATACTATTTTAAAGTAAAGGAATATCTCTACATCGGGATATTCCAAAACAATTTAATTTGGTAATCTTGAAGTGTGGTCATTGTTACATTGTAGAAAATGTGGCAGCAGGTTTATGAACTGCAAGTTTCCAGAAATATTATTTTGAAAGTGAAGAGACAATCTGTTTAGCCATGTGGGATAATATTGTTCAAGTTGCTCCCCTGCTCTTCATTGAATGACATGTTGGAATCTCTATCCTCCACATGAGAGGGAAGAGTGAGTCTTGGCTCATTAAATGTTAACTACTCTATCCTGGCAGCTTTGAATTTAAATCTGCTGTTTGGTGTATTGTTGAGCTGTTAGGAGGTGGCAGCTGCTGGGTTTGGTTTCTTGTCTCTGTTGAGTCAATAAAACTCAGCAGTAACCTTGTCCCTGTGGTGGCATGCATGCCCCCTGAGTCAAAAGGTTCAAACTGTGCTCCAGGACCAACGCATGTAATCTGAACTGACGCACAGCACAGTATTGTGAGGGACGATCTAACAGAGTACCCACTTCCACTGAAGGTAGGTGCCTGGAGAGTAGCAAATGCAGGTCCCCTGCAATATATTTAAGTGGAATCTATATTTTGATCAGTCAATATTTTATTTAATTTTCCAGTTGTGGGATCTTCCTGTGCAAAAAAAATGGCTGCTGGCTAAAACAAAAGCATTTCTGGAAAAAACCTATGATCGTTCATTGGGAAGTATCGGCAATGTCCTGAGGATGAATGAGGAAGTATATGGATGCGGATTTTCAAGGCACACGAAACAGTAGATTTAAATTCCAAGATACTAGGATAGAACAGTTAACATTTAATGAGCCAAGGCTTGTTTTTCCCTCTCAAGTGTAGGTTAGCCAGATTTGCCATAACGATGTTGTGTGAGAGAGGGGAAGGAAAACCCGCCTGGAGTTCATCTCCTGATTGTTCTTCATCTCCCGAACAATGCAAATATGTTGAGTTTAGGTTACGGTGGTCTCTGATATCTTCGAGGATGGAAAGTCTGTGGAAACTAACTTTCAGCTTCAGGTTTATTGTCATGTGCATCGAGATACTGTGAAATGCTTTGTTTACAATGCTATCCAATCAAACCAGATCACACTATATATAAATACAATCAAACCATACTCGTGTACAATTGGTAGGGCAAACAAAAAGATAGAGTAAAGAATAGTGAGAGTGAGAACCAACAGCATTGTGGCGGACCAGTTCCAGACGCAAAGTCCAACATCCGCAATGAGGTCGAGGTGAATCGGACAGTACACCAGCTTATGGGTGGACCATTCAGTAGCCTAAGATGAAGATCCTAAGTCTGGCATCCTCAGCATGCTTTCAAGCTTCTGTATCTTCCTCCTGACTTGAGTGAGGAGTAGAAGGGGTGGGCAAGTCTTTGCTTGTACTTCTGAATCTCCCCCATCGCATTGAGGAACATGCACTTAGATGGGCATCTGATGCTTTTGTAATTGTACGTGAGGGACATTCATCTGAGTGTAGGAAGGGTGAAGGAAGAAAACCAACCAATATTTTATTTGTAAATTGCTCTCGAGAGGAAATTTATTGACTGCGTAGTTGAGACATGAGTATTATGATTGTATATGTAATGCATGATCCTTTCCGTTTTTCCAGTAAATAATTGTGAATGCATAAACAGTTTGAAATAAACTTATTATGCTGTTCAAACATAAACACACTGGATTCCATCTGAGCCCACTTAATGTTGCATGTGACATAAGAACATTGGTTTAAAAATGTGTAATTTCTGGAAACAGCATGGATTTCACTTTTCGCCAAAATTATTAAAATGTCCCAGATATTTAACTGCAGTGGTTTCCCCGCTCTTAACTTCCTCCTCCAGACCTCTTTGTCGTGAAGTTGCTGATTCACGATGGGCTACAGTTCTTTGGCATTGGCAGTTCTTCAATGTGGTGTTGCAGCCTTTATGTTACAAGGAATATAATGCAGAGATACAATGGACTGCAGTTGCTGGAATCTGGAGCAAAACACAAAGTTCTGGAGGAACTCAGCTGGTCAGGCAGCATCTGCGGGAGGGAATGGACGGGGAATACTTTGAGTCAGGACCATTCTTCAGAGGTGTCGACTAACAGTCTAGAGACACGAGTTCAGATGCCACCATGGCAAATGTGGTATCTAAATTTATTTAATTAATTTGGAACAATTTGTCATAATAATAATGATCACAAAACTACTCGACTATAGTAACAATCCAATTATTTCATTAATTCCCTTCTGGAAAGAAACCTACAATCCTTACCCAGGATAGTTTAAATGTGATTCCAACCCACAACAATAGGATTAACTCTTGCATGCCTTCTGAAACGGCTTTGGATGGCGCCCAGTTACAGTATACTGTAATATGAAAACAATTTGAGCGCACTGCACTGATCAAGCATTGAATTTAGGCACAGGTCCCAGCCTATCTGACCTATCTGTCTCTCAAACATCTTGGGATGAGTGTCAATTGGAAGAGGTGTCCCATGACCTTGTCAAGCAGCCGTCTGATGTAATTGTACGAATTAAATCAGACAAAGATAGAATGTAGTCGGAGACAGTAAGACTAGTGGGAGAACTGGGAAGGAGGAGGGGATGGAGAGAGAAAGCAAGGGCTATCTGAAGTTAGAAAAGTCAATGTTCATACCGCTGGGGTGTAAACTACCCAAGTGAAACATGAGGTGCTGTTCTTCCAATTTGCACTGGGCCTCACTCTGACAATAGAGGAGGCCCAAGACAGAAAGGTCAGATTGGGAATGGGAGGGGCAGGGGGAGTTGAAGTTGAGCCACCGGGGGATCAGGTAGGTTAAGACGGGCTGAGCGGAGGTGTTCAGCGAAACGATCGCTGAGCCTGCACTTGCTCTCGCCGACGTAGAGAAGTTGACATCTGGAACAGCGGATACAGTAGATGATGTTGGAGGAGATGCAAGTGAACCTCTGCTTCACCTGGAAAGACTGTTTGGCTCCTTGGATGGAGTCGAGGAGAGAGGTAAAGGGACAGGTGTTGCATCATGAAAGAGCTGTAACAATGTGTTCCATTTAATGCAGTCTTGCTCTTTTTTCCCATTTCCAAGTATTTATCATATTCCCTTCTGAAAGTTACTACTAAATCTGCTGTAGGCAAATTCATTCCAGAATTTTCCTCTCATTCTTGTTTGTTTATTACATTACTTTAACTGTGTGTCATCTGGCTACCAGCCCTCCGAGCAGCAGTGGTGGACTGGAAGGATAAACTGACTTCTGTAAGAGCAGAGAACCAAGTCCGACAGAAAGAACCAATTAATAATCTAGATTTATACCCAAATTCTGACACTTTGGCACATTTGTCTGCTACCCAGAATGTTCTTTCTGGGTAGCAGACATGAATCTGCATAGCTTTCAATCAGAAAACAGCACAAGATAACAGAATTAGTGGCTACTTTTGGCCTTTCAACAACTTTGTGTCCCTATTACATCAGCAGAACCTTTTGCCTGCTCTTAAGATTTGAAAGGCTGGTGACCATTGCTCTGCTCTTTTAAGTTCCCTGTTTATCTGCTGCCAGCATCCATTGATTACTTTAGCTTCTGTCCTAATAATTATAGCTAACAGATTATCTGAATCTCTCCCAATATTTAAAATACATTTATTTGCAGAGAAGTTGTCGAGGTGATAAGGCGAATGCAGTTAATGATAAGCTTTAGAATTAAACTGAATTGTAATCAATTACTTGAACCTTGGTGCAACTGGTAGTGCTCTATACATGTGTTTCATCAGTGAAATAATGATTAAAATGAGTCATGGGAACATTTTCTCACTTTGTATCCAGTGACAATGACGAATGCTGTCAAGCACACGAGCAAACATTCCACTCATCTTGCGTATCTTATGGGATTAGCGTGAGATATACTCCTTCATGCGAAGAAGAACATGGGTTTTTTGGAATATTCACTGTGAATTTTCAATCGTTTGATTTATTTTCTTGAATGCAATTTAAACAGTACAACCTTTGCAGTGATCATAGGTCCTTTGGTTTATCATGCATATGGAACTGTTCAATTATCCCACCTCCTTGCTTTTTGCCCAGACCGTGAATTTCTGTGCTTTCAAGCATTTATCAAATTCCATTCGAAAGTTATAATTAAATCTTCATTCCGCATCATAATAACTTCATATGCGAAAAATATGTTCTCATCTAGTTCATTTATTTTCTCTATCATCTACCAATTTACTTGGCCACAGAAGAAGTTTCATTTTGTCAATACCTCTCATCATTGGATAAATTTTAAATTTCTCTGCCTATTAATATCTTGGCTCAGTGACCAGGGAAGTTCTGACATTTCTATCTGCAACTCGGATTTCTTTCAGCTTTACATTGCCCAGAAGCATACAAAATCTGTAATATAGAAGGCAGCCATTTGGTCCACCCTGTACTTGATGGTTTAAAACCAGCTATCATGACTAATCTCACCTTTCAGCACATGGTCCATAGTCTGACAGGTCACAGTTCGTGAAGAGCACATCAGGTACTTTTCAAATATGGTGAAGGTTTGAATTTATATTCCTACAGTGGGTTCGAAACACATATATTTCTAATTTCCCCTCCAATCCTTTGACCTACTTTAAATCCGTTCTCTTTGGTTTTTGACTCCTCTGCTGAGAGGAATAATTCTTATGAACTCCACCCACGCCTCGCATAATTTAGCTAATAATAAGCAATTTTTGAAAGCCATGTGATTTCCTAGCGTGCTGAACATTCTCTTGATTTGAACAAGATATAAACATACTTAGGGGTTCTCTAACATAAACTCCAAGAACAAAGCTTCAATAAAAAAAATATATATATATTGAGTTATGGCATGGCAGGATATAGATTTTTGTTCATAATTAAGGTACTTTATAATTCAATTTCCCGGCCATAGTTCTGAACCTTGGTGGTGTCCTGCATTAAAGTATTGGCCCTAGCAATGGTTTCTCAATTTAAAGTAAAATGGCAGGACCTGTAATCTAAGAGAATGGTGAGGCAGAGAACAGCAAGTACTTTCATTGGCATGTTATTGCTTGCCTCTAAGAATTGAAGAATGGAATTGGCAACTGCAAGAGACTCAATATCGAGCTGCAACGTACACAGTGAAGTGTATTTCATGGTGACCAGTGTTTTGCGATGCATGCTCGACAGGTGCTTTGCGATGCACGGCCAATTTCATTTGAACTATGGTGATGAGAATACACAGGCTACTGCAGAAGCCCGATGCGAATAAATTCATCACCATTGTTCCATGGAATTCAGTTCTAAGATCCTAGTCACCATATTTATTTCTTTGTATCAGTGAATTGGAGATACAATGAACAGGAGCTGCTGGTATCTTGAGCGAAATACAAAGTGCTTGAGGAACAGCAGTCCAGGTAGCATCTGTGGAGGTAAAGGATAGCTGACACTTTGGGTCTGGAACCTTCCTACCCCCCCCCCCCCCCCAATATAAAAACATATCCAGGTGCTCCAATGTAATGAACCAATAGATAACTTTTTTGGGGCATCATGGCAGAATATAGATTTCTGTTCACAATTCCCCTATCTACTAATCACTTTGTTGCAGATATAATTTGTATTGTATTCCTCTTGGAATATATTAAACCAGAATCATGTCACCCAGTACAAAAGCAAAATGCATAAATTTAAAAGATACCATAGATTGAATTGTATATCAAGATCTTGTAAAGACAGTGCCTCAAACTTTGGGATTTTGTCAGGACGAGATACTTGAAAGGTTGTACATTTCATTCCAGGATTTTGTCTTTCTTATTTTGGCCATTTTGCAGTGTTGATGGTATTGGAGGCGTGGGTTCGAATCCCACTTCTGACACCATGTAATGATTCGACTCGAACACACATTAAGATACAACACATGTTTATTAAATCACTTACAGCATGGATCTGCATACGTTACAGCTCCGAGCTACTACTGCTACTAATCAACGTAGGCAGGCTCTCGATACTATAAAGCACATACTTGGCGGAGCTACTACTAACAAAGACTATAATTCGCTAGTATGAATTAGCCAATCTACACCCTCCATAATGTTTGGGTCAAGGACACACCATTTATATATTTGCCTCTGTACTCCATGTGGTTAAAGTGCACATTGTCAGATTTTAATAAAGGCCATTTTTATACATTTTGGCTTCACCATGTAGAAATTACAGCAGTGTATATACATAGTCTCCCCATTTCAGGACACCATAGAAACATAGAAACATAGAAACATAGAAAAATAGAAACATAGAAACATAGAAAATGCTTGAGACACAGCAATGTCATGTAAATGAAAGTAGTCATGTTTACTATTTTGTTGAATATCCTTTGCATGCAATGACTGCTTGAAGTCTGCGATTCATGGACATCCCCAGTTACTGGGTGTCTTCTCTGGTGATTCTCTGCTTGGCCTGTATTGCAGCCATCTTTAGCTTATGCTCGTTTTGGGGGCTAGTCCCCTTCAGTTTTCTCTTCAGCATATAAAAGGCATGCTCAATTGGGTTTGAGATCGGGTGATTGACTTGGCCATTCAAGAATTCACCATGTTTTAAGTTTGAAAAACTCCTTTGTTGCTTTAGCAGTATGTTTGAAATCATTGTCTTGCTGTAGAATGAACCGCCGGCCTATGAGTTTTGAGGCATTTGCTTTTTAAATGTGCACAAGCCAGTTGCCTGCAGAGTTCAATGTGGAGAAACGTACATAGATACATTTAGACAATTTAGACAAATAGATACATAAACAATTGGTGCAGGAGTAGGCCATTCGTCCCTTCGAGCCAGCACCGCTATTCAATATGATCATGGCTGATCACCCACAATCACAGTCAGTACCCCATTCCTGCCTTCTCCCCGTACCCCTTGACGAAACCCACAAGGTCAGAGGGGTTGCGTGCAAAACTCCACACAGACCACACCCAAGATCAGGATTGAATCCATGTCTCTGGTGCTGTTAGGGAGTAGCTCTACCTGTGTATCATTGCGCTGGACTCTTGCTGTGTACTGAAGAGCAGGATAATTTTTAGAGAGCAAAAGAAAGCAACCAGGTGCTCCGGTTTCCTCCCACATCCCAAAGACGAGTGTGTTTGTAGGTTAGTTGGCCTCTGGTGTGTAGGGAGTGGATGTAAAAGTGGGTTAACATAGCAATAGTGTGAACTGGAGATCAATGGTCAGTATGGACTCAGTGGCCCATACGACCTGTTTCCGTGCTCTATCTCTTTTTTTTAAAGAGCCCTGGAAGCCTGGCACACCAGTTATGGTACATGGCTTTTATTCAAAGTATCACTACTTAAAGATTTCAAACCAAAACAGTTGTGAAACATCCACTTAAGATGCTGCATTTTTCATGATTGTCGTTTCCGTTCACCGACTGTGACTCCAGGGTGGAAATTAAGGAAATATGTTAATAGTAGGAGTTAGGGTTGGCAGTTAGTGGTTTGCTCCGGGACCTGGTCGGGAATTGATGTGGGTGATGTGAGGTGGTCTTCTTTGATTTGAGCTCAGGCATGATTAGCAGGGAGAATGAGATTTTCCTACTGTAATTCTTTGAAATCATGCGAGGTAAGCAGCAAGGAATCCGTGCGCTTGTGAGTGATGTTCGCTGAGTGGAGTAGCTCGAGGGAAAGCCACATGGGGCCCTTGATTCATCTTAATTCAGGCAGCAACCTTGACTGGCTTTGACTATATAACTTCAGAGTGAGGTGGAGCTGTGAAATGCAACACATCTAAATATTAAACTAATCACTACTTCTTGGCCAGGAAAGTGCTTTTCCATGCATTCATACGAATAAAATGAAACAGAGTCCATAGGAATACAGGTTAAACCATGTACTCCTTTTAACGCTCGATTACACATCTAACGAAGCTTTAACTGCTCACTTTCTTAACTCTCTACATTCCTCTGCTTTTCACGTCTGCAGCGAGACACTCAGTTATGAAGGGTAGCAGAAAAGTTGTTAGGATTCCACAGGGTTTATTAATTAATGACTTCTTGAGCATTTGTAGGACAATAATTAATTATCTTGTTGCTAAGCAGCTTTTGGTTTCTGAACAGTATGCACTTGCTATGAACGTCTTTATGTAGGCTTGCTTCTACTTTGCAGTATTGCGAGTCAAATAAATATTGAGTGAAACTGTTGAAATGCATGGATATTTCATCTTGATCGTTATATTTCTCACATCATTGTTCTCTATTGTTAAGTGCAATTACTTGGGTAAGATTTCAGAAGCTTGTTGGACTAAATACCCAAATTGATTTCTTCAGCAAATGAGGAGACATCAAAACAATTTTTGGAACATAAAACAGTACAGCATAAAAACAGACCCCTTGGCCCACGATGTCTGTTCCTAACATGATGCCAAGACCTTATCTGCCTGCATATAACCCATATCCCTCCATTCCCGGCATATCTATATGGCTATCCAAAGGTCTTTTAAATGCCACTAACTTATCTTATTCAACCACTACTTTGGCAGTGTGTTCCAGACACTCACCTCTGTAAAACTCTAAGCCTCCCCCCACCTTATAGCTATACCCTCTAGTATTTGATTTTTCCATCTTGGGGAAAAGATTCTGACTGTCGACCCTATCTCGGCCTCTCGTTATGTTATATACTTCTATCTGATCAATCTTGTGTTTAATGGGTAGTTACAAATGGATTGTAACACTGTCTAGAGAGACAGAGCATGGAAATTACCTACCAAGCCCATGCTTATAATACCATAATTTACACTAATCCAACATTCACCCAATTTTTAACCCCCCCCTAGATTTAACATTCACCTACATCTTGTGGTGATTTATAGTGGCCTATTAACCCACCAATCTGCAGATCTTTGGTACGTAGAAGGAACTAGTGCACCCTGAGGAAAACCACTCTCTAGTAGGGAGAATGTGCAAACTCGACACAGACAGCATTGAAAGTCAGGATTGAACCCAGGTCTTTGCTGCTGTGAGGAAGCTACTCTACTAGCTGCAGCACTGTAGATTCCTTACCGTGAGTGCTAAGAATTAGATGATTGTATTCGGATTCCTCAAACATAATTACTGAATAAATGAGTGTTTTGATGCTTGTAATGTATGTGGACTTGGAAGCCATGGTGCTGCAGCAGCATCTCAGCATCCATGTCAACTGCAGGTAAACTCACCAATCTGACAGTTGACAATGTTAATTATTATTGACCTCATCAAACTGATTGTTCTTAAATTCTGTACACAGTGAGCTAGTATTTCTGCAAATAACCTTGCTCTTCAATACTGCTCGCCGTATGCATGACATTACACATTTGTTAAAGTATTGTGTTCTGTAGCAACCAGGCAGAAGTGCATATTTAATGTCACCGTTTTAGTATCAAGAATGGTATTTTCTTTATAGTTGGACATGCTGTATTTTCTTCACAATTCACCAGGCTGGTGCATCGTAGTGGCTGCTATTTGTATACTTTGTTTATGCAAGGAAAGAATCTCACTGTGCCTAGTCACATGTGACAATAAAGTATTCCTATTCCTATTCCCATCTGTTAAACCTGAGAGCCTGTGTAAGTGAAGTGATTCCAAGGGTTATCTCATGTCATACCAGGATGACCACAGAGATCAGCGTTTTGAGAGCAGCCGAAGAAGAATTGAAGAGCCCATTGTTGTTTCATACAGGAGGACATCATTGGGACCACGTCTGCTTTATTGATAAAGAGTCGGTCAATAAAGAGCTACCCACCTAATCCCACCTTCCAGTGCGAAGTATTTTCAAACAACTAGGGAAGAGTTGTAGGTTCTGCCATTTCGATCTCCAAAAACGATTCTGTTGAGAGTAGGAACATGATACCACTGGGTATTGAATCCATGTTTTTGCTCAAATCACTGAATAATACAGTAAAGAAAATGATTTAGTTCATCACGTCTTATAGATTCTTTGAAGGAGCATTCCAAAAAGTCTTGCTGCTTGTTCCCTATGGCCTGGCATATTTTATGGTTTCAGGTTATCCAGTTCATTTGAATTTTGAAAATTCTTTTGAAACTTTGACATTTCCAGTGGGGACCCTTCAACTGAGTCCAGATTAACCTGAATTGTCATCTGTCCATTTCCATCCATAGATGCTGCATGACCTGCTGATTTCCATCAGCAGGAGGAATAGTGAAAGGCCTAGGCAGAATGGATGTGGAGAGATGTTTCAAGTAGTGGGAGAATCTAAGATCAGAGGGCGCACCCTCAGAATAGAAGGACATACCTTTAGAATGGAGATGAGGGGGAATTTCTTTAGCCAGAGGTAGGTGAATCAGTGGAATTCATTGTCACAGACAACTGTGGAGGCCATCATTAATGACTTTAAAAGATTGATTGATATGTTCTTGATTAGTAAGGGCGTCAAAGGTTATGGGGAGAAGATAGGAAAATTAGGTTTAGAAGGAAAAATTGATCAGATGACGGAGCAAACTCGATGGGTCGAATGGCCTAATTCTGCTCCTATGTCTTATGGTCCAGCAAATTGGTTGTTTATTCTAAATTCCAGCATCTGCAGTTTCTTGTGTCTTCCTTTTGAAAGTTTCTGTGATGTCCAGGATGCCCAAAAGCATCAGCAATCAATAAAGAACGTTGCTAAAGTCTATTATAATTAATGCCATTGTCAGCCCATGTATATCTGTATATCTATATATATCTGTATTAATACTATTATCACTATTATCACTATATATCTGTATTCATAATATTTTCTATATATAGTACACTATATAATGATATATTAAGAGATCTGAGCCCATACACTGACTCTTTGATAGAGTTCCACATTTCTTCTGATTCACATTGCTCTGGATTGTTTATTCTTTCATTTACTTATCCAATTCCCATTTGGAAATTATCTTTGCATCAGCTTCAATCGTTAATTCATGCATTGCATTCCAGATCACGATAATTTACTGTGTGAAGAAAAAAAAAAATCTCCTCATGTTGCCTCTGGTTCATCTGGCACATACTCTCTGTATTGTTTGGTTCCTGGTACTGTGATGTCCTTTATAAAGTTATGCTTACAAAGACGCTTACATTTTAACCATTCCTATAAATCTTTTCTATATATTTATCAATCAATCTATTTAAATGTGAGATTTCTGTAGTCACCTCAATGTAAGGATGGTTTTAAATAATATAGTGATTTGAAGATATAATAACACAACCTATGCCAGCCATGGTAATACCACAGGTCGCTCCTGAGTACCTCCACTGGTATGTGTGAGTGTTCTGGAAGTGGTACTTTGTGATCACATTTTCAACAGAAGTTCCTTTGTGATCCTTGGTATGAATTGTGAAGCCAGACCAAGGAATTAAGATGGGAGGGGAAAGAGGAGTTATGAGCGCAGGTCCAAGTGGGGCACATGGAGGAAGAAGTGTTGGGCAGAGTGAGGATAAGGCAACCGTGAGATCCTGCATGCCTTGGGGGACCGAGCGCACGTTTTCGGTGAAATGGTTGGCGAGTCTACGCTTGGTCTCACCGATGGAAAGGAGTACTCATCGGCATCACCGAATGCAGTAGATGAGTTTAGAGGAGGAGCTGATAGACCTCCCGGTTACTAAGCATTTTAACTCCCCTTCCCATTCCCACACTGTCCTGAGCCTCCTTCATCACCAGAGTGAGGCCACACGCACACTGGAGGAACAGCACCTCGTATTCTGTTTGGGTAGCTTACAACCTAATGGTATGAACTTAGAATTCTCAATTTTAGGTAACTAACCTACAAGCAATCCTCCACTTCCCTTTTTTTGCCCCATTTGGACTCGCACCCATTTCTCCTCTTCTCTTTCCCCACCCCCTCTGCCCAAATTCCTTTATCTGGCTTCATAATTCACAATTCTTCTATCCTTATTTCACAGCTTTTGCCTTTTCATCTCTGACATTTGTCCAACTATCTCCCAATCAAAAACCTTCCTTACCTGTATCCATCTATCATTCGCCAGGCTTTGGCCTGCCCTTCCACTCTTCCAGCTTTTTTGCATCCCCACTTCCCCCTCCCCACAATCTATCTGAAGAAAGGTCCTGACCCAAAACATCACCTAATCATGTTCTCCAGAGGGATTGGTCTGGATTTTGGGGGAGGGTACGTAATTGGTGCAAGGCAGATTATAATGTCATTAGGCAGGAGCTCGAGGGTAGACTGGGAGCAGTTGTTATTGGGTAGGTCCACACATGACGTGGCAGTCATTTAAAGGCCAGTTGATCAAAACGCAGGATCAGCATGTTGTGGTATGGAGAAGGGATAAGCACAGCAATGCAAGGGAACCGCGGATGACCAAGCAGGTTGTAAACTTGGTCAGGAAGAAAAAAGAAGCATATGTCAGGTTTAAGAAGGCTTTTAAAAGACTTTTTAAATGCACGTTAACAATAAGAGGGTCAGCAGGACAGGGCCATTCAAAGATAAAGGAGGGAATTTATGCTTGGAGCTGGAGAAGGTAGGTGATGTGCCAAATGTGTACTTTGCAACTGTATTCATTGAGCAGAAGGACTTGTGTGAAGAATATACATATGCTAGGACAGTTTGAGATCGAGAAGGAAGAGGTGCTGAGGCTCTGTGGTAGGGAATGCTTCAAGATAGGATTTCTTTCCGATTTGGAAGAGAATGTACTACTTGGGGATTGCCAGCACGGCTTTGTATGCAGCTGGTTGCGTCTTACTAAAATGATTTCGTTTTTTGAGTAGTTTGAAGAAGGAGATTGATGGAGGTTGGGTATTGGATGTTGCTTACATGAATTTTCGCAGGGTTTTTGATAAGGTCTCTCAGGTAGGCTGATCCAGAAGATGTACGGGATTCATGATGACTTGGTTGTATGGATTCAGAATCTGCCTATTCTTACAAAACAGCAGGTTGTGGTGGAAGGTAGGTATTCTGGCTGGGGAGCTGTGAGCAGTGTTGTTCCGCAGGGATGTGTGCTGGGACCTCTGCTGTTTATGACCTAGATGTAAATGAACCCACTCACCACCACCTTCCTCCCCCCCCCCCTCCCCCTCCACCACACAACAGCCAAGCATACAACTCATGACCATCCTGTGGCAACATTTGTGGGTTCCCCATTGACCTCATCATTCACTTAAGAACCCACAAAACTGAAGTGGATGTAGATCATTTGAGTTACTTGTGATCCCAGCATCATTAATATCTCAGAGGGCTATACAGTGAGTTCAGTGTTTTTAAAAGTGCAGTCACAGTTGCAGAGAGCACAGTAACCAAGCTCTCACAACCAACAGTGTGGTAATGGTCAGACAATTTGCCTTCGGTCATATTGGTTGAGGAATAAATCTTGGGCAGAATGCTTGGATGAGCTCCAAATTAAACTAATTGACTCTTTTGTCCACCTGAGCAGCTGGAGTATTGGTTTAACTTGAAAGTTAACTGCTCTGATAGCACTCCCTCTGCGCTGCAGCTAGGTTATGCACTCCAAGGATTGTAGCTTGGGTGCTGAACTCTCCTACATAGGTAAAGATGCCACTCCAGTGTAACACTTGGCTGTTGCCAATATGTTAATGATTTGGAAAAGTTAGTTCATTGAAGGGAATCAACAGGAAAGGAATGAAATGTTTTAATGGTAAATATTCAGTGCATGGTGTAGATAAGAATATTTAAGAAATGCAAAACTTACAATGAATGCGTATCAAGCCCATGTCCTTTCTCTCTCAACAGTGAAACCATTAATTCTAAAGCAAACACTTATTGAGCAGTGTGCTGTGTTCCAACTTATTGAGTGTGTGCTGTGTACCAACCCCACCACATCTACCCCAGTCATTGTAGTTTTGAAATAAATCAGTAAAAGGTAAGCCCAAATGTATTCACATCATAAACTATCAGTATTTTGGCAGGCTCTGCACTTTCTCACATCTAAAAATATATACAGATCCTGTCTAACCTGTGAAGTGCAATGCAGTAAATATATAGGCATCTAAAAATACCAGTGGCCATTGATCTGATCTCCACAAAAGCTTCTTTTTTTTTTTACCTACTCCATTTCTGTGCTGTCTTTGGCAATGCCCAAAAATGATTATTTGTGTTTGGTACAAAACTGTCCTCTCACACTTTCCAGAGCAGTGTTTAGAGCTGTTACAACTGTGGAAGTGTGAGAACAAAATTTATGATCTGTAAATATGAAATTGTTTGAACACAGAACACTACATCCATGTTTAAGAATTGCAAACAGTGAAATATAGTGAATTTAGCTCATTCCAAGTAACAAAAGATTGAAAGATTTTTCAATATCAGCATCTTTGTTCAGGATGGTTCCAGCATTGTTCAATCAATATAGGATGTGACACCAAATAATGGCTGCAGTTTACTCAATGCATAGGATATCTGTTTATAGACTTAAAAAATAAGAATTGCACCTATTTACTGCCTTTCATAGCATTGGGAGATCTCCAAGTTCTTCAGCGCCAGCGACAATTTATGAAGTGTGGTCATCGTTGTAATTTAGGAAATATGGCAGCCAATTTATACAATACAGCTCTCTCGAAAACAAAGTGATGATCAGTTTTTGTTTTAGAATTGATTAAAGAATCGACTAAATATTGGCCAGAACACCAAGGACACCTCTCTTAAAATCATGGTATCTGTTGTGTCTACCTGAGAAGATAGATAACCCTCAATGTAAGCACTCAAGCAAAATGTAACGGTATAAAAAATCCTCTTGTTACTCTTAGCCAAGCTAGAATAGTGATTTAGTTGGCATTGAGTAACATTTTTGTGAGCAATTTATTTCCTTGGACAGTCATTTATTCTAAATAATAGGGATAAAGGAATGAGAGTTAAATAGTTATTAATTCTCAACCCAGAAAGCTCACAACACTTGAACACTTGATTTCAAGGTGAACTCTATCAGCTTCTCATTGTTAGTCTCCCTCATGTACGTCAGTCTAGATTCTGTATTCTACCAAGTTCTAAAGCTTCTATTCTACCAGACTTCAAATGAAGATTTGAAGTCTGGCAATGGTTCCCAAAGAGCACAGGAAAGTGTTGGGTGCTTATGGCGTAGCGTGAATCAGTTTGTTTACATTGTTGAACTTAGCCAGTGCTGAAGTCGGCCTGTTTGCAGCTGCATGAAAGTGCTTTAAGTTGAGACTCCTTTCATAGCTTTGCTTTGGCTAATTGCATGTTCATTATAATAATTTGCACAATTTCACATTTGGACCCATTTCCTGAGGCCATTTTTGTGCCCTGATCTTTGGGCCATGATGAACAATTTGCCAGGCATTGCATTTGTGTGGGAACATAACTTCAAGACTTTAGCATTTGGACCCGTGGACTGCAATTGACGTGACACTACTGTCATTATGTGATCTTGATCAGGGAAAGGGGCTGAGAATAGCTACTATAACGGAAGCTGCTTTTGTCTGAGAGGAAGCCTCCGACAATCAGCGCCATAAAAACAATCATCAGGATTCTATTTTCGTTTGCTTTTCAAATTTACAAATGTGCCAATTGCTGCGATACATTGCTTGTAAAATATAACAGAAAGCAGGTTAAAAAAAGCTGCCACGGTGTTTAACTTTATGTAAAAATAAACTTTGGCATCTTAATATGCTAAGTGATGTCATAGTTTCAATGATAGGTTATAAAGTTAAATTACTAGTCCAGATCTTTGGACAACTTTATTTCTATAGAAGCAAAGGGACAGTGTTTTTAAAAACATTGGATGGCTGAATTGAAGGAAGCTCTGCCTGTATTATGGTGCAAACATTTTTCAAAATTCTGCTTCCCATTTTCTCTCTAAAGGTACTGGCTGTTGCTGAGATGTAGCGAAGCTAGCAGGTCAGGCAGTTTAGAAGGGTTTCTGAACTCATTATCACAGGCAGGATTGTGGCTGGGTTTATTTTCACCGAGTTCATTTACGTGTATTTGTCTTGTCATAGACTAATAATAAGCTCCGGTATAAAGTGGTAAATATTGATTCTCAGCTGCTGAGATCAATTAGTACAGCATTGGGCTGCAATTTAACTATATAATTTGCTTGATATAATGCTACAGTGCTTTTGACTCAACAGGCTGACTGGGAATCTTTTGAAGACTTCAACCATGTAACTAAAACGTAGAAGTTCCCCCACTTTGTGGTAAACGTACTGCAATGCTTTATGATTCTAATAACACTAGCCTACAGGCAGCATATAGGATCTAAACCACCATGGCTGAGTAGCTGGGCATTTGATAATCCTTAAAACCGGAATGTTTCAATGGCATCAATGATCTGCTCAGCTATGGTGGTTAAGAGTCTATCTGCTGTCTGCAAGCTAGCTTTATTCGTATCCTAAATTTAAGTTAAATCTATGAAATGTAAGAGCGAATTGTCCTCTCATATTTTGAAGCATGAAGCAGGCATTGTTAAAGGGTGGGATCCTCTGTAGAGAAACTGCATGAAGTACCATGGAGCCATGCTGGTAATGCAAGCATCACTGGTACTCTCCACCAAGTGGCTCGCAGATCCATGGCTTCATTATCACTGCAGTATTAGTATGGATGGTGGTTGGGCTACATGCAGGAAAAATGTATCTGTCAATTTTTTTCCTGGGTTAACAAAGTTGTGTCTACTAAATTCTAATTTAATGGGGCACCATAGAGACACAGCTAGGAGAGCTGCTGCCACACAGCACCAGAGACCTGGGTTCAATCCTGACCTTGGGTGCTATCTGTGTGGAGTTTGCACATCCAACCTGTCATCATGTGGGTTTCCCTCTGAAGCTCTTGTTTCATAAGATCATAAGTGATCATAAGAATGAGGCCATTCAGCCCATCATGTCTACTCCGCCATTTAATCACGGGAGATCTATCTCTCCCTCCTAACCCCATTCTCCTGCCTTTACTGTGAAGGTAGGAGAGAAGCAGCAGCCAGAAGCAGCGAGAGCTGGTATTGGCTGGAAGTAGGTGAGTCAGGGGGAAAGACTGAAGATTGGCTGATAGGTAAGCTCTAGGGAGTTTTTCAGTGTTACTTTTCAGTCGCGGTTGGTTTAAAAACCGGGCGGGACCAGCCGAGAACACATACCTTCAAGGTCGGCAGCAGATGAAGGAGTGCAGGGATTGGCTGAGGAATTTAATTCTCAAATTGGTAAATTGGCAAATTAGGCAATTAATCTGCCAATATAAGCAAGGTTTGCTCCTGGTCAGCGGCCTTGTCGAGGGAAGTGCCTTGTGAGTAAAGTGCGAGTCTATGGCTCAAGAGTCTTCGGCGAGGAGGCTGGGGAAAGGAGACTACACTTGATCAAAACTACACTTGTCCACTGAATGGCAGGCATGTTGGTGCAGTGCGTTTGCTGCAGGATGTGGGAAGTCAGGTACACGGCTGGAGCTTCTGGAAACTACACCTGCAGAAATTGTGTCCAGGTGCAGCGCCTGAATGAACATGTTGGGGAACTGGAGAAGCAGTTGGATGACCTCCGGGCCATCCGGGAAAACGAGAGTTCTGTGAACAGGAACTTCAGTGAGGTTGTCACGCCAAGGGTACAGGAAGAGCGAAGGTGGGTGACAGGGAGAAAGAGGAGTAACCATGGAGTGCCAGAGACCCTAGTGGCTGTGCCAAATGAAAACCTGGATACACCCTTTTGGGAGCTGTCGGGGCAGACGACACTTCCAGTCCAAGCAATATTCAAGGGTATACGTCCTATCAAAAACTCAGACAGGTGGATAGAGGGGGTGGGGTAGATCTGTTAGTGAGGAATCAAATTCAGGCCCTTGTGAGGGGTGCCATAGAATCAGGAGATATAGAGTCAGTATGGATCGAGCTGAGGAATTTATGGGTAAAAAGGCCCAAATGGGAGTTATCTACAGGTCCCCAAACAGTAGCCTGGACACACACAGGTAATGCTACGATTGTTATGGGAGATTTTAACCTGCAGGTAGACTGGGAAAATCAGATTGGTATTGGACCCCAAGAAAGGGAGTTTGTGGAGTGCCTCCATGATGGATTCTTAGAGCAGCTTGTACTAGAGCCTACCAGGGATAAGGCAATTCTGGATTTAGTGTTGTGTAATGAACCAGATTTGATAAGGGAACTTGAGGTACAGGAGCTATTTGGAGGTAGTGACCATTTATTATGATGCATTTTAAATTACAATTTGAGAGGGAGATGGGAAAATCAGAAATGTCAGTATTTCAATTGAACAAAGGAGCCATGAGGGAGGAGCTGGCCAAAGTTGACTGGAAAGATACCCGAGCAGGGATGACAGTGGAATTTCTGTGGAATGGCAGGTATTTCTGGGATTAATTCAGAAGGTGCAGGATCAGTTCATTCCAAAGAGGAAGAAAGATTCCAAGGGGAGTAAGGGGAAACCGTAGATGACAAGGGAAGTCAGGGACAGTATAAGAATAAAAGAGAAGAAGCATAATACAGCAAAGATGAGCGGGAAGCCAGAGGATTGGGAAACTTTTAAAGAGCAACAAAAGATAAATAAAAAGGCAATACAGGGAGAAAGGATGAGGTACGAGAATATAAAGGAGGATAGTAAAATCTTCTCTAGGTATGTGGAGGAAAAAAATAGTTAAGACCAAAGTTGGACCCTTGAAGACTGAAACAGGTGAGTTTATTATGGGGAACAATGAAATGGCAGACGAGTTGAACAAGTACTTCACTAATGAAGACACAATCTCCCTGATGTACTAGTGGCTAGAGGATCTAGGGTGACGGAGGAACTGAAGGAAATTCACATTAGGCAGGAAATGGTGTTGCGTAGACTGATGGGACTGAAGGCTGATAAATCCCCAGGGCCTGATGGTCTGCATCCCAGGGTACTTAAGGAAGTGGCTCTAGAAATCGTGAACGATTGGTGATCATTTTCCAATGTTCTATAGATTCAGGATCAGTTCCTGTGGATTGTCTGTAACTAATGTTATCCCACTTTTTAAGAAAGGCAGGAGAGAGAAAACAGGGAATTATAGACCAGTTAGCCTGACATCGGTGGTGGGGAAAATGCTGCAGTCAGTTATTAAAGATGAAATTGCGGCACATTTGGATAGCAGTAACAGGATCAGTCAGAGTCATCATGGATTTATGAAGGGGGAATCATGCTTGACTAATCCTCTGGAATTTTTTGAGGACGTAACTTGGAAAATGGACAAGGGAGAGCCAGTGGATGTAGTGCACCTGGACTTTCAGAAAGTGTTTGATAAGGTCCCACATAGGAGATTAGTGGCCAAAATTAGAGCACATGGTATTGGGGGGTAGGGTACTGAAATGAATAGAAAATTGGCTGGCTGACAGGAAACAAACTGTGAGGAGGATGCTATGAGAATGCAGGGTGACTTAGACAGGTTGGGTAAGTAGGCAGATGCATGGCAGATGCAGTTTAACGTGGATAAATGTGAGGTTATCCACTTTTGTAGCAAAAACAGGAAGGCAGATTATTATATAAATAGTGTCAAGTTGGAAAAGGGGAAGTACAACGGGATCTGGGGGGGGTCCTTGTTCATCAGTCACTGAAAGGAAGCATGCAGGTCCAGCAGGCAGAGAAGAAAGCGAATGGCATGTTGAAATTGACTTGATGATGCTTTGAACAAAAAATAAACAATTAGCAATTGCTATTATTTTCAATCTTTTATTTTGAGTGATAGCAGGTATGAGAATTGGGAGCAAAGTTGGGAAGAATGAGAAGTGATTTGATTCGGAAATTTGAGAAAGTAGCTTTTGAGAGGATGTTACCCTTCATGGATTAATCCAGAGCTAGGGGGCCGGACTACAGAATAATTTAAGATGGAGATAAGAAAGAATTACAGGCAGTTCTGCTGTAGCGCGTGTCTCCATAATACAAATTGGATATAACATGAGTGATGAATTAGGGAACAATATTTGCATTATGTGGGCTCTATTGGTTATAATGTGATTTTGATTGGAATCTAGAGAACCACTTAAAAGTTACGTTGGAAATTAACAAGCAGAAAAGTAACTATCTTAGATTTAAACAATATAGGGGAAAAACTAGTTCAAAGTAGTTATCCCCTCAGTAATAATTGCCATTGTCTCTTAAGAATACAGATGCTACTCTAACTGTGGGGGGTGGCCATTTGAAATTGATGTAAGATCAGATCAGCCACAATTTTATGAAATATAGGATCATTGAGGGGCTGAACGGCTTACTGTTGATCGTATTTCTTCCATTGTTCTTGTGATCCTGAAGACATCTTGTCCATGCTTTCAAAGGACCCAAAACATCAGCGACGCAATGATTTTTGTGGCAATATTAGAAAACATGTTTTATTTGGATAATGCTCCAATGAGCAAAATATTTCCTAAAACAAACGATGGACAGGATTCTAGACGTGTGTGTGATGATATTCAGCGCAATATGGGACTGCAATGTAGAAAATGTGTTAATCAGTTTAGGATGTGGTTGAAAATTGTTGATGTCTTGTTGGTGTAAGTGGAATGAATGTTATCAGTTTGTTTAACTAATTGAATCCTTGTTTAACATACCAACTGAAGTAATGCAGAATAGATTTCTCGCGTTTCGGCCTTTGACCTTTGTTGAGATCACTCTGGTTCCATGCTGCATGTTGTTATAAGTGCAAAATTAACTGGATTTCCAATAGCTTATAATTCATTCGTGAATATCTATGCATATCACTAACTTGATTGAGTTTTTGAGGAGATGCTGAAGGTGATTAATGATAGGGCAATGGGTGATATCTTTGTGGATTTTAGAAAGACAATTGAAGTCCCTCATGGTAGGTTTATTCAGAATATGAAGGTACAATTGGTGACTTGATAGTTTGTATTTAGAACTGGCTTAACCATAGAAGATAGAGGGCAGTGGAAGGGTTTTATTCTGATTAGAAGTTTGTTCCGTAGGGATCGGTGCTAGGATCTTTTGTTTGTGAAATATATAAACTGATATGTAAATTGCGATGGGTTGGGAGGTAAGTTTGCAGAGACCAAAATTGGATCATAAGTTTTTAGACAATACCAAAATTTGTGGAGTAGTGGACAATGAGGAAAGCTGTCAAAAAACAGAACAGGATTTAAATCGGTTACAAATATAGGCAGAGAAATGGCAGATGGAGTTTAATCCGAGCAAGTGTGAGGTGTTGCACTGTGAGAGTTTGAATGTAAGGGGGAAGTATGAAGTTAACGGCCAGACTCTTTGTAGCACTGATATATTGAGGGATTTTAGGGTTTGAATCGCTGGCTCCCTGAAAGTGGCAGAGTAGTAAAGAAGGCTTTATGGTATGCTTGCTTCAGTCAGTCGAGGCATTGAGTATAAGAGGCAGGAAGTTATTTTGCAGCTTAACACAATTTTAGCTAGGAGTTGTGATTTGGAGTATAATATGTAGATTTGGTTGCTCCATTACATGAAGAATGTGGAGGCTTTGGAGAGGTTTTGTGTTCATGCTGGGATTGATTTTAGTTTGTTGGAGTTTGGTTTCAATATTGAAAGTTCAGAATACTGAAGCAGGATTTGAATCCTCCATCTAAATATTAAATGTAGCTTCAAACTGTTTACGGGTAAGTACATTATTCACAACAACCCTCCCATCACATGGTAACAATAAAACAGAGAGTCATTATATTGAATGGATTTTAGTACAGGGAGTGGAGAGGGATTGATGACTTTTTTAAAAGTTTGATTGTAATTTAATTTTACAATTCTTAATTGGTTTGTTTATTATAGAGATCATCTGACACAGACATGCAATGCTGTGTAGGTTGCTATCTGGCCATCGCAGAGCTGTTATCCATGCTATATTGGTATGAACGTAGAATTTATAGTCTGGCTGGATGCTTCAGTACCATGAGATCATGCAACAAATCTGAATCACTGAAGTGAGAGGAGAAAGATTTAAAAGAGACTTGAGGGGCAGTTTCCTCACACACAGGGTGGTGGGAATATGGAGTGAGCTGTTGAAATAGGTACAAATGTGACATTTAAGATTCATTTAGACAGGCACCTAGATGGGAAAGGAGGGGGGCTTGGTCAGGCAGCATCTCTGGAAGACATGGAGAAGTAACATGTTGGATACGGGTTCTTTCTTCAGACCACTAAAGAAGATCACAACTTCAGGCCACTAAAATAATTATTTGTTCTGAACTGAAGTCATGGCAGATTACGCTGTTTTTATTGTAGACAGTCTGCAGCCAGTTGCAGCAGATTCAGACCCAGTACAATTAGTGCAAGCCTACAATGTGTCTTCCATCCTTGGGCAAATTCTCACACTGGAAGAACCTGAAGAAAAGTATCATTATTGCTATATAAAATTTGATATTTTGAAGTTTGCTATTTCAGGCTATTGATGTGGGACTGTAACGAGCTAGCTCCTTGTATAATTTGTGATGAAGGATGCCATATTGGAAAATTGCTAGTTTGAGGAATGTTACATTACTTGGGGTTTCCACAGATGCCACAACATTGTATCTGTCTCTTTTACTGGGCTTATTTTGTTTTGAAGTGGCCAAAATTAAATTTAATAACACATTTCCTGTTCTAAACATAGGGGTGACAACGCTTGGGATTTTACTCTCCATGTGTTTTTGAATTGTTTAATTCATATATATTTTTATTTTGAATGTTCACTTAACTAATAGCACACTGGCTGGGTAATACAATAATTTAAAATGTACAAATGTAACTGCATCATTTATTCTGTCATCTGCAACTAATCTTGATGTTTTAGAGGACCTCCTGATACTGGAGCAGTTGACTTTATTTTTAATTGTACCCTACACAGCTAGTTTAAATGTGATGTTCTGTTACTTTTATCCATTACCACTAAACATTAATTTATCTCACTAGTCTCGATTGTCTGTTTTTTTCCTCGCCATCTCACTTGAAGATGGTATCCAATTCTTTCGATGTCTGTAATCCTCAAGCTGTTTGTACTTGTAAAATCAGGCAGTGAGCATGGTTGTAGGTGGACCAGTAGCTAAATCTGATTCTTTCCTATCTTGACGTTGACACACACAAATGTTCTAAACATGGATGCTGTCTTGATTGACTTCTTTATCACCTGCCCCTTCTCATTCCATTGAGACTAAAGCCAGCTATAATGACTGTGTTACTATCTGGGCAAAATCAAGATTGAGTGTATTGTGGTTCAACATAACACTTAGCAATTAATTGCATTATTAAAGCATCAGAGGAACCTGCAACTTCTCATCTTGATTCAGTTTTATTCATGATCTGCAGTTTCATTTGTTTCAATGGATTGCACACTTATCTCTGAGTTGGGAAACTGGGTTATGCCTCAAGCCTAATATACCATATTTCCCGACAATGAAGACGCTATTTGTCTACCCAAAAATAAGGCACGAAAATTTACCTGCGTCTTGGAGGCCGAAGGTTAGGTTGTTAGCCAAGATAGATAAACTTGGCTATCCCTCAGTACAGCAACACCGAGAACAATCAAGGGACCAATTGAGGTTACTCGCGCTGACACAGGAGTAAGCTCCACCGACCGCTGACCAGTTATCCATCGCCCGCTGACCTGCTCCGCTCTATGATCTTTGCTCTTGAGTTGGTCCCCTCACTGTCCGGTCTCCGAGCCAGGTCAAAAGTAGGGATAACGAGAATTTCAAAACTAATACCAACTGCTTTTGTGAGCATCTGTTGACAAGGCAGCATCCCCGTGCTGGAAGAAGATGCTGAGGTGGCGGCTGGTTCCGCTGTCGGGTCCCGGCGGCCGCTCGCCGCCACCCTAGCTACTTCCCTCCCCAGCGGTAGTTGGAATTTAAGGATTTGCGGGAAGCGGCTGACATGAGTGAGGCCGGCGAGCGGCAGGGGAGGGTTATTCAGACGGAGAGCACTGCCAGAGGTGAGCGGGCCGGCAGAAGGCGCTGAGGTGGCGGCTGGTTCCGCTGTCCTGTCCCGGCACTTGAGCTACTTCCCTCCCCGGCCACAATGCGGTGTCTCCACACCCGGAGCACCGCGGCAACGGTGAGTGAGTGAGTTGCTGGCATGATCCCCGACCCCATCCTTCTCAACGCTCCTGCGCATGCTGACCCGGGCCAGACGCCCCACACGCTGTGAAAGGAACTCTCCCCCCAATTGGTCCCTTGAACTAGTATTGTTATTCAATAAGGTCACAACTGATTCAACTTGTCCCGGTGTGCTCCCATTTTTCCCACCACTCTCCACCTGCCGTCACCCTCAACTCCCCACCCATTCAGTCATTCAGAATGGAGGATATCTGAAAGCCTTGGGCAAATCGAATTGTTACTTTCTTTATTTTTATATATATTATTTTTTTGAGCGTGAGAAATTCTATGTCCTGCCAGCCTTTTTTCAAAATTTAGCAACTCAAAATGAGGGTGCGTCTTCATTGCCGAGAAATACGGTAATTAAGAGTGGCCGTACAGGGAAGTGCAGATGCTGGAATCTTGAGCAAAACACAAAGTGCCTGAGGACCTCAGTGGTTTAGGCAGCATCTGTGGAGGGAATAGACAGGTCAAGATCCTTCTTCAGCCTGAATTCCTCCAGCATTTTGTGTTATAATCTTCAGTGTAATAGTGGGGGAGTTCTGCATTGTTGTAAAGGGCATCTTAAAATAGAAACAAATACATATTTACACAGTACTTTGCATGATCGCAGGACTGCACAAAGCATTTCATGGCCATGAAGCGCATCTCATGTTCAAAACATGTTCTTTCTGTTTGAAATGTTGATACAAAATGTACATATCTTTATTGCCTCTTAATGAAACTCATTGTTGATCATTTTGTTGGCAAAGAGACTGGAGCAGATAGTTGATACGACTTTCTGAAATTTGTGGGTTTATGTATTGTTAGTTAATATCAAATTCTAGCAGCTTTTTTTCCTTCCACTTCATCAGTCTGTAGAATGATCCAGACCCAAAACGCCAGCTGTCCATTTTCTTCCATAGGCTTTACGCTAGTCAGAATATAAACTCCTGAAGACAGCAGAAACCAAGATCATTTTCCATAGGATTTTTTTTTTTTTTTAATTATTCCAAAGCAGAGGCAGTCTTAAGTTTCCAAGAGACTTCTCCTTGTTAAAAAAAACATTAGCATTGATCATTTACTGGCAGTAAGTAAACTAAAGCAGCCCAAGCTGTTCCTAAAAATGATATTGTTTCCTACACTAAAAACAGAAAATGATGGAAACACTCAGTAGGTCAAGCAGTTTCTGTGGGAAAAACAACAAAGTTAAAATTTCAGGTTGAAGATCCTTCAGAATTCGAGAGATCTGCTGAGAATTGTCACCATTTTCCAGATTTACTTCCTGCAGTCCTGATAAATGACAAGAGAAGAGTTCACCAGTGGGATTTATTGAGAGACTGGTCATAAATGATAGAGGGAAGACATATGTAAGGAAAAGGAAAGATGTCTCATAAGCAGGGGTGTGGAAACTCTCAAAAAACTCAGTCAAGTTTGTAAAACATGATATTCCCTGGATTAAGCAATGCTGACTGAGCCTAATTAGCCTATTCTCTACTAAATGTGACTAAATCTTATCCTTAAGAATCATCTCCAATAGCTTCCCTGTCACGGATGTGAAATTTACCGGCCTATAATTTCCTGGATTATCCCTGTTTCCCTTCTGAAACAAAGGAACAAGATTAGCTATTGTCCAGTCCTGCAGGACCTTGCCAATGGCTAGAAAGTATTCAAAGACATTTGTCTAGGGCAATAAATCTCCTCCCTTCTCTCAATAACCTGGGATAGATTCCATCAGGCCATGGGGACTTACCCATTTTAATGCTCCTCAAGAGAACCAACTTTCTTGATCTCACATTACTCTAGCATATTAGTATACCCCACGTGGATTCACTATCCTCTGTGTCCTTCTCCTTGATGAATATTGATATAAAGTATTTGTTTAGTACTTTGCTTCTAACTCCGTGTAAATTCTCTCTTTTATCCTTTACTGGCCCTGCCATCTCTCTATTTGCCCTCTTGTTTTTAATGAATGTATAAAATACCTTGGGGTTCTCTTTAATCCTACTTGCCAAGGACATTTCATTACCTCATTTGGTCTTCCTAAGCAGATGTGATCACTGATCCTAAAATACCCTCCCACTGAAATACTAATCACCTAGCTTTGTTTCCCAATGCAAGGCCCAGTATGGTCATACCTCTAGTTGAATTATCCAAATACTATTTCATAAATACCTCCTGAATGCACCTAACAAATTCATTCCCATCTAAGCCTCTTGCATTAAGGAAGTTGTAGTTAATATTGTCACTCACTGCAACAACCCTGTTGACATTACATCTTTCCAGAATCTATCTAAACTTTTTTTTTGTCTCCCACTGGCTACTGGGAGGCCTACGGTATAATTCCATCAATGTGATTGGACTTTTCCTATTTTTGAGCTCTACCCATATTTCCTCACTGGACTATCCATCCAGTTTGTCTACTCTGAGTGCAACTGTCACAGTCTCCGGGATTAGTAACGCAACTCCATCAGCTATTATACCTCCCTCTCGATTAATGAGACCCCGGAGCTGCCAGTAATGTCCCTCTGGTAACCAGTCAGGATTCAACTATTCAGTGACATACAGAATCTCTTTAATCTTCCAAGAAAGTAGAGACGCTGGCGGATTTCTTTGTGTTTGCATCTATCTTGCCCATGACGCGTCATCCAAGAACAGCCAGGAAGCAAAGTGGTAATGAGTATCTTTAAAATCAAGAACCACTAATGTATGAGCATCCCTTCACAGCTACTACCTGTGTGAATGGATCCTTTGAGCCAAGGTTGATCTAGTCATCCACTTCCTAGAATTATGCACAATATTCCAACTGCTGCCTATCAATGTTATGTAAAATTGCAACATGACGTCTCATTTCTATGTTTTGCGCACTGACCTCTGAAGACAAGCGTGCCATATGCCATCCTCATATCCATATCCCTTTGCTGCCACTATATGAACTTGAACCCCAAGGTCCCTCTGTTCATGAACTTTCATCAGCAGTCTTCTATTCGCTAGGTAGGTCCTAGCCCTATTTGACTTTCCAAACAGCATTATCTGGCACATATTGGATTTACTTCAAAATTGAGGGAGTTTAGGAATTGGCCATTCAGGACAACAATATTTTAAAAGGACATTCATCCAGTGGGTAGTGAGCATTTGGAATTCTCTGTCTAGGTGGGCTGTAGAAACCTTGTGGCTCAACAAAATTAAGATGATGGTAGATTTTTGAAAATTAAAGGAAACAAGATATATGAGATTAATGTAGGAAAGAGGTAGATCTGTTGAGGTAGATCTTGTTCAATGGTGGAGCAGGCACTCGGGTCCACATGTCCTGCTTCTCTTTCATTTTCCTATGTTCTTATAGTAAGTCTGTCACAAGGTTTTCTCCTCTGATAACTCAGGCAAAACTGTGCCATGTGAGCAATGTGAAGTTTTAACATGTGACTGGTCTGTTTAACATTTAACAAAGTTGTATCGTATTGCATTTAGCCAGGAAACAAAATTTAGCTGGTAATGATGTTTTACAATTCACGTTTGCATGCTCTGAAATTAATTGTTAGCCATTTACATTCTGAAAATAATTTAGAAGACCTAAAGATAATCCTGAAAATTAATTGGTTGAAAACTAGCAAAAATCAGTCCCAAGTACTGCATAGTGCAGAATTGAGACTCGATATTCACTTGTTTTCCTATCATGACTGTATTGGATTAATTAGCACAATATGGCGAATGGCCTGCTTACTACACCCAAATATGTAAGTTCTTCCAATGTCAGGATTCCTCGCCTTGATATGTTCCAGGTGTTTATCATTTTAAAAGTATCATTATTTCCTGATTCAAAGGCAGTCGAAGCGGCTTCTCTCGAGGGCCCAGAATCCATGCATTTCACGGATGGGAACGTGAAGCAGATGCATGGACGTTTTGTGGTGCCAGTTAAAAGAATCCCCATGGAGCATGTCTGCTACTGAGCATTGATGTCGAGAATAGTTGGCTTATTTCTAGACTGATTTGGAAAATGCCTTTTTAAAATATGCTTAACTTTGCCTCCACTGAACTACAGACAACTGCAATAGAAGCGTAGTTAATTTAAATCACACTTGATTAGTGTGAAAATGTGTCTCATTTAGTAATACCAAAACGGAAGGATACCTGTGTCCTCGGTCAGCATTCCCTGGTCTTATGCCAACAATGAAATAATTTGCCTGTTTTTGGAAGTACTGTAGACATGCTTTTACAAAGAAAATGTTTACTCATCTAACTGTCTCCTTCTGGTCTACTTCCGACTTGACTGTGTAAGTGGAGCAGGGTGTAAAACCTTTTAAAATTAAAAAATTACAAAATCATGGTCTCGATGGTGGCAAATTATTTTCTGAATTGTGGAAATGTAACAACCATTTTGAAGTGGAACGTGATGATGATATTAAGAAATATTTTGTTTAATTATGTTGACCTGAGTGTAAGTTTGTTGGCTTTCAAAGAAATGAATTCTGAGGTATAGGTGATGCAGGGAAAACAGATTTATGTACTGTTGCTGATCGAGATAGTGGAAGTTGGCCTTTATAAAGTAATTGGATGACTGAACAACATATTTTGCCATTTCCACATACCATTTTATGCGGCACAGTGGCTGTGATAGGGGGACTGCTGTCTCCCAAATCAATCATGACCTAGGGTGCTATCCTTGGAGAGTTTGCAAGTTCTCCTGATGAGCAAATAGGTTTCCTCCAGGTGCTCCCAGACATGGACAGCTTCCCCCCATTATGTAGGTGGATGGTAGAATAGTTGGAAGAATTAGTGGCATTGAAGATTAATGGGGAAATGGGATTCTAGGGCATTCTCTGAGAGACAGCATAGACTCGATGGGCGTGATGGCTTCCTGTGTGATAAGAGAATAATAAGGATATGCAATACAGTGCTGGAAAATCTTAAGGAGAATTAGGAATCAACTGTATTGGAGCTTGTGTATGTATGTGATTGTCACATTCCATCAATGTGCTCGTATCTTGTTACAAAGGTCATTGGATTAGAATTATACAATAAGATTTGTCCACTAATGAGCCTACAACATCAAGAATCGTCCTTTACAAATGTCCAGTCTCTCAAAAGTGAAACCCATAAACAGTTAAGCATAAATCCAACTGAGACACCAGAAGCTGCAGTTGGAATCTTAAGCAGAATACAAGTGCTGGAGGAACTGAACTGGTCAGGCAGTATCTGGGAAGGGAATGGACAGGTGCCATTTTGGGCCGGGACCCTTCTTCAGGCTGATTTATAAATGGAACTGAGTTGCCTGGAATTGTCAGACTGCCAGTTCATTGCTGTTTGAGCTGCAAGTTAATAAGGATCTACCTGGATTTGAAACAAAGAGCTACTCATTGTACAATTTTTAGGCCAAGCACTTTGCTTTAGCAAGGGAGGGTTGGGAGTGGAATTCCATTTATTTATCAATCTTTGAGTGAACATTTCAGCTCAGACTACAGTTGCCTTTCCTTTGTATCAATGGCTCTAGGTATTGCACAAAATGCAGGAAACGCTGAAAATTTTCAGCTGACGAAGCAGCATCTCCGTAGTAAGAAAAAGAGCGAGAAAATAAATGTGAATTAACTGGCGGATACTGGGAGAGGTAGAACAAAGTGAATGGCTGTGATAGGATAGAGAACAAGGTTCTCCAAGAGGCACAGTGCTTTTGAAACCATTTAGTTCTTGGATTAGTCTGAGTTGGAGGAAACCAAAACAAAAATATAAGCTGGATGTGTGATCAGAGTGATTGCAGGAAACTTGGAACAAATAAAATGCTGGAAGTATACTAATCTTGCAAAATATCCTGAGATTGCTCCATATGTTTAGATAAATCATAGATGAAATGACGACACAAGAGATGAGCTTTGTGGCATCTCTGGATCCCCCACAGTGCGGATGTGTATCTTATGCTTTGGTGACTAGACACTCATGCTGAACTCGAGGTGTGGTCCAGTTAGAGTAAAGACATTATTGTGACCAATACTCTAACAACGGCTGTTGACAAAAATAACACTCGGAATAAAAGCACTCTTGCGCAATTCATAATGTATGTAATAAAAATAATGCAAACCATAGGAGTGATTAGAAGGCAGCGACCAAACTGAAGGGCTATGTTGGTGCTCATAAGTAATTCCAGCTTCACTTTCATGGTTTTTGAAAAGTCGTCTGTACTTCTTGATGTGTTTACATTTTTGTAATTATTGCCAGGTATCCAGTTTTCTCTATGTGTGGCTGTGGCAGAGTTATTTCCCTGACATTAAATTTTCTCTAACCTTGAATTCCAGGATCCTTGTGTACTTGGTGTTTTATGAACAGCTGTAACAGTGCGAAAGGTGGATAATATGTGTACAGACTAGAATATTACACTTTATCTTGTTTCAGGTTTTGTGAACAAGGCAATAGAACAGCCCTGCCATCCACACGTGACCTTTGCTAGTTTCAAATGTACACATATACATTAGGATAAATTGAGTCTGATGTTGGGATTACAAATGTAAGAATGGGAATAAGCTGTTCAGCCATTCAGTCTTGTTCCTCCATTCATTTATAGATTACATTTTAACCTCATCTACTTTCTTTAAACCTTGCCACCTTTCCCTAATAAAAACCTTTGATTTTCTGGTTTGAAATTTTCAATTGGCACTCAACCCCACCTTTTGGAGGTGTGAGTTCCCGATTTTTACTACCCATTGCACAGCTTTCTGACTTCACTGCCTAATGTCTAAGGGTTATGACCCTTGTTCTGGACTTTCCCAACAGAGGCTTCTATTAGCACCTATCTTTCTCACGCAAACTCACTCTGGTTGTTCCTATTTTGGAATGTCCGTGATTCAGGTATACGACTAGTGCAAATGTGGAATCAACAGAACGTAACTCTACTTACCAATAAGCGATCCAAAATCCTCCCATGCAAGTTGTGCCCAGCAAAAACAACTGTACAAGCCTGTGTAAGTTGGATCTGCATTCCCTGTCGCTAAGGGAAAAGATTATTGCAAATATAAAAAATATATAAGGATTGTTGTATTGGTTTCATTATTATCATATGTCCAAGAGAGAGTGAAAAACCTTGGTTTACGTGCAATTCAGTCGAATCATATCATAGATAGACACAAAATTCTGAAGTAACTCAGTGGGACAGGCAGCATCCCTGGAAGGAATGGGCGACGTTTCAGGTCAAGACTCTTCTTCAGACTGAGAGTCAAGGGAGAGGGAGACACAGAAATATGGAAGGGTAAGGTGTGAAAATGAAAGATTAAAGGATACGAAGCTAAGGAAGGCTTGAGTATGACGCCAGAGGACAATTTGTGCTTGTAGAGCTTTATTCAGTGAGCTATCAGGTCCTCCATGTAAGGATAATGCGAGTATAATCACAGACACTGCAGAGCTAGAATGTGGACCAAATAAACAACTACTTAAAGAAATCAGCGGGTTGAGCAGCATCTGTGGTGACTGAAAGATAGCTGATGTTTTGGTTTGGGTCCCTTCACCAGAGATGTTTTTAGTGTGATGGATTTACATAATAAATTTCAACAAATAGATTTGACTACATTTTCTTCTTCTATTTACTTGAGTGTTTTTTTCAGACATTTTGTTTTCATATGTGTTCAAAAAGTCTATGTTAGCAGCAGTTAAAATAGCAACTTTTTTTAGCTAGAGTAAATGAATAGTTTGTGCTTGTTGAGCTTGGCATGACTTCATTAACCTACAAACACTACTTCCCCACCGGCCCATGGATTGAAAATTGCTGGTTTGACAGCATGCACAATGAGCTTCCATTCACTTCCTCTGCACTTCTATCTTTTTTCCTGACGCGTAATGACCCTGTTGATAAAAGGATTTAGGTTTGTTTGTGACCTTCCAGTGGGTTACCATGATGTACTTTTATCTTGGCACTGAAATAATAGCTCTCCTTGCTTTTTATTCCTTCATCTGCATGCTGATATGTGATTAAAAATGTGCAGAAATTTCTGCAGATAGCGGAGTGCTGAATCTAATTCAGATTCGCTACTTTGAAACTCGAGTCAAGAGTCAAGACTGTTTTATTGTCATATGTCCCAGATAGAACAATGACATTTTAACTTGCTGCAACACAACAAAACATGTAAACATAGTACACAATGGGAGAAAAAACTCAGATTGCTATGTGTTTAGAGCAGAGACAATGGAAAACTGCCTACATGACATAATACAGACAAATGGATTAGCATAGACGTGATGGGCCAAAGTGCTTATTGCTGTGCTGTATAACTCTGAACCTATGAATGTGGTGTGAATTTTCACCTCTAGTGTGCATAATATTGCAAATATTTCTTACAAACAACATTTTTGACGTCCTTAATTCTTGAGTCTATCCAGGCCTTTCATTATCCTTTGTCTCTCCCAAGATTAACAATAACTGCTAAATTATTTTTGGACCGTCACTATTCAGGGATCAAAACTTGAACCTACGAATAAAAGTGGAGTCAAATTAATTTTATTGTTTGTGACTATTTAGGGCAGAGGGTGGAATGATAAATGTAATATCTCCAAGTTTGTGGATGACACAAAGCTGGGTGGGAGAGTAAGACTTGGGAATGCTGAGGCAGCCCTGGTTGATTTGGACAGATTGAGGAGGTGGGCAGGTGTAGCTACAATGTTGATAAATGTGAAATTAACCACTTTGGTGGCAATGAGGGGAAGTCAGGATATCCGAATGGCAATAGATTGGGAAAAGGAGAGTTTGTCCTCGTCTCTGATGATAACCATGTAGGAGCAGCAGTCAAGTAAAAAGGCCAATTGTGCGCTGGCCTTCATCGTGGGAATATTCATCGACAGGAGATGGATATCTTATTGCAAGTGTACATGGCCTTGGTGAAGAAGGGTCTCGACCCAAAACGTCATCCATTCCTTCTCTTCAGAGATGCTGCCTGTCCTGCTGAGTTACTCCCGCTTTTTGTGTCTATCTTTGGCTTTGGTGAAACCACACCTTGAGTATTGTGTGCAGTCTGATCATCTTATCTGAGGAAGGATGCTGCAGATGGAGTCCAGCAAAGGTTTACCAAACGGATTTCTCGAATGATTAGACTGACGTATGTGGAGGGGTTAGGTCAATTAGTTTTATATTCACAAGAGTTTCGAAGATTGAGAGGGAATTTCACAGAAGTGTACAACATTCTAACAGTGCTTGACAGATTAGATGCAGGATATTTCCAATAGCCAATAGACTAGGGTGAGGGATCCCAGTCGAAGAATAAGGGATAAACCATGTAAGACAGATGAAATTTCTTATCCTGGAATGCAATGAACATATGAAATTCTCTTTCATGGAAAGCAATTGAAGACAAATCATTAAATATATTCAGGAAGGACATAGATGCTTTCCTTAGGGATAATGGGAGAAAGCTGGAGCAGGTTCAAAGGATTTATGAATTTATGATCATTTTGAATGGTGGAGCAGGCTCAAAGGATCAAATGGACCACTGCTCTTTTCTATGTTGCAAAGTAACAAGATAAATTTTGGAGGATTAAAAATGTTTCAAAGTAACTTTAAGTTACAGCTGAACTTACTTAAGATTCATGTGAAATGTATAACCTATCATAAGGATCGGTAGTCTTAAATCTAACACTCTTAAGAAGCCTGGAATTACTTTCCATTGATATTATATGGCTAACAGTTTTTCACTGTTCTATCAAATATCCAGCCTGTGTGGCCAAGACCTAAATAAATTTCCTTTCAAGTTTCATGCTGCTCATTCATTTTAGTTCAAAATTACACAATGTGAGGCCACAAAATCCTGAGCGAGACACAGTCGTTTTCACTAGCTTCTGGGGAACACTTTGTGCCATTAACATTTCCATCCCACCCTGTAGGCCAGGTCTCATCTATCAAATCCAGCCTGGAGAGGAAACACCCAGATAAACACACCACAACACTTAAACTTCCAATCACTCGGTGCTTCCGCTTCCAGAGCCTATAATTAGAAGCCCTTCTCTTCCGCCTATTCCCTCTTGACGCAAATGCTTTTTGTGACTTGGCACCTCGTCGGGGCGTGGGCTAGTTTATGGCCGCTGCTGTGTCTGCCTCCGTGTTTACAGACTCAGCTACAACATAAACAGCACTTTCTAATTCTATAACCATGCCTTTCCCTTTCTACATGGATGATCTCAGTTTAGCTTTTCATCCTCTCCTTTTCCACTCAGTGGCTTTTTTTGTCTTAAGTAATTGGTGTGAAAAACGGGAAACAGTAAATTGGAGTGAAGTAAGCTATTGCCCTTTCAGTCAAAATACATTTCCAGTGATTGAATTCAATTAGCTGTTCTTGAACAAGATAAGAATCAGCGGACTTTTTCTTCTGGTGTGACTTCCTCCACTTTTTTGTATTAGATAAGCAAGCTGAACAACAAAGCAGCTATTAACAATCAGACTTATGTCAACCACACCCGTGATGCTGCTGATTTTCAAAGAAAAGATGATTGTAAACAGCATTTCTCCGGTGGCACGTGCGGTGTGTTGTGTTCATAGCTGTGTAAAGGGTGGAGTTTCAAATAAAGCTGCAAGCTTTAGAACACGTATCAAAAAGGACACAGGCATGCTGGGAATCTCCATGCAGAAGTGTTTAAAGCAAAATAATGAACAGATTTTTGCTTATTTCGTCATAGGATGAAATTTACCCCTGATGGGATCAATAAATGTTGTTTGCAGGGTTCTGCTCATGAGTTGACACAGGATGGGAATTCCCTACAAATATCAAGTCAAGAGTGTTTTATTGTCACGTGCTGACAACAGAACAATAAAATCCTTACTTGCTGCAGCTTTACAGGCCGATTAATGCAATAACATCAGTAATACAATAGATTAAGTCAATAATATAAGGTAACTGGACCATGATGGTGCAAAACTGAAGTATGTAGTGCAACCAAAACAAAGTCCATTGTGGATCATAGTTGTTGAGGTAAGGTTATGGTTGGACACATAGTGCTGGAGTCAAAGTCAAAGTCAAAAGTCAAACAAACTTTATTGTCATTTAGAAATACATTGATATATGCAGTTCCAAACTAAATTACGTTGCATTTGGCTCCCTGTGCAACACAATAAATTAACCGAAGGATAGGTATGTATGAAAAGGATAAATAGACAATAGTGGCAGCCCATTTACATGGCATTCAGGAGTCTGATGGCTCGTGGGAAGAAGCTGTTGCGGAACCTTGATGTTCTGCTCCTCATGCTGCGGTATCTTTTTCCCGAGGGCAGCAGAGTGAACAGTCCGTGATGGAGATGTGTGGGGTCCTTTATGATACTGCTGGCCTTAGACACACAGCGTTTGGTCGCAATATCCCCGATTGAGGGGAGATAGGTCCCGATGATTTTTTCCGCTGTCCTCACCACTCTCTGCACAGACTTCCAGTCGGAGGCTCTACAGTCCCCAAACCAGACAGAGATACAGCTGGTCAGAATACTCTCTATGGTGCCCCTGTAGAAAGTAGTGAGGATGGGATGGGGGAGATGAGCTCTTCTCATCCGGCGCAGAAAGTGCAACCGCTGCTGCGCTCTCTTAACAGTTGATGAGATGTTAGTCGACCAGGTCAGACTGTTAGTGACCTGCACCCCCAGGAACTTTGTGCTACTGACCACCTCCACATCGCTGTCATTGATGTGAAGTGGTGTGGGACTGTGCCGGGTTTTCCTGAAGTCGACGATAATCTCCTTTGTTTTCTCGACATTCAGGATCAGGTTGTTCGTATTGCACCAGTCCACCAGTTGTTTCACCTCCTCCCTGTAAGCCAGCTCATTGTCGTCCCTGATGAGGCCCACCACTGTTGTGTCATCTGCGTACTTCATGATGTGGTTTGTACTAAACCTGGCACAACAGTCGTGAGTCATCAGGGTGAACAGCATTGGACTCAGGACACAGCCCTGAGGGGAGCCGGTGCTTAGAGAGATGGTATTGGAGGTGTTATTTCCAACCCTCACAGACTGAGGTCTGTCAGTGAGGAAGTCCAGTAGCCAGTTACACATGGGGGTGCCGAGGCCCAATGGAACCAGTTTGCTTATCAGGTGCTGGGGGATAATGGTGTTGAATGCTGAACTGAAATCCACGAACAGCATTCGCACATAGGTGTTTTTCTCCTCTAAATGTTCCAGGCTCAGATGGAGCACGGAGGATATAGCGTCCTCTGTGGAGCGGTTTGGCCTGTAAGCAAACTGGTATGGGTCTGTCCTACAGGCATGCAACTCCATGCGATGAGCGCGACCTAACGTGGTCGCTTGAGCCGTCCGGCGTCGCGGGACCAGTCCCACTTCGATAGCCAGAACCGTGCGGAGTTCATCCCGACATCGCGCGGGGCTCCGAAAAACTGACTGTTCAAAAATTCCGCGCGGCAACGGCTTGTCGGCTCGCAAACGCCTCGACGCATTACACACCACCTCGACGTCGCGCCGCGTTGCGCCACTCACCCGACCTTCGCGCGGCCCTCGCTGCAGGTTTGGTCGCGCTTGCAGCGTGCAGGCACATGCTGGTGGGAACGGCCCTGTACAGGGGATCACCCGACCTCCGCGCAGCCCCCGCTTCTAGTTTGATCGTGCTCATCGCATGAAGTCGGATGCTGGTAGGACAGGCCCTTACCTCAGTGGCACTCTGTGATGTTTTTGTAAACCAGCATTTGCAGTTCCTTGTTTCTACATTGCTGCTTCAGTCTGAAGAAGGGTTTCAGCCTGAAACGTTGCCTATTTCCTTCGCTCCATAGATGCTGCTGCACCCGCCGAGTTTCTCCAGCATTTGTGTCTACCTTCTACATTCTAGGGTTATGTTTAGAGTTATGCAGTGTTCAAAAACCTGATGGTTGATTGGAAGAAGCTATTCTTGTATCTGAAGGTCACAGTTTTCAGGCCTTCCTGATGATCCTAAGTGATGAGAGCATGACCAGGGTGTTGAGAGTCTTTGATGATATTAGCTGTGTTTTTAAGTTTTGAGTTACTGAACCAACCAGTTACTGTGATGGAACCAACCAGCATACTCTCTACTCTACACCTTTTAGAAGTTCAAACGAGCATCCAACCACATACCAAATCTTCTCAGGAAGTGAAGGCGCTGATGAGCTTTCTTTGCGATTGCATAAATGTACTTGGCCCAGGACAGATCTTCAGATATGTGTACATTCAGGAACTATAAGCCTTTTTACTGTCTCCACTGCCATGCTGTCAATGAAAACAGGTTCATGGATCCTCAGCTCTCTCTCCCTGAATTCAACAATTAGCTCCCATCTTAGTAACATTGAGAGTAAGATTGCTGTTCTGTCGCCATTTAATCAGATTATCGATCTCCTTACTGTACCCTGAATCCAGGCACGTGCCGTGAGTAATTACTCAGGGTAGGCACTCAGTCGGATAAAAATAAAAAACTGCATGCGCAGATTGTTCTCTCCGTAAAAATAAATACAGTAACAAGTCAATTTGCCCAAAGCTTCCTAGTCTCCCGACCCCTCCTGCACAACATTTGTGCCCTCCCCACAACTTTACCCCGGGCCAGACTCCCCAAATGCTATGAAAGGAACTCTTCCCCCCCCACACCCTGGGAAGTACGGTATTTAAAAACATAAACATAAAATGTACTTACCACATTATTCTTCTCTCCCTGTTTCCTAAGATACACTTAAAATAATGCCAATCCATATTTGAAAACCCGGCCAAGATACTAGCACTGCGCAAGCGCAGTAGGCTGCTGCACCTGCGCAGTGCTGCAAAGGCAGAATTTCTGCTGCCTTCAGCCCCGCTTGAAACTGACGGCACGTGGGCTGCACAGACCTTCCCATGTTACAAGTGCTGCGGATGAAAGGCACGGAGAATTATGCCTATCTAAGAGATCGATCTCTTAGACAGGCATAATTCTCCCATGCCTTTATTATTTATATTTAGTAATTACTATGTTATAATTTTAGTCAGGGTAGGTAGTGCTTAACTTTCCCAGCCTGACGGCATGTACCTGCCTGAATCATCCTGACCCATTATTTGTCCAGCAACAGTGGTATCATCGGCAAATTTAAAGATGGAGTTGGAGCTGTGTCTGGCCACTCAGTCATAATTAAAGATAGAGTAGAGAAGGGAACTGTGCTCACAGTCTTGAGGTGCTCCTATATTGATGGTCATTGAGGAGCAAGTGTTGTCGCCAATTCAGACTGAGTGTGGTCTGTTGAAAAGGAAGTTGAGGATAAAGGGCCTGTCCTACAAGCATGCAACTCTATGTGATTAGCGCGACCTAACGTGCTCGCTTGAGCCGTCCGGCGTCACGGGGCCGGTCCCACTTCGATCGCTGGAACTGTGCAGAGTTCGTCCCGACATCGCGCGGGGCTCCGAAAAACTGACTATGTTCAAAAATTCCGCACGGCAATGGCTTGTCGGCTCGCAGTCGCCTCGACGCATTACACACCGCCCCGACATCGTGCCTCCGTGAACCTATCTGTAGGTGCCTCCGTGACCCTCTATGTGTGTGGCTCCGTGGCCCTCTGTGTGTGTGTGCCTCTGTGCCCCTCTCTGTGTGCCCCTCTCTGTCCTGGCGAACTTACCTTAGGCTTCGCTCCAAGTTTGCCTCACTTTGCGCCGCGTTGCGCCACTCACCCGACCTCCGTGCGGTCCCTGCTGCCGGTTTGGTCGCACTTGCCGCATGCAGGCGCATGCTGGTGGGAATGGCCCTGTACAGGGGATCACCCGACCTCCGCGCGGCCCCCGCTTCTAGTTTGATCGCGCTCGTCGCATAGAGTTGCATGCTTGTAGGACAGGCCCTTAAGTTTAGAAGGGATGATGGAAATATTAACACATTGTTAAGAAGAACCTAAACAGTGAAGCACTTTTAGGATAGCTCTGTGAATATTGAAACACCTCTGACAATCCCCTGAAACATTTCGGGGATCTCTAGTAGTTAATGATGTATAGATGAGACCTCTACAGTGACTGACACATTTTTAGATGTAATGCATCAAAAATGCTTTGCTTCCACTCTGCCTCGCTGGGCTCCTCAGAGGTTGATGAGGCCAATGTGGGAGCTGCAGACTCTGCCACAAATGAGATGGATGCCCAATGGGGTGGCTTGTGATACTGTACTATTACTTTCATTTACATGGACTGTGCACTTCCAATGGATTCTTGGTTATTTAGGCCTTCCTTAATTTTCCTCCTCCATCTTGAGCAGTTATAGTCAAGGTTTCCCATAAATCGGTGGGATATGTTGCATATTTTCAAGAAGGCTTTGAGAACATCCTATAATCATTTCCTCAGTCCACTTAGTAATCACTTCCCATGACGGAGGTTTGAATAAAATAACTGTTTTGAGAGCCAGGTACAGTAAAATTCTGTTAATGAGGCCCCCGTGGGAGTTTGGTGTTGGTCTTGCAGACTTTTGTTTTTTGAGGGATGCTTTTTATTAATATCCCAGTAAACTGTTATTTCAGATTTCTACATTCTGCATAGTAGTTTTTAGTGAACCTAGTGAAGTTAAAAATCACTGGAAATTGAGCACCATTTAGTTTAAAAAGAGTGGGACTGAGAACCCAGTGAGTTTTATCAAGCTGAAACGTTAAACATAATGAGGCAGGTTGGAAGTGGATCATTGTCTTTCTGACCGTAAGTGTACTGTGCCTATACACATTTGTTGGTTAAGCACATTTGCAGTACTGTATACAGTTCGGGTTGCCCTGCTATTGGAAGGATATAAATACAATGGAAAGTGTGCAAAAAAGATTTAAGAGATGTTACTGGATCTGGATGGTTTGATTTATAAGAGAAGGCTTGATAGGTTTGAGTTATAAAGGAAGGCTAGGACTTTTTTTCCCTGGACAGTTGGAGGCTTTATAGAGGTTTATTAGATCATGAGGGTCACAGATAAGGTTAATAGTCACAGTCATTTCCACAGAGTAGGGCAATCTAAAACTAGAGGCATTGGTTTAAATTGGTCGGGAGCATGATTTATAAGGGACCTGAGAGCAACCTTTTCACAGAGGATGGTGTGTACATAGAACAACCGTCAGAGGAAGTGGTAGAAGTACATATAATTATGACATTTAAAAGACATTTGAGTCAGGCGCAGATATGAGGGACCTGATTGGATGGGCAACTTGGTCGGCATGTGCTGTACAACTCTCTGACTCAATAACTTTATCCTCTGGTACCTTTAATGAACTGGTTGGTGATGACTTGCAGCTCAGCCTCCCAACATACAAGTATGTAAGCATCATCTGTGTTTTGCAGATTGACTACTGAAGTTGTGTGACCTTGGGTCTGGAGTGGAAACATTTGCATTAAAATGGTTCCCATTTGTCTTTCTCCACTCTGGCAGGAAGCTTATTGGAGATGAGGTGCAACATTGCAGCAGGTACTGGGGATGCTGCTGATATATGTATTTGGAAACCTTTGTCCCAACTTCTAAAATACAGTCGATTACCTAAAGGTTGAAGATATTTTTAATTTACTGCAAACCAACCCAAATAATATAATTTTAAGTTGAGAAAAGATCTGGAAAGCTCATAAAGAAAATACACAAATGTCATGATCCCCAATGAATTTCTAAAACTGTTCTTAAAACTAATGAGTTATTGGAGTAGGAGTTCACTGTGGAGTGTGACGTGGTGGGAATGACATAGAAGCAATACAGGCTTCATTCTCATGTTCTTTGAGTGATGACATGAGTGTGATTTGCAGGAAGATGTTGAACGATGGGTGGTAATTCTTTGCAAAGGGATTTTGCAATACCTAACTCATCCTAACTATGATTTTGCTCTGACAGTATGATTTGTTGCTGCCATTTTATCCGCTTAGCCAGCGAGACCCAATTTTATGTCTTTTTATTACATGATAACAGAATTCCCACCCCCCCCCCCCGCCCGGATATTTACGTCAAACTGATTGAGTTTGCCTTGTGAGGAAAGCTTTCTCTGGTTACCACATTCCATCAGTTGATTGTAACAGCTTTTAAAATGGAAAAAAAAAGATACTCAGTGGGTCAAGCAGCATCTCCGGGGAACATAGTAGGTGACTTTTCAGGTTGGGTCCCTTCTTTGACTGATTGCAGTGTGAATAGGGGTAGGAAGTATTCATTTAAAACTCCACCTATATCCTCCAATTCAACACACAGTTTTCCCCCTTTGGTCCTTAACGACTCCAACTCTTTGGACATGTGTAACATGTTGACCACGCTGACCATTGATTACCCTTTCACACTACTTCTATGTTATCTCACTTTTACATCAACTCATTAGGGGCAATTGACAGAGGCCAATTAACTTACAGTCCTGCATGCCTTTGTGATGTGGGATGAAACTGGAGCACCCAGAGGAAACCCACATGGTCACAGGTGGTACCTGCAAATTCCACACAAACAGCACCCATTGTCATGATTAAATCTGTGTCTCTGGCATAATGAGGCTGCCACTCTACTGGCTGTGCCACCCAGTTCTATCGTACATCCGTAGAATTCAGAGAATCCTTGTGGATATGCTGATTCTTCTCCGATGCCTAATAAAGTAAATACACTGATGAACTTTCTTGATAAATATGAAGAGAACCGGTTACGTTGCTGGTGATATGGATGGCTAGAAACTTGAAGCTCTCCGCCATCTCTACAGTGGCTCCATGGATGAGGATAGGGTAGTGTTCACCCCTTGACCTCCTTAGGTCAACAACCAACTCATTTTTGTCTTGTTGGCATTAATGACTAGCTTGATGTTCTCACCATAGTGTAAGGTTCCTAGACTCGTTATTTAGCAATGCCCTATTCTTCTGACACCCTTTTGTTGTAAATACAGAAAAGCTAAAAATATCTCATTTTCCAAGGCATCCCTGAGATTATAAACATGCCAAAATATGCTTCACTTTCTTTGTAGCAGGAATTAGGAACATTTTCAGAGTGTCACATAGTGCAACACATACTCACTGTGATGCCTATCTATGCTAATCCTATGTGGTTGCATCAGACTTGTAAGCATCGCTATCATTCCTATCCATGTACTAGTACAACTGCCTTTTAAATACTTGGACAGGTACATGGATAGGAAAGGTTTATAGCGATATAGGCCAAATCCAGGTAAATGAGACTAGCTTTGATGGAGCATCTTGGTCATCATGGATGTTGGACTAAAGGCCCAGTGTCCGTGCTGTGTGTCACTGACTCTAACGGTATTTGCCTTCAGCACCTCCTGTGGGAGCTCCTTCTAAATAACCATTCCTTTCATGTAAAAAGAAACTTCCCGATCAGATCCTGTTCAATTTCTTCTCTCGCATAGTAATCCTGGGCCCTGTAGTTCTAGACTCAAATGCAGTGGGGGGTGGAAATTCTACTGGGATGGCGGCACAAACAGGTTCATGTTGAACCTTATAAATCCAATCTTGTTAATGGTATTAAGCATTGGGTATCGTATAAAACAGGCAGTTGATATCATTTTATCCCAGATGAAAGTGTACCCATGAATGTTTATATTTTTTAAATGAAATAAATATTGACACCATATTAGCCTTACGGGATTGGAGTGTGCTTATATATGGAGTATTTTTCCAGCAAAACAGCAGAGTTGATTTAAACAGCAGTTAATATATTTACTCAGAAAACAGTGTATTTAAACAGTGATATTTTGGTCAAAGGTTGAAAACGGGCCAAAAAGGGGAACACTGCTCATCAGACAAGCCTGCATGAAAGCCTAAGTGTCACACACTATTTTTGTCATAACTGCTGGTTATCATAATTTGAATTTTCAATGAATCTGCAGCTTTAGCATTCAAATGCTGACAGGGCACAACTTTCCTCAAACTGATGCAGCTTGCACCGCCTCCTATTGAAGGTCTGGAGCAAAGATCCTAGGCTCAGCCATAGAATCTTTGGTCTGGATCATTTGTTGGTGGTTCTGAGACTGTGGAGAGAATGCACATGTTCACAGACGTAGTGCTGGAGGTCCAGTGTTGGATGCCTCATCATTTTTTCCTCTTGCTGCAGATAGTGCTGTACTAGATGAGTCTATTTGCATCTTCCATTTACACTCCAAATCAAGGGGACCCCACGATCAAGCACTTTGTTTCTCCTGATGGTTCCTGCAAGATGTGCAGTAGGATGGAATAACTCCATCTTTCCTCCTTTTAGACAAAAGCATGAGAGAATTTGCACAGTAGTTGGCCTAAATATTGCTCCACGGTTTTAACCTTTTTAAAAAATCAGCAATCCAAGTGACGCCAATTCTGTTTGTAAAATTTTCATAAAGAAAAATTAACCTGGCAACTTCAGTTGCTGAATTGCGAGTTCATGGAGTTGTCAGCATTCAACCAGAAGGTGTGATCTTTGCAGCTAACTCTTAAAATGGTGTACCGAACTCTAAGCAACACTCATCTACCTGCAAAGGATCATTGCTACTAAATGACCCAATGTTGAGAGAATTTCCAAGGGCAGGCAGGGACATGGACAGCCCATTGCAGAACAGTTCTCTCGGGATATATTGTTCTTTACGCAAGAGGTAGGGAGAGAAGAGCATAAGTGCAGTCTGTAAATCGCTGTGCTGCGAACATGGAATTAAGAAACACCATGGTTTAAAAATGTTGATAGATATTTGCAAATACCACAATTATCGCACTCTCTACCCCCACCCACACCCCCACTTGCCTACCCACTTTCAAGCCCTTTTGTGAATTATAATTTTCAATTTCTCTGATGGGCAAATTCATGCATACAAGTCACTTCTCTAAACATCTTTTTTTCTCACCTAAAACCTACTTATTTGATCAAGCATTTATTCATCTGGCTTAATAATTTCTTATGTCCTTGGAACATTGTACTACGTTAAATGCCCCATAAACAACAAGTTATGTCTAATGAGCCGAGGTGGCTATATATCCAGTGCACACCGAGTCTGAAGAAGAATTGTTGTCTGTCCATTCCCTCCATTGATGCTGCCTGACCTGCTGAGTTCCTCCAGAGCTTTGTGTTTTGCTCAAAATTCCATCAACTGCAGTTCCTTGCATCTCCACTGTACACTTAAATTCCTTTAACAAGATGGTGTCTTGCACAGGAGGTCAGACTAAACTGATCTTTCACATCCAATCCCCCAACTCAGATCATCTGACTGAATTGCAGAAAATCGCCTTACAAACTTCAGTAAAGAGAACTTTTGACCAAATTTAAAGTAGTATCCCAGTAAGTGCATGTTATTGCTCCAGTGGAATGTAGTGACTGGAAGATGACTGAATGATAGCAAGGATGTACTTATAACGAGTTTCATTAAATTGCAAAAGTGGGGACTCGGGTGTGGCCGATTACCTAATTCTGGCCAGTGTGCTGTCACGGCATGCAACTTTAGATGAACAGTCAAATCTTTACCTCGCTGATTTACAGGATCATTTTGGTACCATTAATGTAGCATTATACAACTTTGCTTAAAATGCATCTATGTTACTGATGTAATCCCTTTTTAATAAAATATTGATGTTAATTTCAGGAATGTTGCTGGTCACCACTGACACACAAGGTCATGACTTTCATGTATTTCGAATCCTGACGCACCCGTGCTCATCCTCTCAGAGTGCTGTTCATCATTTGTATACTCTACATCGTGGAGAGACAGAGGCTAAGGTACAATATGAGTTTAAATGTTGATACTACTCACTGGATAAGCTGCAAAACAAATTGTTTGACAGAATGACTTGTATCTGATGTCATGCAGAACAATGGGAATTGTTTTACATTGTATGGAATTGTTTTACATTGGGAATTGAAATCCCATGCAAATATTTACACGTGCTTGTGGCCAAATACAGAAATGGATACAGAATATAGAATTTGTGAGCTGCTACTGGGGAGTATGGGGGCATTCCTTGATGGACATAAATTCAATTCCCATTTGGAAGGCACAGATCTCCTTCCAACCTTCAGTCTCAGAAACTATGATATAAAGTGACGGCTGGTCAGAGATGATTACATATCGGGTGTTGTGCAGGCTGGAGTGTATTACAGATACTGAGAGGTTGAGCTGACATTAGAAGCCACAAAGCTGAAGTCTGTGCAGCTTATCAATGACTTCTAAAGAGCCCCTGGTGCACTGTTTTACTTTTGGTATTCCATATAATACATGCAAAGGTAACTTGCTTTTTACCACTTTGTCCCCTTTTTCACCTGCGTTGTCCCTCATCCCTGGACATCTGACAAGATCTAAGGTTTTGGAACACAGTATTTGTGAAATCTACACTAACAATTTGTACAGAACAGTACAAATGCAGTTCTTCATCTGTTGGCCTGATTCTATGGAAATTATTCACAACATACGTGGACAGATTCCACAGTAGCAATAGCCTCAGGGTATTAGAGGGCACAGGTGGTCTATCTTATCAGTGACAGGCAGCCAGGTTTGTGTTCTGAACCCATTTTCATTTTGATCATCTTATACAAACATGAAAAGGCCTGAAACCTATGTTTATCTCTGCACTGAACAAATAATTTGAATGATAACACTGGGCTGCTGACGGCAGGGACGTGGCTTTATCTATGTGGCTGCCTGACCCTGCTTGTTCTAACTCACAAACTGTTGTTATAAATTGACCTTTGTCTCTGAATGAATGTGGTGATTAAGAAAAAATGTACAGCCAATTTAGGAGGCCGAGGGTTTCTTCAGAACTTCAAACTTGAAGTCTGTGTGAAGAAAGATACCCTTATGTTTATTTGGTGGATTTTGCAACGTCAGAATATATCAAAGCATCTTATGGTCGATGAAATAGTTTTGATGTGTTGTTAGAAATTTGAAACTTTGACTACTGTCCCTGAAGCCCGTGCGTCAAGAGGGAGAAGAGGATTTCCTTTACTCGGTGATCTTTTATTCTATGATCTTACTGAACCATGTAAAATTCTGAGCAGGCATGACAGATTAGAGTTTGAGATGTTACCACGTGAGCTCAAAATCAGTTTCTTCTCCATGATAGTGAAAGGCCTGGATAGAGTGGATGTGGAGAGGATGTTTCCACTAGTGGGAGAGTCTCGGACGATAGCCTCAGAATCCAAGGACATACATTTAGAAAGGACTAGAGGAGGAATTTCTTTCGTCAGAGAATGGTGAATCTGTGGAATTCATTGCCACAGATGGCTGTGGATTCCAAGTCAATGAATATTTTAATTCTATGTAGGCGATTGACAGATTCTTGATTAGTGTGAGTATCACAGATTACGGGGAGAAGGCAGCACAATGGGGTTGAGAAGGAAAGATAGATCAGTCATGATTGAATGGCGGAGTACACTTGATGGACCGAATGGCCTAATTCTGTGCCTATAACTTATGATTGTCAGACAATAACCAGACCACCGATGTGCTATGGATGAATTCCAGATCTTTCAATTTACCTTGCTGCGACACAGATACCATTCTCACACCTCTTGCCATGAGACGAACATACTGAAGAAGAGTTCCGACTTGAAACGTCACCCATTCCTTCTCTCCAGAGATGCTCCCTGGTCCCGCTGAGTTACTCCAGTTTTTTGTGTCTATCTTCGGTTTAAACCAGCATCTGCACCAGGCATGTACCGTGAGTAATTACTCAGGGTAGGCAGTCAGCCGGCTTTAAAAAAGATCTTAAACCGCGCATGCGCAGATTGTTCTCTTCGTAAAAAATAAAAAATTTGGAGGGAGAGTTCCTTTCACAGCGTGTGGAGAGTCTGTGCCAGGGGTTAAATATGCGAGAAGGCAGAAGTGTTGAGAAGGAGGGGGTCAGAGATCATATCAGTAACTCACTCACCGCTGCCGCAGCGCTCCGGGCACGGACAGCAGAACTGGCCGCCACTTCCGGGGATAGAAGCAGCTCGGGTGCGAGCGGCCGCCGGGACCCGACACCAGAACCGGCTGCTCTTCAGCGCCTTCTGATCACCTCTGGCAGTGCTCTTCGTCTGAACATCTCTCACCTGCCGTTCGCCGGCTTCACTCATGTCAACCGCGTCCCGCAAATCCTTAAATTTCCACAGCCAAGTAACCTCAACTGGACCCATGAACGCGCTGTCGGAATTTAAAGATTTGCGGGAAGCCGGCCGGCGAGCGGCAGGTGAGAGATGTTCAGACGGAGAGCACTCCCAGAGGTGAGTGGGGACCAGCAGAAGGGGCTGAAGTGGCAGGGTCCCGGCGGCCACTCGCAGTCACCCGAGCTGCTTCCTTCCTCGGAAGTGGCGGCCAGTTCTGCTGTCTGTGCCCGGAGTGCTGCGGCAGCCACCCGAGCTGATCCACTCCCCGGCCACAATAAAACCATATGGCAATACAGCACGGAAACAGGCCATCTAGGCCCTTTTAGTCCGTGCCGAACACTTACTCTAACCTAGTCCCATCTACCTGCACTCAGACCGGAGTGTGGCAAGTGGGTTACTGACCCCAATCCCCTCCTTCACAACGCCAGACTCCCCAAAGACTGTGAACGGAGCTCTCTCCCCACCCCGGGAAATACAGCATTTAAAAACATAAATCACCAAGAAATCCACTTACCACGTTATTGGTACATTAAGTCCATTCTTCACTCTTTGTTTCCTAAGATACTATTAAAATAATGGCAATCCATATTTGAAAATCCCGCCAAGAAACTCGCGCTGCGCGTGCGCAGTACTGCAAAGGCAGATTTTCTGCTGCCTTCAGCTCCCCTTGAAACACGTGGGCTGCACAGACTTTCGCGTGTTACAAGTGCTGCGGATGAAAGGCACGGAGAATTATGCCTACCTCAGAGATCGATCTCTTAGATGGCATAATTCTCCCATGCCTTTACTATTTATATTTAGTAATTGCCATTTCATAATTTTAGTCAGGGTAGGCAGTGCCTACCTTGCCTACCCTGACGGCACGTGCCTGATTTGCACCTCCTTCCTACAGACTATACCTTTTACCTTCTTATAGCTTGCAGCACGAAATCCCTCACCGCGACTCCTCATGAAATAACGATCAACCTTCGAACTGGTAAGTTCTCGTTCAATCTTACTATTTCATTTCGGAGTCACGTGAGTGATTTCGTGAAGACTTCAAAGCTTCTGTGATTACACGCCCTGGACCACGTCCATGCTGACACACCACTAGCAGGGATGGATGGGAGGAACAAACTTGCTCAAATAGTTCATACTGCAAAACAAGAGCATATTTATTAACAACAAATCAAAAAAACCCTCATGCGGGGACACCTCCACGTTCTTGACCTGCATTCAGCACGGCTTCCGCGAACTGTAGAGGAGCAGCAACAGGCTTGTTATAAAATCGCTGAAACACAGCTTCATTAGCCCATCCTGCTGTGGCGAGAATATGGTCCATGGGCACCTCCATGACCCTCGCCGCCGACGTCGATGCAGCCCTGGTGGAATGAGACGTGAACACATTAGTGTCGATACCTGACTTACCCAAGACGACCCGGAGCCACCTGGATATCATCTGGACTGTCACTCGATGATGAGGTCTTTTATGAGTGACAAGCAGGTATCTCTTCATTCCTCTGATGCCTGCCGTCACCTTGACGTAGTGACGGATATGGGAGGCTAAACACAGCCTAGCATCTGCGGGGTATGCCGGGAACTTCAGCTGCAACCCTGTGCACCCAGGTCTATGCTGCTTTAGTAGCTCATCAACGAAGAAGACTACTTCTGTAGGGGTAGACATCATTCTGTCGACACGTAGTTTATGGAGTGTCTGTACCCTCTGTGCTGAAGTCAGCGCTAGCAACATCACCAGCTTCATGGTGAGTTTGTCCAGCTGGAGCCCTTCCATGGGGGACCACGTCCTGAGCAGGGTTAAAACGTCCCTGACATCCCAGGTGATATTGTAGCGTGGTGTAGGTGGATTCATATTGAATATACCCCGCATGAGCCTGGACACTAGCCTGTTGGATCCCACCTCAATCTTGAGGTAGAATGACAGCGCGCTCCTGGCGCTGTTGATGGCACTGTAACTTAAGTGTTCATCATGGTGCAACCCCGCGAGGAATTCCAGGACGTCGGTTATAGTCACGGCATCGTACGTGATGCGAGAGCGGCTGCAGAAGGCTTCCCACTTCTTGATATGCGAGCGGTATCTTCGCCTTGTTGACTCTCGACACGACGCCGCAATGGTATCCATGGTCCGAGTTGAGAGGCCGTATTGGACTAACGGCCTGTTCAAAACCTGCAAGCCAACAAATGCAAATAGCCATGGCAGGGATGTGGCTCCCCTGAGACAGGGTGAGTAACTAATTCTGGGCAACCCTTCAAAAGGACCCAAGGCTCACTGAGCATGTCAAAGACCACCGGATACCATGGCTGTGTAGGCCAGTCGGGTATAATAAGGATGCCCTTAGCTGCATCCATCTGAATCTTTCGTAATACCCGACTGATGAGGCAAAACGGGGGGAATGCATAGAAAAACCAATTCCCCCAGTCCAGCGAGAATGCATCTAGCGCCATAGCCCCAGGATCTGGTTCCCACGAAACGTAGGTTGGTACCTGATGGTTCAACCGGGACGCAAAAAGGTCAATATCCGGTTTCCCAAATTTGGCTGTGATTCTGGCAAAAATTTCAGGATGCAACATCCATTCAATATTGTCATTGAACTTGCGTGACCTGGTGTCCGCCACAGTATTAAGCTCACCTGGCAAATAGGTAGCTGAAATCCAAATGTCTCTCTGAACACACCAGAGCCAAATTGAGTTAGCCAATTTATCACACGAAACTGACCTGGTACCGCCCATATGGTTTAAATATGCCACCGCTGTGGTGTTGTCTATTTGGAGACGGACATGTGCCCCAAAATACTTGGAACAATAAGCACGAAGTCCGTGGAATGCTGCAAGTAGCTCCAAATAGTTGATCCCATGTGACAACAACATAGTAGCCTCAAGGGCCCATCTGCCTCCGCAACTAGAGGAATGATCCGTAGCTCCCCAGCCATAAGAGCTCGCATCAGTTTGCAAGTATACCACCGGATTAGCCTCAATAATAGGCTTAAACTAGTTACTAATGTGGCGCACCCACCATCGTAACTCATCCGTCGCTTCAGGCGGCAGCTGCATTGGTCGATCATAATGACCAGCGTGCTGTCTTAATGCAGCGATCTTGGCCCTTTGCAAATTCTGATAATAATGGGCTGCCGGAAACAAAGCTACAAGTTTGCCAATTACTGTAGCTGTATGACGAATCGATGGTATACCAGCGGTGATTAAACCTTGACACACCTGGGTGACCTCCTCAACCTTATTAGGTGGTATGGTGACCCTCATGCGAATAGAGTCCACCGTAAACCCCAGATAATGAATTACCTGGGAGGGGCAGAACTTTGATTTGGCTGGATGGACAATGAACCCCAGCTGCTGAAATAAATTGACTGCAGCTGCAACACCCTGTTAAGCCAATTCCAGGGTGTGGCCCACAATTAAGATATCATCTAAATAGGCCATTACTATATGATGTTGTTGTCGTAAATAGGCCATAATTGGCTTCACCAATTTAGTGAATAATCGAGGGGCTGTGGTAAGCCCATTGGGCAAAGCCCTATATTGCCAGAGTTGACCCATCCAGATAAATTTCAGAAACCTCCTATAATATTTTTGAATGGATACAGTATAGTACGCATTTTGTAAATCAATGCATGCCATAAAGCAACCATGTGAAATCAATGATTTGGCTGTTTCAAAAGTGTCCATTTTGAAATGAGTATATGTTACAGAAGTATTTAAACTAGTCAGGTCAATGATGACTCGACAGCCTCCATCCTTCTTTGGTCGAGTGAATATATTGGAAACAAATTCCACGGGCTCATGAACCGTTTTCTCTATCACTCCCTTCTGTTCTAGCCTCAAAATTTCCTTAAAGAGACAATTTAAATGTTTGACCAGGCCTGTGCTGGGATGGAGGAATGTCCCCATTAAGAAACTCAATGCTATGACCCTGAACATTTCGTAACACATACTCATCACCAGTAATATCACCCCATGCACCCAAAAAGAACCGAAGGCGCCCACCAACATGTGAGGTTAGACAAAGAGAAAAGAGAGAACCAGACCGCCTCACCTCCGTGGTTACCGGCGGTCCTTGACACGTGTGGGTGGACGTGGAGGTGCTGGGTTGGCTTGAGGGCGCGGCGTCCTCATCTTCCACCAGGGTTTCTGCCGACCTTGTCCTAAAAAAGCCCCCTGGTGCTGGGGCGGTTGGTAACGGGGTGGAGCTGGAGGGTAGGTCCTCGTAGAGGTGCTGGCAGACCCTCGTGGTCGAACAAGCGGAGCTTTCGAGCCCAACGGGGTGGGGGCACCGCGAGGGCGCATGAGTCCCACCGTTTTGGCTTGTTCGTCAAGCTCTTTGACCCTCTTAGAGAGATCCTCGCCAAAGAGCTGACGGGGCGGCGGCGGTGGTTTGCACAACCCTGCAAACTTAGGGTTGAGCGCTGGGCGGATGCTGCTTTTGCGGAACCCATTGATTTCATGTTGAGTTGCGCACAATAGAGCCAGAGCATCCTCCTGGTCCAAATTTAAGTCATCCCCATCAACCGACCGCACAAAGGCGGTAATACCGGCCGTGAGGAGCTTCAGGATCCGCTGAATTTTCAGCTCCTGTTGACGGATAGCCGCACTGATGTTGCCCCATATCGGCGTATTGACCACAGGCACGTTGAGGGAGTTGCAGTTGGATGGAGCCTTGTGACGGCTCATGGCCTGAATGAGAACCTCCTCCTGGAGCTGATGGTTGTTGAGGAAGTCCACTGTGGCTGCCAATCCCAGACGAGTGTGGGGCCGCGAACTTAGTGGCCACATCGAGAAGGCCCTCCGCTGGTAAATCGGACGGAGGTGGGATGGGATCGACCAAAACCTCCTCTTCCTGCTGCTCCAGGCTGCTGGTGGAAGTTGGTGAAACAGCCCTGTACCTGTCGCTGCTGGACGCTTGCTGCTGTTGACCGTGAAGCAGGAGCTCCAGCAGCCGCTCCATCTGGTCAATACGCCCTTCACCCTGAACACTCAGGTGGTCGGAGTCCTCCGGCTCTGAAAAATGGCCGGAGCCCCTATCATCGGCCCGCACTTCATCGAGGCCCACCCAGTGCCGGTAGTCGTCGCTAGCAGCCGCCGAAGCGAAACTGCGCGATTCCTGCGCGGGCGTGTTCAACTGCCTCCGTTTAGCGGGAGCGGACGCCGCTGCCACTAAGGACACTTGCGGCGTGATGTCGGCACCAGCCGCAGCCTGGATACCCGATGCCCGCACAGGCTTGCCGGCAGCCCACGTCGTGGACCTCGCCGACGCATGGTCTCGCCCACCCATCCATGGGGGGCTCGGCGACCGCGACGAGACCCGACCCAACCGACCCGTCCCGGCGTCGAGAGTTGGGGGGCGTCGACTGGACCTCACAGCCGCCCCGGGTCCCGCCCTGGAACCTGACCACTCCTCGGCGGCAGGTAAAGCCTTAGCCCCAACAGGGTTAGACTTCCGGGCTCCTGCCCTTCCCCTCCACGGAGGGCTGGGTGAAAAGGGCCGTGCAGCCGCACACACCCTTCTGCTCGAGGCCGCCAGCAAGCCTGCTGACGACCTGACTGCCATGGCAGGATCCTCCTGCTCTGGCGGCACACCACACTCCTCCTCGTCGAACTCCTCCGAGCTGTGGTGTGCTGGCGGATCCGGACCTGTAAACACAGGGCTCACCGACATTTCCGCCCCTGTCCCGGCCTGCGCTGCAGGTACCGCCGATATCACTGGCTCCGGGACTGTAGACCGGCGACCTCGTCCAGACGTTCTCCGGCCTTTAACGCTCCCATCCATGTCCTTGCTGTGAAAACAAAACACAACAAGAACCACCAACTTAAGGTAGGATACTTACCTTAGTGGTTCCCTGATGAAGGGCTGGCGAGGAGCCGCTCCACCGCCAGCCGTCGCAGCAACGCGATATGACGATATGTCGAGCATGCGCGCCGGCGGGCTCTTCACGAAGTCACTCACGTGACTCCGAAATGAAATCTTTTGTACATTTGTCTTTCCAAATCTATCACCATTTGTAAAACTCTGTCTTTCCACTTTTCCACCAAAGTTGATAACTTCGTATTTATACTTCATATCATACTTATACGTACATGTGATACTGCATTTAACAACAGTACAACTTCCAACTCTCTCAATTCAGAACTTCCTTCTTAAGTCCTGGTGTTTGACATCTTCTTTTCCTCCTCCCTTTATTAGTTGAGGCATAGAGTCAAAGCACTGGGAAACATCGGTGAGGCTGCATATGAAATATTGTGTGCAGATTTTGTATGCGCAGCATAAAAATGAAATGGAGAGAAGGTGCAGAGGAGATTCACAAGAATGTTGCCTTGGATAGAGTGTATTAATTATAAAGAAAGACTAGGGAGACTGAGTTTGTAACTAGACTGACTGGAGTGCATAGGTTTAAGATAAAGACTAAGAGGTTTAGAGGGGTTTAAAAGGTAGAATTTCTTTCACCCAGTTGTAGTTTGGAGTGTACTCCTTGAAAGGGTGGTGGATGAACAACTTTTAAGAAGTATTTGTCCCAACTCTTGAATCACCAAGGCATGGAAAGCTATGGTGATTCAAGTGGTAAATGTGCACTATTAGGTTGGCATGGTCAGGATGGATTAAACAACCTGTTTCAATGCTATATGACTCCTTGATCCTATGGCTGTAAATTACATCTCACAACCAGGAGAATAAGAATTTAAATCCTCCTGTGGCAGTTTGAAACTCTCAATTTAATCATGTGCTGTTCTTTATGAATCACATGATTGAATGGAATGGCAAAGCCAACTTTCCTTCTGTGGTTGTAATTCACCACTTGTCCTCGAGTAAGGCCAATTATGACATTTCATCTATAGTGTTGCAATGTGTATGGAGATGGCTGATTAGACCAATCTAGGCTCGAAGGTTTCTTCCACGAGGGTCTTTATCAGGGTTAGCATCAAATAGCATTGCAGAATACATTATACTTAACAGTGGGGGCAAGCACACTGCCTTGCTTTATAGCATTGCTGACCAGGAATGAGTCTGAAGCCTCTCTGTGTTCTCTACTAGTTCTACACTAGTGGATCATGAGATTAGAATTGCATGTTTCTCTGTGTGCATCTATGCACAAAGGCCTTTTTTGTCAATTTTATAATGCACAATTGATGCTGCTAATCTAATATGGAAGCAGGAATATGAACAGTGCAAGCAGAGGAAAGCCTTTTTGATATATAGAACATGAACCTCCTATTCTAATGCACACTAACAATGTAGAATTCCTTTCCCAGCGGTGGAGTTTCTGAAGTGTGATGTTGCTGGACAGGAGTTGGTGTGAGTCAGTAAGCAAAGCTAATTTCAGAGGGGTTTTGTGTTTGTTCTGATCATAGACTGGTCATAGTCTGGTCACAGTGAGGCCAATTACTCTTCTTTCCCACATACAATGCCAGGGACGCTATCTGTTCGGTTCAAATAGAATAAAACTCCAATAACTTGCTAACAGCTTGTTCTGGAATTCCAATGACCCAGCATTATACAATTGTAATGAAATCTGAGATTGGTGATGGTGAAGTTAACACACAATAAATTATTTGGTTTTGGCATGTTCATCATATTTTGACTGAAAATAAGAGCAGAAAACTGTTTATAGATTCAAAGGTTTGGTAAAATGTTTGAAAATGACTGATAATGAAACAAAAATAGCAACATTATTGGGATGTGATGGATATGTCAGGATTACTGTGCTAAATTAAATTCCAGAATAAGCCAATACACTTTAGATTTCTGAATTTCAGTTCTTCAGGCACTGTAGAAAATTATTCTTTACAGGCAGAGACTATTCGTTGGGTGTTATTCAAGTCACAGATCCATCCTCCTATTAGAGGGGGAGGAGGAAACAAGAAAAAAAGGAAGACTTGGAGAAGAATGTACCTAATGCGGGAAATTGATAATAGAAAAAATATAGAGTCAATTAAGTAAAATTGTGGAAGAGACTTTTACAGTCACTATAGTTCCTGATTGCTCAAAACAGGATAAATATAGACACAAAGTGCTGGAGTAACTCAGCAGGCCAGGCAGTATCTCTAAAGATATTGCCTGATTTATTCCAGCACTTTGTTCTTATTCGGTAGACTAGCATATGCATATGCTCCTTGTGTCTCAGATAAATTGTTGTCAGGTCTCAATGGATGACAATAGTTGGTACTCTGGAGTTGGTCTCAGTACCAGAGGTGAACTAAGGAAAATGAACTATGGATTCAGTTCATGATTGTTATCTGGTGATCCCTGCTGGATAGGAACGTTTGTGACAAATTGCGACTGCATGATACTATTCATGAAAGCAATCACTTCAAAGTAGTTCCTTTAAATGTTCAGTAAATTTGTGAATTGCATCTGCACCCTCACTCGATTTTTAACGAAAATTCTATTCTCTCGAGATGTGTTCCTCAAAGAGGCATAAGAATGTTTGATGCTCAATGCGAATAAAGGTACATGACCCCAGAACTCAAGCCTAATTATGAACAGATTTAAAATAGAAAAATAGGCGATTTTATTGTTAACTTGTGAAGTAAAATTGCAAGTCTTTCTGTCATCATTTCTTTAGTTATTAGGAATAAAGGAATATATTGCCATCTGATCTCCAAATACTTTGTCCCTACCTGCAACACTCAACAGATTTAATCTTTGAATGTTTAATGTTCAGTAATTTTTCTTTACAAGTGAGTTTAACCTTTGACGTTCTCATTCCCTTGAGAGGTTGGAAAGCAATCACCCATCACTGGTTGCTCAATGTCTTATTTACCTTCTGCAGCTAAGCATTCCCCTTTGTCACATCAGCTCTTAGATATCTGCCAATGTGGCCATTGAACCAGCCGCTGGAAGGTTGCACAAGAGCAACCCTGGGTGTTTCATCATTTGCTTACTTTTAACAACTGGCCCTCTGATCAATACTGTAAATATAACACATTCCAGTCAGACATGATTGCACCTCTTCACCGTGTAACACTGTTGCAAACTCGGATATTACTATTTCTGTGAGATCTGTGGTTCTTCAGTTCCTGCCTCGCACATATCCGAGATCCTAATGTGTAGGAAGGAACTGCAGATGCTGGTTTACACCGAAGATAGACACAAAATGCTGAACTTCGCGGAACAGGCAGCATCTCTGGGTAGAAGGAATGGGTGAAGTTTCGGGTCCAGAAGAAGTTTGAAGAAGGGTCTAGACCCAAAATGTTGCCCATTCCTTCTAACCAGAGATGCTGCCTGTTCTGCTGAGTTACTCCAGCATTTTGTGTCTATCCTGGATCTTAATCACCGGTGACGACCATACTTTGGAATCCCCACTCTGAACCCCCTCCTTTAAGGCACTCCATAAAGGTTAGAACTGACATAGGTCATATTAAATTTGTTTGATAGTCACTGGTGAAGTGCCTCTGCGAATGTTTTTATTATGTTCCTGCTTCTCCTCATCACCATCACCACCCCTCTCAGTGACAGTCATCCTTGAAACCTGTCCTTTACATCTCTTCTTTCCAACTGCCTCTTTAAGTCTTCCGAATAAAATTTCCCAAATTCTCTACTGTTTCCTACCAATTCTCCTGTGATGCACTTTCTGATGCAGTTTAAATGAAATTCATTTACTGTTGTTGTGTGACGTGCCTTTGTGCAATTTTCTGCTTCATGGTGACCTATTGAATGTATTCAATATGGCACAGAGTCTGGAATGCGATGTGAGGCAATAGGCTACTGAGGAGATTGAGGTCATGAAAGCGTATTGGAGGAATTGCATCTAAAAGAGGTCTTTGATCTAAGTATGAACAGCATGAAAAAAAATGAAGGCCACCATGTATAAACCACAAGGTTTCTTAAGTTATTATATTTCCAATAAGGTTGTCAGTTTTTATTGATTCAGCAATGAACTTCCACATGGAAAGAATAAGAAACATTTGGCCAGAAAGTCAATGCACTTAGTGTTGATAACTGGAGATGAATTTTTAGGAGATGATTGTTCTCCATGAGGAATAGACAAAACTTTTTCAATGTGGTATAACTCGACAGCAATTTGCAACATTCAGCTGTCACGAACAATAAAGTGTAAGTTATCACTTAGTATTTTTTATTGAGAGGTAAATATTGGCCAGAACACAGGGGAGAAGTCTGAAGAAGGGTCTCGACCCGAAACGTCGCCTATCTCCTTCGCTCCTTAGATGCTGCTGCACCCGCTGAGTTTCTCCAGCCTTTTGTGTACCCTCGATTCTCCAGCATCTGCAGTTCCATCTTTAACACAGGGGAGAACTTCACTGCAGAAAGGAGATACATGAGAGAGCAGGCTGGCTTTCAACACATTCACAATGTGGCATCTCTAACCACGTGAACTCCGTGCCAATCGCACTGCACCATCAGTCTAAAGTTTTAACCATTACTTGTTGGATCGTAACTACAATTCACAATCTTCTGCCTCAGGTAAGAGTTTTACTAGGCCAGAGCTGATACTATTTTAATGGAAGATAGACAAAAAATGCTGGAGTAACTCAGCGGGACAGGCAGCTTCTCTGAAGGGAAGGAATGGGGGATGTTTCAAGTCGAGACCCATCTTCAGACTCTCTTTGGTGTAAACCAGCATCTGCAGTTTCTTCTTACTATTAATGGATCTTTTTAATACTCTGATACCAGTTTAGATACAGGTGATTTTTCTGTCTATTTTGGGTTGGGTTTATTATTATCAAGTGTACTGAGGTATAGTGGAAAGCTTTCGTAGCATTTAATAGCCTGATAGTTGTTGTGAAAAAGCTGCCCCTGAACCTGGATGGTACCGTTTTCAGGCTCCTGTACCTTCTTCCCGAAGGCAGGAGTGAAATGAGAGCATGGCCAGGGTTGTGTGGGTCCCTGATGAAGGATGCTGGCTGCCTTTTTGAGGCAGCGACTCCTGTGGATCCCTTCGATGGTGGGGAGATCAGTATTCTTGATCACCACTTTTTGTAATTGTATTGTAATTAATTTATTGTAATTAATTTTGTAGCTAAGCATATAAAAATAATCTTCATTCCTAGGAGTTCGAGTTGCCAAACTAGATTGTAATGCAACTAGTAAATATGCTCTCTACTGTACTACCTGTAGACGTTCAAGAGAGTATTCGTTGACATACGGAATATCCTCAATCTTCTAAGGAAGTAGGAGCGTAGATTGGCTTTCTTTATGATTGCATCAATGTGCTGGGTCCAGGACAGATCTTCAGAGATATGCACGCCCAATAATTTGGACGTGCACCAGGGTCCTGTCAATAAAGAAAGGTTTGTGGGTCATCGTTCTTCATCTTCCAAAGTCCACATTCAGTTCCTTGGTTTTATTGACCTTGAGAGCAAGGTTGTTGTTCTGGCACCATTTAGTCAGTCGATCAATCTCCCTCCTACACTTTGACTCGCCATCGTGTATGATTCGTTCAATAATGGTGGTGACATTGGCAAACTTGACGATGCAGTTTGAACTGTGTCCAGCTATACAATCGTGAGTGAGTGGAGCAGGGAGCTGAGCATGCAGCCTTGAGGTGCTCCTGTGCTGATGGTTATCAAGGAGGAAATGTTGCGGCCACTTCAAACAGATTGTGGTCTGTTTATGAGGAAGCAAGGATTCAGTTGAGGGATGCGCAGAGACTCAGTTCTGTGAGCTTGGCAACCAGCTTGGTGGGGATGATGGTGGCAAACGCCAAGCTATAGTCCATGAACAACAGCCTGGCTTATGTGTTTTTATTGAACAAGTGGTCCAATGCAGGGCCAGTGAGATTGCATCTACTGTTGACATGTAGTGGTGGGAGGCAAATTGTAGCAGGTCCAGGTTCTTGCTGGGAAAGGAGTTGATATGCCCCATAAACAACCTCTCAAAGCACTTCATCACCACAGACGTTAGTGCCACCGGTCAGTAGTCATTGAAGCATGTCACCTTATTCTTCTTGGGCACCGGTATTATAGATGTCCTTTTAAAGCTAGTAATTAAACCTCAGTAATGAGAGGTTGAAAATGTTGCACAAACTCCAGTCAGTTGGTCTACACAGGTTTTAGGTAGAGCTAATAGGACTTGATGTTTCAATCCCTGTAGTAAGTCGGCACTCTTGATATTTGCAGTGGGATTGGAGTGGTGAAAGGTAGGGTAGGTACATCATTGGGGTCATCAGGTGGGCACCCTCCTTCTTTGACGTTTCATTGATAAGCCCACAACATCTCCAGAGGGCTCAATGGTGATATCTGGCGTCCCAGGTACACCCCCCTCAATTCCATACCCTCCTGTTTTAATCTTGCAGCCCAATTGTTATCTTTCCTTTTGATTCAAATCCAATTGCTGATTTTTTCTGCAGAATTTGATAATAATTTGATTGCTTGTTGGAGGGAGCGACCCCTCACCCATATTTTCTTTAATAGGCTGGTCATAGATGTAGCAACAAATCCCCTGCATCCCACTTCTACAGGGAAAATCTTGGTCTTCCTGCCATTCTGGGCAGCTTCAGTTGCCAGTTCAGAGTACTTGCTCTTTTTCCTCTCATAAGCTTCTTGAACACCATGGAACTGTCAATTCCACAACGTATGCCAGCTTGGCTGTTGTGGACCACAGGACCATGTCTGGCCGGAGTGTTGTAGCCACAATGGCTGGGGGAAACACAAGCTTTTTTTTCCAAGTCCACTTCCATTTTCCAATCCCCAGGAGGTTAGCCTACTGGTACAAATGTTGCCAAGTGGATATTTCCTGCTGATGTTTGTGGGGAAGCATTTGTGATCTTTCGCCTCTGTTCCAGGATTGATGCCAGCTGTCTGAGAACTTGGTTATGCCACCAAATGTAACGCCCTTGGGCGAGGCTCGTAGTGCATCCTGTTAAAACGTGCCTTAGTGCAGGTGCTTGGCAAAGGGAGCAAGCGGGGTCTTCTCCGAACCACTGCTTCAGGTTCTGGGGTGATGGTAGAGCATCATAAGTGGCTCCTGTGACAAAACTTAGCCGAGATCCCTCCATTTGCCAGATGTCACGCCAGCTGAGTTTCCTCTTTTCCAGGCTCTCCCAGTTAGTCCATGGCCCTGCTTGGCCATTAAGATGGCATTGGCATGTCGCTTTGGCTCCTCCCATCTTCTCACTTCCTCCACCACGAGCCATCTCTTCTGCACTGATGCTGCCTTGTGCCATTGAGGAGCTTTTGGGACGAGCCCGAGCCCGGCTCTCCCATGTTGGACTTGGCCAAATACTTCACAGAAATGAAGAGCAGACTTAGGACTCTGAACGGCTTCAGATGGGGTCCACGTCCTCCCTGTGGCCACACGGGGGCCACTGTTCTAATAACAGTATCTTCAGATTCAGTGAGGGTCATGACCAACCTTGCTTTAGTGCATTTGAACTCTTCCACAAGACCTGCAATGGGTATTTCCAATTTGCCACTCCCGTACAGTCCGACAGCACTTAAGCATCATGGAAGTCCAAGCCACTGTTTCACATGTGTGTTGATCATTCTTTCCAGCTTTTCCACTTTGTTGATGGGGATTTCATAAGCACCACAGCTTAAGTTTACATGGTTGAGCGATGTGCATGATGGTATCCTTTTTGTAGCAATGTTACAAAATTTTGAGATTTTAAAAATCAAGTCTGCAATTTAACCCATCAGATAAAGCATAAAAAGAAGTTTAATTTGACACCTAATTCACTTTCATATCTTCAGTATTAAGAAAGTTATGGCCATTTACATACTCGGAAATTAGCATCTTGTTCCCCATTGCCTTTCAATTGACTTAACTCAAAAGCTGTGATCTGGAACAGTTAAAAACCCATAACTTTCTTAAAATTTAAGAGAACTCAATGAAATTTTCAGTTATTATAGATTGAAGCATTCTGAAACAAATATGATAAAATCTTACTTGGATGACATGAAATTAAAGCATATAATTAGTTAGTTATCTAATTGTAGCTAATTACAAAATTCAATGAGTAGATCTAAACACCTATCCATTTCTTAAGAAAAGATAAACTTTTTTTAAATTGCCTAAGTGTCCAAATAACATTCACACAATAATCCACAATATAACATAATTTTTAAATCTCATTTTCATGAATTTCTGGGCCAGATGGAAGAAATTTAGTGTTTAATGCCTGTAAATGAATGGCCATTTAAATCAACTAGCGAATGGGTTTTAGTGGAATGCGGTGGATTGGAAAGTTGCGGTTAGCGGTGAAGTTGGGAGGAAAAATACTGTTTGTTCATACATTTTTTTGGACCCCATTTCGCAACATGAAAATGTTATTAAAGCCTCCCGAAAAAACAACTTTTAATATAAAAATAAACTATTTACCTTTTTTTCACCCCTACGCAAAATTCTTCCGGTTGTCGGCGCACACGGCTTTTGAAGGTGATTTTTAAATTACTCTAGTTAATAAATAATTTAGCGTAATTTAAAAATACCTTCATTCATGAAATGTCGGAGCGATTTTTCTTCCGCAACGAAATTGATCAATTTTCCCTGCCTGTGGAAAAACGGCACTTTAAGCCCGCCCCCCTCTGAAAGGCGCCAAAGTCGCGCACACGGGGAGCGGCAGAACTGCAGCGCTGCTCAAGGTAAGTTTTGTAACATACCTACTTTTTGAGTTGTTCAAACTTGGTGTCCTTGAGCTTTGCATCATACCATCGGCCCAAGCTATTCACTGGCATTTCTGAAACAGTTGGAACAGGTATTCCGTCAATATGAAATATTTTATCCTTGACTTGACCTTTGACAATGGAGATGCTTCTGCACTTGCTAGGTTTAATCTTCATCCTTGCCCATGTGATGTTTTGGTTCAGTTTTTCCAGAAGTCTCTCGGTGCAGGGGACAGTTGTCGTTAGTGTTGTTATATCGTCCACATAGGCCAGTATAGGTGGCATTCGCTGACCACACTATTGTCATTTTCCTCCCACAACCCACTTTGAAGCTCTGATAATGAGCTCCATTGCCATTGTGAAGGTCAATGGGAAGATGGTGCATCCCGCCATCTTGCCTACTTCCAGAGGTTGCCACGCTGTGGTAAAGTCTGATGTTGTGAGACAAAATTGCAGATCCTGGAAGTAGTTTTTTACCAATCTGTTATTACTGCAGGCACCTGAAAGAATTCAAAAGCAGGCCACATTAGCGAATGCGGAACTGATCCATAGGCATTGGCCAGGTTGAGGAACAAGACATGCTGATTATTTCTTAGCAGTCTGGATTTGATGCCATATGATGCTGGTATGTTGAAGGCTTCCCAAGAAGTGCCCTCACTTCTGCTGTTGCTTTTTTCCACACCTTCCGCAGGCCTCTTCTTTCTTTAACAAGCCGTTGGATTTCCTGGAGACAACGGGACTTGGGGGTAGGAGGCTTCCCAAGAAGCCTGCAATGCCAGCCTTTTGGATTGATGTATCAATGAAATGGTTTTGTTTCAGATACTTTAAGTCTTTTCGTCACCACACTGAGAAAGATCTTGCCTTCTATGTTAAGAAGGTTTATTTTCCGAAGCTGTTCAATAGTGGACAATTTTTGTTTCCTTTGGGATCTGCACCCCCCCCCCCCCCCCCCCCCCCCCCGGTCTTCGCCAGGCTTTGGGGATAACTTGCTTTTCCCACAGAACCCTCATGTTCCATCAGAGGAATTTCGGAATATCCGGGGCATTCTTGTAGACACAATATGGAACACCATTGGGGCCTGGTGCAGAGGCCGTTCTTGCCTTCCTCACTACTTATTTTACCTCACTCAGCTTGGGAGGTTGTGGGGGTGAGATTGGTGGGATGTCAGTGGGGACAAAAATCAGTTCAGTGTGCATGGCTCTGATGTGTCCTTCAACCTCCTTTTTTGATGCTTTTAGGGATCCGCTTTTCTCTTTTAAGAAAACTCCTTTCACAAACTTAAAGGGACCTTTGTAGAAGTCTGTTCTTGCTTTGCCCTTTTTGTGTCGTTTCCTTAAATTCTCCGCTCTGCGCAGCTTTGAGAGCCTCTGTTTTAGGTCCTCTTGAAGGAGGTTGATGCCCTCACTTCTGCTGTTGCTTTTTTCCACACCTTCCGCAGGCCTCTTCTTTCTTTAACAAGTCGTTGGATTTCCTGGAGACAACGGGACTTGGGGGTAGGAGGCTTATCTTTCCTGCTGAGTTTCTTCTCAGCAAATTTCTCCTTTCCATAGCTGTAGATTAGATCACCCATCTTCCCCAACTTATTTTCTGCTGACTCCATGATTCCACTTAAGATTAGGCTCACATCTGCATTGATGGTTTCCCACTCCTTGCTGTTAGATTTTGGCCATTTCACCAACGGCTTACATCCTTGCATGTTCTCCACTTTACGATGTGCCTGTTTGTATCTTGGTCTGTTGCCTGAAACTTCTGCCACATCCCTTAGGGTGCTGATGCTCTGTGGACTGTGGATGTTTTCCTGCCACTGAGTTTCATCCAACTGATTTGACCTTCCTCTTGACAGAATCTGGTCAATGCGGGGCACTGGGTTGGGGATTTTCAAGCATTTCTTCCATCCCTGATGAATTTTAAGACGACAAGTTAATGTTAGTTTAGTCCAGTCACACCTACAGGTCTGAAGAACATGTCCAGATCCTCGTTTTTCAAGAGCTTTGCCACTTACCTGATTTAATGTCGTGTCCGTTCCAAGGTTTGTTACTGGGTGCTCAGTCGATGAGTCATCTTGCGCCCCCGCTCTTGCAGACTCTGGGGGTATTCTTCTCTTTGAACTTTTTGCAGCCAAGTGCGGGTGGCTCTTGTGCCCTAACAAGGTGACGGAGCCATCTGTTATGGGCATCTAGCCCATAACATCGGGAGCTAAGGGAGCCCAAGATGGCACGTCAGTGTCCTCCCTATCAAAGCGCACATAGAACACATTGATCTTGTCTGGGAGTGATGCTTTGCTGTCGCTTAAGCTGCCCTCTGATTTTACCTTGTAGGAAGTGATGGCCTTGTCACAGCTGCCGAATATCCACACCAGTTTGGACCAAAAATTCCTTTCAGCCTCTTTGATGGCATTATCAAGGTCATATCTGGACTACTTGTATAGTTCTGCATCGTAAGATTTGAATGTCCGAGATCTGGTCCTTTGAAGTATGCGGACCTCCTGGTTCATCCAAGGCTTCTGTTTGGGGAACGCTTGGATCATTTTCGTGGGAACACATTCTTCCACATTTTCTTCTGAAACCCATAACAATTGTGGCGTATGCAAAGACATGTAGATTTGTATGGTAATTGGCTTCTGTAAATTGTCCATAGTGTGTAGGATAGAACTAGTGCATGGATGATCGTTGCTTGGCGTGGACTTGGAAGGCCAAAAGGCCTGTACCCAAACTGTACCTCTAAACTAAACTGAAGAGCCTGTTGACATACTGCATTACAGCATGGTACGGCAGCTGCACCATGGCAGACAGGGAGAGGCTTCAGAGGGTAGTTAGGGCAGCACAGAAGATCATCGGCTGCCCTCTCCCCTCTCTGATGGACATTTACACCTCCCGCTGCCTCAGCAGGGCGAAGAACATTATCAAGGACAGCTCCCATCCTGCTTATGGCCTGTTCAACCTGCTACCCTCAGGGAGGCGCTATAGGTGCATCAGCACAAGGACAAATAGACTCAAGAACAGTCTCTTCCCAAAATCCATCATCTCCCTGAACTCACACATGCATTGACTTCACAGCCTAACCCCCGGACTTTCATCTATCCACCTACTGTAATTTGTACTGTAACTGTAACCTATACTGGATATGGGAATCCTATTGTCCATTCTATTTGTCCATTGTCTTTTTATAGATATGTATATAGAGCTGCAGAAACTGTGCACCTTATCTCCCCCCCCCCCCCTTTTTGTCTTGTTTTTGCACTGAGTAGGAGCAGTTTTTAATCTCACTGTACATGTGTATAGTGACAATAAAAGGCATTCTGATTCTGATTCTGATTCTGAATATCATAGAAGGGTCTCTACCCGAAACGTCACGCATTCCTTCTTTCCAGAGATGCTGCCTGTCCCGCTAAGTTACTCCATCATTTTCTGTCTACCTTTAAATATCATAGTTTGTGTATAAAGATCACTGTTTATACTCAGTACCTCAGTTTGTGTATATTATATGGGGACTCCATTACTTAAGGAACAAATATTTAACCTTGCCTACAATTACTCTTAGCGCCATTAAGTCTAAATAAGATGTCATGTGCAGATGAATGGGTACAGGAAGAATCTGAGTTATGTATGTTCTTTTGTTCAGAGATGTGAGGATGTTCTGATAAGATGGTAACCAAAATTCACCTGATCTTACATCAAGGCCAAGCACAGAAATAACCTTGGGGAGTGACTTGCATCACATCATCCTTCCCCGCCCCCATCAATCCTCTAAACTGAGGATCATTCAAATGTGGGAGTATAGAGCTGACGATTGGCACCGAAGGAGAACTGTGAACCTTGTCACTTGCTATGAAACTGGTGAGAACTTGTCACTGTGACTTAAAGGTACAGGTTTCACGCCAACCTCTCTTCCGATATGCTGAACATGGCATTCATTCTAATGTGTCAATCACACTGCCAAGTATCTGTCGAAGATAACCGATTAAAACTTTTTTTTCTGAAAAGCTTGCGGGCACAGATTTAAATGCACATGACAGTGAATACAGATTTTTTTTGTTCACTGTGCATGACTGGAATTTTTGTTAAGATTTTTATCACCGCTGTCTGTTAGTTAAGTAGAGAGTGTATTGAAACGCAGACTGGAGTGAGTGCTTGGCTGTGGCTCGTAGCTGAGTGACTGACTCTTTGATCAAGTCATTCAGTGCACCGACATGTCACTGTTAATCTGATCCCTGTCTGTCTCACTCTCTGCATTTAAAGACAGTGTTTACACTGAGCTTTTCAGTCCCTTCTCCTCCATACCTCCTCCCCCTCTTCTCTCTCCCCCACATAGCATGGGATTTAATTCAAGAATGATTATAGACTCATGGTTGATCTGAATTAAAGGTAATTCCTGGTGCTAGTTTAGCCAAGTAATCTGAAAAGTCTAATGTAGACAGTCGACTGCAATTGATGCCAAACTAATTTACTTCTGTTAGCATTTGATTTTCGGTCCAGTAATCAGACCTGCAATGCCATATGTGACACAAACAATAACTTGGAACTTCACATGTGCTTGTGTGTTTAAAGGTCAAGGCCCAACAATTACTGCGGAGATTGGAAGAAATGGCAAAACTTCCTTTTAAACTTAATGTACAGTGCATGGATCTATAACACATTCTTCGATTATGTGAGAGTGAAACGCTATGTAGTCAGCATTATTCAATGAGGTCCCACTGTGTTTGTATATCATTAGGCAAAACCTTTTCCCTTATGGCAACCCTGTAAAACATGTGGTTGTTTTCCAGGGGACAGAAATTAGATTGCATAGGAAAGAACTGCAGATGCTGGTTTAAACCGAAGATAGACACAAAAAACTGGAGTTGCTTAGCAGGTCAGACTGCATATCTAGAGAAAAGGAATAGGTGATCTTTCTGTTTGAGACCCTTCTTCTGAGTTCAGGGGAGAGGGAATGTTGCAATATGGTAGGGTAAGGTGTAAAAAGAACAGATCAAAGAAGGGTCTCGGGTTACTCCAGGTTTTTAGTGTCTACCAGACCAAGTGGGACCCGTTGGACCGTGTCCCACAACGCGGGGGATGGGTGGCGTTGGCAATCAATGGTCCCCACTGGGTGGGGGGGTGGGGTGGGTGATGCGGGGGGGGGGGGGGGGGGGCTCTCTCTCTTTCTCTCTCTCTCTCTCCGTCTCTCTCTCTCTCTCTCTCTATATGTCTCCCCCTCCGTCTCCCCCTCCGTCTCCCCCTCTGTCTCCCCCAGGCACGTGCCGTCAGGGTAGGGAAGGTAGGCACTGCACATGGAGTTTGTGTACCAATAATGTGGTAAGTACATTTTGTGTTTATGTTTTTAAATACTGTATTTCCCGGGGTGTGGGGGTGGGGGGAGAGCTCCTTTCACAGCGATGGGGAGTCTGGCCATGGGGTAAAGTTCCGGGGAGGGCACAAATGTTATGAATGAGGGGATTGGGATAATGCCACTTGCGACGCTCCTTGCACGGAGGCGTGCAATGACACCGCATTGAGACCGGGGGGGGGGGGGGGGTGAGAGAGAGAAATGGCTCTGGTGGCTGAGCAGCCGCCGGGCAGGACAGCAGAACCAGCCGCCACCTTAGCTCCTTCTGCCGGTCCCCGCTCACCTCTGGCAGCTCTCCGTCTAAGAACCTCTCTCCTGCCGCTAGCTGGCCTCACTCATGTCCTCAAATTCCGACAGCGCGATTGAGGTTACTCGGCTGCGGGAATTTAAGGATTTGCAGGAAGCCGCTGACATGAGCGAAGTCGGCGAACGGCAGGTGACAGGTGTTCCGATGGAGAGCACTGCCAAAGGTGAGCGGTCCGGCAGAAGGCGCTGAAGTGGCGGCCAGTTCAGCTGTCGGGTCCCGGTGGCCGCTCGTAGCTCCCCGAGCCGCTTCTATCCCCAGCTACAGTGCGCAGCTTCGCGCCCGGAGAGCTGCGGTAGCAGTGAGTGATTTATGGCAGTATCCCCGACACCCTTCTTCAAGGGTCTCGACCCGAAACGTCGCCTATCTCCTTCGCTCCTTAGATGCTGCTGCACCCGCTGAGTTTCTCCAGCCTTTCGTGTACCCTCCTTCTCAACACTCGTGCTCTCCCCACAACTTTACCCCTGGCACACGCTCTCCACACGATGTGAAAGGAACTGTTCCCCCAATTGGTCTAGGACTAGGAAACCTAGGAAGGGCAAATTGAAATGTCACTGTTTTTATTTATTTATTTATTTAACGGAGCGAACAATCTGCGCATGCGCGGTTTAATTTTGTTTTAAAGCGGGCTGTGCCTACCCTGAGTAATTACTCACGGCACGTGCCTGGTCTCCCCCTCTGTCTCCCCCTCTGTCTCCCCCTCTGTCTCCCCCTCTGTCTCCCCCTCCCCCTCACTCTCTTGCTCGATGGCAGCGCGCAGCATTCTCCTTCCCCCGCGGCGCCGGACCGAAGGCCTCCAGGTACCCTCTACAGGTACACGCGAGCACGGACGTAGGCCCAGGAGAGGGGCATGCAGTCGACTTTGGTGTGACCATCGACCGCCCACTGCCAGGCCCAGGAGCAAACCGACAGGGAAAATCCCCCCCCCCCCACCCGATCGGCCCTCCCCACTCCCTGCCTTGTGTCCAAACACCAGGATCGTGGGACTAAATTTAGGAATGTTACAACATTTTGTGATTTTAAAAAACAACCCTGTCATTTATCCCATCAGATCTGAAATTAAAGCATATAATTAGTTAGTTACCTAGTTGTAGCTAATTACAAATTGACCATTGTGAAGGAAATAGTAATAAACCCCCAGACTGCCTTGAAAATTCAAAAATGTGATATTCTCAAGATCAGAACTTTAATATTATTGTACTAAATGCTGTAAGGCAGAACAGACAGGTAAATAAATTACAATTTCTAGCAAAAGACCAACTCGTTATGGACAAGATCAGTTCCTAGCTGGTATATTGACATATCATAATCTGTAGCATCATCATACACCTCAGGTTGTAACCAATAAGCCAATCTGTACACCTTTTACCTAAAATTTTCAATTTTGGCATTGTAAACTACGAGTTTTTGCTCTACAAGCCACGCATGACATGCCTTTCTGCTCACTACTTTCCCATTCAGAATGTCCTGTAGATCATCACATTTGGAGTAGTCCAAATTCGGATAATCTCTGCTAATGCCATCTAAGTCTCTTTTGCTGGGCATTTGGATTGACAATTTTGCACTTCTTCTGTGACATCTGTTTTAAATGTAAAGAAAAATAAATACTGAACAGCATTAACAGAAACAAGGTATCATTTGCAGTTTTAGAAAAATGGTAGAAATTATAACGTTAAACGTTAAAACAAGTAGTAAATACACAACAAAAAAAATCATATTCATCAGTTTTATTCAAACAATTAAATTCATCTAATCAATTAAATTAACCTAAATTCAATTACTAGATCTAAACATCTATCCTTATCTAAGAAAAGGTTAAAAATTTAAAATAATAAAGTATCCAAATAACAAATAACAAACTGATCCCATTCACACAAGAATTCACAATTTAACAATTTTTAAATCTCACTTTGTCATGAATTTATATGCCAAATGGAAGGAATTTAATGTTTAATTCCCGTAAATTAATCCAGAAACATCCACTCTCAAGATAATCAAAATCATTATTTTTTGCACAAGACATCTGACTAAAACTGTACTGTGGATATTTAGTATGAAAATATTGATCATGGATAGACAATAACACAAAATATAGATGATTTAGATGTTCTTATGACATGATTGTGCAAAGAAATAATGAATTTGATTATCTTGAGAGTGGATGTTTCTGGAATGTGATCGATTGGAATGTGGCCGCTGCCATGATTTAAGTCCCTATCGGCAGGCAAGGCACGGCTGATTCGTATCGGGGCGTAAATAACATTTTTCGCATCATAAGATTAAAATGAAGCCACACTAAGAAGCAAGATAATATGTTAAATAGACAACATACCTTTTGTTTTGTCCTACACTTGCGATCCGTGATGTTGAAGGCGTTAGAAGTCGTGTTTAACTTCAATCCAACAATACAAACGACCACCAACATTTATTTAATAACGGGAGCAGGATCGCAGAACAAATTTTCTTCATCAGCTAGCAGTCCAAGCAAATTCCTCTCTGACAACCAATACAAACCTGCATTTTAATCCCACCCCCGCCACCCAAGCCTGTGGAATCGCACGCCCAGGCAGCAGGCAGATCTGGAGCGCCACTGATGGTAGGTTTTGTAACAACACAACTAAAATGCAACCAGAACTTGAGGAGCAGCCCCTTCAGATATTAGAAACATAGAAAATAGGTGGAGGAGTAGGCCATTCAGCCCTTCAAACCTGCACCGTCATTCAATATGATCATGGCTGATCATCCAACTCGGTATCCTGTACCTGCCTTCTCTCCATACCCCCTGATGCCTTTCGCCACAAGGGCCACATCGAACTCCCTCTTAAATATAGCCTATGAACTGGCCTCAACTACCTTCTGTGGCAGAGAATTCCACAGATTCACCACTGTGTGTGTGAAAAATGTTGTTCTCATCTTGGTCCAAAAAGACTTCCCCCTTATCCTGTGACCCCTTGTTCTGGACTTCCCCAACATCGGGAACAATCTTCCTGCATTTAGCCTGTCCAACCCCTTGGTCGGACAGGCTAGATTGGTACAGAGGCAGCAACCTCATGCTGAGGTTACCGTTGGCAATGTCCTATTGTGATGTAATTGTTTAACTCGGCAGCATGAGAGCCCATAGTGATTGGTGCGCTGTGAGTTGCATTGTGACATCATCAATAGAACCTCCTGGAAAAAAGGCTGTCTGTGAGAAACTGCAGTTACTGTTAGTAATGCCCCATTGTGATGTCATTTTGGCACTGTGGCTGTGTGAGAACCGTTTTTTTTCCTTTTTTAAAAACTTGAATCGTTGATAACTTGAGAAATATAGGATAAAATCAAGTGAACTTGAGTACGGCGTGGACAGGAAAAATGTGAGTTAGAATATGTAAAAATGTAAGCGCTAGCGCGTAGTGTTTTGAGGAAGATACAAATAAACACGGACAAGCACACAAGATGAGCCTTTTATAGGTATAGAGATTGATGGAAATTAAATTGTTTGTCAATGAAGGGTGCTTTGAGAAGTACTGAATTAGACAATAGACAATAGGTGCAGGAGTAGGCCATTTGGCCCTTCAAGCCAGCTCCGCCATTCAATGTGATCATGGCTGATCGTCCCCAATTGATACCCTGTTGCTGCCTTCACCCCATATCCCCTGACTCTGCTATTTTTAAGAGCCCTATCTAGCTCTCCCTTGAAAGCATCCAGAGAACCTGCCTCCACCGCCCTCTGAGGCAGAACATTGACAGGATGGGTTTACTAAACATGCTGGAGACAGATGCAACCTGATTGGCTCACTAAAAAGGTTATGTAGAGAAATCGGGTTAGCCAATAACAAGATTGAAAAAATATAAAATTACAACAAATGGCGAATTTAAGAGGAACCAAGAATGGTGAGAATGTGGAGCTAACCATCACTTGTAAAGGTTAGAGCAGATACTGTGGCCAGATTTAAGAAGAGGCTATCATGAGGAAAACGGGAATAGATAATGTATGATAATAAATGTCAGCAAGGATCAACGGAAATGAATCACAAAGTAATGTATCCATGCTCTCCAGAGATGCTGCCTGGCCCGCTGAATTATACCAGCAGGTTGTGCCTTCTTTTGTAAACCAGTATCTGCAGTTCCTTGTTTCTACATTTCTCTGAATCACAGACATTCCTGAAATTTATCCCGTGCTAACTTTGTTGCAAAATTGACTGAAGCCATATCGCCGGTAAAATTACATGATACTGAAACTGAATTAATTCACTTTCTTCGAGGAAACATGCTCATTAAGGTATTCTTGTGGTTGAACATATTTAAGATCTATTCAAATTACCATCTGATTGAAAAAACAAAAATTGATTCATTGGAACTTAGCACAGGTCAAAACATAAACACTAAAACATAATCTGAAGGGGATGGTGAAAGGGAGAGATTTTTTATGGAGTTGCATTGAGCAGGTTTACTAGTGATGTCAGATGCAACATTTATAACAAATTGAATTTTGATAATTACAACTCTCAGAAACACTGGATTTCTTTATCAGATTTATGAGTAGCACATTGAGAAACATTGAGCACAACAGTGAGCTGAGGGAACATGGTCAAGCATAAGTGGTGTTCTATGGGTGCTGTTACATTGTCAAGGTCTGATGACCGGCTCCTAAGCAGCTGTTAGCATGATGAACTATAAATGCACATTAAATCAGCTGCAGTGGAAGTCCAGCATTTCCAGACTTTCCAATCTTCTTATACACACAGTGATCGCCAGCAAATGAGATAAGACAGTTAAGGTCATCAGTATGCTCACATCAAGACACAGGCATGCCAATGACGTTTCAACATCAAATGGCTTTACATTCTTTGACACAAAACCTTTACCATTTAATCTGCCACCTGTGGTGTCACTTCTGGAGTCTGTCATTTCAACACTGTTTTCTTCTGTATTTATCATTGTGCTTTCTGAGAGGAGACGGGCCATTCGTACATGCACAGTGCACAAAAGCTCAATGTTTTGCAGGAGATAACTGTGAACATATGGAAGATCCTGGTTACAAGCTCCCTTGCTATCTCTTGATAGTTGTTCTTGATGGGCATCTCAGCGTCAGAAATATGTATATGGAAAAGTATATTCTTCGTGTCAATGTTCATAATCCTCACTATTTACATTCAATATACCATCATATTACCTCATGTTATACATATATTCATAGGATGCAATTACTATTGTTACTTAACAATAACATAACCTGATTATGGTATTATCTGATGATCAGGTGATTGCATAACCTGATTTATTCAGTTTGAATCAGAAAACAAAGCCATTCGGCCCTTTGCAGTGATGTTGAATTTCTTGAAAAGTACAAATACATGGTGTAGCAAATGTAATTTCTACTATTTCTATATTTGTATTGTAGGTGCAAGACATTTGTTTTAGCCAGGACTGCCGCTGGGTGGTGATCAGCACATTGAGGGGGACCTCTCATGTATTTCCGGTAAATCCATATGGTGGGCAGCCCTCTGTGCGAACACATATGTCTCCTCGTGTGGTGAATCGCATGAGTCGATTTCAGAAGAGCGCTGGTCTGGAAGACATTGAACAAGAGCTTTCAACCAAACAAGGTGGACGCTGCAGTCCAGTGCCTGGTCTTTCAAGCAGTCCCTCTGGATCACCGCTTCACAGTGAGTATCTGTTTTTTGTTTCATTAATCAAGAGATTCTGTTTAACTGCTGCAATATTTTTTCAATATCATTTCAAGTCTTCTTTTGGAATTCTTTATCACACCTATAATTACCAGCCACTTTCAATGACAAATTCTTTTTGGAGCATATTAAATGTCTTTTTCTTTGTAATTTGTCTCACTATATTTACTATATTCCCTAATTTCTCGTGCTGTACTTTTCAAACGTAAGAATACACTTGAGAACAGAGAAACTTGAAAGAATGCAATTTAAACACAAGTTGCATTGTTATAAGAAGATAGACACAAAATGCTGGAATGACCTGGACTGGCAGCATGGGCCAGAAGCAGACTTTGGTACTGGCAAGATTAAGCTTCACTCACTTGAACATTTCTTCAGGTTACAAATTCACGACCAAGTAAAATTCCCCTTCCACGCCACCATGGTACATGCATAAAATTCATATCATCAGATTTACCTAATTTGGGAGGGGAGATTATTTGCACAATTAATTTTCATTAGACTTTGTGCATTATGTCCCATCCAAATTTGTTTTGAACACCATTTTAAAGGTTCTCCAGACAATACCTTTGCCTTGAATTCTTGGTTATTGCTACTATTTGCACTGTGTCTCATCATTTATGCAGTATTTGAGGGGCAGAAACAGGCCATTAATCCCAATAGATTATGTGAACCTTCTCCCACTCTTTATCATGTCACCCCATGAAAGAATCACTTCCATCAGTGTTGAGCATATGGATACTACATGGAGAATTCATTCAAGATTTAGACAAAGAATATCTCATAGTCAGCAATTGCTGAAACAGTGACACTGGGGTGATTTCTGCTGCCAGACTTTAGGGATTGTATTTTTTGATTCTTCCACTCTGAGATATGATTATAATGTTTCTGTTTTACGAGAGAGGCTTTCTCAGAGTTATGGCACCTGCTGCAGGGTGACATGTGAATAACATCTTGAGTGGAGCTGACTTGTCCAGTGACAGTCAGCTATTAAAATGTTGCTTTCACGCTGTGACATTTTTCCAAGGGCGAACCTACACATTTGTGCTTATTTATATGGTGCAAACACTGTCTTTGCTAAAGAGAAATACCTTCACTTATTTGAAGGCAAGAATGCCAAATGCCTTCCTCGCCACCCAATTTACCTGTTCCCATTTTCTGGGAACGATGTAATTATAGCCTTTAGTTTATCTGTTCAACAAAACTTCCCAAGGCCCTGCTACTCACTGTGTATGTCCTACCCTACTTAACTTCTCAAAATGCATCACTTCTCACTTGTCCAAGTTAAGTTTCATCTGCCATTCACTTGCTTCCCATTTGATCTGTGTCTTATTGTAACCTTACACAACCTCCAGTACTGTCAACAAGACCGCTAATTTTTGTGTTATCTGCAATCTTACTCATCGTGCCATCTTCATTCTCTTCCACATCATTAATATAAGACAAGCAACAAAGGACCCAACACTGACCCTTGCTGTACCCCACCGATCAAGGTTTTCAATCTGAAATTAATCCTGCAAAACCACTGCTGCCAATGATCACTATGACAAATGTGCATCTAATTTGCTAGCTCATCCTGAATCCTATGTGGTTCTAAACTTTCATATAGGCCTAACATGATGACATTGCAAACATGGGCCTAACATGAGGCCTTTCTAAGGTCTGGGTGGGCAATGTCTATTATCCTGTCTTCGTCTATCCACTGGTCACTTCCTCACGTAAGCCCAGTCAAAGTTGTGAGACATTTTTCACACACGACGCAATGCTGTCTTTGGAATGGTGTGCTTTTAGGAGAACTGTTCTTACTTCATGGATGAGCTATTTGAAGCATACTAATTCTACATTGAGTTTAGTTTATTATTGTCACGTACCAAGATGCAGTGAAAAGCTTTGTTTCACGTGCTATCCAGTCAAATCATACTATACATACTGTAAGTACAATCATGCACAAGTAAAAGAGTAAAATTATTGTAGTGGATATTAATAAATCCTCTTCTGTGACAGCACACAAAGACTTGCCACGTTCCAGCGCCATCTTGCGACTTTCAAGTCTTCAAGTTTCTGAAAGTATCACGCATTTCTTATTTTCTCACTTCAAGGTCCAGTGTCCTGGCAATAAGCGAGTTCGGTATTCCGACTGTGCATGCCCAGGTCATAGGTCACAAGCGAAAAGCACTCTCGGCAGCCATGCCACAGCATGGACACAGACCTGCGCCTCATCTCCGCAGCCAGGATCGATCCCGGGTCTCCGGCGCTGCAATTGCTGCCGAACCACCACTGGACCATCCCCGTCCTCTCCCGAGTGCCCCCACCCCCGTCCAGGGGCAGCTGGAGATGTCGGGAGTCAGATGGGAGCGGCGCCCCCAGGCCCACTGCCAGCACGGAGAAGCAGCGCTAAATCCAGCACAACTCTGCCTGTCCCGCCGAGTTAACCTACAGCCCTGCCTGGACTGACGGACGAGACAGGCAGAGTTGAGCTGCATTTAGCGCTGCCTCTCTGCGCTGGCTGTGGGTTTGGGGGTGCTGGTTCCATCTGACTCCCGACATCTCCGGCCATCCCCGAACGGTGGTGGGGGCACTGGGGAGGGGACGGGGATGGTCCAGTGGTGGTTCGGCAGCGATTGTGAGGCTGGATACCCAGGTTTGGTCCTGGCTGCAGAGGAGGCGCAGGTCTGTGTCCATGCCGCGGCACCGCATGGACACGGCTTTTTATCGCTTGTGACCTTTGACAAATCTCATGATTCCTTGCGTTTTTCGGAATACTGAACTCGCTTATGCTGGTTAGATGCTTTAGGAATTGGCTTAGCCCAGTGAGATGTTGACAGGTACCTTCTCTGTCGCTCCGTGCAGCTGATGCAGGCTGTACTTGATCTGCTTGCTCAATCAGTTGCTGAAGGGCCTCCAGTAAGATGGAGAGGGCATTAGATATTTCTTGTGGACAAGAATAATCTTGTGGCAGAAGATAGTGCTGAAATCACATTGACCTCAATGCTACAATGAGGGAAAGCAGTAATTTCCTTGAAATTTGGCGCTGAAGTTTGCAAGTATGGGATATACTAAGTTGCTCCCCAGAAAGTCTTATACAGAGGAATTTCAGTTCAAATTAATACTTCAGACCACAGTTTTGGAGATTGGAGAAAACTGTAAATTTTGCACATTATTGAAAGCTGCAGAAATGGGAACTTCAACAGGAACTTGAAGTTGTTGACTCTCTGCACTGTCATCCCACCGATGCACCCGCAGCTTTCCTTTCTAACATCAGCAATCAAATACAAGATCAGTATAAATGAAAAATGTTTTAGAAAAGTCGTCACAAAAGCATCTGCACAGTATTTCTGCTGCTGCAGATGATTCCAATAACGTTATAGCCTTGATTGATAGAAACCCATTGAGGATGCTGATTGACATGGCCTGTTCCATTTTGTATGACAAGCATTTTCCAACATCCTCTCTTAGGTGTGAAGCAATTCAGATATCCTACGTTAGGACCAAGCTCACTACTAAGACTTAATCACAACAGTATCTAAAAGCAGACAAAATATGTAGGAAGGAACTGCTGATGCTGGTTTAAACCGAAGATAGACACAAAATGCTGCAGTAACTCGGCGGGACAGGCAACATCTCTGGACAGAAGGAATGGATGACATTTTGGGTCGAGACCCTTCCTCAGACTCGAACATCACCTATTCCTTCTCTCCAGAGATGCTGTCTGCCCCGCAGAGTTAATCCAGCATTTTGTGTCTATCTTTAGTATTTATAATCAGTAGGATTGATGCAATGTGACATGTACTCCAATGATCAGTGTCTTGAGTTACCCAACATTGGAGTGAACTGCACTGGACAACCATCAATTAGAGGCACAGATTAGTCAACACGATTGCGAATCAGCATGTCTGCCAGTCATGTTTACATTGCTTTGTCATGGAAGTTAACAAGCACACAATTGTCAGCATAACTGTCAAACTGAAATTTGTGGGTTACACAAAAAGCTGGAGAAACTCAGCGGGTGCAGCAGCATCTAAGGAGCGAAGGAGATAGGCGACGTTTCGGGTCGAGACCCTTCTCAGAATTTGTGGTTGTAGATTTCCCAATAACAACCAATGAAATTGAACTTTGAAGATGTAAACCTAAATCAGGTTTGTGAAGACACTTTGAGAGAATGCCCAGCCTGGGAAGGAACCCAAATAAAGTTTTACCGACATTCTATAACTGTGTTTGAATTATCAACAGATAAAGGATTTTGTAAATGAGCTTAACAAGTGGTTAAACATTCGCAGGAAGTGGATTGTGGCTGAGTTACGTGTTAAACACACTGGAGTTGTCAACATGAAGGCCAGGGTGATAATAAGGCAGCAGAAGTAGCAGGAGGAACAATGTAGAGGAGAAATAAAGAAAGTTTGTTCTTGAATTAGATAGAGTTAGAAAATCTGAGACTTGGCAATAGGATCTTAATGAAGTAATTCAAATCTGTAATCTAAAGGGGTCCTTGATCTGTGTTGGAAAATTGTCAGATCAATTGATCATATCTGAAGCCAATGAAATAATGTATGATCATGGATCTATTTCAGACATCAATCCAGAGTCAGTTACTGTTCAGCTCTGAGTCACAGTATAACAGTGGGCCAACTCAAGCGGTTGTGAGTTTGCTCAGTACCAGAAACTCTTGAAGAGAGTTAAGGAAGATAAATTAAATAAGGAAGCCAATCAGCAGACTGAACCTATAATGATTACATAAACTTGTGAAAACCATATAGCAATGTTTTGTGCAAAAGTAAGGCAGCGATGTATTTGTATTTAGGAATGTAAGTACGCAGTGTGGTCAGAGAACATATTGATGATATCACATAAGATGTATGCACTGTCTGCTAGTCAGTGTTCCTTTCTGTTGTCAGAATATAAGAAATACTCTTGTTTAAAGCTCCCGCGTTTTGAACAATGTAAGTAGAACTTATCAGAAGTCCAACAGTATCCAAGTCTACCTTATGATATATTAGAGAGGGATTTGAAAATAAGTATCAGAATTTTAAAATTGTTGTTACAGGACAGCATTGTTCCCATGTTACCTGATCAACTCATCTGCCCACTGAATAGCACGTCAACACTTATGTTATAAATTAGGACAAATTTTAATTCCCCAATTTAAATCCTTTCATTTTGACAAAGGTTGATTATTTAAAGATTAATGCAAGTGATCAGTAAGTGTAGTCAAATGTATCTGTTGCTTAAATGGATGTACTGTTTAATTCCATTCTGTAACAACATTGCACCTATGGATTTTTATTTGGCTATAATAGCCCCCTTCGTTGTTATTTACCTCGTGATCTGTATTGCAATTACTTGCTCAACTATTCTATTCCAATCTCAGTATTTTTGTAGTCTTTAGACCAGTTGGGACTTAGTTGTCAATCCTTGCGATTACTCTTGTTTGTTTCATGCTTTTAACATCCAGCATGACTGTTTATCTTTGTGTGTAAACCCAAAGAATAGTTCTGGCAGTGGGAAATCAGGTCATTCAGATTTTTTTTCAATGTTACCTAATTTAAGAACTTAATTTGCTGTGTTTCAAGGCCTCTGTTGAAAAACATTTAAATTCCTGCTTGTTTGTCCCTTTTTCCTGTGCAAAGCAGTCTTGCTTAAATATCTAATGTTGAAATCTTTATCAGGGTGTGTTTCGGATCTTACAGTGGACGCTCAGTCTGGTTTTGCAGTGGTCTACTCCCCCGGCCGCGTGTGGCTCCTTATAGAAATAGGAACTAAGAAAAACTCTTAATTCACAGCTGATAAGGGGATGCTTCCTGCAGAGCCTAACATGCCAACACAAACTTTGTTTGGGTTCCTTTGTATTTTATCTGTTAACACACCCCGTTGTATTTTTGTAAGTCAATAGGCGGGTGACGAAGTGCACTAATTATGATATCGGCACACAATTGCTGACCCCTGGCTTAGATCCTGCTTGTACTGTGAACACAAGCACAATACACTGAAATGGCATCTACTTCCTGTCGGGTTAGCAAATACATGCGAATGTTATCAACTGAAAATATAATTGACCTCATAGTGTCAAGTAAGGAGATGCAGTGTCTGGAGTTGGCACTCGCTGCTATGTGCAGACTCCAGGGATTAGATACAAAAGCTCTTTCAGATTTACAATGGAACAAAAGCAGGTGCTGGAAAAAAATGCCATTGCTTGTAGCTTTGATGGAGATGTAATAAAGGAGGTGCAAGGTCAGCCATTGCAATGTTCTGGTTGTGCTGTACTTTTTGATTGTGAAATGTTCATCAAGCAAGTTCAAAGAGGTCCCGTTTAATTCTTAAGACTCTATGATGAGATACTTTGGAAACTGATTTGCGTGGTTTTCCAACCATGTTGCTCAGAATTTCAGATATAGGAACAGTGGTTGCATTTTATCTTGATAGTCACGCTCTTATCACAACGCTGTAACGCTCAGAATCAAATCGCATTCCAAGTTTTAAGGACATAATTTAAGGCGATTCAACTCTGCAGTTTTGTTGTCAATGCTGCATTGTCAAAGGTGCTGTTTTTTGTTGAGATGCTTGGCCTGTCAGAGAACACGTCACATTTAATCAGTATCCCAGCATCATTCAGAGATATGATTTGTATAAAATGGTTTCTGTGACATTCAATCAAGAAAGAAAATCATCATCTTAGAGACATGAACTCAGAGCGAGATACAACACAGAAACATGCCCACGGTGTTTGCATTGGCCAAGAGTCAAGCGTGTTTTATTGTCATATGTCCCAGATAGAACAATGAAATTCTTACTTGCTGCAGCACAACAGAATATAGAAACATAGTATGATATGATAAACGAGAGAGAGAGAAAGGTTCAGTACACACACACACACACACACACACACACACACACACACACACACACACACACACACACACACACACACACACACACACACACACCCCACCCCCACCCCCCCACCCCCGTACCTTCTTCCCGATGGCAGTGGTGAAATGAGTGTGAGGCCAGGATGGTGTGGGTCTCTCATGATGTTGGCTGCCTTTTTGAAGCTGCGACTCCGATAAATCCCTTTGATGGTGGGGCGGTCACAGCCGGTGATGGATTGGGCAGTGTTCACAACTTTTTGACCATCAAGTACACATGATCTGCATTGACCATCGAGCACACATGTTTGCACTAATCCTACCCTAACCATTTTACTCTGACGTCGTTTACATCTACTCCATTTGCCTAGATTATGTCACTGAATTACACACAAGGGGCAACATACAGTAACTAGGTGGCCTACCAGCTGCACGCTTTTCAGATGTGGGATGCAACCAGAGCACCTGGTAGAAAGCCGTAGTCATAGCAAGATGTGGAAGCTTCACGCATACACCAACTGAGTTGAGGATTGAATAGGAATTAGTGGAGCTGTGATGCAGTGCCTCCACTATTGTCACTGAGCATAAATGTAGAATATGCACTCAATGCACAATGAATGAGTACATATATATTGAGCAGTGCTGATCTGGATTTAAGCCACGACAAATGCTTCAGATGTTTGTTCCACTAAAAACATTGTGCCCATCTACCAATTGATTCCATCTACAGAGCAGGGCAACAACTGCATTGCCTGTGATTGCGGAGGTAACCATTAGTAAATTGTAATGGTTCTTTCCACATTGCTGGCAGGATTTACTCAATATATTTTTGCAGCATACTGGTGCACATGATAGATTTCCAGGGATCATTTTGCAAATGGAGATACTCAACTGGAGCAAGCTGGAGAGATCGTAAGGTTTGAAGCCTTCTTACAGTCATGGCTATTTACTGCATGCTGGTAGATTCCTTGCCTTTTGTGATCTCGACCATGCACTGTACCTGACAGGGAATCAGTTCTCTTATGCCTCTGTCCCACTTAGGAAACCTGAACGGAAACCTCTGGTGGCCTTGCAGCCCACCCAAGGTTTCCATGGATCTGGACACCAAACAACACTGGTGTCCAGATGCTAAAAGTGAACAACTGCCTGATCACTGAGGACCAGGCGAAAGCAGAAGCTCTTGCGGACCAATTCCAACACGTTTTCACCCGGGAAGATGAGGAGCCTTCATCATTTCCAGTCCTTCCGCCCAGCCCATATGCTGATATGCCTGCTATTAAAATTGAGGTTAAAGGTGTCAAGAAGTTATTGCTCAACATTAATACCACAAAAGCAATTGGACCAGATCAGATACAAAATCAAGCCCTCAAGATCGCAGCCGAAGAACTGGCTCCAGTTTTACAGTTCATTTTTCAACAATCGCTTGACTCGGGCGATGTACCGCTGGATTGGAGGAAGGCCAACTTCACTCCTTTCTTTAAGAAGGGTTCAACCACCAACCCAGCGAATTATCGTCCTGTTTCACTAACAAGTACTTGCTTGTAAATTGCTGGAGCATATCATCGATAGTAATCTGATGCGTCACGTGAGCAAACATTATATTCTTGCCAACAACCAACATGCACTTAGGAGGCATAGATCATGTGAGTCTCAGCTTATCCTGACAACAAATGACCTGGCCAAGCACCTTGACAGTAACATCATCATGGATTTAGTTGTACTGGACTTTTCTAATGCATTTGATGTCATCCCACACTAGAGACTGCTTCGGAAGCTTGACTTCTACGGTATTTGTTCCAACACGAAACGATGGATTTCCAGTTTCCTGACAAAATATCTTCAGCACGTGTGTGTGAACGGAAAGAGCTCCAATTGGCACCCAGTGTAGAGTGGTACACCCCAGAGCACAGTACTTGGCCCACACCTATTTTTGCTTTACATCAGTGACATCCATGAAAAAGTCGCAAGTACGACCAGACTATTCGCTGATGATTGTTTGCTGTACCGTCCAATTAAGTCAGCTGATGATGAAGATGCTCTCCAAAATGATCTCGATACTATGGTCGAGTGGTCACAACAATGGGGCATGCAGTTCAACCCTTCCAAATGTGAAACCATGCGTGTCACCAGAAAGAGGAATCCAGGCGTCACATCTTACAACATATTTGGTGTCACTCTTGAAGAATCCAAACAAACCAAGTATCTTGGCATCAAATTGGAGAATGATCTACGTTGGAATGGTCAGACTCATCATGCAACAGTGAAAGCAACAGGTGTCCTAAACTTCCTGAGGCGCAACTTCCATCATTGTTCAGCCTCTGTCAATCAGAAGCTGTATTTCACCCTCGTTAGACCTCATCTGGACTACGCAGTTGCAGCTTGGGACCCATACACAGATAAAAACATTTCATCCATCGAACGTGTCCAAAGACAGGCCGCTCGATTTGTTACTAACACCTACGAGAGAGAAGCGAGTGTCACCAAACTTCTGAATTCTCTGGGGTGGAACCCTCTCCAAGGCAGACGTGAAGCTCACCGTTTGACCTGTTTTTACAAAATGTTAAATGGTCAGCTAGACATAGATCACAAGACCTACACCAACCCCAAACCAATTAGGAACAGACGAGGGCATTTGATCCAATTTGTGGTCCCAGCCACAAAGACAGATGTACAGCAATTCGTTCTTCCCACGCACCATTAAAGCATGGAATAATCTCCACCAAACCACGGTTGCCCAGCCAGATGCAACTAAATTTAAAGTGGCACTTTCTTCCCAATAACCCTCTCTGGCTAAACCCCTCCCTTCACCACCTCCAGTTTAAATTCCAGTTGGAATATTTTGGAGGACCAAGTAACCAAGAACCAAGTCGGCAGAGGTTTTGGTCACTCGCCTGGAAAGCCTCAACCGAAGCGTGAGCTGCATCTACTGACCAAAGATCCTATACGATCTTTGCTACCGATCACACACACACACACTCGCACTTGCACTCGCACTCACACACCCCCCCCCCCCCCCCCCCCCCCGGGACAGCGGAGGAGCGCTGTCTGCGCGATGAAGAGGAACGCAAACGCCTGCCACAGAGCACTGTAAGTCCTTTAGAGAGTGCGGGAGGGAGAGAGAAGGGGGGGGGGGGGGGGGGGGAGAAGGAGTGGAGACAGTTTTAAGAAGTTTAATAAAGTTAGCGGGCATTTTACCTTCCAGTGGATCTTCTAGGTCCTGAAAACCAAAGATCCTATAGGATCTTTGCTGAAAACTCCAATGAGCGAATCAAAGTGGCCGGTCAGTGGATGAGATTGCCTTCAATTGCCTGTAAGTAAATAGCTACCCCACTCCACTGGCTTAGACAAAACGGCAACCTATTTTAAGTCGAGGCACAAGGCTTATCATGGAATGGTTACAGCACAGAAAGGGTTAATTAGTTCCATCCTCCACAGGTCTGCTCGCTGCCAGCAACTTTTTCACCCAGCCACTGTAATCTTGCAAATTCTTCTCCGCCATATATTTATGCCATTGTCTCTTGAAGGCCACCATGGAACCTGCCTCTCGGTAGCTGGGGGCAAATTTTAGATTTAATCCACATACAGTGGCTTGCAAAAGTTTTCATACCCCTTGAACTTTTCCATATTTTGTCATGTTACAACCACAAACGTAAATGTATTTTATTGGGATTTTATGTGATAGACCAACACAAAGTGACGCGTAATTGTGAAGTGGAAGGAAAATGATACATGGTTTTCAAATTTTTTTACAAATAAAAAACTGAAAAGTGTGGCGTGCAAATGTATTCAGCCCCCTTTACTCTGATACCCCTAAATAAAATCCAGTGCAACCAATTGTCTTCAGAAGTCACCAAATTAGCAAATAGAGTCCACTTGTGTGTAATCTAATCTCAGTATAAATACAGCTGTTCTTTGAAGGCCTCAGAGGTTTGTTAGAGAACATTAGTGAACAAACAGCATCATGAAGCTGAAGGAACACACCAGACAGGTCAGGGATAAAGTTGTGGAGAAGTTTAAAGCAGGGTTAGGTTATAAAAAAATATCCCAAGCTTTGAACATCTCACAGAGCACTGTTCAATCCATCATCCGAAAATGGAAAGAGTATGGTACAACTGCAAGCCTACCAAGACATGGCTGTCCACCTAAACTGACAGGCCGGGCATGGAGAACATTGATCAGAGCAGCAGCCAAGAGGCCCATGGTAACTCTGGAGGAGCTGCAGAGATCCACAGCTCAGGTGGGAGAATCTGTCCACAGGACAACTATTAGTCGTGCACTCCACAAATCGGGCCTTTATGGAAGAGTGGTAAGAAGAAAGCCATTGTTGAAACAAAGCCATAAGAAGTCCCGTTTGCAGTTTGCCACAAGCCATGTGGGGGCACAGCAAACATGTGGAGGAAGGTGCTCTGGTGAGACCAAAATGGAAGTTTTTGGCCTAAATGCAAAATGCTATGTGTGGCGGAAAACTAACACTGCACATCACCCTGAACACACCATCCCCACTGTGAAACATGGTGGTGGCAGCATCATGCTGTGGGGATGCTTTTCTTCAGCAGGGACAGGGAAGCTGGTCAGAGTTGATGGGAAGATGGATGGAGCCAAATTCAGGGCAATCTTGGAAGAAAACCTGTTAGAGTCTGCAAAAGACTTGAGACTGGGGCGGAGGTTCACCTTCCAGCAGGACAACGACCCTAAACATACAGCCAGAGCTACAATGGAATTATTTAGATCAAAGCATATTCACGTGTTAGAATGGCCCAGTCAAAGACCAGACCTAAATCCAATTGAGAATCTCTGGCAAGACTTGAAAATTGCTGTTCACATCCAATCTGACTGAGCTTGAGCTATTTTGCAAAGAAGAATGGGCAAAGATTTCAGTCTCTAGATGTGCAAAGCTGGTAGATACATACCCCAAAAGACTTGCAGCTGTAATTGCAGCGAAAGGTGGTTCTACAAAGTATTGACTCAGGGGGGCTGAATACTTTTGCATGCCACACTTTTCAGTTTTTTATTTGTAATAACATTTGAAAACCATGTATCATTTTCCTTCCACTTCACAATTATGCGCCACTTTGTGTTGGTCTATCACATAAAATCCCAATAAAATACATTTACGTTTGTGGTTGTAACATGACAAAATGTAGAAAAGTTCAAGGGGTATGAAAACTTTTGCAAGCCACTGTATATAGTTTAAAACAAAAAAGTTGCTTGTATCACTCTTAATTCTCTCCTCCATTATACTTGTGATCTTGACATTCTGCATTCCCCCACTATCCATTCTTTCCACAGCTCACATTATTTGACATACTTTTATGAAATCTCCCCCCAGCACTTTCTTCTCCAAAGATAATAAACTATCTATCCGAGTAACTGTCAGCATGCATCCCAAGAACCAATGCTAGAAAGCTTTTCTGGACCCGATCCAATGTTTTCACAACCTTCCCATAACGTGGCAACCAGTATTGAACACAATACTCCAGTTGAGATTAGGCCAATGTAATATAATGGTTTATAATTACTTTCTCTTGTACTCTCTGCATCATTTGATGAAACCCACAATTAGATATGCGTTATTAACCGCATTCTGAACCTTCACACATACCTCGGCTCCCTATGCTTCTGTACCACTTTCAAAACAGCATCTCTTCACGGCACAGCTCATAACTATGACTAGGATCCCAGCAGGCATTCACTGTGAATCACTTTTCCACATGAATGTGATTGAACAAACCATTATTCAATGGAGACACAAGTAACCGCAGATGCTCGTTTACGAAAAAACCCACAAAGTGGTGGAGCTGGTGGCATGGTGGCATAGCTTGCAGCGCCAGAGACCCGGGTTCAATCCTGACTATGGGTGCTGTCTGTACACAGTTTGTAAGTTATCCCCGTGCCTGCGTGGGTTTTCTCTGGGTGCTCCAGTTTCTTCCCACACTCCTGAAGACGTACAGGACTGTAGGATAATTGGCTTCGGTAAAATTGTAAATTGTCCCTAGCGTGTGTACGGGGATCATAGGTCGGTGCGGACTCGGTGAGCGAAGGGCCCGTCTCCACGCTGTATGTTTAAACTAAACTAAACTAGCCCAGTGTGCCAAGCAGCATCCCTGGAGAACTCCCAACGACTTGCTCTCTAACTCTGCACGCAATTCATTTCTTCATTAGTTTATTGTATGGTACCTTATCAAAATATGAAGATATAGATAAATTACATTACTGCATTACCATTGTCTACTCTGTTATCTTGTTTAAAAGAGGCACTGTTCTTACAGCACCCTTATTTGTAGGAATTTTGATGTAATGATCTTGTATAAGTATAAATGGTCTGTTTTTATTACTTCTCCAGTAAAAAATAATTGGAAGGCAGTAATATTATGAATCAGAGATCGGCCTTCCTTCCATTCAGGTGGATTGATGATCTTTGGCCAACATCAATCCCTTTCCTGTTGGACACATCCATGCTTCTGCTCATCGAATATGATTGTCACTCAGTTGGCAAGAGGTGCAATTAATGATTAATCTCATCACAAGATTGCAGGATCATATGCTGATGGGGAAGGCCACTCGTCCCATTCTGGAAATGGCAGCTGATTAACAAGAGTGTGAGTGTCCCCAGTGACATTTCACATTGATAGATTAGGCCAGTCATGGGTGAGAAGACTTATTATACGTTCCTCACGTATCACTTGCCAGGCTTTCTCCCTCCTACTACAATCAGTCTGTAGAAGAGTCCTGACCCAAATCGTCGCCTGTCTATTCCCTCCACAGATACTGCCTGACTTGTTGAATTCCTACAGCACTTTGTGTTTTACTCAAGATTCCAGCATCTGTAGTTTCTTGCATCTTTATTCCACACCCTTGACAGTTATAGTCATAGCCACACAGTGTGGAAACAGCCCCTACCACCCAACGTACCCCATCTATTCTAGTCCCACCTATCCATGTACCTGTCCAAATGTCCCTTGAGTGTTATGATAGTACCTGCCACAAATACCTTCCCCGGTAGCTCATTCCATATACCTACCACCCTTTGTGTAATAAAGTTACCCCTTAGTTTCCTATTAAATATATGCATGTATATAAGATACATACATTTAGATGGATAAGGGCTGATTCGAGATAGTCAGCATAGTTTTTTAAGTGGGAGATCGTGTCTCACAAATCTGATTTTTGAATATGTGTGACTAAAAAAAGCTGATGAGGGCAATGCTGTAAATGTATATATGGGTTTCAGCGAGGCATTTGACAAGATTCCACATACTAGACTGCTCTGCAAGGTTAGATTGCATGGGATCCAAGGAAAGATAGCTGGCTGGATAGAAAATTGGCTTCATGGAAGGAAGCTGAGGGTGATAGTAGAAGGTTGCTTTTTGGACCTGAGACCAGTGGTGTGCCCCAGGTTTTGGTGCTGGGCCAATTATTGTTTGTCACCTATATAAATGATTTGGATGAGAACATCCAAGGCATGATTAGCAAGTCTGCAGATGCACTAAAATGCACAGGAAGATGAGGGTGTTGTACACCTCTATATCTTATAGAGGTGTACAAGATCATGAGAGGAATAGATCAGGTAAATGCATGGAGTCTTTTGTCCTGTGTAGGAGAATCGAGAACCAGAGGACATGGGTTTAAGGTGTGGGAAGAAAGATTTAATATGAACCTGAGTGGTAACTTTTTATAATTTTTATCCTCTCATGATTTTGTACATCTCTATAAGATCACCCCTCATCCTTCTGTGCTCCAAGGATGTCCTAGCCTGTTCAACCTGCTCAGACCCTCGAGTCCTGGCAACAACCTCGTAAATCTTTGCACCCTTTCCAGTTTGACAATATCTTCCTTATAATATGGTGACCAAAACTGAATACAATACTCTAAAATGTGGCCTCACCAATGTCTCACACAACTGTTGCATGAACTCCCAAGTTCTTGAAAGCTTAGTCATTTGATCTTTGTTTTTGCATATGTCTTTGCATCAAAATGAATGTTTACCTCTGTGATTAGATGGAAAAGGTATATTTGACAGATTTTTGTAATTTTAGTTGATATCTTATACTGTTTGAAAGCTGACCTGCTGGGGGCGATGTGTTTTCAGTTTTACTATGGTGCTGTGTTGTTCTTCACAAATACTTGCTTCCTCTGCTTTATTTCAACACCAGGAGCATTTCTGGCTCTTGTAAGTTCCTGCCTGTAAAATGCTACAATTCCATCGATATTGGTCAAAACATTCCATCGGTTTTGTTCTAAAGATTTATTTTACCTGGCACTATTCTTCATGTTAATCATTGGTGTTTCAAAAGTAACACTTGAAAAATATTAAAAATAATTGTATCAATTGCAGTCACCTTGATGATATCACCTGGTTCATTTATTTTAAAGACTGAAGATTTGTTACTTTATGATGTGCCATGTTCGAAATATAAATTAAGATAGAAATATAGTTATCCATTCTTATATAAAAACTAGACTAAGTGGGACCCATTGGGTATCAGTCACATGGAAGGCTTGGTCCCCCAACGTAACCCATTCCCCAACGCAATATTCCACCACTCGCCCATTCCCCCAACACAACCCGTTCCCCAACGCGATATTCCACCACTCACCCATAGCCCCTAACTGCGCAGGCGCGGCTCATTTCCCCTCATCCACGAGCATTCCCTCCCCTCCTCTTCATGTGTGGGAGGGGGGGAGAGAGTGGGGTGTGTGGGTGGGTGGGTATGTGTGGGTGGGTGGGGGTGTGTGTGTGGGCGGGACAGTGTGTGTGGGCGGGGGATGCTTGTGGGTGGGAGGGTTGTGTGGGCTGGGGGGGTTTGTGGGGGGAAGGGTGGGTGGGCGGGGGACTGTGTGGGCGGGGGGGAGTGAGCTCAGAGAAAAGACAGAGAGAAGAGCCATGGGGGAGAAGGGAGCATCACGAGGGAGGGGGGAGGAGCCAGCGAGAGAGACCAGAGGGGTAGTGGCTGCAATTGGCGGTGCGATGGGGACTCACAGCGGGTGCTGGTCGTTCTCCTCTGCCGGGATCAGAGTCTCCGCTTTCTATTTGGCGACATCGGTGACATTACGGACTCTGGGCTGGGTCTCCGACTCTGGGCTGGACTGGGCTGGGTCTCCCACGCTGGGCTGGGTCAGGTCTCCGACGCTGAGCTGCTGCTTGGGGTGGGGCTGGGCTGCTTCGGATCCCTCCGAAAGTCCGGTTGGAAACGTCGGCCGGCTAATCTCAGCTCCAGTAAAGATGCGATGGCGCAGGAAGCGGCGGACCATCCTGGGGACTGACAGGGGAAGAGACCAATCCATGATGCGCTGAAAGATAGAAGAGTGGTTTTTAAGATTTAACTGCGCACGTGTGGTTTTTAAGATTTTTGAACCTCGCTAACTTTTATGACACTCAACCGATCAGAACGACACTTGGTGCAATCGCAGCATAGGAGAATGGTGAGTGGACTGGCAAAAAAATCGTAGCGCTATCGCGAACCGTTTTTGCGCAAATAGAAAGACTGCCAAACCGGAAGATAACAAGATCAGAGTTTTAGTTATGTATAGAAGATAGATAGATGGGATATAAAAATGTACCTTTCCATGCTTCTGCACATATTTGTAGCTGAAATATGATGGAAAGTTGATTAAAAAGATGATGGTGGAACGATGGAGTGGAATTGAGAGGAAGTCATTGTTTAAGTGAAAGGGAGAAAATAAGATCTGAATTTACACTTAAAGTTTCCTCAGTTTGCATGTCTGCCAAAGAAATATAACTTTTGATCTTTGAATTGTATCCTCACATCCCCAAACGTGGTCACGTTAAAACAAAAAAGTATTTGAATAATTCTCTGCAAGAGGGGTGGATTGTCAGAAATATAGAGTGTGGAGGATCTTCTGGAACAGATAGGAACTTTACAAGTTTGCGAAGATAGTTCCCAAATGGAGTAATACTGCAGAGAAGCCAGAAGCAATGCAAAGCTATCGGCATGGAATGATATTCATTTTTAAACACCTTTCAAAACCTCAGGCTATCCATCCAAGGTAATCATGACTGTAATATTGGGAATGTGGCAAACAATTTGCACACACTCTGTTCCCACAGACAACGCTGTAATAATTAGCTAACCCATTTAATACGGCAGAGACACAAGAAACTACGGAATATTGGAATATTGAGCAAAACACACAGTACTAGAGGATCCGTGGAGGGAACGGACAAACTATATTTCGTGTCAGACCCTTCTCCATTTTCCTAATGTTGGTTAAGGGCTAAGTGTCTCCCAGAATTCTAGGACAAACTCCCTTGCTATTCTTTGGAAATATCCCATGGAATTGTTTACATCCACTTGAGAACTTCAATATTTTATTCAAACATTTCCACTTTGGACAGTGTAGTACCCCCTCGTTATCACAGTCCTATGTTAGTGTAGACTTAGCATTACAAGTGCTTCTTCTTCTTTCGTGTGGCGTGCACAGCCTAAAGTTGTTGGACAACTTGTTCTATTTGATCTTCCGTTTGTACACGTTGAGTTGATTGCATTAGTCAAAACAGGGCGGAGCACGTGAAGGTTGCAATCTTCCACCCCACTACAAGTGCTCACAATGGACTTAGGAGGGAACCACTGAGGTGTGATTGATAATAGACAAGGCGAGGAAATGTTCACTAAATGTTAACCATGTCGCGTAATGGTATGAGTAGGAGGGATTTAACGGTGGATGTGGGTTAAGATTTTTGAAAAACAATAGGGTAATATTAAAAAATAAAACTTTACAAGGACATGAGGAAGGCAAGAGGAACCGATTGGATTTTGGAAACCAACAGGGAAAAAATGGTTTACTATTCCACTGTGAAATTCAGTATCATTTTTGAGACTAGCAGTTGATGAAATTCATAAACATTGGGAGTAGGATGTACAGAATTTGCTCTCACAAGGCACAGAAATTTATAATGAGTGGGAAAGTGCTGTAAAGCTCTGTAAAAGCTTAAATTTGCTGCAGTTAGTTATTTCTCTTGGAACCTGTCCTATTAATTGCCATTTCTGTTCAACGCATGAATGCTCAAGCTATGCCCATAGGCCAATGAGAGTAAGCGAGTCCTAATGATCTATCCCACAAAGCCCAGCCAATGCTTTCAATTTGACCACACTTTCCTTTTATTACAGCAATGACGTCTGTTTAGTGGGCAAATTATAAATCGAGAATCCTTCCATCTGTCACCATAGAAGTTGGGATTGTTCTTCTTGGAATATTAAAGGGAAATTTAATAGATATATTTACTGTCTCCAGTCACGGAATGGTCAAAGCTAGGACACAGATATAAGGTAATAGGCAGAGGAAAAATGAAGGGAACCTGCAGAATAATTTTAAATATATAGCAGCTTGTGATCTGAAACACAGTGCCTAAAATGGCAGTGGAAACAGATTTAATAATTATTTCAGAAAGTTAATGGTTAAGTATTTGGAAGGACAAACATTTGAGGACTATGGAGAAATGGCAGTGATGAAGGATTAATTGGGAAACTTTTTCAAAGAACACTATTGGCTAAACAGTCCTTCTCTGCATTTATTCAAACTATGATTAATGTGCAGATGGCAGATTAAACCACTAAAGTGTGGGTGCTTATGATATAATTTTGCTTCATTTTTACTTAACTAATGTAAGTTTTTGTTTGATGCACAGTGTTGGAGCAACTCAGTGGATCAGGCAGCATAGATGTTCATCAGAGATGCTGCCTGATCCACTGACTTACTCCAGCACTTTGTGTCACTTTTGGAAACCAGCATCGGCAGTTCCTTGTATCTCCTAAGTGTTTTGTAACCGGTGTAAATTTAGTTTGAATTTCGAGTTGTCTGTGTGAATGCATGGCAACACTTCTGTTTTTCCACCTAAAGAAATGCACCCCATGACCCCCACCCTCATATAGCATGAAATCTAGCCCTTTGGCCCATCGAGTCAGCCCTGACCACCAACCACCCATTTACACTAAATCTACATTAATCCCATTTTTTTAATTGTGCCCACTTTTTCATCAATTTTGCCCCCAGGCCACTGTAAATTACATTCACTGCAATTTACAGTGGCCAGTTAACCTACCACCTCGTGCATACTTTTGGTACAGGAGGAACCAGGTATCCAATGGAAACCTACACTGTCATGGGGAGAACCTTTAAACTCCACAACGACAATACCCAGTCAGATTAAACCTGGGTTTAAAAATAGCTCTACAGTGTGCCACTCTTTTGCAATTTTTAGAAACGCTGTTTCAATGGTTCATTTAAAATATAAGGTTATTTATGAAGAAAATCAGTTTGAAGAAGTATCTTGACCCAAAACATCACCTATCCATGTTCTCCAGGGATGCTGCTTGACCCACTGAGTTACTCCAGCACTTTGTGCCATTAACAGCGCATCAAATACCAACAGCACTACAGCTATGTAACATACAGTTCTATACTTTTACTTTTTAATGATTTGGATTATCCCTTCTCTGTGACTCAGATACCTACTGCCTTGCCTGTATGGCCATCCTTTCTGTGTGAGCTGGGTTACTGAATGTTAAATTGGCAACATGGCAGAACATTACGTATAAACCCAATCACAAAATCATCTTATGTGAATAAGCATACAGTTTCTGGCAAAGATCACTTGGATCAGCAGCAAGGCATTTTGGTTGTCTTTCTTTTGTTCCCCTTTGCATCTCCAGAGCTACCAAGATTAATTGCAGTTGGCCTCACTGCAACTGCAATTAGTCAGAATACCAGTTATGTTGGTATATTTGATGCGCTGTTAATGAAGGTGCGATAGCTGTATGACTACTGTATTTGGTTTATCACCATTAACAAGACATTGAGCAGTCAAACTGTTTCCAATGGGTAATACTTCATATGTGTTTGGCAGTGCTCCTTAAAATGCCTCAATATAAAATATTCTGCAACAGGTCATTGGTTAAAGACTTGCATCATTTCTTTTGGTTATGTACTTTATTATTGCACTGCTAATGGCACCTGGAAGTTTTATTTATCCTTCATAAGTATGAACCTATATTTAGATTTGAACATTTTATTTAGTTAACAACACATTACAACCCTGAGGGTATATCGTAGAGGTTATGTGTTGTTGGAATTTTAACAAGAGTACTGGATGATGGGGACAATTTAGTAAATATTCACAAGGTCAGTTAGAATCTGAATAAAGAGATCTGCTCTTATTTTTGCAACATCAATATTTTCATTACAGACACTCCCCGACTTACGAAAGAGTTACATTTTGTAAACACTTGCGTAAGTCAGATTTTATGCAAGTAAAACTAGGTCGAAATAAAGAATTGCAGATGCTGGTTAATACACAAAAGGACACAAAGTGATGGAGTAACTCCGCAGGTCAGGCAGCATCTCTGGAGAACATGAATAGGTGATGTTTAGGTTCTGGGCCCTTCTGTAGACTCAGTCTGAAGCACTGTTTCAAAGGCCATCGTTTCAAACTCAGTCTGAAGTTACTCCAACACTTTGCATCGCTGCACCTTAGAATTAGGCGGCAATGGTGCCAGTCTGCACCAGTGAGCCCTTCACCAACTGCTGCACCGTCTGGTTGATGTGGCTGTTGTCGTGGCTCATGTTGTAGCCCCTGGCCGGTAGCTCTTTCTTCAGGCCGCCGCCACTGACAGGACGGGCTTGGTCACCTTGCTTTTTATAAAACTAAATTTATTCAGCTACTTGCAATAGTATTTACACATCAAACTATTACACATCAACAATTGAATTGTTTATGTAAGTGTGAATTTATGTAACCTGACTATGATGTAAGTTGGGGAGTGCCAGTACATATCATTTTTAACAAAGTAACATATCCTCTAGTCTTCACATGATTAACACCAATCCAAATTGGGTGAAATGAAGAAATGAGAGAAAAGTTCAATTACAGAGGTAGATTTTATCTTAGAGGACTTGAACTGTCAACCTTCCAATTCAAGCAGGAGAACAGGCCATAAGCCAAGTTAAGCAAGAACAGTCCCCTTTAATGGACACAAATAGCTGGAGTAACTCAGCGGGACACAAATAATATAATAATAATAATAATAATATTTTTTATTGTCATTACACATAAGTGCAACGAGATTTGGTTTGCAACTTCGGGATTTCGGTTAGCAACCCTTGGGAACAAGGTTTGTAAAAATGAACATTTGACCAGTAACATCAACACAGACTAAAGTGCGAGGCCGGAGGAGACAGTCCATGGGGGGGGGGGTACTCAGCAGGGCCGGTTCAGAGCCGCTATAGCTCTGGGAATTAAGCTGTTCCTGAGTTGGTAGTGCGGGCGTAGAAAGCCTTGTAACGTTTGCCGGAAGGGAGTAGTTCGCACAGTCCATTACAAGGGTGAGAGGCGTCCTTATGTATGGAGTAACTCAGTTCCTTCCCACACAGTCCCTTCCCACAGTTTTATTGCCTGCTTCTGTTGGAAAAACAAATGGGCAATTTGAGCGAGAGAGTTTGCATTTGGACTTTGTTCTGTTAAAAATGTTTCCTCCTAAAGTTCATTTATTTATGCCGTAAGGCTGTTTAAACACCTTTCCTCAACAGCTGGTTTTGTGGAATAATTTGAATCATGTTATTAAATATGCATGTAAGTATTTATAATATTTGTTGAGGCTTCATTACACTTTAGTCTGATAGTAATTATTTTATTTGCTCACGTAATGTGGACATCACTGCCGATGCTAGCATTTATTGTTCATCTCTAATTGTCCCCGAATGGAAGAGACAGTTAAGAGTCAACCAGATTGGTGAGTATGAAGCCACGTATAGGCCTGGATGTCAAATTTCCTTTCCATGAGGACCATATATAACAGTTCAAATGTTTAAACGTTACTGTTACCAAGAGATTTTTAATTTAATTTTGGATTTATTTAATGACATCAATTTATGTCCCCAGTTATGGTGAAATTCAAATTCATGTGCGCAGATCAGTAATCCATAACTAATTTAGTAACCTAAACCATAATCTATCAATCATAACAACAATCACTGTTGCTTCCAATTCACGAGGCTGGCAAAAGCCCCTTGGCACTGGCTGGCCACACAAGAGCACCATTGCTTCTCCGACAACAACAAGATCAGAAATACAGCATCGGTGAAAAGAAAAATGGACAATGTTTCTGGGTTAGATGGGTTTCACAGGCTCTGCCAGGGGCAAGGTATCTAAGTGGTTTGTGTATCTGAATGTTGTGTATTCTGTCTGCAGGTTGCATTTGGCCTCCATGTATTCCCACCATTGAAATGCTCACTGCCTCCATTTCTTGTCCATTTTCAACAATCATATAGATTGGAGATCCCAATAAGTCTGTGAGGTTGTCCCATTATTTTACGAGGAGACTGGATCAAATAGTATGCTGGCCTGCATAGCATGAGGAAATGAGCAACAGATAAAGGATGTCTTTCACAAGTTATAGAAGGACTTGCAGAGACCATATTTTAGGCAATTTAGACACTTTTTGTCTCCTTATGTAAGAAACAATATACCTGCCTTAAAAGGAACAAGATTGATTCTTGGGATAACTAAACTGTTGTGTAGTGAGTGATTAAGCCGACTTGACTGGTACTCATTCGAGTTTGAAAGAAGATATGGGGAATTTTTAATTCTGAGCGAGCTAGACAGATTGTATATGGGGAGAATGTTTCCTTTGGGTGTGCAGAATGAGAAGTTACAGTCTCAGGTTACTGGACAGGAAAATTAGGATTGAGATGAAGGGAAATATCTTCACTCAGATGGACATGACTGTAGAATTCTGTGGTCAAAATGTCTCAGATGGGGAAAAGGGTCACCTTGTTGTGGTGAAGAGGCTTGTGTGACCACATGATTCTGAGAGTGATGCCGTCGAAAGCACCAGCTTCAGGTAGGGCTACCCATGGCGGGAAGGTCGAGGATGAGGGTCCAGACTAAGAATGATCCAGCCTACAAGACCTCAACGGCGGACCAGGTGGACGTAGTTATCTTGAACTCAACGGCTGTTCCCTTGCCATTGAAATTAGTTGATGATTTGTGAGGGACCGTGTACTTCTTCGAGTGCAACATCTAGCACACGTTAAACAAACACGCTCACAGGCGTCTGCGTTCTGTGAGCAGTACAAAACTTCTCAAGACTTTCGATGATCGGGGAAGGGCGACGGGAGCAGGCCACATGATAGCTGGAAACTCCCAATTCCGAACCGGCACGGAAGCGGTGAATACTTGATTCAATTGCTCAAATTTGGATTGGACTCATAAGCCACCAGAGCGTCTGTAAAAACAACGGAACGTAGACTATCATCCTCGGCCTGGAGGGATAGCCACGACAACGACGGTGGGCTGAAGAGTAATTTCTGTGCTGTCTAACTCTACGACACTCTTTCCTCATTCAACTGAAGTTCGTGTACTGGAGGCGGTGGTGGAGTTCGTCGCTAATACTTTGCTTTCACAGAGATAACTTGTGAAATCTGGAAGTGGATCCATGTTTTCTAGATATCATTGTGAATGGCTGGCAGCAGGGCAGGCTGGTACAAGATCTTGATATTTAGTGCAATTCCTGATGTCTTGCATGTGAGGATTTGACAACGACCAAACTCTCCAATCACTAACCTTCTCTTAAATGTCCTATTCATTCTGAAATTTGTTTTGGGCAAAACCTGCTTTTGTAAAACTAAAATCTATTTCATTTCATTGAGGTAAATCGAACTGATGAGACTGCAGATGCTAGAATCTATAGCAAATACTGATGCCTGGACTTTAAAGAGTTAAAATACCACCAATTTATCAAGTCTAGAAAATTGAGACTGTGTTGCAAATATTTTACCTGTTTTGATAATCGAGCATTTTCATGATCAGCCAGGGATCCGTAAGAAAGCATTCCAAACTGAATTAATTTTATTTTGTTTGTTTATATTGTGATCCTGAGGGCTCAGCTTAATAAATTATGGACTGTGCCTAATCTCTGATCATCTGATGTAGATCACTTATGGAAAGTGTCAGATGTAAAATTGCATTATTGTATCTTGAGAAGGTGACGGTGACTTCTAGTAAAAACTGTTTCTGCACCAATCTGGTTTGCTAAAAACGTGTCGGGATGTATTAAGAGTCAACCGTGTGGTGTTGGAGTTGAATCACACTTTGGCCGGATTAGATCCAGGTAGATTTTCACAATTCCAACCCAAAAAACAGCAAATTCATGGAATTGAACATTCCATGGCAGATTTGTTCTTGTGAAAGCAGATTCAATAACTGCTGTCTGAATACTCTTGGCTAAATATTTGAAGGGAAACAATTTGCAGTGTTATAGGGATGGGGGTGGAGAGCAGGAGAGTGGAACTGGCTGTATATTAACTTTTCAAAGCGCTGACTGGTGGTATAGAGTGCCTAAAACATTTATTTCATTCAATAAGCTATAGGAGCGGTCAGACAAACCTCTGAAGTGATTAAGAAGGAACTGCAGATGCTGGAAAATCGAAGGTAGACAAAAATGCTGGAGAAACATCTATGGAGAGAAGAAAATAGGCAACGTTTCGGGTCGAAACCCTTCTTCAGACTTCTGAAACCCTTCTGAAGAAGGGTTTCGACCCGAAACGATGCCTATTTCCTTTCCTCCATAGATGTTGCCTCACCCGCTGAGTTTCTCCAGTATTTTTGTCTACCTTCTGTTTTCTCTGAAGTATTGCTCTGGATGCTGCGGGGAGACCTGACAGGAGTTTATAACCTTGTGAGAGGCATTGATAGGATAGATAGTGTTTGGCCCATGGTTGAAATGTCAAATACTGGAGGGCGTAGTATTAAGATGAGAGAGTTAAGTTTAAGGGAGATGTGTGAGGCAATGTTTTTACACAGAGAGTGGTTTATACTATGTACGTTTTTGTCACGTTGCCCTTCATCATTCAGGAATTGAGTATAGAAGTTGTCAAGAATAAAGATAGAAATAAACGCTGGAGTAACTCAGCAGGACAGGCAGTGTCTCTGGACAGAAGGAATGGGTGATGTTTCGGTTCGAAATCCTTCTTCAGACTAGTCAGGGGAGAAGGAAACGACTGTCAAGAATAAATACTGTTTATTTGGAACAATGAAATTCATTCTGCAGCAGCATAACAGGTCTGTAAACATGAGTTCTGATAGATAACATAATAAACAAAAAAAACTAAAAAGCCCCAATCCAAGTGCAAAAAAAAGCCCCAAATTCTTTGTGCAACCAAGACAGTTCGTAGTTCAAAGTTTAGTTGGTGTTTGTAGTAATCAAGTGCATGATAGTTATTGGGAAGAAGTTTTTCTGGAACCTGGAGGTCATGATTTTCAGACATCTATACCACCTTCACAATGGCATGGGTAATATGAGAGCATGGCTATGGTACTGAGGGTCATTGGTGACGTTGGCTGCGTTTTTGAGGTAGCACCTCCTATAGATCCCTTCGATGGTGGGGAGGGCAGTATACATGATGGACTGGGCGTGTCCACTGCTTTTTTGTAATCTCCTTCGTTCCGAACCAGGCTGTGATGCAACCAGTCAACATGCTCTACCGTATACCTGTCAGACAACTTCCTCCTCGATCCTCAGCCTCCCTCTTCAAAGTTAACAATCAGCTCCTTGGTCTTACTGATATTGAGAGCAAGGCTGTTGTTCTGGCACTATTCCATCTCCAATAGTGATAGGGTAGTCTATCTCCCTCCTGTACTCATCATTACTCATAATTCGTCCAACAATGGTGATGCCATTGACAAGTTGAAAGATGGAGTTGGAACTGTGTCTAGCTATACAGTCATGTGTATGCAGAGAGTAGAACAGGGGGCTGAGCACACTGTCCTGTGCTGATGGTTATTGAGGAGGAAGTGTTGTTGCCTATTTTTACCAATTATGGTATGTTGATGAGGAAGTCGAGGGACTTGCATAGTTGCATTGGGATGCGTAGAGACCCAGTTCCCTGAGCTTGCTAACAGGTTTGGAGGAGATAATGGTTTTGATTTCCTAACAGTAGTCGATGAACAACAGCCTGATGTATGTGTTCTTATTGTCCAAGTGATCCAGTGCAGAGTGAGGGCCAACAAGATTGCATCCTCTGTTGACCTATTGTGGTGGTAGGCAAACTGTAGTGGGTCCAGTTGTTTGCTAAGGCTGTAGTTGATGTACACCATAACACCACCTCAAAACACTTCACCACTATGAACGTTAGTGCCACAAGTTGGTAGAGGCATGTTGCCTTACTATTTTGGGCACCGGTATTATTGGAGCCCTTGAAAGCAGTTTGGAACCTCAAATTTCAGAAATGAGAGGTTGAAGATGTCCAGAGAAATTCCAGCCGAAACATCACCAATCCATCTCCTCCAGAGATGTTGCCAGACCTGCTGAGTTACTCCAGCATTCTGTGTTCTAAGCAATAATTAAAATAAATTTGGACAAGTACATGGAAAAGAAAGGTTGAAAGGGATATTGATCAAACATGGGCAAATCGGACTAGTTTGGATGGGACATCTTGATTGGCATGAACAAGTTGGGCCTAAAGGTCGGTTTCCATGCTGTATGATTCTGTGACTATACCTGACAGGCACTGCTGAAGGACGGGAAGTGTGGAAGCAGAGGAGGTAGTGACATTTAAGAGGCATTTGGACAGGTATATCAACATGCAGGGAATACAGGGAAATGGATCTAGTGCACTTAGGTGGGATAAGTTCAAGTTGGTATCATGGTTGGCACAGACATCGTGTGATGAAGGGTCAGATCGTGTTGTTCCATTAGTGTCTGATTGGCATTGATTACAATGTCCTCACCAGTTGTACAGCCAAGTGAAATTCACTGTCCATGCTCCTGACTATTTTGCAATCACCAGACATACAGAACTCGCTGTGTACACCATGAAATCCATGTGTTGATCAGCTTCGACTTGCTCTCTGCCTGCAGTTATCCAGGACAAGAAGTGCCAAACAAGTTGACTATCTGTACCCGACGAGGCACAGCGGTGAAATTACTCTCAACCTGCCTCTGGACTCCTTGTTGGATGTCAAATACTGTAGAATATTTTAAAACCGTTTTTAAATGTCTCTGACAGTCAGCAGTTCAATAAAATAGTTAAAAATGAAAAATATTTTGAAAATATTTGCCTTTTACCACATGATTTTGAATAAGGCTGAGAGCCAGAAATGAAGTGAAATCAGATTGTTCATCAGTCGTACAGTGTTAGGCCAGAGGAAGAATGGACAGGCAGATGTGCCAAGATCTGACCTTCAGGATGCTGCAGACTTTTGTGTCAAACTGCACATGCATAGATGTTCCCGGCTTCCTGAGTATGAGTGGCAGAGAGCCAACAGTTCCCTTTGGAACCATCATCCTTTAGTCAGCACAATTGAGTCCTATATGTGCAGGAAGGAAGAGAATTGGAGCGGCTGGTGGGTATAATGACTTCATTCAGGTATCATCATCTGAAAGGATAATGTTGTTGGTGTGCAGACTGTGAAATAATTCTGTAGTAACAAAACCCTTACATGAAGACATATTAGCTATTGGATGCTGCTTGAATTCAAGCCACTCTCAATAAAATTGAGCAAGGCAAATGTGTTTATCTGCTGGGTTTCAGTCCATTACGTGGATGTAAGGTACAGTATATTAATGTCAGGATGAATAAAGCTGGAGTATGCTGCTGGCAGTGGATCGCATGTTGTTGTCATTGCTGATCTATTGATCTTTGTTTTTTGCCTCATTGCTGTCTGAGACTTTATTGGTACCAAGATGTAAAAGGTTATGAAATAGAGCAACAGGGAATGATCATTGAAGTTTTCGCTGTAGTTTATTAAATTGATAATCTTTGACAATCTTCGCCTTGTTTCAGCTTTATTCTCGTTAATCTATTAACCCCATTTTCTGGCTTTTATTGGAATTTCTCTTGCGTGTATTTGTAGGCGGAATTGATAATGCTTTTTATAAAGCATATATGGTTGTGAAATTAAAAAAATCTTCTCTTCCTCACAGGATTGTGACAGGGAGAAGGGTATTCATTTAATAATGTGGTTAATAATAATCCATTGAGGTGGGATAAACAACACAACTTGGGCTTTTTTTTCTTTTGACAGTTGGGCGAGAGGACTTCAGGGTACAAAAATTGTAAAAAGAGAAATGTAAATTAGCAATCATCAAGATTTGGAAATGCAAGTTCATTTAGGAAGTCCAGGTATGACTTCATGAAAGCCATCGGAAAGGCGAGGAGACACTTTTGCTCTAAATTGGAAGGTGAGAAAATGCAGGCTTGCTTCCCATCACTTCCTGTAAGGTGAAACCAATTGGCAGTTCAAGCGATGGCGAGACATCACTCCTGGAAGAACTTAATGCACTCTGGAAAGGTGAATACTGATGGGGTTCCAGCCTCCTGTAGCCCCTGTAATCTCAGTCACCAAGGGGGATGTCAGAAGATCCTTCATGAGGGTGAACCCTACAAAGTCATCCGACCCTAATGGTGTACCTGGCCCCGTTCTTAAAATCTGCATGGACCAGTTGGCTGGAATATTTACAGACGTCTTCAACCTTTCTTTTTTGTTTCCACCTGCTTTAAAAGGGCATCAATAATACTGGTACCCAAGAACCTAGAATAATTACGATTTGTCTACTGCCAAAACAGCTCAACATGAAGATGCGATCTCGCTGGCTCTCCACTCTGCACAGGCCCACTTTGATAATCAGAACACTACGTTAACTGGTTGTAGCTCAGCGCCACCATCCCCTCCAAACTTGTTATCAAATTTGGGGAACTCGGTCTATGTTCATCCAATTGCAACTGGATTTTTGACTTGCTCATTGGTATACCTCAAACAGTATGAATTGGCAAAATGTTCTCTTGATAACCATCAGCACAGGAGCAGTTCAGGGTTATGTGCTCAGTACCCTGCTCTACTCGCTCCTGACCCATGACTGTGGCCAGACATAGTTCCAATGTAGTTTAACTTCACTGATGACACTACTGATGTTGGACGGATGATTAATAATGATGAATCAGAGTATAGGAGGATGATTGATGATCTGATTGAATGGTGCCAGAGCAAAGGCTTTACTTTCAACGCCAGCATGATAAAGAACTCATTGTTGACTTTAGAAGGGGAAAGTTGAGGATCCTCAAATCTGTCTTCATTGGCAGGTTGGCAGTGGAAAGAGTCAACAGCTTCAAGTTCCTGGGCGTACATATTTCTGAGTTTTGTCCTGGACTGTACATTGGTACAGTCATAAAGAAAGCCTGACACCTCTACTTTCTTTGAAAATTGAGGAGATTTGGTATGTTGACAAATGCTCTTTAACTACAGGTGTACAGTAGAGAGCATACTGACTGGTTGCATCACGGCCTGGTTTGGCAACTTGAACGCCCAGGAATGAAGGGGATTACAAAATGTAGTGGACACCACCCGGTCCATAACGGGTACGAACCTCCTCATCATCTAAGGGATCTGTTCGAAATGCTGCTTGAAAAAGGCAGCCAGCATCATTACAGCACTCTGGCCACACTCTCATTTCACTCTTACCATCGGGAAGAAAGTATAGGAGTCTGAACACTGATCAACAGGTTCAAGAATAGGTTCTTCTCATCAGAACATTATACAATGCTCACTTCAACTATGAACTATGGACAGTCCTTCTTGCACAAAGAACTTGGGGATTGTGTGCATCATTATTGGTATTATTAATTTATTGATATTTTGTTTATTATAAATTATCTATGTGTATTGTGTTTACAGGCCTGTTATGCTCCTGCAAGTAAGAATTTCATTGATCCTTTATTGGTACATATATCATCATCAGCGGACACTCGAAAACAGTATGACTGTCCTCTCCTCTCCATCGGGTCGTCTACTTGTGGGTCTGCAGATGTCTGTAGAGGCCGAACCACAATCCACACACCTTGGTGCAACGTGGACAGTGGAGGCTGGCGGTGGTTGGTAGTCGTCGAGCCCCCTTCTCTCTCTCCTGTCTCTGTGACAAGGCATAGTTCCATTTCATGACGTGCACCTCCTTTTTGCACGGATTTCCTCCATGAGCGCCTGTCCAGTGCAAAGTGCTCCCAGTTGCTCGATGTGAAATTTCTTCAGACTGTTCTTGATGTTGTCCTTGAAGCGTTTCTTTGGCCCGCCGGGGGCTCGCCGACCTTCTTCAGTTGAGAGTACAGGATCTGTGTAGGGAGATGTGTTGGACATGCGGATGACATGGCCAGTCCATCGAAGTTGGTGCTGCATTATTCTGGTGGTGATGCTGGTCATGTTGGCTTCCTCCAAAACGCTGATGTTGGTGCGTTTGTCCTCCAGGCTGATCCTCAGAATCTTTCGTAAGGATCTTTGATGGTATTGTTCCAGGGCTCTTAGGTGTCTGCTATAGGTGGTCCATGACTCAGCTCCATACAACAGGGTGGGGAGTACAACGGCTGTAGACCAGCAGTTTTGTTTGAGCTTTTAGGTCTCGGTCTTCAAAGACTCTTTTCCTGAGGCTGGAGGGGGCACAATTCAGGCGATGGTTGATCTCAGAGTCGATGTCAGCTTTTGAGGAAAGGATGCTGCCAAGGTAGGGGCAGTGGTCAAAGTTTTCAAGAGTGGTGTCATCCACTTTTATAGTGGGCTGGGTAGACGGCTGGAGGTTGAGGTTGATGAAGGACCTGGGTCTTCTTGATGTTTAAGGCTAAGCCCATGGCTCTGTATGCCTTGGCAAAGGCATTCAGGACGCCCTGGAGGTCTTCTGTGGAGTGTGCTGCAATGGCGCAGTCGTCCGCGTACTGAAGCTCCATGATGGTGGTGTTACTGAATTTGTTCGTGGCCTTCAACCTTTTAAGGTTGAAGAGCCCACCGTCAGTTGTGTAGAGGATTGTGATTGCCTGTGGCAGCTCTTCATCAATGAAGTGAAGTATGGCAGCAATGAAGATGACAAACAGGGTGGGTGTGATGATGCATCCCTGTTTGACCCCTGTTTCCACAGTGAAGGGCCATTTTGCCAGGCTCGAAAGGCCTTTTCGTGGAGATGAGCTGTTCTGTATCTGTGTCGTTTTCGTCAAATCAATCCTGGTGTTTTCTGGACTTGCACCCAAGGATAGTTTTGCAGGTATCAAGGATGGTGGATTTGAGCTGGCTCCAGTGCTCTTCGATGTCATCAGGATATTCCTGTTGGAGGCTTTCCCCAAGAGAAGCCTGAAGTCACTGCTGGGTGGCAGTTTCCTCTAGACTTTCAAGGTTCAGTCATGGCCGGATCTGCTTCTTTTGAATCCTCCTCTTCCTTTTGAGTTTGATGGACATCATGGAGCAGATGAGACGATGATCTGTCCAGCAGTCATCTGCATCGATCATGCCCTTGTGATGTTCACGTCACGGCGGTCCCCTAAGATGCCTTAAGTTTATTTTTCTGGTGAAAGAGGGTGTTAGTGATTGTGAGGTCGTGCTGAGCACATTTGCTGAGAAGCAGAGCCACGTTGGAGTTGATGTTCCCGATGCCTTCCTTTCCTATGGTACCCTTCCAGACGTGTTGGTCCCGGCTGACCCTGGCGTTGAAGTCTCCCAGGAGAATAACCGTATTCTCCCTGGGGATTCTTGACAGTGTTGCGTTCAAGCAGGCGTAGAAGGTCTCTTTTACTTCCTCTTCAGAGTCTAAAGTAGGGGCATAGGCTCTCACAACCGTTGCCATCTGGTTGTTGGCAAGCACCAGACAGATGGTCATGAGACGCCCACTGATTTCCACAGCAAGTTCAGAGAGGTGGCTGATGAGCTGGTTGCTGATGGCAAACCCAACACCATGAGCAATCGAGGGAAGAGGACCTTGGTCAGGGAGGTGACCAAGAACCCGATGGTCACTCTGACAAAGCTCCAGAGTTCCTCTGTGGAGATGGGAGAAACTTCCAGAAGGACAACTATATCTGCAGCACACCACCAATCAGGCTTTTATGGTAGAGTGGCCAGATGGAAGCCACTCCTCAGTAAAACGCACATGACAGCCCGTTTGGAGTTTGCCAAAAGGCACCTAAACAAGATTCTCTGGTCTGATGAAACCACGATTGAACTCTTTGGCCTGAATGCCAAGTGTCACGTCTGGAGGAAACCGGGCACTGCTCATCACCTGGCCAATACCAGACCTATGGTGAAACGTGGTGGCAGCATCATGTTATGGGGATGTTTTTCAGCAGCAGGAACTGGGAGACTAGTCAGTATCGAGGGAAAGATGAACAGAGCCAAAGTACAGAGAGATCCTTGATGAAAACCTGCTCCAGAGCGTTCTGGACCTCAGACTGGGGCGGAGGTTCACCTTCCAAAAGGACAACGACCCTAAGCACACAGCCAAGACAGCACAGGAGTGGCGTCGTGACAAGTCTGTGAATGTCCTTGTGCAGCCCATCCAGAGCCCGGACTTGAACGCGATCGAATAGCTCTGGAGGAACCTGAAAATAGCTGTGTATCGACGCTCCCCATCCAACCTACATAACTTGAGAGGATCTGCAGGGAAGAATGGGATAAATTACCCAAATACAGGTGTGCCAAGCTTGTAGTGTCATACCCAAGAAGACTTGAGACTGTAATCGCTGCCAAAGGTGACTCAACACAGTACTGAGTAAAGGGTGTGAATACCTATGTAAATGTGATATTTCAGTTATTTATTTTTAATTACTTTGCAAAAATTTCTAGACACCTGTTTTTTTATTTTTTTATTATGGGGTATTGTGTATAGGGGGGGAGAGTTGCACATAAGGTCATCGGTCAAAGGGTGTGACGCACGGAGCAGCTCAATCCTTCTGGAGGACATGGCAGCTTCCGGCATGTACTGTTAACACACGAAATGCATACTTTCTTACCTGTTAAAACCCCCCAAAATGATCAATTTTTAAGCTGTAAATAATTGTGGAGGGTGACTGAGCGCTCGGAACCAAATGCTCTAGTATCTTTGTTCTGAACCCGAGCACCAAGGTGTAAGCGGCCGAAGGAGCGCATCCCTCGGGACAGCCCCCACTCTCCCCCCGGGGTCAGTGTTGTCTGGCCACGGCCGCCCTCTGCCCACCCTTCCCCTGTGGGCCGCACTATCACGGGCTCTGGGTCGGCAGCGCCCGCACAGGGGGCCGGGCGGAGCGGGGCTGCGGCTCCGGGCAGCGGACACACGGGGAAGAAAACCCGGCAACATCCCCGTCAGGTGCAGCAGAGTTGGGGACAGTCTGGCCCCTCTGCCCACCCAGAGTCACTGACACCCCGACCTCCTCACCCAGAACACAGATGCAACCTTTAGGACTTCCTTCACATCAAGCATAAAGATATGGATTTCCTCCAGTCTGATAGTTTAGACTTTCATTTGTGTTCAAGACAACAAATAGGAAGTGAGCATCAATTGTGTTTTTATTTTACTATGTACAACCGCTGGTGGTACATTTGATGACTCGCACTAGTCCATTGCTACATAATCATGCTCTGGATGTATACAGACATTGAAAATCTTGTGAGCAAAATTTACTGATGCCACAGTTCCTTTAAAGGTTATATGTCCAAGTAAACCAGCAAATTTAAAATAAGAATATTGTTTTCAGGCTGTTCTTTATTGCTGATATCCTCTGCGCGCTGTTAATGAACAACATTAAGAAAGGTTCAGCAACGGATCATAACTTTTATAAAGGATACTTTTAATCCATCTAGTTGATTATAACGTTGGAAAAGTGTATTCCCTCTTTCTCTTTTTTTGTCGCTGCCAATTATCCAGCCAGTTTCCCATTGTGTTTACCAGTGCTGTCTGCCTGTACAGCCTGAGTCAGTGGGCAATCTGTCCTGTATATTTGCCACCTTCTTTATGAAGTAGTTCACGATAATTTCTTGATTCACGTTTCCACTGCTGAGTTTCAGCTTGTGCTCATTCATGATAGAGATTGTGACTATATAACAGATGCTATTGTGGCGCAATAGGTTTCCACTGTGCCACTTTTCTCCAATGTAAACATTCCCAATTCTGAAGTCTCAATTTGCAGATCAGGTGCTTAATCAAAGGATCAGTTTAATTATCCTTTTCTATACCCTCCCCAATTGCAGGGGGTCTTTAGGAAATTCATCACACCAGCTACAGATTTAAATAAAGAACATATTTTTGCACCGTCTGACCTCACAGATCTCAATTTCATTATAATTTCTGAAAGTTATTTAAACTTGACTTTGCTCTCCACTACATGTATACAACAGCAGGTGTGAAAACAAGTGGTGCTAAATTATCTCCCGGGGTTTGTCTCATTAACGGCACTTTGTACAGCTATATTTCAGAATGACCCCACACTGTTTGAATTTAAGTGAAGTCAAATCTACTTTAAATTTACACAAGTGGTCTAGCCTGTTACTTCCATGAGAGCTCAGGTTGCTGGAAGCAGCAATAAGACCACGCGGGTTTTATGAATCTGTGACCATTCTAAGCAGAAGCTGAATGTGTTAAGGAGAAGTAAAAATACTTGTTTCAATATAATATATAAACGTACTAAAACTCAAAGTGGGCCCTCAACAAAACAAATTTTCTAGAATATTTTTAATTACTGTCATCAGGATTTTAACATTTTCTGCACATTTTTATTGACAAAAGCTGTAAAACTGCATCATCAAATATTAATTCAAGGAATCATCAGAGCAATAGTGATATATTTCATTGACATTTAAACACATCATAAGTTTATAGGTCGCAGTAAGAACCTCAGAAGTAGGAGCAGGAGTAAGTTATTTAGCATCTGAAACATGATTTATCATTCATTCAGAGCATGTTTGAACCTCGGCCTCATCTGATCACTGTTCCCCACTCCCATCCCCATCCCTTGATTCTCAGTGACCAGTATTCAACTTTGTCAGCTTTAAAACTACTCAATGACTCAGAATTTCAAAGTTGAGAATTCCAACGATTCGTAACCTGAGTTAGGAAGTATCGCCTGACGTCTGCCCCAAATGACCAAAGGCCTTATCCTGAAATTATGCCTTCAGATTTACAACTATCCGAAAGGAATCTAAATTCAAAGGATTACTCTCTGGTCATTCAAGGCAATCATTTTTCAAATGACAATGAGAACAATAACTTGTTTGTCAATATGTTTAGTGTCGGTTGACAAAGGAATGTTGACCAGGTGTTCAGTGTAATTCTTATGCCCCTGTCTCACTTAGGAAACCTGAACAGAAACCGCTGGAGACTTTGCGCCCCACCCAAGGTGTCCTTGTAGTTCCCGGAGGTTTTTGTCAGTCTCCCTAATTGTCGAAAGTGGTTTCCGTTTTAAAAATCGGTAATTTTTTAGTCAAAACTGGTTGCGATGCTAGTTGAAGGTGGTTGCTGGAGGACAAAAACCTCCGGGAACTGCACGGAAACCTTGGGTGAGGCGCAAAGTCTCCAGAGGTTTCCGTTCAGGTTTCCTAAGTGGGACGGGGCATTAAGCTTTAATACAACATAGAACAGTGTAATACAAAAAATACAACATAGTAACCTTTCCACATGTCGCCTTCAATCTATATCCTCTGGTCTTTGACATTTTCACCCTGGGTAAAAGGTTCAAACTATCTACTCTATCTCTGCCTTTAAGAATGTTATTTACTTTGATCAAGTCTCCCCTCAGTCTCTGCGTTCCAGAGAAAACAATCCAAGTTTGTTCAACCTCTTCTTAAAGCTTATACCTCTAATCCAGGCAGCATTCAAGTAAACCTCTTCTCTACCCTCTCCAAAGCCTCCTAATTTTTTAACTTAAACAGCCAGATCTTTAATGTAATTTTTAGGAATCACAACTTTAAATTAATGAGCATGACTCAGTCTGAAGAAGGGTTCCGACCTGAAACGTCATCTATTCCTTTTTTCCAGAGATGCTGCCTGACCTACTGAGTTGTTCCTGCATTTTGCGTCTTATCTTCGGTATATACCAGCATCTGCAGTTCCTTCTGTCACAATGATGTGGTTTGGAAACATCAATTTGTTTTACATCACTGATTTATAGACCCAGCATGAGTGCATAAGAGCAGGAGTAGCCATTTTGACTCTTAGGCCTACCCTGCCACACAGTAGGATCATACCTTATTTTCAACCCGATACATAGAAGAATAGGGGAAATGCCTAAAAGACACTGTGGATTGGCAGCAAAACAATGAAACTATTGCATTTTAGCATTCACAATGTGGCCTCTTATTCAATGAAAGAAAACAAATACAGATTGGATGAAGAGTTCTTCTGTTCAGGCTGTAAAGGTGATTTCTGTCACACCAGTTCTCTGTTGCACTCCCATGTTGAGCACTGTGTCGCTGGCCTCCTACACTATTCCATCAGAGCCCAATATAAGCTTGCGGAACAACACCAAATCTTCCATTGGAGCCCTCTAGCCAGTTCTGAGGTAAGATCACCCAGCTGTAACATCCCTGTTTTTCACTCTCCACAGAAGCAATGTGATCAGCTGAGTATTTCCAGCTCTCTTTTAATTTCAGATTTCGAGCAACTGCCATGTTCTCATGCTTGAGTTTATCTCTCTCAAGCTGTTCTTGTTCACCTCCCTCCATTTACATTCCTGCAAATGTATTAACTTAAGTTTGATGACACTAAAAGCAATTACAGTATGCCACCTTGTTCTCCACCCTCACAGATGGTCCCCTTTTTCTCTCCCCCCCCCCCTCCCCGACTCACCAACTTAAAACTGGCTTTTTTCCTCACTCCAGTTCTTCAGATTAGTTTATTGTCATATACACCAAGGTGCAATGAAATTCCTTGTGCACATGAAGCTCACAAAGTAAATAGCATACATACAATAATGATAAATCTACCAATAAATACAACGAGGAGCGCAATACACCAAGATGGTGTAAGATTGTGGAGAAAATCAAAGTAGTACAAACATTTATTGAAGTACAATAACAGAACAACCAAATGGTGTACAGTTAAGAGTAAGAGTGTGTGGCAGCATCTCTGGAAAGTCAAGTTTATCGCCATATGCCCAAGTACAATGAGGTACAGATACAATAAAAACTTGCTGTAGCAACACCACTGGCATATAGACTCAGATAACGCACAAAACTGATAGATTCATGGGTCTGATAGCAATGGAGAAGAGGGTGTTTTTAGTCTGTCTCTGCTGTCAAGCTGCTCTATCTTCTGCCAGAAGGTAGAAGAGGGAAAAGTCCAGGGTGACAGGCACCTTGCACTTAACATTATTCCCTTATCATGTATCTATACACTGTAATGGATTGATTGTAATCGTGTATTGTCTTTCTGCTGACTTGTTGGCACGCAACAAAAAGATTTTCACTGTACCTCGGTACACGTGTCAATAAGCTGAGCTGAACTGATACTTCCAGTCTCCCTGCCGCAAATCACCATGAAGATGGATTGGATTGAAGGAAATGACGAGTCTGTGATGGACTGGTCTGTGTTCACCACTCTGCAGAATGTTAACTCTTGTTTCGCTAACCACAGTTGATGCATAATCAGCTGGTTATTTCCAGCTTTTTCAGTTTTTATTAGAAAAAGCGATCTTTTCTCGATACACAGACAATCAAGCTTAAGAATCCCTTAGTTTGCCTTCACATAAATTGGGAGGGAATACCCAAAGAAGGGGAAGAGGATTAAAAAATCCATCATCTTCCTCCCAGGACAACTTTGAATAAATATAGGTTGTCTCACCAAATAATCTCACTTCAGTTTTGCCCCTCAGACTTTCCCACAGCTTGACATTTTCCAAGATGAGGTGCCAGTCATTTATAAGATAGACCTGCAATGTCATCTATCATCCAACTATTTGAAATTACGAGCAAGTTCAGAGTGAGGTTAAATTCAAATTGGAGGAACAGCATCTGATATGTCGCAGGAGCAGCTAACAGCCCAATGGTATTAATATTGATTTATTTTACTTCAGGTAGCCCTGGTATTCCCTCTCTGTCTATCCCCCTCCCACCCAAGTCGCACTAGCTTCTCATTTTCACCCTACAAACAGCTAACAATGGCCTGTTTCATTTATTATTGTTACTTTTTTGCATTTATTTTATTCATTGTTCTTTATCTCTCCGCATCATCGTCAATATCTCTCGTTTCCCTTATTCCTAACCAGTCTGAAGAGATGCTGCCTGCCCCGCTGAGTTCCACCAGCTTTTTGTGTCTATCTTCAGAAATGAACCACAGTTTATAAAATGGGCATGTTTGTAGCAAAGGCACTTATCAAGAAGTACCAATGAAATTAACTTTCTCTTTCAACCATTATTTATTAATAATATCTGATCCGATTCGATATTTATTTTAAAAAGCAGAAGCAAAGAATACACACAATTTCAGATGTCCCAAACCATGTACGAGCCAATAACCTGGTTTTTAATCAGATGCTCAACTCATCTGAAAGACAGTACCAACAGATCATGGAGTGTGATTTGTGCCAACTGAGAGAGGGATGTCCATCACCGCTGAGCAAGGATGTCACTCGTTAAACAAACAGGCTTCCATAATGGTAGTGTATTCTGCAACTAACCTGCCAATCACATCCTCCTCCTCTTCTGTACAGTCACCAAGTAATTTAAAAAGCAATTACCAATCACTTTGACATGGGGTAGTCTGAACCTACAGATCAGGGTGGATTTGAATGAAAAAATATATTTTTTTAAATCAGCTGTTTTATTTTGATTTGTCTAGCTTGTGAAATTTTATCTCAAATTAATGTTTTGTGATGCTAAAATCATTAGTTTCTGGAGATACTTGCCATACAGGCAAATTGTATTATTTCTGGCCTTGTGTCTAACAGAGGGATTTGCTAAGTCACACTAATATCTTCTGCACCAAAAGAAGTTTATCATAACAACATTAATCTTAAAATCTTGAACAGACTCTCATGGACAAGTTCAACAGATTCCTGTTAACTGCATACAAAGTGCCTTTGCCATCAGAAGTAATTGTATCAGTTTCTACCATGACTAATCCCCAGTTAAAATAAACTATTATTATAAACTGCTTATATAACAAATGTTCTCCAGTCTTGGCTGATGTTGCATTAGTCAATAGAAGGGCTTGAAACTTGCCAAGATAAAGCTCAAAATTAAACAGATAACTTTACTCAGTCTCCCCCACATCAAATATTTCCTAAATACATGTAAGTTTCATTATCTTAAATTCTTTTCTGTCATTCTTTTGCCCTCCCCTGTTAAAGATGCTAATTCAATTCAATTCATGCCAGCAGCCCACTGATAGGTCTTAATGTTGCTATGTTTCCTGTATCAGCACAGGGGTTGTATTTTGATGGAATCATCATTGGCATTTACTCAAAGTCGAGTATGAGCATCTTCCTGGTGGTCTTGAGATGGCTGATCCTGGCGCCACACACTATGCAGGTGGTATGTCCCTATAGGTCGACGCCTGTCTGTGATATATTTTAACGTAAGGCGACTGGTGGATGGATAATCAACACACAGTTCTTCAGAGACTTTGCTGGTGGTAAGCCCCATCAATTCCTCTCCGAGAGTCGCCAACTTGTCATGTTGGAAAACTTTGCGTGTACCTGAGATCCTGAGAGCTAAACCACCTGGAGGTTTGCTGTTGGCATGGCAGGCTGGTTGGAAGGGCGTTTGGGTGGGGGGGGGGGGGGGGGGGGATGCTGCAGTGAAAGAATGTTCCTGACAAAGCGTGGCATAAGAAGACTTGGGTCCAATAGCATGGCCCCCATGATGATTAGGAGTCTCTTCCTGCTGCAGCCATCTTCCGTTTCTCAGCCATTGGGCACTTTACCTGCTGGCCAGCCACCATCCTTCGCCTGTTTCACTGTTGAGGTCTTCTATTTGGGCCGTGCTTTGTCATTATCCTCCCCTTCAACATGTCCGCAGTGGGTGACTCTGCCAGGAACCTTGCTCTCACGATCTTAGACATATGGTTTTAGCTCTCAGAACCTTGGCAAATGAAAACTTCTCCACCCCGACAAGGCGGTGACCCTCAGAGAATATTGATGGGATAATCAGTCATGTCTACTTATTCTGGTATCTAAGTGACTGAAGTAGGGGAGCTATTATCCATTATTAGGCCCTATGGTTAAAAGCTTGGGTTGTTCAAACAACCCTTGAGTTGCTCCAGTATTTCTGTGTCTACAGTGTAAACCAGCATCTGCAGTTCCTTCATAAACATATATATCCTCATGAATACTATCAGAAAACAGCATTCAATTTGGACTTAGAAAAGCCCGGCAAACAATAATGAGAAAGATAGTTTATTTCAAATGGTGTTGGTTGTGGGATAAATCAAGGCTCTGAACCTCCCTGCTATTTGAACGCAGCCAGATCACTGTTTAATGTCTTATGCATCCATCTCCTTTTCTGTCAGTGTGATACTAGTGTGGCAACTTATAATACGTGATAACGTTTCTGGAGTTCAGCATTAACGAGTGAAGTTTTTACAGCTCCCCAGTGTAAAATGCATTACACTAACTTCTTCATATCAGCAGTGTAATTATTTATATTATTACAAAAAATAGAAGATATGAAAGCATTCTGTTCACAATTAATATTATTTAAGAAGTATTATTATAAATGATATGTTGATTAAATACCCAGGATGAACTTCATCTAAATCCCAAAGGATACCTGATAGGATTTATCCCAGGCTATTGAGAGATGCACGAGAGGAGATTTCAGGAGCATTGACATAGATCTTCGCATCTTCGTTAGCCGCAGGCGAGGTCCCAGAGGGCTGGAGAGTAGCTAATGTTCTTTTATTTAAAAAGCGAAGAGAATCCAGGGAATTATAGGCAGGTGAGCGTCACATCACTGGTAGGAAAGCTATTACGAGGATACTTCGGAATAGGATTTACTCCCATTTGGGGGAGAATGTGGGCAGTCTTATGACAGTCTGGAGATTTAGGGACAGGATGACAATAGAGTGGTGGATGTTGTCTACATGGATTTTAGTAAGGCATTCGATAAAGTCCCTCATGGTAGGCTAATCCAGAAGATTAAAATGCACGGGATTAATTGTGACTTGGTTGTGTGGATTTGGAACAGGCTTCATGATAGAAGACAGAGGGTGGTGGTGGAAGGAAAATATTCAGGCTGGAGGGCCATGACAAATGGAGTTCCACAGGGATCAGTGTTGAGATCTCTGCTGTAGTGATTTATATCAATGACTTGGATGTAAATGTTTTTTAGTAAGTTTACAGATGACACTTAATCTGCTGGGGTCATGGACTATGAGGAAGGCTATCACAGTGTACAGCAAGATAGATACAGACCCGGCATCGACCCGGCACAGACCTATTTGCACTTTATGCTGTTTTACTGTTTTCTAAATTTTTAGTTGATTAAGTTATGACATCGGATGGAAGCTGCATACCAAATCTCGTTGCACCTATGTGCAATGACAATAAAATATATTATTATTAGATGTAGATCATCTACATAAATAGGTGGAGAAATGGGAGATTGGGAAATTATGCAGTTTAATCCGACCAAGTGGGAGGTATTGCACTTTGGAAGGTCAAATGTAAGGGGAAAATCATACAATAAATGCATGACTTGACGACATTGATGCACAGAGGGATCTTGGGGTCCAAGTCCATAGCTCCCTGAATGTGGCAACTCAAGTAGATAGAGAGGTAATGAAGGCATATGGTATGCTTGCCTTCATAGGTCGGGGCATTGAGTATAGTAGTCAGGATGTCACGTTGTAGCTTTACAGGACTTTGGTTAGGCCACATTTGGATTATTGAATGTAGTTCTGGTTACCCCATTGTAAGAAAAATGTGGTATTTGGAAAGGGTGCAAGGAGGTTTGTCAGAATGGTCCTAGGATTAGAGGGCATTAACTACAGGAAGAGGTTAGACTGACATGGATTGTTTTATCTGGAAAGTTGGAGGTTGCGGGGTGATTTGATGTCAGGGCCACAGATTGGATAGACAGTCAGAACCTTTCCCACAAATCAAATACTTGAGGGCATAGCTTTAAAGTGAGAGCGGCATGGTTTAAAGTAGATGTGCAGGGCAACCTTTTTACACAGACGGTGTGTGCCTGAAACATGCTACCAGGGTTGGTGGTTGAGGCAGATGTAACATTTACCTTTTAAGAGGCTTTTGAATGGACATATGGATATGGAATGGAGTGATATGGATTATGCACAGGTAGATAAGAGATGGTCTTGGCATCATGATGGTCTTGGCGACATGGATATTGTGGGCCGAAGGGCCTGTTCTTGTGCAGTGTACTTTTCTGTGTTCTGTCTTTGAAGATAGCACTCTTGCTGTTTTCTTCTTCCCACTATTTAATGCAGGATGAAATGCTGTATGATCCTCACTTTCTTCTTGCCAACTAAACAGGGGACATTACAATAACGTGATTATAATTCCAGATTCATTCCTAATTCTGAAGCCTTTCTATGGTCATTTGTGCAAATCTTCATTAACCACTTTATGTGGCATTATAATATGTCACAAGGCACTTCACATGAACAACATAAGACAAGCTTGGTACATAGCCACACAAATTAGTAGAGCCAGGAAGTTTAGGCACTAAAAAACTGAAAACACAAAGGCATAATAAAATTACAAAAAAGGCACAAAAAAAGCATTTATTGACATAAAAGTCATAAAAATACATTTATTGCCATCACCAAAATATGGTTAAAAATGATAATATAATTGTATACTACATTAAATGACCAAAGTTGCCTGCTGCACATAATTACTAGCATTTTTCTCAAATTATCTGGTGTTAAACTATGCCGTCTGTCAGACAGAATATGCTTCAGTTGTGAAAAACTTATTTCAACCTCAGCTGAGGTCACTGGTGCATACCCGAAAAAAGCCACAGACTCTATATTCATGTCGATATCTTGTGCATTACAACTACCTACAACTACCTACTAGCTATGTTTTCTATTTCTTCAAGATCTTTGTTAGCTAAAATCACTCTCTCACAGTTTCCTTGTATGTCTTTACCTACATCACCAGGAACTTTACGAATATCGTCAGTTACTTTGTTGAAAACCTGCAAGTTATTCACTAATGTTTCGCCACGTTTCTCAAGGAAAGTGATAGCTTGTGGGAAGTTTGCAAAATTGGAAGCAATAATTACAAGATCTCGGTGGGGGGACTTTTTCTGCATAATTTCACTGACGATCCTGACTGCAGAAGATTCTTCTTCAAAACAGTTGACGATTTATTTTATCTTTTCAAAAATTTGCAGCATGGTAGAGTCCTGCAGAGAGCCATGTACCCCACCTAGTCAAAACTGGCTGAGGAGGTAGCGGAATCTCGGTTGCCATTTCCTTGACCAACTGCTTTGAGGAAGATTTTCTTGACATTGGAAACTAGGCGATCGACATTTGAAAACAAGCTACATATGTGCTTGGAAATTCTATGAAGTCCTTGAGCTAAGCATTCCCAATGCAACATTTCGGGGAATAAAACTAAGTCACAAACAGAAGAGCATTCTCGTGTTTTATACCTTCTGGCCAAAATACAGCAAGTGAAGATACAAACAACTGAGCAATAGTTGAGCTGTTTGACTTCTCCAATGCTTCCGATATCAACAAATACTTCTTTGATAGTTGATCTGCCTCCAGTGTACCAATGACCACATTGGCAACATATCTCCCCACAGCATCATTGTCTCTTCTATTGAGGTCCATATTTTGTTGCCTGCAACTTCATCTCCAATTTTCTGCACAATAATGTTGAAGTTGCTGTCAACATAATTTTTCCATAATAATGACTCGCTTGGTCTATGTTCCTCTGTATATTTCCTCTGAGAGGTTTGTTTTCCAATTTCCGTAGTGGAATTCCAGCATCAATGAATGCCTTGCACAAATCACTCGAAAACTCAGTTTTGCAACTGGAGCCAGCAGTAAATGTAGTGAGGAGACAAGCTTAGGTATTTCGCTTGGGTAGTCTACACCCCAGCGGTATCAACATTGACTTCTCTCATTTTAGATAGACTTTGTCTTCTCCCTCCTCCCCCTCCCTTTCCCAGCTCTCCTTCTAGTCCTACTGTCTCTGCCTCGTCCTTTGTTTTTCCCGCCCCCCCCCCCCACATCAGTCTGAAGAATGGTCTCGACCCAAAACATCGCCTATTCCTTCTTTCCATAGATGTTGCCTCACCCGCTGAGTTTCTCCGGCATTTTTTGTCGACCTTCGATTTTTCCAGCATCTGCAGTTCTTTCTTAAATAGTTCTTGGAGAAGACTGAACCAGCGGGCAGAGGCACAAACGAATGAATCACCGAAGGTGTCGCCCCCGATTTCGCCCCGGTGGTGGAAGTTTTCTTGCAATAACATTAATATTAATATTAACGCGTTAGCATAGAAAATGGTACAACGAGAGAAAATAGCACGACCTTTAGCAAAACGGGAAAAAAAGGGTGATTTAGGCACTCGATCATAAAAAAGGCATTATCCTGGTGAAATTATCAAAAAAGGCATGAAAATGCATTTATGGCAAAATCCTAACTCTACAAATTAGTAATGGTACAGAATGGTTCTTGCCTGCAGTTATCAGACTCTCAATCAAAATTTTCATATGCTAAGGATGTATTTTTGATCTGGCAAGCTACTTCTTGTGGCCCTTGTGCTTTTTTAATCTGCACGTTCACTACATCTTTAATGCTATATTCTATGCTGTTTATGTTTCTTTTTAATTGGCGATCCAGTTGCTTAAAATTGATCAACCACAAGACACCAGCATCTGGCCACCAGCAGGCCAACCACAGGCCACCAGCATCTGTCCTTGTCAGAATCTTAACTGGGCCAACCATCTAAATATAAGAGCAGGTGAGTGGCTCCTGACTATCCCAAAGACCTTTCACCAATACTATGCACATTAGGAGTGAGGGGTCGTACTCTCTACATACATGGTTGAATGCACCTCCAATAACATTCAAGTAGTTTGACACGATCCAGGATAATGGAACCCATTTGATTTGCACTTCAGCCATCACTCTCACATTATCACACTCCACATCACTGTCCTCCACTGCTGCGGCATCACAGGTGAAATTTGTACCGCCTGCAAAGTTCATTGTGGTTACTTGCTTAGACTACTTTCCCATCATTTCACAAGCCTGTGATGCTATAATCAATGACGGCAGGTTCATGGGAGTACCAACAACATTGGTTCCCCTTCAAGGCTTAGAAATCATATTGGCATTTTTTTTAGATCAAATTCTGGATCTTTGCACCCAGAAACATTGTAGGATTAGCTTAGAGTCATATAGCATGGAAACAGGCCATTTGGCCCACCTAAGCTTGTCCCATTTGTCGACTTTGCAATCTACATCTAGTAAATGAATAAATAAAATACATTGCTAAATGCTTGCAGATAGTCTGATTACACAAATGTGGTGGAAATGGGACCTAAAGTTAATTAAATTTCTAAATACATTAATGACTGTTTCATACCATAAAGTGAGCTGTTCCCTTTTTATCCCTTGATGATTAGAGAATTGTTTCGTGACAATGCAGCCATGCATTTATGAACTTGCAGCTTTCATAAAAAGATGTCTCCACTTCGGAATGCCTTCTGTATGAAATATAGAATGAGAATTCAATGCTAATTTTAAGCGAATTATAAACATAACCCTAAACTTCTCATTGGGAATAAAGAGAGCCTTGCTGTTTTACAATGAATTCTTTATAAATGTAATAGCAAACCAGTGTAAAATTATCAATCAGTTCCAGTTCCTGCACTTAAAATGAAAAGTGCTGTAGTACCCAGTAAAAGTCACATCAAAAGCTCGCTCACAATTCGGGAATGATGCAAGTACTGTAAACACCAGATCGAATTGTTTCGTCTGGTCTCAAATCTGCTATTGATGCCTCTGATACCAAAGCAGGCCCCCGCCCAAGGCTTGTATTGTTTTTTTTTACAGGCTGGTCTTGAGATGAGTTCTTTAATTGGAGCCACCTTGCTGCGATTTGGCAAACTGGTAGCACGCCCACACATCAATCTCGCATCCGACTCAAAACAAATAAATTCACTGCTCCATCTTGCATCTTTCTGTCCCTTTCAATGCACACAATATTTGGTGTCAGGGCTCAGCTGATTGGGTGACAGTGGCCAGGTTCATAAGTACACCCAAAATTGGCAGGTGGAAACAGCCCAAATGGCCCATCATGCTTTCCCCTTGGCCAGGATGGTAAGTGCTTCGGGACTGTACTCTCCCTCCCACAAACATATAATTGCAGGCAGTCTTTGGAAAGTGTGAGGAAACCAGAACACCGAGAAGCAACCTATGTGGTCACAAGGAGAACCTGTAAACTTCACACGCTAAGCATCGACGATCAAGATCAATCCAAGATCTCTGATGCTTGAGGCAGCAACTCTACTCCCTGTGTGGTTGTGCTACAATGTTCCTTCATGCCTTTTCGAGCAACAGTTCAATGTTAAAAGTCATTCATTCCTTCAGTCCTTTATTCTAATAACCTGGGATTATTGCACTTTGATGTTCACAGTCTCCTTTACTTCTCCCCATGTTTTTTTTAAAATCATGGAAGATGTTTGACTATGTCCTGGGGAATTATCCACTTCCAAAGATGCTGAATCCCTCTGTACATCCTCTTTCACTATCCTCCATACAATATTTAACGCATTTCCTCTTCAATGAAAACATTGGACGTCCATCTCTTTTGCAAATATAATTGCAAAGTATTCATCGTGAATTCTCCACCAGACACCGTTACGTTTTGGTACCTGATAGGGCTTCTTTGTAATTATTGTTTTGGTCTTTATGTAAAAAAAATATCCCAGTAAAATTCATGTTGAAGTAATTGAACTGTGGAATGAGATAAATAGTCACCGACAGTTATTGTGACCTAAAAGTAGCTTATTACATGAACTGTTATGCGCTTGATGCTCGCAATATGTGTGTTATCTATTTGTGGACATTGCTAATGATGATCTCACATGGGACAGGAATATCAAGACATTTTTATTGTGACCTGCTGTCATTGGCTGATGTAAAGTTCTTTGACATTTGACATTTAGAAAGGTCACATTGCCATCAGTTTTGTTGCAAGTAATTAGAATTCATGAAATCCCACTAAATAGATTGTGAAAGCAACAACAGGTGGAGAGAGCATCTATAAATGCAATCAGCTTGTGACTGCTCAGGGTCTGTTGAAGATGTGTGGGAGTGAGGGTGGATGGAGAATATGAGAACAAAATATTTCATGGCCAGGATGGAATGAGGAATATCAAATTATAAACAAAGTTTATCCTTCATATTTATTGTGCAATCTTCTCTTGCCAACTAATACATTATTTTATGAGGTAGAGCAGTTTTTGGATTTCATCTTGTTACTTTTATTTTGTTTCTAAACTCTGGCTAGAGTACAGCTTTGAGCATATTCTATAAGATGGCACAGGAACAGTGGGAAAACTTTAGGCTTCCCTCCCAAAACCATTAAAGCAGATTCAACTATTTAAATGGCAAAAGAGTCATTCCACAGAGACCAAGATTCCCCATCTAACCTAGTCCCATTTGGTTGCGTTATGCCCATTTCCTTCTAAACTATTCCTACCCATATACCTGTCCAAGTTTCTTTTAAATGCTGTTGTATCTGCCTCAACTATCTCCTCTGGCAGTCTGCCAGAATTCGCTCCGCATACCCATCACTCTCTGAATGAAAAAGGTTACCCATGAAGATCTTATTAATCTTAGATAGACACAAAAAGCTTGAGTAACTGAGCGGGACAGGCAGCATCTCCAGAGAGAAGGAATAATGTTTTGGGTCGAAACCCTTCTTCTGTCTCAGCTCACCTTAAACCTATGCCCTCTGGATCTTGATTACCGTACCCTGGGTGAAAGACTCTGCTCATTCATCCTATTTATTCCCCTCATGATTTTATACACCTCTGTAAGATCACTCCACAGCCTCATGCACTCCAAGGAATAAAGTCCTAGCCTCCCCAACTTTTCCCTATAGCTCAGGCCCTTGAGTCCTAACAACATCCTCATAAATCTGTGGGACAGGCAGCATCTCAGGAGAGAAGGAACGGGTGACATTTTGGGTCTCGCCACAAAACGTGACATCTCGCCACAAAACGTCACATATTCCTTCTACCCAGAGATGCTGCCTGTCCCGCGGAGTTACTCCAGCATTTTGTGTCTAACTTTGGTTTAAACCAGCATCTACAGTTCCTATCTCCACATCCTTAGGTTATCAGCTTAATGACATCCTTCCTATAACAGAACACAAAACTCCAAATTGCCTCACCAACATGTTCTACAACTATAACATAACATCCCAGCCTCTATACTCAATACCCTGATAGCTGAAAGCCAATGTACCAAAAGCTGTCTTTATCACTTTAACTACCATTTTGTGATGCCATTTTCATGGAACTCTGTACCTATACTCTGAGATCCCCCTGCTCTACAACACTCCCCAGGACCCTACCATTCACTGTAAAGGTGCTGCCCTGGTTTGAGTTTCCAAAATGAAACACCTCGCACTTAATTGAATTAAACTCCATTAGCCATTCCTTAGCCCACTTGCCCAGCAGATCGAGATCCACCTGTAAAGTTTGATAACCATCTTCACTATCTACAATACCATCGGCTTTAGTATAATTTACAAATTTACTACTCATGCCTTGTACTTTCTCATCCATACCATTGATGTAGATGTCTGACAGCAATGGGCCCAGTATCGATCCCTGAGGCACATCATTAATCACAGATCTCTAGTCCGAGAAGCAACCTTCCGCCACCACCCTCTGCTTCCAAACATGAAGCCAATTATGTATCTTAGATCTTCCTAGATCCCATGTGATTTATCTTTCCAGTGCAGTCTACCATACGGAACCTAAACAAAGGCCTTGCTGAACTCCATATAGACAACGTCTCAGCCTTGCCCTCATCAACCTTCTTGGTTACTACTTCAACAAATTCTATTAAATTTGTAAGACATGATTTCCCACATACAATAGCACCCTGACTATATGCTAAATAGCTGTAATTATTTTTTTGTTTCTAATTTGTAAGTGAGTCAGTTCTAATGAAACAGAGGCTCATTTATAACTGATTTAAGGAATGTCTTTGAAGCAATATGACCCTTTCCGTATTTGAAGTTTAAACACTAAATGCCATTTGAATATTACATTGTAACCTCCATGTAAACCACATCACCCTCTTTCCTCATTCAGCTGTCATGTGCAGTGCAACAAAGTTCCTTCAGATTCATCTGTGTTATTAATAGGATGCAATATGTTCAACAGCCAAATCTGCCGTCCGTATGGTTTTGAAATCTGTTAAAGTTATTCCTTGTCACAAAATCTGTCAAAAGTGCTTTTACTATAGACAATGGGTGCAGGAGTAGGCCATTCGGCCCTTTGAGCCAGCACCGTCATTCAATGTGATCACGGCTGATCATCCCCAATTAGCACCCCGTTCCTGCCTTCTCCCCATATCTATTTTTAAGAGCCCTATCTAGCTCTCTCTTGAAAGCATCCAGAGAACCTGCCTCCACCACCCTCTGAGGCAGAGAATTCCACAAATTCACCACTCTCTGTGAGAAAAAGTGTTTCCTCATCTCCATTCTAAATGGCTTACTCCTTACTCTTAAACTGTGGCTCCTGGTTCTGGACTCTCCCAACATCGGGAACATGTTTCCTGCCTCTAGCTTGTCCAAACCCTTAACAATCATATATGTTTCAATGAGATAACCTCTCATCCTTCTAAACTCCAGAGTGTACAAGCCTAGCTGCTCCATTCTCTCAGCATATGACAGTCCCGCCATCCCGGGAATTAACCTTGTAAACCTACGCTGCACTCCCTCAATGGCAAGAACCTTGCCCTAAGAATAATGGGGCAATCATTATTCCTCATTATTCTGTTTTTTTCATACCAACCTTAGATCCCAATTCATCCCAATGCTTGCTGGTCCCTGTGACTCTGGGTTAATTTAAAAAAAAATCCATCTTTGTCTTCAAATCCATCAATGGCCTCACCTTTACCTATCATAGTGACATCCATCAACCGTACAGTCCCTCTCTGCACTCATCAAACCTCAACAGAATCACTGCAGAAAGTAAATTGACAGGGTGCCTGACCTACAAAGTGTATTGAACATAGTCTAGGTCATCACAGGCTCATCACTTCCTTCCATCCTGTCCATCTTCACAGTGCATTGCATTAGGAAGGGTAGAAGAATCGTCAATATGCCTGCTACCCTGGCCATTCTCTTTTCTCCTTATTGGAGAAGATCAGGGGCTTGAAAGCTTGTATTTCCAGACTTAAGAACTGCTTCTTCCTCACAGCGAGAAGAATCGTGAAACAATCGCCTATTTTACACTCCTTTCCTGGAGATGCTGCCAAGTATTCTTACTCTTAGCTCTACCTCATTCGGTTATTCCATTATTGTACTTTCGTACTACTTCTCTGCACAACTTCAGATTGCACTGTGATCCTTGCACCTTTCTACTGATTTGTATTTACTGTTGTATTTATGGCTGCATCTATCTTAATCACATATACTGTTTACTCAGCGAGCTTCATTGTAACAAGCAATTTCATTGCACCGTACTGTATATAATAACAAACTAATCTGCATTTCTCTCCACAAAGACATTCTTTAAACTTAGTTTTTTTTACTAGTAGTTCACCGTGTTGTCATAATATACCAAAATCTTCACTGAGTCTCAGAAAAGTTACAGCAGGGAAGGGGGTATTTACTCCATCAAATCCACAGTGGTCAGTGCAAGAGGAATCCAGATAGTCCTGCTTGTCTATCTTCTCCACATCGACATGTAAATTATTTTCAAATCTACTTTTGAAAGCCAAAAATGTGAAATGCCGTATTTTTTGACAAATGTGATGAAGTATTTTCCACGCAGTTCTGTCTAGGACAATGTGGATGTAAGAGGTAGCTTTATCGAGTGAGCCAACAAACAAGCGTATGGTGCCTCTCTCTAATTGAAATCAGTGGTGTGGGGCAGCAGCCCAGCATGTCACCACATTACCCCTTATGCTCTTGGGTTCAGTAAGAAGGGCTTCATTTAGAGCGCTCTTTGAACTTCAGTGTGTGTGTGAATTGGTAATTGAGATTGATAGCAACACTAATAACATTCAGTAAAATGCTTAGATTAACAAAAGCAAAAATCTGGTTTAAAACTTACAAAATAGCAGCAGTAATATATATATCCAAGTCTGATTTACTTTTGGACTGCACAACTTTTGGCAAACAAGTTCCAATAAGTGTGTGTATATTTATTGGGACTGAGCTGTGCTGGCAGTTTTCTCAAGAGACGAGTAAACTTGATAACTGGACGATTGTAAAGAGTTGATTTCTATTGTGATGCATGATTGAGCTCTCAGATGCAGTGAAACCCAACGGCTGGCTGTGTCAAGCAGTCTTCTTTTATTTCCTGGCAATACAGCCAGATTATTTTTAGTGTCTTGTCTACATTTCTTTCCCATGCTTTCTCCGAGCCAGTGCTGTTTCCTCACAGTACTCCTTGGGTCAGATGGCAATGTTTCTCACCAGGGCGCTGTTGTTTCCTCTTCCGAGTTTAGTAGATTACAGATTACACAGTGATGTGCGTTGGAAAAGGTCACTGGTGTAAAGGACGATGCTAAAAGTGCAGTAACTATATGGAAAACAGCTGGGAAGTTTCCACTTAGCAGTAGAGCTATACGTGGGTGTTCTTGTCTGTGAAAAATACTTGCAGAGCAAATTTCAAAGCACAGAGATAAAAATGTAAAATGGATAGTCCTTTTAGATAATAGCCATTATTGTGTAATTTGAAACAACTATCCTGTGCCTTTTCCTTTATTGTGTGGTATGGAGGGCTGAAGTGTCATGAAATGTAATTTGAAAACAAAGATTTATATACAAAGAAGAAAATGTATCTAAAGCCAATTGTAATTAATAGTTCACCGTATTTTCATAAAATACCAAAGTCTTCACTGAGTCTCAGAAAAGTTACAGCAGGGAAGGGGGTATTTACTCCATCAAATCCACATTGGTCAGTGCAAGAGGAATCCAGATAGTCCTGCTTGTCAACCTTCTCCCCATAGACATATACATTACTTTCAAATCTCCTTTCGAACCTGTCACCATGAATTTGTGTTCTTCTTGTGCTTTACAGAAGCAACCACTTCAGTTTCTAAGGAGCCCAATTCTCTCTCCAGTTAGCCCTTTTCCCTTATAAAATCTCTTTGGATTCTCTTTAATCTTATCTGCCAGAGCTAGCTCAGCCGCAATTTCTCTTGTCATCCAGGGTTCCTTACACCTACCTGTCTTGCCCTTCAATCATACAGGAAGTTGCATATCTTGTACTCTCACTATAGCAATATTAAAAGCATCCAACTTTCCAGATGTCCCTTTGCCCACAAATAACTCCAATCATTGGGATTAACCTTTACTCCTGTCAACAGTGTGGCATCACATTGGGAAGTTGGGTGCACCAACCCCTTATTTGCACACTCCCGCATGCAGGAGGAACATGTTAACCCATGAGGAACTTGTCGCTGACAATTGTCCACTTAATGACCTTCAAAAGTGCATTTTGACCCATTATTTACAAATGGAATTGATTACCAGACAATACCAGCTCCAAATAACATGATACAAGCCAAGTCATTCATAAGATGTAGACACAAACAACTGCTGATGTAATCTGGCATGGGACACCAAAGCGCTGAGTAACTCAACGGGTCAGGCAACATCTCTGCAAGACATAAACATATGACATTCTGGGTTGTGACCCTTCTCCAGGTTGATTGTAGCAGGGGAGAGAAAATGAGAAAAGTGGTGGGGGCAGGACAAAGCCTGGAAGTGATAGATGGTGAAGGGCCTGGCCCACTGTGCGAGCTAATTCAAGAGTTCTCCCGAGTTTCCCCTGATTCAAACTCGGAGAATTACGGTAATAGCCGCTCGTAAGTACTCGGGGCTCTCGTGGACATTTTTCAACGTGTTGAAAAGTCTTCACGAGCTTACCGCGTTTCCTGAGTACCTGTCGTTAGCGTTACAAGCCGCTAAGAGACGTCCTGAGCTCCGACGTAACCGCTACGTACATTCTACGTGCTTACCACGAGTTTGATTTTTTTTTAAACTCGGGAGAGCTCTTGAATTACCTCGTACAGTGGGAGAGGCCCAAGGGGTCTTTTGTTGGATTGAGTGGACAAAGGCTAGAGCTGAAGAGTGATAAAAGAGTGACACATTTGATGAAAGGAGTCTAAAAGGAGACAGGGACACGAAAGTGAATTGATAAGGAGAGAAAAGGAGTAAAAATTAGTCGTAAAAAGTATAAAACCAAAGGGAGGGATATAGATAGAAGGGGGATGGGGTTGGCAGATGGTTGCCCACATGGTCAGGAAAGAGAGGGGGGGGGGGGGTGGAGGAGGAAAACAAGTGTAAAAGCATGCGTGTTACATAAAATTGCACAATTCAATGTTCATATCGTTAGGCTAAAAGCTACCCAAGTAGCTACCCAAGGTGCTGTTCTTCCAGTTAGCGTGCGGCTTCACTCACAACGGAGCAGGCCCAGGACAGAAATGATGCGATGGGAATTGGGTGAGAATGTATAAACACAGCTGTCATTTCTACATGGTGAAACAAGTGTATAAAAATGGCCTTTATTACAATCTGACAATGTGCACTTTAACCACTTGTGATTTTTTTCTATTACAAATCTCAAATTGTGGAGTACAGAGGCAAATAAATAAATGATGGGTTTTAGTCCCAAACATTATAGAGGGCAGTGTATGTGTTGTTGAAACGGTCGCCAAGTCTATGTTTTGCTTCGCCGATGCGAAAGAGGTCACATCGAGAGTGCCAAATGCACCTGCAAGGGATGCTGTGGTCCCTGGAGGTGTCTATGGCATGGAGGTGAGAAAGGAGATGTTTCCAAGTTTGCGAGTGACACAATGCTGGGTGGCAATGTGAGCTGTGAGGATGCTATGAGGCTGCAGGGTGACTTGGATTGGTTGGGTGAGTAGGCTGATGGATGACAGATGCAGTATAATGTGGATAAATGTGAGATTATCCGCTTGGGTGGCAAGAACAAGAAGGCGGATTATTATATGAATGGTGTCAGATTAGGAAAAGGGGAGGTGCAACGAGACCTGGGTGTCCTTGTACATCTGTCAATGAAAGAAAGCATGCAGGTGAAGAAAGCAAATGGCATATTGGCCTCCATAGCAACAGGATTTGTGTATAGGAGCAATGAAGTCCTACTGCAGTTGTACAGGGCTCTCGTCAGACCACACCTGGAGTTTTGTGTACAGTTTTGGTCTCCTAATTTGAGGAAGGACATTTTGCTACTGAGGGAGTGCAGTGTAGGTTCACCAAGTTGTGAATCTGTGGAATTCTCTGCCACAGAAGGCAGTGGAGGCCAATTCACTGGATGTTTTCAAGAGACAGTTAGATGTAGCTCTTTGAGCTAATGGAATCAAGGGATATGAGGAAAAAGCAGGAACGGGGTTCTGATTTTGGATGATCAGCCATGATCATATTGAATGGCTTTCTGGCTCAAAGGGCCAACTGGCCTACTCCTGCGCCTATTTTCTATGTTGGGGCAGTCATTCATAAAATAGTGAATGGGTCTAGCCCACCGTTATTTGTACAAAGTATAATACTGGTCATAGGAGAGTTTTTTCCTTGATTCTGTTGCCTCGGGTCCTATTGGGTCTCTGTGATGCTGCCCTGGTATCAAGCACAATTATTCTAACCTTACCTGTAGGGTTTAACTATTTTCTTAAAGTTTGAACTAATGTTGTAAGGAGCTCTGAAGCTGAGTGTCCTACTGGAACCCAAACATGCCTATCAGGGGGTACTTGCTCTCAATTAAATGATATTCCATTGAAGAAACTTTGATTTCTTTGCACAGGTTTGAAGGTAAACTGATACGATAGTAATATCTGGAATGATTTTTCCATTTTATGACCATGAGCTAAATAGACAGTTTTCCACATTGGTATAACTGAATTAGAAGAGCTTAGCTGAGTTCTGGAGGCTAATTCTTCACTGAAAAGATGGTTGTTGTTGAGGTTGATTCTTTTCTGATAAGAAATAACTGAATCCAATTGACTGATGGCTCGTTTCAGTGATGGTGACAACCTCAGGAAAAGGCCAAGATGAGTTATCCGCTTGCTGCTTTTGCCCAGAGATGGTTGCAAACTCTTCAACCTTATCCTTTGCACACATTCTAGATAGCATAGTGAGAAGGGAATGTTTCTGGAACCTCCTGTTCCTATCAGTTATTTTCATGACAGAATTGCATGCACTTAATTTGAACTATTTTTTTTTTTAAGTAGTTGATTAACGTTTGCTAAAAACAGTTATGTTATTAAAAACATCCCGGTAAGTTTCTTTGAAATTGGAACTTGCCTTTGCTTTATATCCACAGCTCAATAATTCCCTTTAGAAATCAATGGGGTCATAGATTAATTGACAGGTGATTCCCGCAGTGTAAGCGTTGGAGAATCCCAACAGTACCTTGCTCCTGTAAAATGGGTAAATACAGTGGCTTGCAAAAGTTTTCATACCCCTTAAACTTTTCCACATTTTGTCACGTTACAACCACAAACGTAAATGTATTTTATTGGGATTTTATGTGATAGACCAACACAAAGTGGTGCATAATTGCGAAGTGGAAGGAAAATGATACATGGTTTCCAAATTTTATTACAAATAAAAAACTGAAAAGTGTGGCGTGCAAAAGTATTCAGCCCCCCGAGTCAATACTTTGTAGAACCACCTTTCGCTGCAATTACAGCTGCAAGTCTTTTGGGGTATGTCTCTACCAGCTTTGCACATCTAGAGACTGAAATTTTTGCCCATTCTTCTTTGCAAAATAGCTCAAGCTGAGTTAGATTGGATGGAGAGCGCCTGTGAACAGCAATTTTCATGTCTTGCCAGAGATTCTCAATTGGATTTAGGTCTGGACTTTGACTGGGCCATACTAACACATGAATATGCTTTGATCTAAACCATTCAATTGTAGCTCTGGCTGTATGTTTAGGGTCGTTGTTCTGCTGGAAGGTGAACTTCCGCCCCAGTCTCAAGTCTTTTGCAGACTCTAACAGGTTTTCTTCCAAGATTGCCCTGTATTTGGCTCCATCCATCTTCCCATCAACTCTGACCAGCTTCCCTGTCCCTGCTGAAGAAACGCATCCCCCCAGCATGATGCTGCCACCACCATGTTTCACAGTGGGATGGTGTGTTCAGGGTGATGTGCAGTGTTAGTTTTCCGCCACACTTGGCGTTTTGCATTTAGGCCAAAAACTTCAATTTTGGTCTCATCAGACCAGAGCACCTTCCTCCACATGTTTGCTGTGTCCCTCACATGGCTTGTGGCAAACTGCAAACTGGATTTCTTATGGCATTGTTTCAACAATGGCTTTCTTCTTGCCACTCTTCCATAAAGGCCCAATTTGTGGAGTGCACGACTAATAGTTGTCCTGTGGACAGATTCTCCCACCTGAGCTGTGGATCTCTGCAGCTCCTCCAGAGTTACCATGGGCCTCTTGGCTGCTTCTCTGATCAATGCTCTCCTTGCCTGGCCTGTCAGTTTAGGTGTATCCTTCCACTTCACAATTATGCACCATTTTGTGTTGGTCTATCACATAAAATATATTTACATTTGTGGTTGTAACGTGACAAAATGTGGAAAAGTTCAAGGGGTATGAAAACTTTTGCAAGCCACTGTACCAGCATTCTATTGGAATAAACAAGAACTGCCAGCAAGATACAAACCATTCTGGTTTGCTTTAGCAATTTCAAAAGAACTGACCAGCATGCGGCTCTTTCGAGGGTGGTGGAGAATCAACCTGGTCTCGTCATGTATGAGCCACAAATAAGTATGGATGGCAGATTGCCTTTCCTGCTGAGTATGAATGAAACAGATGGATTTTTACGACAATATGTTAGTTTTGTGGTGAACGTACTAACTGCTTTTTCCAGATCACTCAGTTAACTGAATTTAAATTCCTCAGCTGCTTTGCTGGGTGTCGAGATGTGTGGGTGAACTCTGGATCATAAGTCCATTAGTTTAGACATTCTTCCTGACTGCCTCGTTATTTTGTGCAGAGTGACCATGATTGTTGCACAACAGGTGACTGTGTTTATTGCAGATAGGCTAACCACACTTGTTTCAAGGCAGCTTGACTATACTTGTTCAAAAGTCAAGAGTCAAGAATGTTTAATTGTCATATGTACCGACAACAGAACTATGAAATCCTTACCTGCAGTACAGCAGCATAAGAAGTCTGTAAACAAAATGCACATAGATAATGTATAACAAACAAAAAAACAATAAATTAATAACCCCAATAATAGTTCCCAGTGCAACCAAAGACAATCCATATTTCATAGTCGAGGTAAGTCCATCAGCAGATTGACCATGTACATTACAAGCAGGTTGACTTTGCTTGTTTATAGGTAGGCCAACCGCATCGGTTTCGAGGCAGGCTGACAATGCTTTTTTATGCACACCGACTATTCCTGTTTATAGGCAGGCTTACATGTTCATATTGTAACATTAACATAATAAAATGTGCAGAGGCACTAAATTATTATTCAGTACTATAATAAATCAAAATTAGGTACATTGCCATATAATATGACATAGGTGATCAAAAGCTTGCTGAAAGAGACAAGTGTTAAGGTATGTCTGAGTGAAGGAACGGGAGGTACAATGTACAGGGCAAGAAACGTTTGTGCTTTTGGTCTAGACAATCGAAGACACAGCTGCCAGTGTAAGATAAAAGTCAGAATTGGAAAAATGCAGAAATCTCAAAAGATTTTAGAGCTGGATTAAGTTAAAGTGATATAGCAGAGCCAGGTCTTGGAAGGATGTGAGCAAAGGTGAGAATTGTAATTTCAAGGCATCAAAATTCTGTTGGCTGTGGTAGGTCGCTGAGCACAAGGCTGATGAGGAAAACCGAGATGCCTAGAAGCATTTAATGATCTTTGTTTGAATTTTCCTACTGTTAAAAATTCCCCAAAATGTTTGATCCTGTTATATTTCTGGAATAGGTGGAGATTAGTCCTGTAATCACAACTACGGGGTAGTCCTTAGAGTTTACAATTGAAATAAGATGAAAGACTTGCTGTTTTTGTTGGAGAACTGTCCCATATGTCTTACTAATATCTTGTTTACATTCAGAGTTGCACTGGGAAGCTCTCGTTGCTGCTGAAAAATAGCCTCACTTTTGATGTTTTATGTTTGCGGGTTTTCTGGAATGGTGTTGCAGGAGAAAAGAGAAAAATGACTTGCATTTATCTGTAATGTAATATAATCTAGCACCTTGTGCAATCTTTCGACATACAAAAGCATTTCACTGCATTGCCCACTTGTAATGTAGGAACCAATGTTGCAAGGTGGAAAATTAATTTGTACACACTCAAAAAGGTCATTTGCAGTTGCAGAAAGTGAGAATGAAAAGTTCAGACTTTATTCCAAGTACGGTGTGTCGAGAACCTATTTACGAACAAAAGGAGAACTTGTGTCATAACGTTTGATGCTGGTGCGTTCTGTGTCATCAGCCAACTAATTTCCATCCTCGCATATTCACTTTTATAAAGTTAAATTCCATGGTACCACAATTGAACAGGCTGTGTCTAACTTGGACTATTGTGATAAAGGATGTATGCAATAAAAGCTGTGGCCCAGGGACATTATAAATCTTTAGTGATGATTCCACTCAACATTTGCAATTGCACCCTTCCGTCGGGGGGATGTGGCAAAACGAAAGTTACCTAGAGTAATTCCACAGTGAAAAAGACCCAACCACCTGCATCTCCACAGGTTGGCTGGGCAATTACAGAATCAGCAGAGGAATTTGGGTAAGCTACAGGTTATGGATATGGGATGTGGGATGGGTTGGGGGCATGGGGAATAAGATCTGGGAATGTTACCTTGTGCTTCATGTTGGGCAGACATTGTGGGCTAGGTGGATGTTTAAGTTGTGCAGAAACAGGCCTCACATGGACATGAAAATAAACTTCAGTAGGAGAGGTGCTGTGATTTGCAGAACACATGGGCAAATAAGCAACCAAAATGTCCAAATGTATTAAATGCCACAGGATGCCATAACGTATGCCCAGGCACCTGCATACATCAGCAAATTATATGCGCAGTAATTCTGATGGAGTTTGGCATCCTGCAGATGACACCATAAACACAATTGGGTTTTTGATAAAATTCTATTGTGTAACACACACTCACTTTTCCCCATTAAGTAACGTTTATGTACAGTCAGTTTTGAAATAACCATGGAAGCAAAAGCAAAGTTAGCATTTCTGCAGTCCTTTTTATAGTCCTTATTATACAACCCAATCACAAAATGTAGTATTCGATACAAAAGGAGATCTTGTAATCATTGTTGTGATAGTGACCAGATGACCCATTTTAGGGTGTGGTTTAAATAGAGTGGCATCCATGAGTGGATTTTATCACCCCAAAAGCTGGGGGGCAGTGTTAGCTGTGAGGAGGATGCTAGGAGACTGCAAGGTGACTTGGATAGGCTGGGTGAGTGGGCAAATGTTTGGCAGATGCAGTATAATGTGGATAAATGTGAGGTAAAAACAGGAAAGCAGACTATTATCTAAATGGTGGCCGATTAGGAAAAGGGGAGATGCAGCGTGACCTGGGTGTTATGGTACACCAGTCATTGGAAGTAGGCATGCAGGGGCAGCAGGCAGTGAAGAAAGCGAATGGTATGTTAGCTTTCAGAGCAAAAGGATTTGAGTATAGGAGCAGGGAGGTTCTACTTCAGTTGTATAGGGTCTTGGTGAGACCACACCTGGAGTATTGCGTACAGTTCTGGTCTCCAAATCTGAGGAAGGACATTATTGCCATAGAGGGAGTGCAGAGAAGGTTCACCAGACTGATTCCTGGGATGTCAGGACTGTCTTATGAAGAAAGAATAGATAGACTCGGTTTATACTCTCTAGAATTTAGGAGATTGAGAGGGGATCTTATAGAAACTTACAAAATTCTTAAGGGGTTGGACAGGCTAGATGCAGGAAGATTGTTCCTGATGTTGGGGAGGTCCAGGACAAGGGGTCACAGCTTAAGGATAAGGGGGAAATCCTTTAGGACCGAGATGAGAAGGACATTTTTCACACAGAGAGTGGTGGGTCTCTGGAACTCTCTGCCACAGAGGGTAGTTGAGGCCAGTTCATTGGCTATATTTAAGAGGGGGTTAGATGTGGCCCTTGTGGCTAAGGGGATCAGAGGGTATGGAGAGAAGGCAGGTGCGGGATACTGAGTTGGATGATCAGCCATGATCATATTGAATGGCGGTGCACGCTCGAAGGGCCGAATGGCCTACTCCTGCACCTAATTTCTATGTTTCTAAAAGATGATCATTGCACTGTCTATGAAGCGCCATAGCCATTTCTTTTCTGTTCACTGGTTTGCAAAATTGCCAACTGAACCCATTGAAATCAGCAGTAGAACCAGGTTCTCCCTTCTCATTATCATTGGGGACAATGATCTTCTCTGCTGAGGTGGCAAAAGGAAATTTTAGATTTCAGACAGAAATATGATGGAAATTCCTGGCCCTTGTGTTAACTCCTAAATATTGTTAACTTGTATCTTTACAAAAATCACCAGAGCTTCAGGAGTTAATATTTTGAAATCTTTGAGTGCTACAGAGCTCAGAAAGTTTAAATCCTCCTTTTCATCGTCTCTATGCCTTTGTTCAGAAGGACCTGGCGAATTGCCATTTTCACATAATCTCTGTCGACCCCGTTCTCTGACAGAGAATAAATGAGTTTACAGCTATTAGAGAGGAGGGAGAGAGATGTATGTAGAGAGAGTGTGGCCTTGGAATGGTATTACCTGGGAGTAACTGCTGATGTCTTTTCCACAGATGCCCGATCCTTGCAAAAACCAGTAAATCTTGCCAAGTTTATTTTCTTTACAGCATCTGCATTTTATAATGGCGCATTTAATTTGTTTTCACTTTGTCTGCGGGGATTTCTTTGCTCCGGCACTCTCTTTCCTCCCTATTTTTCTGGAAGTGAGCATTTTAATGATTACCGCAGTGGGAATATGGGCAGGTTGGCTGCTGATCTCGACGTGACAGTCTTAAGAAAGTTGTCTTCCTCCCACCCCTCCAGCACAGCAGCGCAACTATTGTACTTCCTCTTCATTTACCTTCCTACTTTTATTTATATCTTTTGAAAAAATTGTAAATTCTCAAATGCTGACCTTTTTTCACTATTAAATGTCTGGGGAAATACATACCCAGAAATACATATTAAATATATATCACACTATTCTAAGGCCTGGAATACATTGAAGCCCCTTAGTCCCAGGTGCAGACTGTTAATCAAATCCTGTATAAATAAATATTATCCATATGCAAATTCAGTTGTTAGTTCGGAGTCAGAATTGAACCTGATTTACAAGTTATTTTAAGGTTTAGGGAATGCAGTCAGTGAAACTTGGGTTTCCTGAAAGATAGAGATACACAGCTGGGTAACCGTTCATCAATGGATCTGCCGTCTGGTACCCAAAGGCAGTGAATAAGCAAATTTTTCAAGTCATTGTACTATCCAAAATCTGGGAAATTAAGGCCAACATTTTCTCTGTGTGAACTTTAAACAAAAAAAGATACTGCTAATATGTTTGATTGCATCTTCTTTAGGCAGCAGATACATTTAGTATCTGTGGACAATAAAGGTGTAGAATTAATCTGCACAGACCAGAATGCTTTTGCGAGGAAAATATGTGATCTATATGCATTTACCTGATCTCTTACCTGGGTTCAATCTTGACCTCAGGTGCTGTGTGTGTGGAGATTGCACGTTCTTCCTGTGACCTTATGGGTTTATTTTGCGTGCCCTGGTCTCCTCCCACATCCCAAAGACGTGCGAGTTTGTAGGTTAATTGACCTCAGTAGAAATTTGCCCCTAATTTGTAGGGACTGGATATGAAAATAGGGTAACATAGAATTAGTATGAACGGGTGATTGATGATCCGTATGGACTCTGTGGGCCGAAGGGCCTGTTTTCACACTGTATCTATAAAACTACGATCTAAAGTGTGTATGTGTGCTGGTTGTGTTTGTACATGTATTTTCAAGCCCATGCTCACACACATGCCCGTGTGCAAAAATGTGTGCTTGTGTGCAGGTATTTGAGTGGTTTGGAGAATGTGTGAAAGAATGTGTGGATATCAGATCAGACTAGTAAATCGCCAACTTGCAATGTAGCCATTTAAGGAAGAACAAGCTGCACACTATCATAATCTAGATTCACTGTTAAGAATAGCCTTGTGGAGATTGGGCTTGGGGCTTACTAATGCCGATAAAATCTTACCCCGAGCAAAAGCTAAGACCTCAAGAGATAAATGGAAAACATTGGAGGGAAGTAATGGGAATGATCCCATATGGATTTAACACTCCAAGATATTCATTGTTTGTAGACTAGATGATGATGTTTTGAGGCAATAAGATGCTTAGTTGTACATTTGCAGCACTGATCAATGGGACCGAGCCAAGGAGTTGAGGTTTCATTCGTGATTTTAAATTGAACATCTGGCTAAATCTCATTTTCTTCAGTGAATTCTATATGGTCTGAATAATTGCAACTGACACAATAGAAAGAAGTAGTTTTTTTCCTCTCCAAGCTCTGCATTTATGTGGTTACCGATTTGGCAGCTCATTAAAGAATGTTTTTGAATAGGTTCCCAGTAGAGTGTTCTCAGTAAGTGATCGATGTTCAAACATTTTCTCCCAGCTAAAATAACTGGTGGCCCAAGGTGGCTGCGATCTGAAATCAAACTTTGCGATGCAAAGCAGTTGCTATCATAATGAATTTTGAAAAAAAAAGATTTAATGTGTATCGTGTACCAAGCCTAGTGTCAAAGTGCTTTGGTGCCCTTAACCTAGATTGATTATGCTGTTGTAGCTTCTCCGCTTTGGGTCACCAGTGTGGGGAGCTCCTGATCTCTGGGAAACTACTTTGGAATATGAGCAGATTTTCCCCTGAAGTGCTGTAGTTTGCCTTCTAGTCATCCACTAACAGGCAGCATTGAGCTTATGGTAAACACAGTAACTACTCAAACTGTTAAAGGAGCTTGTCAATATGAAGTGCTTTCCAAAATTTGAAATCATCTTATGGTTAACAGTAAATTTACAAAGACGCATGTAAAATGTAGTTCCGCACAATAATGACAGCAGTGTGAGTTGTTCATAAATGAGTGTGTCAAGTTAGACTGCAATGCCTGTTATTTTTTGTATTTTGCCATTCATATGGGATATCATGCTTGAGAAGAGGAATGCATTAAGATAATCTTTGTAGAATTTTGCAGCTCAGAAATCATTCTGCACTATTCAGTCAATGCCATTGCTAAATAAAATAAAGAAAAGTGTGAAATAATAAATGCTTTAATCTATCGATCTTTTTTTTGTTCTGCCTCTCCATCCATACACTGTATGTGAGTGTAAGATGAGGGTGTTGATGGCAAGATCAGCATTTATTGCCATCATAATTACCCTTAGAAAAGCAGTGGTTTAATTTAAGTCTTTCCACATATAGCAGTTGGCATAAATGTGCTTCTGTGCTTAAAACTATGTAATTCTTATTCAGCAACAGAATCTAGTTTAACTCATAATGGCTCCCATTGGCGCCCACCTCACATGGAATATTTCAGCCCAAAACGAAGGGATTAATCAGGCAAAATTGCCTCCTTTTTGGTAACTTTTTTTCCCGGTTGACATTCCAGGAACCAGAAAGAGACGGGAGATAAAAGCATTAAATGTGTTATTCTTCTATTTTCATTTCAGATTTTCAGAACTTGTGGGATTTTGTTTCTTCTTGAGACATCTGCCTAGAATATAAGATTTTAAGGTTATACAAAGAACTATTTTAACTTTCGAGATCTCCTCAGATTAAATATTTAAATCCTCCCCCTTCAATTTTCAGAACTTGTTTTTTTAATTAACATCTTATCATTAACCAACGAGAAAGCAGTAATTCCAATCAAAATTCACCGAGGCAGAAAGGAATTCCACTCATTGTGAATTACAACATGGTAGTAGATATTGTATAATGTTGGAGACAAAATCCTAATCACAAAGTTGAGCATGTTGCTCAAGGTTGTTCATTGCTTAAAACCTACAAACGCAATGGGTTAAATTATACGTCATACAATTTAAGAAGTTGCACCTGTCCCGGTGTTTTTTAAACTGGTGCTAATACTGGTGGACTTCCTGACACTATGAAGCACTGTGAACAATCTGAGGCTTCAGAACTGGTTTGATGAAAAAATCAGGAGATCCAGGAGGTTATGAATCAAAAGTACATGGCACCCTTGGATTGAAGACTCTACCACATTTCAAGGGAATAATATAGAGTATCTGAGAGTTGAGTTCCAACAAAAGCATTCCGAAGAATAAATAATAGGTGGAAAGAGGTCCGGTATTCTGGTAATTGTGACGTTTGTAGATCCTTTACTCCTGTTGAGACCATTGACACACCAAACATCGAAGAGCCACACACTGCCCGCTGAGAATGAAAAGGAGCAGAGCAAATAAATAGAAGCAGTCAATACATGTTGGAAGGAGCACCGCAAGGCCCTGTCCTTTTTATGTGTCCTTGACCCATTCCACAACAGACTATTTTCCTGCCACCTTAGATCGACTAGAGGTTGAAAAGGCCATATGTCTGCTGAAGGACCACAGGCTTTTGGAGCAAACAGTATCCCTGCTGAAGTTTTTAAAAATTGTCAGGGAGGAACCCAGGCGCAAGTCCAATGGCTTATATTGCACGCAAGATGTTATGTGTCAAGAGGTCAAGGATCTAGTTGCAGAGGAGAGTACTGGGTCATAGGTCCAGGGGTTTGGAGAGGAGTTCAGTTTGAATTATAGTGTTGAAGGCAGAGCTATAGTCAATAAATACGAGCCTGACGTTGGTGTCTTTGTTACCCAGGTGTTCCAGGGATGAGTGTAGGGCTGTCCGCTGTGCAATCGATGTGGTAGTGCGCAAATTGTTTGAATCATGGCTCTCTGGGAGGCTGGAGTTAATGTGAACCATGTGCAGCCTATCGAAGCACTTCATGATGGTACTTCATGAAGCCCCTGCATGGTAGACAGTAAGGCATGCTACCTTGCTATTCTTTGGCACTTGGTTGATGGTTGGCTTGTAAAAGCGGGTGGAAACCTCTGATTGGAATAGGGTGAGGTTAAAGATGTTTGCAAATACTCCTACCAGTGGTCCACGGAGGTTCTGAGGCCGGAGACTCCATAAGGATTAGTCCCTTTCCGCTGGTTCACTCTATGAAGCCGATGTGACCTCTGCATTGGTGACCTTGGCTTCCGGTACACTCAAGGCTGTCGGAGCGGGGGACATCATAGAATGCATTGTGCTCATTGGGGAGAGATACGTTGTTGAGAGCAATTCTGCCTGACTTCCCTTTGTGGCCCGTTACAACATTATAATGTGTGGTTACTCTGGAACTAGTTTGGTCTGGAATTGTCTCTTGTCAACCCTGCTGGCTCTGCGACAGTCATACTCAATTTTCGGTGTAAGTCTGTATCCTCTTTCGCCATAGGCGAGGTCCGGGAGGACTGGAGATTACTAATGTTGTTCCTTTTTTTAAGAATAGAAATAGGGATATGAAACATGTGCAGGCAAAAGGGATTAGTTTAATTTGGCATCGTGCTTGGCACAGACATTGTGGGTAAACGGCTTATTCCTGTGCAGTTCTATGTTCACCGTGCAGTATCTCAAAGAAATGACCGGGAGCAACACCAACCTCTTGATGTGGGCTTTTGCATTCTGACCAGAAATTCCACCATAGATAGAATCTCAGTGCAGACTGGGGCCTACCAAGGCCATGTAATTGCTGCAACCTTTTTCTTAATCTTTCTCTTCACAATATTGGACTTTGTCACCAAGAAACTTCCTGCTTGAGTAGAGCTTGTCTACATGATGAATAGGAGGCGGTTCAACCTCTGTCACTTCTGCTTCAAAACCAAGGTCACTCTAACATCAGTCATCAAGCTGTAATACGCAAATGTTTGTACATGCACACATTCGGAGTCCAAGTTCCAAGTCATCATTGAATCATTCACTGAGGCGTACAAAATAACAGAACTTACAGTTAACAGTTGTAAAGCAGGAGCCTTTGTGCAACCTGTTGCACTTGCACAAATCCTTTCCTCCACCACCCAGTAAAGGTCTAAGATGTAATACTGGAAAACGTGTGCACTTTCTTTACGCTGGGAGCCATTCCTCCCCAAAAGCAACACTGACGATGAAATTCATCATGGCCTCCAGCACATCCTTCAGCTGCCTTAGGAAAGGAATATTTAAAGATTAAGACCCCAAACTGAGCACAAATATTATGCTCTGCTGGGCAGCAGTGATAACTGCTCTCATGGATTCTTCAGTGACATGACCTGCAGCTCAACCCCACAGCACTGGAGAGATACCATCATCAGTGTCTTCACAGATTATTCCAAATCTACTCGTGAACCAACCTGACTGTTCTTTAACATCCCCAGCACCAAGGCTTTAATTTGACTTGTCCAGCTCCCATGGTGGTCCATATGGTTTGCACGTCCAACATCAGACTTTCAAAGTAAGTACTCAGCTGGAGATTGTTGGGGGGACAGAGGAAATACTTTAAAGATTTCTTAAACATGTGTGACATGCTCATTGATCATGAGAATCCCAGACCTTTGAGCGAGCACCTTGTATTTCTCTGTCAGCAGCATGTGAAAGTCCAGCAAAAATTCACCTTCGCCCTCAAGTGTTTTCTGCCTCACCCATTGTAGGCTCATCAACCATCTCAGAATCTGCAGGACTGGGGTGGAAGCAAGTCATCCTCAGTGCCCGGGAACTGCAGAAGAAGAAGATGCACCAACCCTTATACATTGCTTTGGTCAGGAGACCACCTAGAACTCTGAGATATAAACACAAAGTACTGTAGGAACTCAGCCGGTCAGGCAACACCTGTGGGGGAATTGAACAGATGACGTTTCGGGTTGGAACCTTTCTTCAGACTCAGTCAAATTCAGGCTTTTAACTTAGAATTGAAGCTCATAACTGTGTGTTCTGAAGCATGACAGTTTGAAAGTAGCCCGACCTAATGTGCTAATTATGCATGATAATTTCTGTTGTCTGTTGTCATCTGTTGTCATAAGCAGGCCACTTGGAATCTGGAACTAAAACAAAGTACTGGAGGAATTCAGCAGGTCAGGCAGCATCTAGCAGTCAGGTAGAATGGATTAAGGAAAGCCAGTGGATGTGGTGTATCTGGACTTTCAAAAAGCTTTTGACAAGGTCCCACACAAGAGATTAGTGTGCAAAATTAGAGCACATGGTATAATATAATAATAATAATAATAATAATATATTTTATTGCCATTGCACATATGTGCAACGAGATTTGGTATGCAGCTTCCATCCGATGTCATAACTTAAACAACTAATACAATTTTGGGTAGGGTATTGACATGGATAGAGAACTGGTTGGCAGACAGGAAGCAGAGAGTAGGAATTAACGGGTCCTTTTCAGAATGGCAGGCAGTGACTAGTGGGGTGCCGCAAAGCTCGGTGCTGGGACCCCAGTTATTTACAATATATATTAACGATTTAGATGAGAGAATTAAACGTGACATCTCCAAATTTGCAGATGACGCAAAGCTGGATAACAGTGAGCTGCAATGAGGATGCTATGAAGCTGCAGGGTTACTTGGATAGGTTGGGTGAGTGGGCAGATGCATGGCAGATGCAGTATATGTGGATGAATGTGAGGTCATCCACTTTGGTGGCAAGAACAGGAAGGCAGATTATTATCTGAATGGTGTCAGATTAGGAAAGGGGGAGGTGCATGAGGCCTGGGTGTGCTTGTACATCAGTCACTGAAAGTAAGCATGCAGGTAGAGCAGACAGTGAAGAAAGCTAATGGCATGTTGGCCTTCATTGCAAGAGGATTTGAGTTTAGGAGCAAGGAGGTCCTACTGCAGGGTACACAAAAAGCTGGAGAAACTCAGCGGGTGCAGCAGCATATAAGGAGCGAAGGAGATAGGCGACGTTTCGGGTCGAGACCCTTCTTCAGACTGCAGAGGTCCTACTGCAGTTGTATAGTGTCCTGGTGAGACCGCACCTGGAGTATTATGTGCAATTCTGGTCTCCTAATTTGAGGAAGGGCATTATTGCTATTGAGGGAGTGCAGCGTAGGTTCATCAGGTTAATTCCCGGGGTGGCGGGACTGACATATGATGAAAGAATGGGTTAACTGGGCTTGTATTCATGGGCATTTAGAAGGATGAGAGGGGATCTTATAGAAACATATACAATTCTTAAAGGGTTGGACAGGCTAGATCCAGGAAAAATGTTCCCAATGTTAGGAAATTCAGAACCAGGGGTCACAGTTTAAGAATAAGGGATAGGCCATTTAGGACTGAGATAAGGATAAACTTCTTCACCCAGAGAGTTGTGATTCTGTGGAATTATCTGTCACATAAGGCAATGGAGGCCAATTCATTGGATGTTTTCAAAAGAGAGTTAGATGTAGCTCTTAGGGCTAAAGGAATCAAGGGAAAAAGTAGGAGTGGGGTACTGATTTTAGATGATCAGCCATGATTATATTGAATGGCTGGCTCGAAGGGCCGAATGGCCTACTCCTGCACCTATTTTTCTATGTTTCTATCTGTGGAGGGAATGGACATTTTGTGTCGGGACCCTTCTTCAGACTGATGAAAAAGTGACCTGTCAATTCCTCCAGTGTTTTATTCAAGATTCCCACAACTGCGGTTTCTTGTGTCTCCATCTTACTGCTGAGATGGTATATGGAAGAGCATTCATTCTGTAGCACAGTATTAGAGTATTTATGCATGATGATTGATTGCAAAACGCCTGACAACTAGTATATTTTAGAAAGATAGATAACAAAGTAGAAAGGCAACCCTGAATAAAATGGTTTGATACTCCAAGCCAGCTGGACTCAGCACCATTGTTCACAAAATCTTAGTTCATTTTGGGGTGTTGATTTTAAGTTGGTCTGCACAGAACATTTTGAATGGAAACTTTTACTGAAGGAGCATCACCTCTTATTTAACTTTGTTGCTTCAAATTGGAATGTAGTTGCAGGTTTTCATGTGCCTAACCATTAATCCCCAAACATTACAAATTACCTTTGAAGTGAATGTTGTCAAACAGAACACTAAAGAGCCTCAGTTGTCTTTGTCCTGGGCCTAATTGTTATCACAGGCCTGAATGAATCTCAGAAACAGTGTGGGAAAGGAGCTGGCTTTTCTTTTCCCCCTTTTCCTTTTTATATTTCAACAAATAAAACCAAAACATTCAATAAGTTGTTAATGAGGAGTCCAAGGTCGGTTATGGGTCTGTTAAATAATTTGCTGTTCCATGGGCTTGGGTTGCTTTTCAGATTTTGCCCTGGATATTTAAGTAGCCTTGATGCCTCAAAAATCATTGAAATAACTTTTTTGAATAGAATGTTTGGCTGATGCCTTTAGGTCTGGAGTTGAATCTGTAAAATCTAAGTGCACTAAGTTCATTTTAAAAGACAAAATGACGAGGAAAGCATTACAGGGTACAAATGGAACTTGCATAGAACATTACAGCACAGGAACAGGTCCTTCGGCCCACAATTACCGTGCTGAACATGTCAAGATATATGAATCTCACATGATCCATATCCCTCGACTTCCTGCTTATCCATGTAACCTGAAGCACCACAATCATGTCTGCCTCCACCTCCACGCCGGCAGTGCGTTCCAGGCATGCACCACTCGCTGTTTTAAAAACTTGTCCTGCACATCTCCTTTAAACTTTGTCTCTCTCACCTTAATGCTGTGCCCTCTATGACATTTCCACCCTGGGGAAAAATTAGATTTCACAACAATCATTAGTTTTGTGGTCAACATTATTGAGCCTTTTTTAAAATTCCACCTTATGTAATTTGCTGAATCTAAATTTCACAGCTACCATTGCGAGATTTGAACACTCTTTAATACAGGTCTCTTGATTACTGTTCTAGTAATTTTACCACTGCACTACAAACACACCACACTTCTAGCACTTCATATGAATGCCCTTCAGCCTTAATTCATTTACCTGCACTCCTGATATTGGATATTCTAAGGGTGCAGAATATTCTTGCCAGAGTGTCAATATTTGGATGTATTGCCACCAAATTAGTGGATTCTGCTCCATTGACGTGTATATTTGCATTCTAGTATCAGTGAGAGTATTGGTTATACTATGCACCCGGGAGTCATGAGTGATTTTAAATTTACTGTGTTCCCAGCTAGCTAGCTTGGGGGGCATTTCTTCAGAGGGATGTAAAATTGGTGGATCTCTCAACCCAGACTAGTCTGGAATACTCTTGGCTGTCATTCAAGGAATATTTAAATCATCTAGACTCAGTCTTTCTGTGGTCAGAGAGAAAAAAACATAGGTCAACTTCCATCTAATTCCAAACAAACTGCTGCTCACAATATTCAATAATGTTGCTTGGGATTTGGGCTTGGTCAGGGTATGATCCATTCCTGTGCTTGTTCTGTAAACTCTGACAGTCTTTCTGATTTTATTTTATTTCAATTGTAACTCCAGGGCAAAGTCTTTGAGTTTGTTCTGTGCATTATGTTGAAATTAGAAACCAGGATTCATTCTTGATACCAGGCTAAGGAGTTTAAATTAAAAAAACAGAATGAAATAAAAGGATTCAAAATGAGACTATGTTTGGGAAAACAACTAAATGTTAGTTTTTTTTTCAAAAAAAAATCTGTGAAGTTCATTTAATACACGTAACTATTTTTTTAATAAGAACTGCTGACAACACTGCAACATTTTAATAATTGTTGGTGCCTATTTATGGTAAAACATTGGTTAAAGTTAATGGACCAGAGGTTTTGACTTTTAAGGGAAGGACACATGTTTGAAGCTAAATACAAATTGCGGGAGAAACTCAGTGGGTCAGGCAGCACCTGTGGACGGAAAGGAATGGTTGATGTTTTGGGTTGAGATCCTGTGTCCGGACTCAAATCCTTGCAGGGTGGTTGAGGAATTAAAATCAAATTAAATGTTAATTAAACTATTGGATTGTCGTGAAACTTGTGGTTTGTTAATATTCTTCAGGGAAGGGAATCTACTGACCTTGCTAGATCTGGTCTATAAGTGACTGCAAACACATCAATATAGTTCAGACACAAGAGACTGCAGATGCTGGAATCTTTAACAAAAAGCTAACTGTGAGAAGGAGTTCCGCCCTGAAACATTATCTGTCCCCTTCTCTCCTCAGATGCTGCCTGACCCACTGGGTCCCTCCTTTTTAAGTTTTTTTTAAAACATCAATATAATAGACTGTAAATGAACTCCACAGTTCAACAGCAACTAGAATTAAGTAATAAATCTTAGAATTTTTGGCAATATTCTGAGCAATATTGGACTGATCACATTATTTACATGGCTGACATGAGACTCCCAAAACGCTCTTTCCCAATCTTTTCCTCTGTCTTGGGAAGAGATCATCAGGCAGGCAGGCAGGAGAAAAGATTCAAGGGTGTGTTTGAATGCTCTTTGAAGAAATAGAACCGCCACTGTAACTTGGGAACTTTTGGCACATGGTTGCTCAAAATGAGGAGGGAGCATTCAGAGTGATATTGGGAACCTTAAGACCGCGCATTGGAAACATAGAAGCACTGTATAAATGGTAAGAGGAGGCCACCTCACAAACTACCCACTCCATTGACCAAATCTCTCCTATTTGTGGAGATCCCTGCTGTTCCCGCATTGCTTCATTGGCCAGCTCAGAGCTATCAAAATCCGAGCAGAAGTAAGGCATCAGAGGGCGTGCTTCAGAAGAAGTCCACGTCCTCTATACGAGTAGATTAAAAAACAACCTTCATATCACTGTCGATGGGTTTTAGCACTTTGTAATTAATGTGGATTTGGTACAATAACACTCTTATTTAGTGTTTAATATTGAAAATCTCAAATTATATCAATCAATAAATACATTGTGTTCATGTTTTGCTCCACTATGTTCATGTAGCTCCTTTTCAGGCTCCAACAATGGCACAGAGAGTTTCTTGCTTGCCACTTAATTCATGTAAATTAAATAATATACAATGATTGGATTCATATTAAGCAATTCTGCACATGAGAGTTGTTTCCTGTTCTGACACTGACACAAGTGACAAAATAAGTGGCTTGTTCACAGAAAGCAACCAACTACATCTGTAAAGAAATTCTGATAAAGGACTGTTTGTTAAAAGTTACCTTGCCTTCAAATGAATGGAATTGTAGTTCTCTAAGCACAGATGAGAGGTGGTGGCAAAAGCTGAAGTTGCTTTTTAGAGACAGACTAATTCATTAAGAGCTTTTTCCTTCCTCCTTCCTACCTTTACTCTATTTGAAGCATCATTATCTCTTTGCAGTCTGCAGTATCTCCTGTTTCTTTTGAGAACCTTTTCTTGTTGTTATTTCTTCCTTACAAAAGGGCTGGCTGCCTTGGAGTGGGGGTGGGGGTGAGGTTATTGGCGATTGGTGGTATAGCTGTTTTGAAATTTTAAGAACCCTCTTCAACCCAGAATTGGGCGGATTTGATCAGGGATTTGTGTAGTGTCTACACAGAAGGCTTTCGTTATTTAGGAGACTAATCCTTAATATACCATCCCCTTTGTAAAGAACAAAGACAGCATTTCAGGGCATTGTCAAAACAAAGAAAAACTAATTTCTAAACCATTTAATTCACTGTGTCTGTCGATTTTGAACACTTTGATTCCAATTTCACCAGATTAATTCTCTTCATTTATTTTCATTCCCCTTTTTTTTCCTTTTCATTGACATTTGCTCCTTGTTTGGTTTATTTAAAACATTGTATTTCTGTTTACTGTTTAAAATAATCAGTTAACCTATCTCAAAATTAACAGGCAACTGCAAGTGACTTTGTATGTACTTAAAAAAAGTAAGAATGTGTATTCTGGGGTAGGATTTGCAAATGAGCATTCTTGGGCTGAATCCTGGGTAGCTGGGGGACCAGGTCAGTCTACTCTGTCCGGTTGTTACAAAATTCACCTCCAGATTCCTACTTTCAGTTCATGACTACTTTTTGACTTCTTCTGAATAACTCCCTTCTTAAAAAAAAGGATCTTCATATTTCATTTAAATGAAATGTTCCTGCTGGTGTAATTGCGTTTGTTAACAGGATAAATGGTATTAAACTTGGGATTCAAAAAGCAATCTTCAGGTTTCCAGTATTACCTGAGGGTGTTGGGCGGGATGGAGGGGAGTGTTTTGATTCATAGAATGAACATCCCCATAGTCTGAAGAATAAGAATGCAGTGAATGCGTGTTAGTTTTACTGGAAGGCTGCCTCTCAGTTTGGTTTGGCACTGCCTGAATATAATTCTGGAGAAGTGTCAAACCAAACTTCAAAAAAATGTTCAGACAACTCTGGGATGCCCTCGGCACTTTCTAAACTATTTTTTGTAATGCATTTGGATATGAGCATTCAAAAGATTTAAAGACCCTCCTATATTTCCAGCACTTTCTATTTTTGTTGCTTATTTCTTGCAGTTTACTATGTTCATTTAATGAGTTACATAAATTAATGTGTACATATGTAGGCCTCTCTTGCTGATGTGTAGGTGGTGCTGACAATTGACACCTTCACCAACACATCCTGGAAGAGAGGTGTTTATTTTGCTTGATCCTAATTGCTCTTTACAGCAAATTGTTTGCTTGGCTATGGAATGTGGAGATGTAACCCATCTTGAGAGTTCCTGAATATCATGAATGAACCAGTTGGTCTGTTTATCCCCCATAAAGTAACAGATTTATTGAATTTCATGCACCCTTGTGAGATTTGAATTTTCATCCTATGTTTATTGAAAATTCACATTTGTATCCTTGCAAAGAGAGGCAGTTTTCATGACTATATCACGATAGCTGAAAATAATGCTCCCTGTGTGGTACGTTCAAACACATTGGATGAATGTTTCATGTTCATAAGTTTCCCTTGAATAATTTGACATTGCAGTAAGTCAAGGTCAGGGTGAGAGCAATTCCAGCAGGTGTGATGATGACAAGATTAAGCTACAACGTGAGGTCATGCTGGGAGAAAGGTGGTAATATGACAGATATACAAGGGACACACCTCTGTGGTGGTAGTAATATCCAGCATTAAAAGATTCAATGAAAAATGGATACCTTTTATGAAATAATGGAATTCAGCTCGCTCTGTGTACACGTCGAGCTTAAAACTTGCGTAAGCCATTTTAGGACAGACACATTTGATCTTTCAAATGACAGTTATATTTCTGATCATGAAATAAGTACATCGATTCAAGCACCCCAACAAAAGTAGAGAGGTTTGTGTGTTCCTTTTGGGAGAATATTAACTGTATGAAACTTAATAGCTATACAATATACTGATAATCTAGTTTGATCTGGAGAGAATCTACTTAATTGATCAATATCTAGTTCATTAATTAGTTCCGAATTCCAGTAGGTCGAGAATTTTTCTTCATTTTTTGGAAGTCAAAGAGGTCCAAACCCACATCATTGTCTAGAATTTATGGTCAAGCAATAATTAATTCAAACCTTAGTTTACTTTGAAATTTAATTGCCCAATTAGTTATATTACTAGTAAAGTCTGACTATTATTTAAATAAACTTGATTTGTTTGCAAGCTGCTGTTTTTGACAAATTCCAATTAAATATTTTTTATCAATTTTAATATTTTTTTCAAATCCCTCATGATGTAGAAGGAGACGATTCTGCCCATTAAGTCTGTGCCAGTTCCCACTGCATTCCCATTGATGCCATTCACTCACGTATTTCCCTGTAACCTGTTCTCTTTTATGTACCCAAGAACTGGCTAATCCTCCCATACGAGGGGTGATTTATAAATCTACATTGTGTAAATATTTAAATGAGTTGAAATACAAATTCTGCATTGTGGTTATTATGTGCAGTGTCAGCTGGGAGTAAAGACGTTTTGGCTTGTAAGCACTACACTTAACATTCAGACATGTTAAGTTTCCTGCCCCTTCTCATACTGCTTTTGTTTAATACCAAATTGTTTCTGTAGTGAACTGACAACTACGGCCATTATCTTTCTTTGGAGCTTTTTATATTTATTCTGACCATGTTACTTGTAACAGTAGAAAATTGTTTTCCTTTAGTAGATTCCATGAAACGTTGACTGTAGATTTATCTGTCGCTTTTTGTCTTTGAAGACCCGTGGATTTTTGTCAAAATACAATAGATATTATGTTACTGTGGTTTGCGTTGTATGCTCCTTACAGTCTCTTAAGTAGCTAAAGATAGCTCTTGGCGGGTTGATGGGATAATAAACATATGTGCTATACTTTCTATTAGTTACCTTCACAACCAAAGCATTGAAACTAAGAGGAAAAATGGCAAAATGAAATTAACCCTTGTGGATCCAGCTGGTTTACTTTAAAAATGTTCATTTGAGTCTAGGTATGAAACCCTTCTCGTTCTGAATCACATTGTCCATTACTAGAATCAGTGCAAAGGAGATGAACACAGGTCTTTCACTGTCATCCGGGATCTGACATTGTTGATCCTAAGAAGAGGTGGTGTGAAAACCTTTCTCTTGGTCCTGAAACACATTCAATTGTTTGTGTCATCAATAGAAAAAAACTAAATGTCCACTCCTTGCACCTTGAATGCAATGGGTATCAGATAAAGGATGCATTTCTAAAACCCACCCAAGAGTTCATTACCACTTGGATCTGTAACTTTCACTATCAAGAAAGCCAATGTCAGCAGACATAGAAACACCATCAGCGGGTACCACTCCAAGTTATACACCATCTCAATTTTCTGCTTATTGATCATTCCTGTGTTAAAGTCCTGGGGCTCCAAATCTTACAGCTTCACTACTTGGACAGCACTGGTTCAGCATCACTTTCTCAAGTGCTGCTGACAACTGGTGATAAATGCTGGCTTTGCTGATTATACCACATCCCTAGAACAATTAAAAGAAAAAGGAAAGGGAAAAGGTTACAAAGATTACATGGCCTTTGCTTGTGAACATTTGACTAATATGTACCAACAATGTTTAACATGTCCATTTATGATGTGAATCGTTTTATGTCCTTATGTAATATGATTTATTACAACTATGTTGAAAATATTTGATATGTAAAGCAAAGTCAGAAGATTATTGTTGATGATGCCTCCTGCTAAAAGCGTGTAGCTAAGTTTTCCTGGTGTCTTTGGAGGATACATGCAAACATGACGTTGGATAATTACATGTCAACCTTATTGAATGTTGAACTTAGCCAGTGCAAGTATTGAAGGCCTTGGATTTGTACTTGGATTATTACCAGTAGATTGACTCCAGATGCCAATAAATATGTGTAGATCCAGCCCGCTATCTAGAGAAGGTTTACTGCCATCATGGTGGGTGTTAAAAGTCAAATCAAGTTTATTGTCATATGCACAAGTACGGTGATGTACTCACCGATAATCTTGCTTGCAGCAGCACTAGAGACGCATGGACTCGAACAACATAAATTATTCATATTAGACGACACATTGAAAAGGAAAAAAAATGTGCAAGACACAATTACAAGGCAAATCCATGGTGCTAGTGCTAGTTTACAACCTAATAGATGGTAACGTGAATATAACCTTTAACCATATTTTACTCAGCTTCATATGAAGAAATTCCATATTTGTCTACTGAATGATATGCAATGACATTTGCCTTCAGTGCTATGGGGTAGAGTATCCTATTCAAAAAGTTATTATCCAATAGTCTAGATTCTGTGTATCCTGGGAAATAATTCTGTATTGATCTTTCTCTCATTTGCAGGCAAACTGAGCAGCCAGGAGAGTTACAACAATTTCACAAACAACAATCTTGGAAATCCGCGGCTCTCACCCATCCCAATCTTGACGATTGTGCTACCCCTAGCACAGATCAAACAGCCCATGACTCTGGGAACCATCACAAAGCGCACAGGGTAATGGATTTTGACTTGAGTTTCCAGTATTATGTTAATATGCATGGAACTAAACAGATTAACACAAAACATATGTGCGGACACCACTCATGCTAGCTCAGCATATCCACATGCAAATGGCAGGTCACAGTGCCAACTCGAAATATTGCCTGTCCATTTCCCTCCACAAATGCTGCCTGACCCACTGAGTTCCTCCTGCAGTCTACTTTGTGCCCTAGAGTCCAGCGGTTGCATTATTTTGTGTCCCCTTAATATAGTTTCCACCACAATAAGCTCCACTGGACCTGTCTACAAACTGTACCTGTCCCTTTGGTGTTACTATCCTGTTGACTTAAAAAGATGGAATACGAGCTGGTGGTATCCTAAGGAGGCCCTGAATTAAATAACCATAAACTCAGAACAAATAATCATTTAAGTATACTTAAAAGTAACTGCAGTAATTTGATTTTGGGACAGAGTAGATTTAACTGCATAACATGGCTGTTTAAATGAATGTGAAATAAACTGCCAGGGCAGTGGAACATGTTTTAGTAAATTATGGAGTTTGAAAACAACTATATTTTTCTTATTTTAAAAGAGGCCTGCTTCCATGTGAATTCTCTTTGTTACCTCTGTTAACGCTTGCTAGATAATATAATGAAAATAGGATTGTATGGTAGATGTCCAGCATCTGATTTTAATAAAACATGTGTTAGGGTATGGACCCTTTATCAGAAGTACATCCTGATAAAGTGTTAAGCTGATAAACATGATTCCATGACTTCTATCTGAGAAATGAGTATTAGTGATGCTAATCTTGTCTACTAGCGTGGGTAACATGTATTTTTAGATTGTGGGCCTACATCCGTTGAAACTTGAACTCTTTGTATGGATTGCCACACACATTTATATTAGGTTTGCTTTTGTAGTTTGTTTATACATGTGTGTCAATGTGCAAGAGGGTTCAGTTGAGAGGTGTGGTTCAATTTTCAAATCTTCAGCAGTTAATATAAATTATCATCTGATGATGATATTTTGTCATATGCTGCATATATCTTGAGATTTTATTAAAAAAAACAAATAAAATGTTTTTAATTTTCTCGCACTATTCACAATCTTATGTCACCAAGGTGAATAATATACTTTGATGTATAGTTGTAATGTAGGAAACCAAGCAGCAATATGTCCACAGCAAAAATCATTAGAGCATAAAAAAATAAATCAGGACAAGGACATTTGGCACTTGTCTCTGCTTTGCCAATCAATAAGGTCGTGGTTGACCTTTATCTTCAGCCTCGCTTTCTTGAATTCATCCCTTATTCCTTGAGTCCCATAACATCTGAAAAATTATCTTTCTTGAAAATACTTAAGGACCAAAACCACATAGCCTTCTTTGGCATATAATTCCAAACATTCACAGGCCTCCTGACAACAGGCTTCCATTTCTGTCCTGAGTAGAGATTGCCGTTTATTTTAGATTAACGTCTGGTCCTGGACACTGCAGCCAGGGAAAAGTCATCATTTCAGCTTCCCTTTGAAGCCACACGAGAATTTTCAGTGTATCACTGAGAACACCCCTCATTCTTCTGAAGGGAATATGAGCCAATCTGCTTAATCTCTCCTCGTAATGACAACTCTGAATTCAGGAATTAATCAGGTGAACCTTCATAGTATCTTTTCTATTGTTGGTACACCCTTTCTTAAGTAGCAATTATTCAAGATAAACGCTTTATCACAATCTTCTCTCTGTTTTCTTAAATTCGTACATTTGCTACTTTCCAATCCAATTCATGGAATCTTCTATAATCTATGGAATTTTAGAAAATGTCAACCACAACCCCTAACCCTCCTCCTTTAAACAGCTGCAATATAGCTCATCAGATCTATTTGTTTTCCGCATGATTTACACAAAAAGGGCCTTTTTAATAGTGTTAAGTTTAGCTAAAAATTCTAAAGGCTGCATTGGATTGTTTAATAGAATCATTGCACATGCATCAATAGAGGCGATTGCTTGTCAATATCAGTGGCCACCTTCTGTTTAACTGGCAGATAGTGTTCTAATGATCCAGCGGTGACAAGGTTATATAGAAACAATTTTCTTTCCGACTTTTTTTTGTAAAATAGCTTTTTTTTAAAATACTGAATATTGTGGATACATTTTAAGTCTTTACCTTTCATTTCATACAGTCTTTAATTTTCTTGATACTCATAAGCAGACCACTTCGCCTATTTTTGTCTTACTGCAAATAAAAGCGAAACACACTGGCATTTATATATCAGTTTTCAAAACCTCAGATTGTCCAAAAGTGTATTGTAGCCAGAGCTGCTTTTGAAATGATGCAATTATTGCAATTTAAGATTTTAGTTATGTTAAAGGGAGGATAAAAAGCCACAAATGGAAATCTAGATTAAGACACACTTACTCACTCCCACTCACTTACTCTCTCTCACACGCATCACATAAGGACGCCAAGACCAGAACATTAAGAAGTCTCCATAAATAACTTGTTTTCTTCCTGTGAAGTACAAAAATCTATCATAATGTGACATTATCCAGATTACATTCAACAAATAATTGCAGCAACGGGTTGAATTCTTGTTCTCAGCACCCTCAGAGCTGCCTGTGGGATGCTAATTGCTAGCACTTTACTTAAATATAACTAGGCAAGTGTGCAGTTTCTTTTATTTTAAATATATATACATGCACAGCCACAAAAGATGGAGAATCAAGGGAGTTCAACATTACTTTACAGTCTTCGTCCAAGAAATAACAGGATGTATTTAACTGCTTTTTTAAACAAACAATATGAACGTAAGAGAAAAGAGCACGGCCCCATGATCTTTGACCACTACCATTTGACAAGGTTGTAGCTGATTTTTGTTTACCTTTAATTGCCAGACTGATCCCAGTTTCCCTTGTCTTTCCAAAATTCTGCTGATCTCAACTTTGATGATACTCTATCAATGAACATTCACAGTCTCGATAAAGTATCTTGCATAATATTATTTATTATCAGCTCATCACGAGTTGTGCATACAACTGTGGCTAATTCCAAACTGTACCTAGCGTTTATCCTGGCTATTGATCCCACTGTTTCCTTTCCAGAAGACAGATCTCTTCCTGCAAATCAGCTGATCCAAAAAAATAGCCAGTTCCCTGCCTCCCAAACACCAGCTTCACTGATGTTGAACTGTCCCCATTCATAATTAAGCAGCTGGTTCTTACCTCATTGTGCCTAATGCAATATGAAAGAAGGAGACGCAAGGAATTTATCAGTTTAGTTTATTGTCACGTGTACCGAGGTACAGTGAAAAGATTTTGTTCTGTGCTAACCAGTCCGCAGAAAGACAAAACATGATTGCAATCAATGCATTTACGATGTATAGATACATGATAAGGGAATAGCTTTTAGTGCAAGATAAAGCCAGCAAAGCCCAATCAAGGATAGCCCGAGGATCATCAAAGAAGTAGATAGTGGTTCAGCACTGCTATCTGGTTGTAGTAGAATGATTCAGTTGCCGATCAGGAACTGCAGATATTGCAATCTCAGTGGGTCAGGGATATGTGGGGGAACTGGATATAGAACGTTTCAGGTTAGGAGCCTTTTTCAATGATTTCTTGTTGAAAACCTTGTGAGGTGGCTTGATGTAGGTCAGAAAGAACTGGACAAAGGAAGACAAGATAGAATTGAGAAATTTGGTGGGGAGAGAAACAATGGATCTGCCAAGATAGTCCGACGTGGATTTTTGGAAAGAGATAGAAAAGGGCACTACATAGTTGGGGAACTATTAGGTTCAAGGCTGAGAAGGGGAGATGGCTGAAGAGGATGAGATTGGAGATGATATGGAAGATGGTGGCCTGGTATTCATCCGTGAACTCATGATCAACGGGTAGGTACGAGGAGATGTCCAAGAGCTGACATCAGTGCAGGTTCGGAGGATTAATCTGACACTAAATCACCCCCAGTGTGTGGGTGAGGGGTAACATCTGGAGTTGTTGAGATTAAAATGGATTTATTGTAAATGGGTAGTCGATGGCCAGCATGGACTAAGTGGACCAAAGGGCCTGCTTCCAAGCTGTTGACTCTGTAAGTGGAATTATTCTGTGACATAATAACTAGCTAAGTAGATTGATTAAAGGAGCATCTTAAAGGAAAGCCAGAATTTCGGATCAAACAGCTGAAAGTGTGTAAACCAGTAATGCAGAACGATGTAAATGAGAAATGTGTGAGTTTCCAGGATAGGAAGAGGACAGAGATTTGAGCGGATGCCTGAGGTGGTCAAGATCACAGCGATAGAAGCTAAACTTAAAAGTAATTTAAAAATAAGAAACGGTATGACATTGAGAGCAGAATGGAACTGAAAACATCTGAGAAGATATGCATTAGCATATCCTTAGCATTTTGGCCATTTCTCAAAAAAAAGGAAGGGATTTTTTAAAGGATGTGTAAAAAAACAAACTGCTGGAAGAACTTATAGGGTCAGGCAGCATCTGTGAGGGGAAGTTGACATGCGACTCTGCATCTTTCTTCAGACTGCATGTATAGGAGCTGTTTCCGCTGGTGAGGGAATCAAAATCAAGAGCACATATTCTTGAAATTAGTGCCAGGCTGTCCATTCGGAGGGTGTTATTAAGAAATGATTCGCACAAAGGTACTTGAAATCCAGAACACGCTTCTCCCAGAAACAGTTTAAGCTAGATCTCAGCTGAAAATGTCAGAACTGAGATTGTTAATTTTTGTTTTGCAAGGATATTCAGGGTGATGACGGGTATATGGGGGCAAGATAAATATCAGGCAAAAATTAAATGACTTTTTTAAACAGTCTCAAGGATTGTGTACCTATTTTTCTCAGTAGCTTTAAACATTCTTGTGCATATGTTTTGCTTATTCAAAATGACACCTAAAAAGGCAAGTCTGATACCTCGTCTCAGGAAAAAAAAAAGTGTTATTTTGCTCAATGCAGCTTTTTGGAACATAGAATAGCACATAGAACAGTACCTTACAGGAATAGGCTGTTCAGCTCACGATATACTTGCTGATCATGATGCTAAGCTAAACTAATCTCCTCTGCCTGCAGCTGACCAATATCCACGTTCCTATCTAAAAGCCTCTTAAATGCCACGATTGTTTCTAGCATCACCTCGCAACATATTACAGGCACCCAGCACTCTGTGTAAAAAAAAACGTGTCCAACACATCTCCTTAAAACTTTGCCCCGCATGTAAAGCAAGAGGCCATATGTTTACTCATATGGAAAAAATAAAAACCGTATCAGTAAATAAGAGATACTGGAGACATAATACATCCTGAGAGAGTGGCTGAATTGCTTTCACCCACTTTGTGCCCTGCCAAAGTTGAAACTTTCCTCCATTGATCTATTAACATTTCAAGAAGAAATGGGTGCAAGATTGGTCCATGGGCATGAAGATGATTATTTAAATGGAACACACAAAATGCTGGAGTACCTCACATGTTTAGGCAGCATGTCTGGAGGACATGCATAGGCAACACTTCAAGTCAGAATCCTTCTTCAAGCTGAAGAAGGGTGCATAATGAAACGTCGCCTATCCATGTCCTCCAGAGTTAAGGGCCTGTCACACTAGCGCGCGATTAGACGCGACAAGCGCGACCTACCGTGGTCGCTTAAGTCGTCCGGCCTCGCGTGACCCTGTCCCACTGCGATCGCCGGAGTCTCGTGGAGTTGCGCGGACTCGTGTGGAGCTGGTGTCGACATCGCGCGTAGTGTCCAAAAACCGACACTGCTTAAAAATTACGCGCGGCAAAATCCTGTCGCGCAGAACGTGATTAACGTGATGACGTTTTGACGTTGTGCGTCTTCAGCGTGGCGTTGCGTGATGACGTCACTGCCCGACGTCGTGCAACGCGCATGCTCATGCGCATCGTCACGTGATGAAAAATAACGTCCTTCCTTCGGACGTCGCGCGTGTAATCGCGCGCTAGTGGGACAGGCCCTTCACTCGCACCGGGATCGCCTGACCCCCACGCGACCCCCGCGTCCGAATTTGTCGCGCTTGTCGCGTCTAATCGCGCGCTAGTGTGACAGGCCCTTTACTCCTTATTGATTTTTTGAGCTAACCCTCCTCGGTCCTCAATAACATGTGGAAAATCTGGATGTCTGAGGGTCTCACAGTGAGATTATTTCATGCAACTGTAGAGACCATATTATTGTACGGGTGTGAAGCATGGACTCTCACTAGAGCACTGTCCAAGTCCCTCGATGGTACCTATACCCGAATGCTCAGAAAAGTTCAAAATGTCCAGTTGGAGGGACCACATCACCAACGCCCAGCTCTATGGGGAGATTGAACCTCTGATCGAGAAGATCAGGTCGCGATGGATGAGGCTCGCTGGTCACTGCCACCGCCACCCAGAAATGCCAGCAAACAAGATTGTGCTGTGGGAACCCACCCATGGAAGACGTGACCCGGGACGGCCAATCAAGACGGTGCTGAAGACGTTGATGGAAGACGCATGTGTAGAGACAAAAGAGGAGCTTGCCAGCTGCATGGAGGACAGAGATGTGTGGTGCGTCCGTCACCGTGCCCGTCGGAAACCAGCACTACTGCGTCGCTAATGTTTTCAACGATTTAATAACAATAATAAACCTCGGCGGCTCCTTGTGTCTCTGTTTACATGAATTAACATGGGGCTAGATAATATACAGCAATATGTAGCAGTACATGGGTAAGAATTTTAGTTGTCAGCCAGTCTCTGATGAATGTAAAGTAGATGTGACTTTTATGGGTTTCAGGAAAAGAAATGTATACACAAAAGTGTGTTTGGCACCAGTGAGACCATTTTATATCAAAAAGGACATTCAGCCATTGATTATATGAGAAAGGAGCCGCATGATTGAACCTAGTCAGTGTGATTTTTTTTTTACATCAGCCCTGAACTGTGACGATGAGATGGTATATTAAAACTTCGATGATGTTTATAGTATGAATCAATGACAAAAAGAGTGATGCAAGAAATTGAACCAATTCTATTTCCTTCATCTGTTTCATGTAAAAAAAAATCAGCCTTGTTGCATACATTCTGAATACATATAGTTTAGCCTGTCACTCCCCTCCTTCAATATATCACAGCACGAAATAATTGCAGTCATGGACAATGACCATCTGGCTCAATGTTATATATGATGCACTGGGCATAGAACAAATGGTTTGGTACTAATGGCTGGAGGCCTGGAGGCAACGAACATGGAGTGTGTCTTCGGCAGATGCAAAGACAGTCAGTCCCAGGTGAATCAAACAGATGTAATTACACCTGTGTGGCCAATGGCTTTGAGGGACTGCTCGAGGGGATCAAGACACTGTGGGTCCAGCTGCTTAACTCACTAATTGCAGATTACTCTGACTAATAAGAGGTGTCTGAGCAGCCTGAAGTCTCAATCATTGATGTAACTGCACTTAAAAAGTAGTGTTTAAAGATATTTCTGCACTCCACATTACTTTAAATTATCCCAATATGTTCATAATTAGCATTGATGCTGAATTTTTGTAAATGGTTTAAGGGAAGGATATGTAGGCACAAAACTGTTTGGCACCAGTGGGATCACATCTGGAATATTGTCGGCATTCACTCGCAGAATCGACTATTCATTAAACAATTTTAGTTAAATTGGACGCTGAGATTAGCTCAGTAAAATGCAAGATTTTTGAATGCTGCAGCAGTGCAGAGGGAACTGTATTTAGATTCAGAGCACGAGGGCAAAGGAGATCAACTGCTTGAGGACAACTGGAGAAATGATGGAATCTTTGGAGTTGCAGCAGAGATGTTTTGGGGATGATTTAGAACCATGAGAGGAGATTGTGGCAAAATGGTGAACCAGCAAGCGCAGTCTTATCATTCAATCAATAAGCAAATACATGAGCAAGAATTTTTTTTGAATTCAAACTATAAATGAAGAAAGCTCAAATAATGAAAGCCATTTGATCTTGGTCTTGCTGAATTAAACCCTGTAAAGTAAAAAATATACATTCAACATAAACTTACATGATGATAGTTTAAATCTGAATCATGACCTGAAATAGCTTTTAAGACAGTTGCCAGCTTGTTTTCAAATAATTCAGAAAATAAATCTTTTGATTCTTTACAACATGCGAAAGAGTTAAAAGAAATATTATGATTCATGTATAGAAACTTGCCTCTGGCCAAATCAATCAACAAATGGTAAAAATGTAAATTGAGCCCAGAAAATATATAAATATGGTTCAATCACCCATGTCAGGAAAAATGTTAATACAGTCACGATGACGAAGAAAGTGCTGAAAATGTGTCATGGATGGACAGACCCTGCTTTGGTATTTGCTGTCATTAAATTCTTAGAGCAGCTTGTATTGGAGCCAACAGGGAGAAGGCAATTCTGGATTTAGTGTTATGTAATGAACCGGATTTGATAAAGGAACTTGAGGTTAATGAGCCATTAGGAGGTAGTGACTATAATATGGTCAGGTTTAATCTACAATTGGAGAGAGAGAAGGGTAGATCGGAGGTGTCAGTGTTACAGTTGAATAAAGGGGACTATGGGGCCATGAGGGAGGAACTGGCCAAAGTTGACTGGAGAGGTACCCTCGCAGGGATGACAGTGGGACAACAATGGCAGGTATTTCTAGGAGTAATACAGGTGCAGGATCAGTTCAATCCTAGGAGGAAGAAAGATTTCAAGGGGAGTAAGGGGCGACTGTGGCTGACAAGGGACATCAGGGTGAGTATATAATAATAGAAATCTAGAAATCGTGGATGCATTGGTGATAATTTTCCAATGTTCTATAGACTCAGGATCAGTTCCTGTTGATTGGAAGATAGCTAATGTTATCCCATTTTTTAAGAAAGGCGGGAGAGAGAAAACAGGAAATTATAGACGTTAGCCTGACATCGGTGGTGGGGAAGATGCTGGAGTCAATTATAAAAGAGAAAATAGCCGCACATTTGGATAGCAGTAACAGGATCGGTCCAAGTCAGCATGGATTTACGAAGGGCAAATCATGCTTGACTAATCTTCTGGAATTTTGAGGATGTAACTAGGAAAATGGACAAGGGATGTAGTGTACCTGGACTTTCAGAAAGCATTTGATAAGGTCCAACATAGGAGATTAGTGGGCAACATTAGGGCACATGGTATTGGGGGTAGAGTGCTGACATGGATAGAAAATTGGTTGGCAGACAGGAAACAAAGAGTAGGGATTAACGGGTCCCTTTCAGAATGGCAGGCAGTGACTAGTGGGGTACCGCAAGGCTCGGTGCTGGGACAGCAGCTATTTGCAATATACATCAATGATTTGGATGAAAGGATTCAAAGTAACATTAGCAAATTTGCAGATGACACAAAGCTGGGTGGCACCAACAGTCTGGAGTCGGGCAGCCCGTTGACCAGGAGGGTCCGGGTTCACACACTCGCCGGCGGAGGACGGCAGAGGCAGCCCGACTCTACACCGCAGCCCACAGGAGACACCGCGGGCTGGCGGCGTATATGAAGGAAGGGGCTTGCAGGCTCGCCGTTCAAAGCTAGCAACGGCAGAGCGGCAGCCCGACTCTACACCGCAGCCCGCAGGGATACTGCGGGCTGTCTGTATTACAGGTAATGGTGTTCTCCATTGAGGGACTGTGCCCATACTCATGGCAAAGACAGCTGCCATGCTACTCCAGGGTATGTGTCATCTTCGAGAAGCTGAGACTGCCAGCACATAACGTTTATTAGTCATGAGAGTCTGGTCACCATTGGAGCTGGGGGGGGGGGGGGGGGGGGGGAGAGTGTGCTCCTCCACCGGATACCTCTTAAAGACCCTCAGGTAAGATACTAACCTTGGATACCTAAGCTTCTGTACTAGACTTTGCTTACAGAAACGATGGATGGGGACCAGAATGAAGGTATCGAAGCATGCCTCCAAGGGCCATGGGACTTCGGATGGGAGTCAGCGGCCACCATTCCCGGAGCTGCCCATAACACCGGCAGCACCCGCTCTGCGGACCGGGATAAGAACGCGGAAATTGGGGAGCCCTGCGCAGCCAGGACCCGTCTCTCCACCACGGCTGACCATGGAGCCGCAAAGTGGTAGGAGCACCGCGCAGGAGCAGGGTAGGCAAGACCCTGACTCCCTACCACTGTCACCTAAGCATAGGGACAGTGGAGCAAAGGTGCGTAAACGTGTGGCCCGCTCGGCGGCACGTTCTGTCTCCCCTAGTATGCAGGTCACCAGAGCAGGGGGAGAGCTGCGCCCAGGTCATGCCCCGCTGCAGCGGAAGGCATCAACATGCCACCGGGGGTAACCTGCTAGATTGCGGGCCGGTGATGGATCTGCTGGGAAGTCGGGGAGCCCTGCAGGAGCAGGAGGTACCGGCATACCACCGGAACAGGCTGCCGGAGCGCAGACCAGTGGCAGCAGATTTCGGTCGGGCACCCCCCGTTGTAATGGGTACAGCCGACTATGCACCATCACGGACCCATGTGGTCAAGGGTGACGGTCAGCCTGCACGGACATCGGAGAGTCCGGCTATGGGAGCCGACACTGACTCATTCCCGCTGCCTTCCCATCAGGCAGGGGGACCGCTATTGTCCAAACGACGGCGGACTAGCGGCATGTCCGTGCAGGAGTCATACAGCCCCGCAGGAGTGGCTGCTGACGACGCCTGCCAGCGCACCTCGAGGAGGTGCGATTCACTGGTAGAAGCCCAGTGTGTCAGGAGAACCTGGGGAAGTCCGCCTGTTGTCCGCGTGTAGCGGCAGCGGTCGCATGGCTAGGATGGAGCTAATGATGGAGCAACTATATCAGCGGGACCTGGATCGGCAAGAGCGGGAGTCTCAGCGGTCTGGGAGCCGGATCATGCCGCCGCCTTCAATCTCACCTTCATCTGTGGGCAGTGCTAGGAGTCAGCAGATGGCCGATTTTGATGAAGAAGCGGCAGCAGAAGAGCACTCTGCTCTAGATCCAGAAGAAGAAATGCTGGAGGTAGTGTCGAAATTTACGAAGCCTGTATGTTCAGGGGAACCGCTGCACCCTAAACTGGCAGTAAGTATCAATTTCCTGACGACACACCAGCTCCAAGACCAGGTACTTTCAGAAACCATGCAGAAGTACAAGGATCCTGGAAATTGTGCTCCCCTGAACGTCCCGACAGTCAACTCAGGCATCTGGGGGAACATCAGTTCCAGTGCGAGGGCACAATAGGTTAAGATGCAGAAAATTCTGAAGCTGTTGACGTCGGGCATCACGGCGCTCGCCAGGACCCTCGATGGGGCAGGTGTATCCGCAGAGCAGCAGGATGCTCTAGCCCTCCTGTGTAACACACTTCGAAATAAACTGTTTTAGTCAGAGCTCCATTCAGCCCGACCTTAACCCTAAATTCGCTGGTTTGCGTCGTACCTCCACCGCACCACCACCAAGACAGCTGTTTGGGGAGGACCTGCCCAAGTAGGTCAAAGAACTTGATGAGGAAGAACCGTGGAGCTGATGAAACCACCATCATCGTCAAGGGTGCAGACTTACCGAAGACCACAGCCTTATCCTCCCTCTAAACCTCAGGGGGGGGGGGCAGCCGGAAGACCATCAAGAACATATCCGCCACCAGCTCCCCAACAGCAGAAGCCTTTTTTAGGGCAGGGCCTGCATAGACTACCTCACCACACACCAGCTGCCGGAACAGGGATTTACCTAGGCGATCGAGCAGCACTCAGCAATGACGGAACACCAGAAACCAGAACGTCACGCCCGCCGGTACCCATGGAGGTAAGGGGGTCTGGTTCTCTTGGAAGTACTGCATGCATAACCTCACAAGTACGAGGGAGGTTACATACTACCGACACCATTCCAGTTGGGGTGGTAGATGGGATTTGCATGAGTCTACTTCTCTTCAATCACAAGGTATAAACTGTTTAGAAATGCTGGGAGCATGTCACGGGCTGCGGACTTAATGCACGAATCTGCAGCATACGTATGTTCATCTTCAAAATAATATCACTGAGGTGGCATATTTAAACCTTATGGGTGGTGTCAAGTCAATCTTGTGATGAATTGGAAACATTAATTTGGCTCTGGTGGATTGAAAGAAATATTTGGGTATCAGCTACGTACCTTCTGGTTAAGCTCAATATAGTGGCGGACACCAGGTCACAAGTATTTAATAATGACATCAAGTGAATTTGAACCTCCAAATATTTGCTAAAATTATAGCCTAATATGGAACACTAGATATCGACCTCCTTGCGTCCAGGTTGAGCCAATGGATATCAACATATGTCTCTTGAGAACCAGATCCTGGGGCAGTGGCAATGGACGCGTTCTCGCTAAATTTGGGGGGGGAATGAGTTTTTTCTATGCTTTCCCCATTCTGCTTCATCAGACAGGTGTTGCAGGAAACGCAACCAGGCTCTGCAACATAAAGGACCATGGACGTCAAACAGCATCGTGCAGAGAGAGTCCACTAGGAAGCATTACCTCACCTACATAAGGATATGGGAGGTTTTCTGTAGTCGGACCGAAACCATCTACATATCTGCTACGATCTCCAATGTGCTGGAATCCTCACGGGTCTTCATTATGATGAGTCCCTCAGTTACAGTGCTGCATACAGTGCCAGGAGTGCACTGTCATCCTATCTCAACATTGCAGTGGGATGTCACCAGCTGGTATTCAAACTATGAGGGGTATGGTCTATCCATCCCTCCCCGACCATGATATTATATTACCTGAGATCAGAGGTAGTGTTGACCCTACTCAGGAGCTGGTCGCCTATGACGGATTTACCACTGGACTTACCTTCAAAGTGGTGATGGTAATGGCACTGAACACAGCACAATGGGTCAAGACTCTACAGGAATTAAACCTGGATAGAATGATCGACCCATAATAAAGTAACTTCTTTATAGAAGAGTTGCTTAAACGACACAGACCTGCGACTACAGGTCTGAAAATAGGTATCAGGTATATGGAGACGGGTCTGGTTCAGCCATGGAAACCCATGTCACATGGTGATCGTGCAGACTATCTCCAGATGACTCAAGGTGGTATTCGGTGCAGCAGGTAAGACACTAACATTTTTAAATGTCATTCTACCAGGGCTTCATCCACATCAGTGGCAAGGACCATAGAGGTGTTCATGGATTATGTCCTCGCAATAGCGAGCTGGGCCAGTGAATCTACATTTCAGCGGTTTTATAATTGACTTGTAACCGCTCCCGCAACGTTGGCGGATTCAGTTTTAAGTGCTGTTCCCTAACCGTTTGTCCACGAGTTCAGGGGGTTATTGTATTAACAAATGTTATTATTTTTCAGCTTGTTCAAGTCTGAAATACGTTAACATATGTCCTCCATCAGAATTACGGCATTGTGTGTGCATGGACGTGATCCAGGGCATGTAATCACAGAGCTTTGAAATCTTCACAAAGTCACTCACGTGACTCCGAAGTAAAATAGTAAGATTAAACGAGAACTTACCAGTTTGAAGTTTGATCTTTATTTTATGAGGAGTTGCGATGAGGGATTTCGTGCCCTCCGCTCCCAAACCCTCTATCATAAGGTCAACTGGTATGTTAGTTCTCTTAAATCTTACTATCTTCAGTCATTGTTGTTATCTGTGATTCCACACCGCTGCTTTGAAGAATGTCGCGCATGCGTGCCTGGCGGGGTCTTCACGAAATCCCTCATCGCAACTCCTCATAAAATAAAGATCAAACTTCAAACTGGTAAGTTCTCGTTTAATCTTACTATTATTCTTGCACACTGACTACAGATGGTTGGAAGCAATGTCATTGAGACAGACTAAATTCAGAAATGAAATGTACTTATAAAATTTGGTGATTTTGTGTAACACAATGTTCTTCAACAAAGCATTAACTAACAATTTTCCAATGGCTTGAAAGATCTTTTGCCAATTAAATGGGCAAGATCCTGAGATATAACCTAGTGGATTCGAGTATCTCATTCCATCCAGGCATTTCATTACAAGAGGTAGTTTCAAAGGATAGCCTAGTCTCCCATCTCCCATTGTTACTGATGCTTGCATAATTCATCTTCGTATGTTGCAGCTAATATCTATTGCCTTCTGGATTCTTTATGGTGTTTTCAAATGAAAGTATTTCAAAGAGAGAAAAATGAATACATTCAAAGAATGTTTTTTATACATTTGCCCAAACTCTGATGGCTGATGTTGATTTTTGTAATTGATTTCAGATAACCTAGCTTAAGAAAACAGTGTACCTTGAAAGAACAGCTTTTTGGCAGCACATTGGCACAGCTGGTGGAGCTGCTGCTTCATGATGCCAGAGACCCGTGTTCAATCCTGACCTCGGGTGTTGTATGTGTGGAGTTGCATGTTCTCCTCCTGACCATGTGGGATTCCTCCTTGAGTTTCGGATATATCTCTCTCATCCCAGGACGTATGGGTTTGTAGGTTAACTGTCCTCTATAAATTGCCCTTGGTGGGTAGAGAGTGAATGAGAAAGTAGGATAACACAAAACTAGTGTGAATAGGTGATCATTGGTCAACGTGGACTCAGTCGGCCAAAGGGCCTGTTTCCATGTTGTATTTCTGAACTAAAAACTAAATTAGATGTAGCATAACCCTTTGAGGCTGTAGTGTAGATGAAATGCTTCCAAGAGACTCTCCAGTAGCAGGAATAATGTCTTCACTATAGTCTTCAGTGATAGCATGCTAAAGATCCCAGCTCTCAGGAGTTGCAGAATACTGTAGTATCGCACATGTTAACATTTGCCCTCCAACCTACCTTGATGCAAGCTTTCTTAAACCTAGAACAGTGATGAGAACAATTAAAATACAAAAATGCCTTCAAGTTACTTGATGTATTTGCACTACAGTTAAATTCTGTAGTAGAGGTTTGTTTGTACAAGCACTATCTGCCCCTCCTCTCCCCCCCCCTCCCAAGTAAACAGTGGGTAATTTATGGTGGTTTCCTAGTTGGGGTGGAAGTGAGGAAATGAACTGATAAAACTGATTAGTCCAATCCTTTGGCCCCTTTGTTGATTGAATAAAGATCAATGGTGCCATTTCAAGAAACGTCCTAACACCTTGTCCTTCTTGGGAATGGAGATGTGTAAAATTGCTAGATGTTGAACACAAAAATGGTTGAACAGCATTTCAAATGGAACAAATCCAGGTTTACAGCACACATAACATAAAATTATGTTCCATAAACATCACATTTGCATACAGGAGATCAACTCCATTTATGCAGTTGTTCCACTCATATGAGACCCAGGGCAAATAAACATGAGCGTCACTCTGTAAACATGAACTCCTCCGGCAACGGCCCAGCCTCAGATACTTGCTGCCTAGTAACATACCTAGATTACGGTGCACCACAACACATGTCCAAAATGAATCATTATCCAGTCTGTACTGTCAGTTTTAAAAATTGATAAAAATCAGATTTTAATGACATGAGAGAAAACGCTGGAAATACTTAACAGATCTATAAGCATATGGAACCAAGACCGCTGATTGTTTCAGTTGGCATTTGTTGTTAGTTATAACAAAGTGTGTTGAATCTAACTGTTAAAAAGATTCAAGTTGGTCTTGTGTAATTCTGTGGTAGTGGGATGTGTAAACAGAATCCACCGCGCATCAGATGCAGAGAAACTATCTGAGCAGATTTCTCAATGACTCGGTCAGGAATCTACTAAATTTGATGATAGATTTCCAACTGTGCCAGTTTGTTATCCAAGGCAAAGGTGCATTTCCGGCCTTTTCCAGTTTTTGACTTATTTTTAAATAAGTATTTGCATTTTCTTTCCCTAATTGTTGAATCTCAGTGAAATGATAACGTGTGTACAACATTCTATTTCAAATTGGACCGTTTAAAGGCGTGTTTACTTTTTATTGATGGATTAATTCTATATTTGTATCTCTTTCCCCCCTCACTGAAGACCTTACCTGTTTGGGGCAGGATGTTTTTCCCTAAAAGCTCCATGGTGAGTTTCCAAAAACAATCCCAGCATGCCTGCACTGCATCCTTTGTACAGCATTGCTTGAGTTAATGAAGTCAATGTATTCCCCCCCCCCCCCCCCCCCATTAGTTTTTTCCCTTGTATAAAGTATTTGCATGGGCTACTCTGTAAATGCAGGCACCAAAGAACCAGAAACAGCTGTAACTGTGATTGAATAGTAATTCAAAATTGGAACAGAATGTGCAAATTACAAGAGGATACAGATGAAAATACAACAAAAGGTTCCAGCCGTCCCTTTTCATTTGCTTATTCTGGAAGTGGCCATTTTATAGTGCTTTTGATGTTAAATACAATTTATTGAAGCACATTTAATCCTGTGTTATGCATCTGTGTGGACCAATATTAAGTTGCCAAAGTTAGAAGATTATTTCCAATATAGAGTATAACATTTTCTGGTATCTTAATCTCAATATTTAACATGTATTTTTCCAAATTCTTCTATTATCTCCCCCACTTACTTTCAGAAGTCCACATCATTCTGTGTAATACCTTGGAGGCTCAGGATATTGGCTCCAGACTTCCTCTGCAAGTTAATCCATTCACCACGTACAGCCATTCTTTCTATTTTATACGGTTATTAATGGGAATGTCTTTGTTTTCCAGGTATAGTTTAGGTTTGATGCTGGGTGAGGTCCCTATTTATAAGGCCTCTTCAATATTCCAAGAGCATGATCAGCATGGGTTACATCATGTGACCCAGTAAACACCCGAGTGTAGGTAAAACATGAGAGAATAAAGTTGCCTCTAAATTGTTCCAACAAACACTCCGTCCTGATGGCGATGTGGTTGAACTTAATCTTGGGTCACCTGTTAAATATATGTCACTGTCACGCCTGCATGTTGTACTTGCATTCTGACATCAGAAATAGAGTTCAATGCCACTCTGCCACGCATCGCCATGAGACTGAGGACTAATTTCTCCCTTAGTGACTCTTCTATACATATGGTTCCACAAGTGTCAGCAGCCTTCTCTTACATCATTTTATCTGAAAGTCTACTCAGGAAGTATTAGTAGGTCATATGACCTTAAATTGCATTTTAGCCAATCTTCACAAGATATAACAGGCCTTTATCCGGAACTTAGTCACACTTCTACAGTACCAATACATCCCTGCCTTAGGCTGTACGGTAGGACAACATGCATTATATCTCTTATTTGGCTTGCTTTGCATCGGCTTCTGGTAATGACAGAAGTCTGAGTTATTCACCCACTTTGAGTTATTCCTCCAGATGACAGATCCGTCAATGTCAATCGGTATGGGATGAACTGAGACTCAACAATGCAGATTGCTCCAAATACACAATACTACCTCCTCCCTCTCCCCTCCCTCCCCCTCAAGCTGATGCTGGAGTGGTCCTCATGTTGTACAAGAAAAACTGTATTGAAAAACCATAAAGTATTCTGAGTGGGGATCCTCGGTATCCATCGCCATGAGTGGCTTGATAGCAACACCACAGATGAAGCTGGATAACTCTTGAAAGACTTTCCTTCCAGATTGTCTTTGGCAAGTTGTGTCGGAACCAATGTGAGAAATAGTCCTACTCAAATTCATGTTCACCAATCCACCTGTGGAAGATGCAATTTCCCATGAAATAATTCCTGGAAGTGATCAGCTCACAGTACTTGGGGAGATGCATTAGAGTATAGCCTCCATTGTGTTTTGTGGCTCTACATATGTGCTAAGTGGGAACTACTCAGAACAGATTTGGCAGCTCAAAACAGGGCATCAATGGAGCTCCGTGGGATTATTGGCAGCAGCAAGAATGAACACTCGACAGTCTGTAATCTAAAGGCCTGGAATTTTCCTCACCCTACCATTGGTCTCAAACAGGAGATATCACCCCTGGCTCAAGATTCAAGATTCAAGAGAGTTTATTGTCTCAGTGAGGAATGCAGAAGGACATGCCATGAATGCTATCAGGCAGACTTGGAAATAATAGTGCCAGCCTAGTGAAGCTACAGAGACTACCTGCATCCATTTCTTGACAGAGCTAAGTGATTTCACAACACACAGATCAGGTGAAAGGTCTGCAGCCTTATTGCATCTCATCATGAACGGTAGTGGTCAATTAAACAACTGATGGGAGGACAAGAACTTCTCCGAGAACATCTCTGTCCTCAACAATGGCAAAGTCCAGCAGGTGGGTAGGAGAAAAAGCTGAAGCATTTGTAACTTTATCCAGAAGTGCTGAACATAAGATTCTTCTTAGCTCCCATCTCAGAACCCCTCTACAACGGAAGCCAATCTCCAGCCCATTTGAATCACTCTACAAAATACAGAGAACAACTGAGTCCACTGAATACAGCAAAGGCTATGGAACCAGACAACATCCTAGGTGTAGTGCTGAGGACCTGCATTCCAGAACCAGCTGTGCTTCGAGCCAAGCTATTCCAGTATATTTAGCATGATGTCATGTTTTCTGCTTCCATAGCCTTTACTGTTTTGAATGCAATCAACAAGGTGGAAAATTGCACATCTATGATACAAAAAGCAGGGCAAATCCAGTCTGACTAATTACTGCTTAAAAAGTGTATTTTCAATCATCAGCACAGTTGATATTGACAATGCTATCAAATGACATTTACTCACCAATAACCTGCTCACCAATTCTCCGTTTAGATTTCACCAAGACCATTTGGCTTCAGATTTTAACTAATTCTTGATACAAACATGGATTGAAGAGCTGAATTGCAAAACTGATGTGAGAGTGATTGCTCTTAAAATCAAGGCAGTGCTTAATTGAGTGTGGCATAAGGAGCCATGGTAAATCCAAAGTCAATGAGCACCAAAGAGAGAACACTCCAGTTGCTGGAGTCATTCCTCTGCTAATAGAAAATGACTGTGGTAGTCGGAGCCACAAGATATCACAACAGGAGTTTCTCAGTTTAGTGATCAAGGCCCAGCCATCTTCAGCTGCTTCATCAATGACATTCCTTCTATCATCAGTAGGGATATGCAACCATCAGTGAGCAATTTTTGATTCAATTTGCAAATCTTCAGTAAAAGAGTGACTCACACCCCATAGGAAAGCCAGGCAATGATGATTTCCAAAATGAGGAAGCCTATCTTTGACATTCAATAACATTACCATCCCCATGTCTCTCATCATCAATATCCATTGGCCATAAGCACGCAAACAGAGACCTGATTAACTGCAAATGTAAGAACTTAGACTAGAGAAATTCCAACAAGCCTCAAAGGAAAAGGAATTGATCCACAGGCATCTGGAGGGAAAGATCCAACAGAGACTCATAGCCAAATAGAAAGGCTGCATATGTAAAGAACAGAGGATGTCCAGCAACTTGATAACCATGGCACATGTGGATTCTTCAGTACTGTCTACACCGCCAACTGCCTAGGCACCCAAGGTCCACCTGCTAAGAGCCAGGAATGGAGGAGAACCTGTGAAAGATAAGAGATGCAGGCGGTGCTAAATAGAAGAGGCACTTAAAAGTGATTCCTTAAATATCATTCTGTCCTTGACATGAGTGATCGCCTTTACACAGCAAGCTACCATCATGACTGCAAGAAGTTGGCTCAAAGGCAATTGGGGCAGGCCAATGAATGTTGCCCTTAGCAACACCAACATTCTGTTAATGTATAAAAATCGCTAATTTGACATTGCAATAGTTGGATTAGAATGAGCTAAACCTTGCATTTATCGTTTTACTCCCATACTGTTTGGCTAACAGGTCACATTGACCACCTGTGGAACGCCTCTAATTTAGTGCTCAGCAGGTTTGGGTGCAAACCTATAATTTTGTTGCCAATGTCTTAGGCAAGGACGATGAACTGGTGACACACTGAAGCTACAGAACAGATGTGAAATTATATGAAGCACCAAAAAAAAACTATCGGGGCAGCATTCTGTTTTTGTTCATCCACAAATGCATCAAAATAAACCAGGAGACTGTTAAATGATTTTAGATCGTTATCAATGTCTGTGCTCGCCTGCAAACTCAAGCTGTAACCTGAAAACTTGCCCATGCCAACCAATACGCCCCATCCACACCAGTTCCACATGCCCCCGTTTGGGACTCGTATCACTTTAAACCTTTCCTATCCATGTATTTGTCCAAATGTCTTTTAAATCTTGTTATAGTACCTGCTTCAACTACCTCCTCTGGCAGCCTGTTCCATTTACCCAGCAACCTGTGTGAAGAGGTTGCCCCTCAGTTTCCTATTGTCTTTCCCCTCTCACCTTAAATGTATGTCCTTGTGCTAGTTTAACTTATAAATTGAGATATTCATGAACAGATAGTAAATAAGTAGTTGCACGTTAACAAAAAAACACGTTGGTTTCTGGTATTTGGTGCCATCACTCATGAGCAGCTTAATCCTTTAAGTGATTGCCATTATTCCGCCATTTAATTCTTTGCCGATATGTTTGATTATTTTTAAGTCACTGCTTTCTCACATGCTATGAAGGAATGTGGATATAAATTTCTGTTTCATGATCTTGACCTTGATGAACATATTAAAAAAACTGCTATCATTTTTATACCACAGCTGGAAATGATAGAATGTGTCCAGATATTCACACATTTTATGATGTTGTTAAGATTTTTGCAGAATATCCATTTTAGATGAAACAAAAATCAAATGTCGTATAAGGAAAACTACTCACTAAACTGAAAATGAGAGCATAAGAGCATAGGAGAGTGAAAAAAAAATATTTGGCATATTTAAGAAAGAACTGCAGATGCTGGAAAAATTGAAGGTAGACATAAATGCTGGAGAAACTCAGCGGGTGAGGCAGCATCTATGGAGTGAAGGAATAGGTGACGTTCCGGTTTGAGACCCTTCTGTGGGTCTCGACCCAAAACATCATCTATTCCTTCGCTCCATTTGGCATAGTATAATATCTATACATGGAGCAAGAACAGGGTTTGAAAACAGCTAATGACCGGAATATAGTTGGGGGCTTTAAACAAAGTCTGGTCTCACTGAAACAACCAGAGTGAATTACAAAATACAACACATCTACAATTCAGATCAACTACTTTAAAGAATACATTTAAAATATTTTTAGTTTCAACTTTCTCAGCTATGTAAATTGACAACATAAGCAAATCAAGTTTAAATGGTTGCTTATCTCTCAGTTTATCATTTTCATTATGGGTGCTGTCTGCTGTGGGTTTCCAACCCTTTCTATTTTTGTTTTGAGTTCCACCATTTACATTTTTAACTTTCATTTTCATCTGTTTTCTGTGAATTGATTGGATGTAGATGTCAATTATTTTTGTCAATGATTGAAATTTTCCAAAATCAGCAACCTGTGGCCCATCCAAGAGAATTTAATCTCCAGTACATTAAAACTCAATTGTAATGTGTGACTTTCTGTGTGACCTTAAAAAAGGAAAACACTATGTAGGAAAGACATAAAGTCAAGAATAACTCAGCGGGTCAGGCAGCATCCCAGGAGAACATGGATTGGTGACGCTTTGGGTTGAGACCCTTCATCGGATTGATTGTAGGAAGGGCGAAAGAAAGAACGAAGACAGAATGAGCAACCCCCTCCCACAATCAGTCTGTCCCGACCCAAAACATCACTTATCATTGTCCAGGGATTTTGCCTGATCATCACTCCAGCAATTTATGTCCTTTTTTGTAAACCAGCATCTGCAGCTGCTTATTTCTACCATGTTAATACGCATGTATTGTGAATACTTTGCAAACGTCCACAGGGGAACTTAGTCCATGAGGAGCTGAAGTCAAATTTATTGGCGGAAAGAGGAGAAGGTTTGGCTGATGCTCTGTAAAACATTCATCTTAATAACTAAGAATTTGGCAAGGAACCTTATATTTAGGGTGGTATTCATGATCTTGCCATTTCATACAAACAGGCCTGTAAATGCAATGTATACATAATATATAATTTTTTTAAATTCTATAAATTAATAACCATAATACCAGTGCAAAATCCGAATTCCTCAGTGCAACCAAAGGTGAACCATAGAGGTTCACAGTTATTACATTGAAGAGGAGTTTTTATTTAGTCATTAAGTGTACGGCTACCGTCCAAAGTTCAGTACTGTTCGTCGAAAGTAACAAGTTTGCACTAAGATGGCTAAGAAACTTGCTTTTAAGTAATTAAGTCAGTCTTGAATTCAAGGCCTGCATTGGTAATGGTAACCTCGATCCCATTTTTGTGGAACTCATCTGCTTAATTGGATGGGATGGAAATCTGGCATGCACGGTTTGATCAAAATGTGACTCCAGACACACAAATGTAATTCGTTCCACTGCTCTCATGTACATTATCATGACCCATAGGCGTAAGTGGTGAGTGTCACAACAGAGCCAAGCTAAATTCCTGGAAGAAAAAAACACTTTCCCTGAATTATGTGCAAGGAAATCACTTGACAAGTTCTAAAGTTGTACCGAACTGTAAATCCTCACAAATAAAATAATGGAAGGATAGACAGGAAACTAAAGGATGCAGGTAGCTCTATGAATAAAATATTAGATTAGTGTAGTAATGAGAAACAATCTTGGTCCAGAGATCCAGCTATGAGATCACTTTGGGTGGAAATAAGAAGCTGGAAAAGGAAATTAGTCACTTTAGGACTAGTCTATAGACACCCTAACTAAAGTGTATTCGAGAACAGAGTGTAAATTAAGACATCACGGGGGCTGGAAATAAATATACGATTTTAAAACCGTCGAGTAGATTGGTCAAAACAAATTGACAAAGGTAGCCTTATGGACCAGTTCAGTGTATATTCACCACGGTTTCTTAGAATAAAATATCGTGGAACTAACAGTGAACAGACTATTTTAGGGTCTGAGGAAGGGTCTCAACCCAAAACATCATCTATTCCTTTTCTCCAGAGATGCTGCCTGACTCGCTGAGTTACTCCATCCATTTGCGACCATCTTCGGTGTAAACCAGCATCAGCAATTCCTTCCTACACTGGTTATTTTATATCTGATCATACGCAATGACAGAGAATTAATTTATGATCTCGGGGGAAAGAGCGTGATCTTAACTTTAAAGAATGTTGTACTCATTTTGAGAATAAGAAATTTAAAAACCCGTGATCAAAACTTTGGTATGAATACAGGGTTTGCTAAATTGGACTGGTAAATCAGATTAAGAGGTAAAAGGACTGATAAGCAGCTGCAGACATTTGATATTTTGTAATTTTCAACAACGATACATTCCTTTGAGAAATAAAGATTTGAGAAGATTGATAATCTCGCTCTGCCCAACAAAAGAAACTGAAGGAAAAGGCAAACATTACTGTGAATAGTGATAGGTTGGAATGCAAGGCAAGCTTTAGAAACCAGCAAAATATAAAACTAAACTAATAAAGAGGTAAGAAACAAATGATCAAACTAATCCAAAGTCTGGGGTGAGAACTCCAGCTAACAAATTGGGGATGGAAGCGACTGAAGAGGACGTTGTTGGGGTAAGAAGACGTAAACAGGTTGGGGTCAAAATTCGTTAAAATGTAAATATTGAGGGATGAGACTGTATTTGTTTTCCAGGATAGTTCACTTTCGAGATACAGCAGGTAATTAGGCCCTTTGGCCCACTGAGTCCATGCTAACCATCAATCACCTTATGGCGTCTGAGGAAAAATTTTTTTTTTTTTTTTGAAATAATGGATGCAGTAAAGGATTCAGACAAAAACGCAGTCCAGGATAGTTCACTAGAGATACAGTATGTAATTAGGCCCTTTGGCCCACTGAGTCCATGCTAACATCAAACACCTGTTTGTATTAGTTCCATGTTATCCCACTTTCTTTTCCACTCCCTACACACTGGGGCAATTTATCTATAGAATGTGGAAGAAACCAGAACACTTGGAGGAAACCCACGCAGTCACAGGGTGAGTGTGCAAAATCCATTCAGACAGTACCCAGTCAGGATTGAACTGGGATCTCTGGGGCTGTGAGGCTTCAGCTCAGTAGCTTTGAGATTTTTGGGGGGGAGGTCACCAGCATGATTGTGCCAACACATGGCATTCAGCATGGGTGTCATGATGCAATAAGAACTGATCAAATAAACACTGAAATGTTTGAGCATGTCATGAGACAGTGATGAGAGGAAAGGATTTCCTGCAGTTTTTTCTTGGGGTTACATAGCTAGGCGAGGGATGTGCGCAAGTAAGAAGGAGAAGCATGAGGAGGGATGGAGGTGTATGAAAAAGCGATGGTGTGAGGGTTTTCAGCGAGCGGTGTGTGAGGCACATGGGGCAAGGAGGATATGGGTTCTGTGACACTGGAGGGGGCCCTGCAATGGCCGGATGCATCCAGTCATTGGCAGCGGACTGAGCGGAGAGGCACGCCAGACAGCAGTATAGTTGATGGGGATGAGCCCGCTAGTTTCACAGTGAAACCACATGGGGTGCTGGAGTAACTCAGCAGACTGAATCAGTCTGAAGAAGGGTCCCAAAGTCACCGATCCATGTTCTCCAGAGACGTTGCCGGAACCACTGAGTTACCCCAGCACTTTGTGTCCTTCTATGCGCTAACCATCATCTGCAGTTCCTTGTTTCAACTACATGTAATGATAACACCTTGCTCGGTTATCATAAGGTCATAAGTGATAGGAGTTTAATTAAGCCATTCGGCCCATCAAGGCTACTCCGCCATTCAGTCATGGCTGATCTATCTCTCCCTCCTAACCCCATTATGCTGCCTTCTCCCCATAACCTCTGATACCTGCACTAATCAAGAATCTATCTGTCTCTGCCTTAAAAATATCCACTGACTTGGCGCCCACAGCCTTCTGTGGCAAATAATTCCAGATTCACCACGCTCTGACAAAAGCAATTTCTCCTCATCTCCTTCCTAAAAGAATGTCCTTTAATTCTGCGGCTATGACCTCTAGTCCTTGACTCTCCCGCTAGTGGAAACATCCTCTCCACATCCAATCTATCCAAGCCTTTTACTATTCTGTATATTTCAATGAGGTCCCCCCTCATTCTTCTGAACTCCTGCGAGTAGAGGCCCAGTGCTGACAAACGCTCGTCATAGGTTAACCTACTAATTCCTGGGATCATTCTTGTAAACCTCCTGTGGACCCTCTCCAGTGCCAGCACATCCTTCCTTTGCTTACAATATTCCGAATATGGCCTTACCAGTGCCTTATAGAGCCTCAGCATAACATCCCTGTTTTTGTTTACAAGCCGTCTTGAAATAAATGCTAGCATTGAGTTTGCTTTCTTTACTACCGATTCGACTTGCAGATTAATCTTTTGGGAATTCTGCACCAGTACTCCCAAGTCCGATTTATGGATTCTCTCCCCATTTAGAAAATAGGCTCCCAACCTGTCCAAGTCCTCTGCAGAGTCCCTGCTTTCTCTACACTACGTGCCCTTCCTCCTATTTCCGTATCATCCGCAAACTTGGCCACAAAGCCTTCAATCCCCTGATCCAAATCATTAATATACGTAAAGAGTAGCGGCCCCAGCATGGACCTCTGCGGAACGTATAGCGGATAATCGGCAATAACGGATACCACTCCTTCCCCTCCCACCCCCATGGACCATTATAATCAGGATTAACTGTACCTATACACATGACAATAAATTAACTGTAAGAAGGAACTGCAGATGCGGGTTCAAGCAAAAGATAGACATAAAAAGCTGGAGTAACTCAGCGGGACAGGCAGCATCTCTGGAGAGAAGGAATGGGTGATGTTTCAAGAAGGGGTCAATCCGAAAGGTCACCCATTCCTTTTCTCCATAGCTGCTGCCTGTCCCGCTGAGTTATTCCAGCCTTTTGTGTCTATCTTCACAATAGATTAACTAACTGAATGGTTGAGCAGGTTGTGTCTTTGGAATTTGGAAGAATGGAAGGTGACCTTAAGATTCTGTGAGGTTTCATAAGTAATCATTGAAGATATTTCCATTTGAGGTGGAAACTACAATTAAGGGACATAGTTTCAGAATATGGAGTTGCTCATTTAAGATGGAGAGGAGGAGGAATCTTTCATTGGGTACATTAATTTTAGCAGTTCTCTATTCCAAAAGGCTGTGGATGTAGAATTATTGAATATATTTAAGATCAAAATAGATTTTTGACATATGGTTGAGGCCATGAAAGAGGCAGGAAAATGGAGCTGAGGCCATGATCCTAATGAGTGACTGAGCAGGCTCGAAGAGCTCTGTGATTTACTCCTGCTCTTATTTGTCATGTTCCTATGTTCTTTGAAATGGATATTAAAATAGATTTAAGTCTGACTATTTTATGATAGATCCCATTGTGCTTTCAATAGTGATGGCAGACATTGTCAGGTGTTTTACGTATTGCCAGGACTGGGACTGACATCCTTGTAGGACGAGTACTTCCATCAATCACGTAAATCCTATTATGGCAAGTTATTAACCACTTCCATGCGGCCATAGTTTCAATCTGCTGATATAACATGTTGCTCACACTCTGAGTGTCCAATCAATTACTGTAGCAGAGTGTCAGACAGAGTGTCCCTTCCTGCATCTGTTACCTATTTAGTTGTCGTGACATGTTGTCGTATTGTTAAAAAGTCAAGCTGCTCATCACTAACGTCTACTATTAGATCATGTCTGAGGTAGACATTAAGTGCACTTGATGTTCTTGTGCAGGCTCTGCCACAAACATCCCAGATGAATGGGTTTTTATTTTTTGAAAATACTGTATCATTTCCAGAAGTTGAAAAGACATTCAAAATAGCTATCGTAAATTTAACTCTGACAAAGAATTGCTTTTATTTTATGTTCACATGTGGTGCAGCTACATTTTAAATGAGAACCATTTTGTGGGGAATAATTTACATTTTCCGAGATTCTTTCTTTCATTATTTTGAAATCCTCTTTGACAAGATTAGCTATTTTTTCCTCATGATTGATGGGTCAGTTTCAAGGATTCTTTGACCGCTTGGGTTTTGGGGAATACCTCATAGGTTGTTGTGCAGTTTCAAACTCGAGTTCTATAGAATGAAGTGCAGAATGTAGCATCTGTATACAGAGTCACATCTGGCATGTCTGCAAAATGACGGTGACCCTTCTTGCACCTTTTCTTGTAAAGGGCTTTTTTATGACGTTGAGTGGCTTTCCAACACAGTTCTGAGGAAGTGTGGCACCACCCAAGCTGCTATCTTTTAGATTAAGTCAAGTCATATTGAGTTTATTGTCATATGTACAAATACGGTGAGGTACAGGTACAATGAGCAGCAGCATGGCAGGCACAAAGAACTAAATAACACACGGTAAATAATGCATGACAATAAAAATAAAGACTCTGCATAAACAAGACGATACTGCAAAATACAAATAAAAACAAGTCTATGGTAGTGCAAGAGATTGTCCAAAGTGTTGCATTCCTGAGATAGGAATAGGCTTGCGTAGGTTAGTTTAAGAATCTGATGGTTTTAGGAAAGTAGGTGTTCCTGAACTTGGTGTTGTGGAATTTCAGGTTTTTGTACCTCTTGCCCGATGGTAGCAATGAGAAGAGGGCATGCCCAGATGATGAGGATCCTTAATAATAGATGCTGTCTTACCTGCTTTTGATGGTAAGGAGGGTTGTGCCTGTGATGAGCCAGACTTAGCCCACCACTCTCTGCAGCCCCTTGTGCTGGAATGAATCAGACCATGATACAACCAGTCAGGATTCTTTCTACAGTTTATCTGTAGAAGTTTGTTATAGTTTTTGGTGACATGCCAAATTTCACACCTTTGTGATTACATTAATGTACTGGGCCAAGCAGAGGTCATCTGAAATGTTTACCGCTATTGACCCACCAATGAAAGCTGACAAGTGGTCACCCAAATCCCCCTTTCAATTAGTTTCTTGGTCTTGTTGACATTGAGCGAGAGTTGTTATTGTGGCACCACTTAACCAGCTGTTGTATCTCTCTCTTGTACACTGACTCTTCACCATATGCGATAAAGCTGGCAACCATGGTGTTGTGACAAATTTATAGGTGGCATTGGAGCTGGGCTTAGCCACACATTCATGTGTGTAAAGTGAGTAGAGAGGTATTTGGCATTTAGTTGGTTGTAAAACGTTTTGAGACATCCCATGGTGCATATTTCCCCGCATTCAATAAAGCTGTCTTTATGACAAGTAGTCTGAGCAGTTAATATAATTGTTGCCCTTTTTATAACACTCTCTGGAACTTCAATATTGCATACCATCTGGAGGAAGGACCGAACTATGGGAGCGCATGAAAGGCACCACATAAATGCAAGAGCTTTATATATAAATAATCTGAGGTTCTGTTTAGTCCTGTTTTCGTTGGTTCCACTCTGCTCTGTGCTAGATTCCCTCTTGCATATTTCACCTTTACAAGTTGGCCACTTAATAAATTTACATTTGAATCTATAGAGAAATTGGAATATTTTGGTCTTGGATTCATTTTACGAATGGCACAGAAATACATGAACTTGAAAGGCTTGTGGACAAACTGTATTTATATTATCATTAGCACTCACCCAGGAATGTGTTTGGATTTGGAGGTGAAACAGGAAAACAAACCTGGTACACTTTGGACTTGCCAGAGATTTACTGGGAGGGATGTTGATGGAGGAAGGCGTACATTCAAGAGGATGATTCTAGCAAAGGGTAATCAGGTCACTAACTCTCAGCTAAGGACATCAGTAGAAAGACTGGAGAGTATATTGGTCTCCTTTATTCCAAGTCTGATGACATGGGAATGCTAAAGAGTATCCTCCTAAAACTGGTATATATTTGCCTTCTGCAGAGTTATCAAAACAGGTTTTATTACCTTGTAAAACTCCTACTTCTTCATAATTTGATTCCTCAGATTTTGTAATATATCTTGGATAATTAACTACATTATCCACTCTAGTTATATTATTTTGCTGCTTCTCCTTCCATGTGGTAAGTGATATTGAAGTTACAGAGAGTTTTTAAGAGAAGGGTACCAACAATTGAACTATAGATACAAGGAACAGCTGATGCTGGGACCTTGAGCAAAACACCAAGTGCTGGAGTAGCTCAGTGGGTCAGGCAGCATCGGTAGAAGTAATTGGTACATAATGTTTAGGCTCCGGACCCTCTAATCAGTCTGAAGAAGGTCCCAACCCGCAATGTCGCCTATCCAAACAATTACCTTGTTGTGAGGACAGCTTTGGAGTATATGGGAAGATGTGAGAGAGTATTGGAGATGAATAAATTATAAAAGAATGGATATAGTGGAATTAAATTAACAGAGAATGGCAAATAGATAGAAAATGAAACAGATAAAATGTTAGAACATATTCAATCTGCTATCCATTGGTGAACCTCATGAATAGACTAGTTTATGTGTGGTAAATATGATATGACTGTGCTTATATTGTTCAGGAGAGGAGCATGTTACTGTTTGACCGCAAGTAATGCTGGACTTCCTGTGCAATTAATATTTGAACTTGGGGGAGATATGTTGGCAACAGGGAGGGTTGGAGTGTTGCTTTACTTTTTTTTTTCATTTGCAATTTACTTTTGATGGTTAAAAACTAATAGTAATTCACTATCACTCTTTCTCTCACATCTGCCATTGACTCCTTTCTCTTTCCAGCCCAAGGGGTGAGACTGAAACATCTGTCAGCACTTTTTGGTTGTAATTCATGTTCCTAGTCATTAGCAGCCATCATTTTTACTCTGACCTTTGCAGGAAACTGCCTCTTAACCTTTTTGTGCTAATAACACTATTTCCTCTTGTGTAGCTGGACAGCTTGAGTGTTGATAATGAATAATAAACCTCTCAAATCATTCTTCTGGGCACTTCTTCATTTAAACACACATACTGATGATTAGAGTTGAGCCGTTAAAACGTTTAAAATCTTTGGATGAAATTACAATTTTGTTTTTCTGAATCCCACTTTAGCAAGGCAGATTTGGGTACATTTTAACTTTCCATGTGGAGGTCTCCAGAAGCTGAAGATACTAATCTCTTGAATATGATTACAGGAAATCCAGGAAGAAAAATTAATGAAGAATTACCATTGTTTTCATTTTCTTTGAATACTCTGATTTATTAATTATCAAAATATTGGAGATCTGTTAAAAAAAACTGTGGGACTTGATAAGGTAGGATCCAAAATTGGCTTGGCCAAAGAAAAGGTTGTGATGACTGGAGGTGTGTGACTAGTGGTGTTCCACAGGGATTAGTGCTGGGACCTTGTTTACGATATGTATAAATGATTGGTTGGAATATTGAGCTAATCGTGATCAGGAACTTTGCAGATGACACAAAGAGTGGTGAAGTTGAGGATAGTGAGGAAAATTGTCAAAGAATAGAACAAGAAATAGATCAGTTGAAAATATGGGCAGTGAAATGGCAGATAGGTTTCAATCCTGACAAGTGTGAGGTAAATGGCAGTACCTTTAGGAACATTGATATACAGAAGAATGCTTAGCTGCAAGTCCACAGCTCCCTGAAAGTAGCAGCATAAGTAGACAGGTGGCAAAGAACGTGTGTGGCATGTATGTCTTCATAGGTCTGGGCCTAGAATATAAAAGTTCCCAAGTCATGTTACAGCTGTATAAAACTTTGGTTAGTCCACATTTGGAGTATACTGTGCAGCTCTGATCATCGCATTACAGGAAAAATGTGGAAGCTTTGGGGAGGCTGCAGAAGAGATTCACCAGGATGTTGCTGGGAAAGTATTGGCTATGAGAGTTTATTCAGACTTGGATTGTTTTTTTCTGGAGCTTCGGAGGCTGAGGGGAGATCTGATAGTAGAATATAAAATTACGAGAAGCATTGATAAGGTACATAGAATCTTTTTCCCAGAGTGAAAATATATACTGGAGTGCATAGATTTAAGGTGAGAGGGGGAAAGTCTAAAGGAGATATTTGAGGCTGTTTTTTACACAGAGAGTGGTGATGCCTGTCAAGGGAGATGGTGTAAATAGATAAGATAGTAATGTTAGATACTGTTTTACACTCCATGTAAATGAAGAATTAGGGCAGTTTAAGTGGTAAACTGTGTTTCACTCGGGTCTCACTCACAAAACACAGTAGATGACAGTCTTAGACTGATAATTTTGTAAGCCAAGTGTATTTTGAGGTCATAATTTATTTCAGGCAGTGTTGCAACATCTGTGGTCTCTGCAAAGCACCAATCCAATACTGCACGTTTCACAGTATTGACTGAGACAAATGTTGGGGCTACAGAACTAGGTGTGCAGATGTATGCTACATATGAGCTTTTTTCTTCATTTGAATCAAACCTGAGGGCTGAATGATCAATCTCTGCTCCTATAACAGAGTTGGCAAAACTGCTTCAAAGTGAATTATGATGTTTACAGATTTGCCAAAATAACAGCAACAAGTTAGGGGCAAGTGTGCTTCCACTTCTTAGCAATATAATGCTCATTAAGATGATGAATGATAGGGCTGGGGAATATAATGGTTCTATCTCAACCCCCCAGTGCTCTCAGAACAGATTCACCATGTCCAGATGCAGATGAAATTCCATGTACTGTGGTACAAGATGCCCCACCGCTGAGGAACACTCACAGCTGGGTCAATATACCATTTTTCTAGTTAGTGCTCCCGTCGTCTGCTGTGTCAATGTTAGTGTTAATTGGCACCAAATTAAGGGCAATTTTGTACTGAGCAACATCACCCACTGGGAACTGAGTGTGACAGCTCAAACTCCTAGCACTTTGAGCCAGCGGTAGAGGAGCTTTCATCTCATTAATCAGGACTGGATTTGATTCCAAAGCCCGGAGATGAAAAGCTGATTTTGTTTTCCTGCAGCCTCCCATTTGACTAAAGATTTTTTCATGTATGCACATACACAATAAGAAAGCAACTTTGTGAAAAGTATATGCAACGGTTTTGTTGAAAACTCCAAATGTAACTTTTTAGGAACTCCAATAAACAGCACTCACAAATTCCACACACTGAGCCTGGATTATAATTCGGTGGTCTTACTGGCAGTTTAATGGTCTACGAACCCACCACACACAACTATCTACCCCCCACAGGCTGTACAAGTCTACAAGCCTCAGACAAGCAGTAACCAAAGAATGATCTGGCCTCCTGATGCTTATGAGTAGTTGATTTGAGGCTTGTTCTGCTTTTCCTCAGATTGAAGAGTACTTAATTATTGCTATCTTGCTGTTGGCCAAACTCTTAACTGAGGCAAAGGGCTTGGAGGAATAGAGAATCAGCGAGCTGAGATTGTGATAGTGCAACTGCAAATTTCGCCCTCAACTGTCTAAGCTTTTGAGCAAATTAGGAGCAGGTGGCCTAACATGTTATGTTTGGACCTGTAGGTTAAATTAGATATCTATTCTTCCTTTAATGTGGAAGCCGGGCAGTGTCAGATCCCTGTTGTTAGCCAACCTAAATTAAAGATCACAGGTGGCACTAACTTTAATCAAAATGGTACTTGCATTATTCCAGACAACCCAGTAGTAAATTCTCGAACTTTGCTCAACATTTATTCAAGAATCTGACTTATTTATGCTGGTATACTTATTCCTATTTATTACTTAAGTTTAAATCAAACACTCCACAATCTAATTCTGGAGTTGGACACAATCCACCAACAGTCCTCTGGCTCAAGACGATTGTTTTTATTGTCAATGGTTAAACCTGTCATGTGCAGGTCATTGGGAATGTATTGTGATTTATGAGCTGTGGAGATCTGTTTGTTGGGTGCAAGTTTAACACAGAAACTACTAAATTGTGGTTTATAAATTGAGGGGAAAATTAACGATGATTTTATTTCCGTCACAGAGGACCATTGATCATATTGGAATAAACCTTTTTGAAAGATAGATGAGCCCACAAGCAGAGTGTGTGTTAAAAATCAGAGTTTGTTTTCTATATTAAAAATGGACATAGATGCACTGGAGAAAAAGATTATCCCAGAACTGAGAAGTTAAAATATCAAGAAAGGTTGACAAAATTGGGAGAGAAAACAGAACAAGTCGAGAGAGAATGCTCAGGGAAAATCTGACTGATGTCGAGACAATTAGGAATAGATGGATAGGTTTGGAGCCTCAAAACAGTTCGGACATAGGGAAAACCAGATTACTGGATGTAAATATGCAATAATCACTAATAAATGTAATAAAAGATTTGGGAGGCTCCTTGCTTCTCAGTTGGATAAAATGTGGAACTCGTCACAGTATGTTTAGACAAATAACCTGGATGCACTTAAGGTGAGTTAGAAACATAGAAACATAGAAAATAGGTGCAGGAGGAGGCCATTTGGCCCTTCGAGCCAGCACCGCCATTCATTGGCTGATCGTCCCCAATCAATAACCCGTGCCTGCCTTCTCCCCATATCCCTTGATTCCACTTGCCCCTAGAGCTATATCTAACTCTCTCTTAAATCCATCCAGTGATTTGCCTCCACTGCCCTCTGTGGCAGGGAATTCCACAAATTCACAACTCTCTGGGTGAAAACGTTTTTTCTCAACACAGTCTTAAATGACCTCCCCTTTATTCTAAGACTGTGGCCCCTGGTTCTGGACTCATCCAACATTGGGAACATTTTTCCTGCATCTAGCTTGTCCAGTCCTTTTATAATTTTATATAAAAGTTTAGGAAATGAATTCTGTGAAACAATGACTGAAAACTCACAACTTCAGTATGAGAAGGGGGAAGTAGTGTAATGTGAGGGATTAGGCAGATCATGTCGTACTGAGAATCATTGCTTTGTGATCTTAGATCATTTGAACAATTTGTACATTGTCACATGTCCATTATCAAACCTGAAAACTTATATTTTAAGTAGATAGTACTGTCTTAAAAACACTTGATCAGAACTTTGCTATGAACAATTTGAGAAGTTGGTTGATATTTATTTCCTTGGTGATGAAGTACATATTCCTTTAATGTTCTAGTTATATTTTGCATGCTATTGATTGATCGTACATTACTATATAGTCTAGTGGGAGAAAATTTAGTATTACCTTCCCAAAGAAGTTGGCGACTTTGAAAAGGACTAAGAACATTATTAAAAGAAACCAATATTTTCAATGGACCAAGAACATTAAGAAAAGGAATTAATTAGATATCCTTTCTTTCGAAGAGCCGAAACGGACATTATGGGGCAAATGTCCTTCTCTCTTGTCCTGTATAATTCTGGAATCAACTTCTCTCATACTTCCTCGGTGTTTTTGACTGAGCAAACTGTCAATGTCCATATTTATGTTTACTTACTTCAAGGTTTTTTGCGATTTTCTATTCTTATTTAAAATTTCTATCAACTGCATGTTTTTTGTGTTTTGATTAAAAAAATTCTAACCCTGAGAATCTTTAATCCAGGTACAGGAGTACTTCCAGTTATACGGCAGTGACATTTAGCTAAGTTGCTAATTAAAGATTTAATCACCGTCCAGTCATTGAGCTTTGTTGAAGTTATGCCTTGTCAGGTGTTCATAAAATTACTTACTACCTAACCACTGATTTTTGGCATTGATGTGAAGCCATTTCAGACAGTTTTTTTGTGCCCAGCTACAACATTTTAGCATTAGACCTCTTAGTGGTTTCTCTAATCAAACTGTGGATGCGCAGTAGAGCAAGTAGCTGAAAAACTGCTGGAGAGCAGAAATGGGTGATGACTGCCAACATTTTATGAAATCTCTTCCATTGTTTTACAGTAAGAGCAAGTCTAGGTCTGTCCCACAGATTTCCCCAAGCAAAGCTGTGGGTGGAGAGTTTTGCGTTGCTGCCACATTTTCTTCATCGCGATCCTGGTTAACAACCAATACTGGCCTGAAGCGGGAGAAAGGTGAGTGCCCTGTGCAGGTTTAAAAAGCTCGCGCACTAAAAACATTCCTCACTACCTCACTGGGAAAATTTGACATAGAATTAGATTAAAATGAACCATTTTTGAAAAGAAGTGCAACTTAAAAGTGATGGAAAGCTAACATGCAGGGGGAGGTAATTGGGAAGGAAAATGGAATATTGGTCTTCATTGCAAGAGGACTTCATTCTTACTGCAGTCATATAGGCATTTGGTGAGAGGACATCTTGAATATTGTGACCAGTTTTGGTCTCCTTGTCCAAGTAAGAATATACATGCCACAGAAGGAAGGCAGTGAAGATTCATCTCCTGACCTGCTGCCTCGTGTTGTGGGTTAAATTCTGTACTTGTAACTCCTGGTGTTTTTCCATCTGCTCAAGTTTTCTCCCACATCACAACAGCATGCAGGTTGATCGGTTATAGCACTATATAGGCCACTATATAGCACTATATAAGAGTAAGAATTTGGGATCAGTTTAGGATTAGTATAAATGAGTGCTTGGTGTGGTTGGCATGGACTTGGTAAACAAAAGGCCAATCTTTTTGCTGCATACTTGGATAGATAGAATAGATTAGGTCACTATGTTTAGAGATTAGAAGAATTAAAGTGGTATTATTGAGACATACAAAGTTGTTAGCAAGCCTGGCAGGCAAGAAATGGGAAGGGGCTCTCCTAGAAACATAGAAACATAGAAAATAGGTGCAGGAGTAGGCCATTCGGCCCTTCGAGCCTGCACCGCCATTCAATGTGATCATGGCTGATCATCCAACTCAGTATCCCGTACCTGCCTTCTCTCCATACCCCCTGATCCCTTTAGCCACAAGTGCCACATCTAACGCCCTCTTAAATATAGCCAATGAACTGGCCTCAACTACCTTCTGTGGCAGAGAATTCCAGAGACTCACCACTCTCTGTGTAAAGAATGTTTTCCTCATTTCGGTCCTAAAGGAATTCCCCCTTATCCTTAGACTGTGACCCCTTGTTCTGGACTCCCCCAACATCGGGAACAATCTTCCAGCATCTAGCTTGTCCAACCCCTTAAGAATTTTGTAGGTTTCTATAAGATCCCCCCTCAATCTTCTAAATTCCATCGAGTACAAACCGAGTCTATCCAATCTTTCCTCATATGAAAGTCCTGACATCCCAGGAATCAGTCTGGTGAATCTTCTCTGTACCCCCTCTATGGCAAGGATGTCTTTCCTCAGATTTGGAGACCAAAACTGTACGCAGTACTCCAGGTGTGGCCTCACCAAAACCCTGTACAACTGCAGTAGAACCTCCCTGCTCCTATACTCAAATCCTTTCGCTATGAATGCTAACATACCATTTGCTTTCTTCACTGCCTGCTGCACCTGCATGCCTACTTTCAATGACTGGTGTACCATGACACCCAGGTCTCGTTGCATCTCCCCCTTACCTAATCTGCCACCATTCAGATAATAGTCTACCCTCATGTTTTTGCCACCAAAGTGGATAACCTCACATTTATCCACATTGTACTGCATCTGCCATGCATCTGCCCATTCACTCAGCCTATCCAAATCACCCTGCAGCCTCCAAGCATCCTCCTCACACCTAACTATACCCCCCAGCTTGGTATCATCTGCAAATTTGGAGATGTTGCATTGAATTCCCTCGTCCAAATCATTAATATATATTGTAAATAGCTGGGGTCCCAGCACTGAGCCTTGCGGCACCCCACTAGTCACTGCCTGCCATTCTGAAAAGGACCCGTTTACTCCTACCCTTTGCCTCCTGTCTGCTAGCCAGTTCTCTATCCACATCAATACTGAACCCCCAATACCGTGTGCTTTAAGTTTGTATGCTAATCTCTTATGCGGGACCTTGTCGAAAGCCTTCTGAAAGTCTAGATATAACACATCCACTGGTTCTCCCTTATCCACTCTACTAGTTACATCCTCAAAAAATTCTATCAGATTTGTCAGACATGATTTACCTTTCGTAAATCCATGCTGACTTTGTCCAATGATTTCACCACTTTCCAAATGCGCTGCTATCCCATCTTTAATAACTGACTCTAGCAGTTTCCCCACTACCGATGTTAGACTAACTGGTCTGTAATTCCCCGCTTTCTCTCTCCCTCCTTTTTTAAAAAGTGGGGTTACATTAGCTACCCTCCAATCCTCAGGAACTACTCCAGAATCTAAGGAATTTTGAAAAATTATCACTAATGCATCCACTATTTCTGTGGCTACCTCCTTGAGTACTCTGGGATGCAGACTATCTGGCCCTGGGGATTTATCGGCCTTCAATCCGTTCAATTTACCCAACACCACCTCCCGGCTAACCTGGATTTCACTCAGTTCCTCCATCTTATTTGACCCCCGTTCCACTGCTATTTCCGGCAGATTATTTATGTCTTCCTTAGTGAAGACAGAACCAAAGTAGTTATTCAATTGGTCTGCCATGTCCTTGTTCCCCATGATCAATTCACCTGTTTCTGACTGCAAGGGACCAACATTTGTTTTAACTAGTCTCTTTCTCTTTACATATCTATAAAAACTTTTGCAGTCAGTTTTTATGTTCCCTGCCAGTTTCCTTTCATAATCTATTTTCCCTTTCCTAATTAAGCCCTTTGTCCTCCTCTGCTGGATTCTGAATTTCTCCCAGTCCTCCGGTAGGCTGCTTTTTCTGGCAAATTTGTATGCCTCATCTTTTGTTTTTATACTATCCCTGATTTCCCTTGTTATCCATGGATGCACCACCTTCCCCGATTTATTCTTTTGCCAAACTGGTATGAACAACTTTTGTACTTCATCCATGCAGTCTTTAAATACCTTCCATTGCACATCCACTGTCAACCCTTTAAGAATCACCTGCCAGTCTATCTTGGCCAATTCACATCTCATACCTTCAAAGTTACCTTTGTTCAAGTTCAGAACCCTTGTTTCTGACTTAATTTTGTCACTCTCCATTCTAATGAAGAACTCAACCATATTTTGGTCACTCTTGCCCAAGGGGCCACGCACAACAAGACTGCTAACTAACCCTTCCTCATTACTCAATACCCAGTCTAGAATAGCCTGCTCTCTCGTTGGTTCCTCCACATGTTGGTTGAGAAAACTATCCCGCATACATTCCAGGAAATCCTCTTCCTCAGCACCCCTGCCAATTTGATTCACCCAATCTACATGCAGATTGAAGTCACCCATTATAACCGTGTTACCCTTGTTGCACGCATTTCTAATTTCCTGTTTGATGCCATCCCCAACTCCAATACTACTGTTAGGTGGCCTGTACACAGTTCCCACTAGCGTTTTCTGCCCCTTAGAGTTTCGCAGCTCTACCCATATCGATTCCACATCCTCCACGCTAATGTCCTTCCTTTCTATTGCATTAATCTCCTCTCTCACCAGCAATGCTACCCCACCTCCTTTTCCTTTTCGTCTATCCCTCCTGAATATTGAATATCCCTGGATGTTCAGCTCCCAGCCTTGGTCATCCTGGAGCCAAGTCTCCGTGATTCCAACTATAGCATAGTCATTAGTCGCTATCTGCACCTTCAACTCATCCACCTTATTACGAATGCTCCTCGCATTGAGACACAAAGCCTTCAGGCTTGTTTTTACAACACTCTTACTCCTTATACAATTATGTTGACAAGTGGCCCCTTTCACATCGATCCCTATTACACTTGGCCATACTCTCCTATCCCTTTGTGAGCTTTCTTCCCCGTTAATTCTGGGGTCATTAACCATCGCTTTACTCTCTTTCCCTCTAACTCCGTCCTCGACTATCCCATTTGATACCCCACCCCCCTTATTCAGTTTAAAACCATCCGTGTAGCAGTGGCAAACCTGCCGGCCAGAATGCTGGTCCCCCACCTGTTAAGATGCAATCCGTCCCTTTTGTACAGTTCCCCCTTACTATAAAAAAAATCCCAGTGATCTAAGAATCTAAATCCCTGCCCCCTGCACCAGTTCCTCAGCCACACATTCAGGTCCCATATCTCCCTGTTCCTGCTCTCGCCAGCACGAGGAACTGGAAGCAAACCGGAGAGTCTAGAACACAGGGTCACTCCCAAAATATGGGGTTTTTGGTTATTTAGGACTGAAATTAGGGCAATTTCTTCTCAGATGGTGGTGTATTCTTTGAATTCCGGTGTCCTAGAGGGCTGTAGAAACCCAGTCATGGATTGCATAGAAAGCTGCGATCACTAGATTTCTGGATGCTAGTAATATTGAAATAGGGCAGAAAAATCATATTCAGGTATATCAGCTGTCATCCTGTTGTACAACCATCTTAAGGGGAAATATTTCTTATTTCTGGTCCTATTTCTTAAGCACTACTTAACCATTTTTTGTCCTCCTCTGTACTAAAACCACTTCTTCTTACTCTTGCATATAGCGTGCACAGCCTAAAATTGTAGGTCAACTCGTTCTATTTGATCTATTTATTTCTGCACGTCGGGTTGATTGCATTAGTCGAAACAGGGTGACCACGTGAAGGTTGCAATTTCCCACCCCTCTAAAAGCACTGACTGGGGGGTCAAAACTTGCTTCTGCATTCTTCCCTCTCCTCTACCATCCATGCAACCTGCCCCCTGTCGCAAGCCTGGGGGTAGGACAAGTTATGGCGCTAACTGAGAACTGAACATTAAGTCTTCTAGTGAAAGTGAGTTTGAGCCACTAATGAGATAGGAAATGAACATTAGCTGATTACTGATCACATCAAACTCCATCAACAGTTGTTCTAAGAGACCGCAGCATTATTTAAGGTACCAGATTATTAAACTAAGACATAGTGTGCATAAAATGATGCCACGGCAGTTCTTTGTGGAGTTGGTTGTTTACTTCAATATCTAAGTCTGTGTGAACATCAGCAGTACAGATAGACTTATTTGCCTCATTCCTGTTTGTGGACTTAAGTAAATGCAAATTAGCCCCCAGGCTTCTCTACCAAATTAATAGTGATTTACATTTTTTAAATATAATTAGCCATAAAGCTCTTGGAATGCCCCATAGTCATGAATTATTTAGATGATTTGTTGATCAGTAATTATATTACTGCATAGCTCAACCACAGGCCTGGGCTTTTGGTTTGTTGATACAAACTCCAATCCCATCGTGGACTTTAGCTGGAGAAATGACATTTAGTTAAGTAAATAAATCTGAACCAGGTGAAGAGTAACCATTAAATCACCATCTTATCATAAAAACAAAAACGACAGCAGATGATGGATGCACTGGTGACATCAGTGGGGAGAAAAATACAGATTCTCCTTCAAGGATCTTTCTTCAGAACTAAAAAACGCTTTGTATTGCAAAGAAATGTGGTGGAGTGAACAGAAGTGATAGGGTGCAGGCTAAAGTTATCAAAATAACATTTAAACTGAAAATGCTGCAAATATTCCTCGGGTCCAGTGGCAGCAGTGGCAAATCAGGAGGAACCTTGTTAATATAGTGTCCCGACCACAGTGTTGACAATTCCTTTGCCCCAACAGATGCTGCTTGACCCACCTAGTTCTTCCAGCAGTTTGTTTTTAAGTTAAAATTCACTTTGTCTCAGTCCAAGTGTAGAAGAAGCAACTGGACCAAGGCCCCTCTTTCTCTTTTAACCATCATCTAAATCTGAACAAATCAGCTAACCGGAAATGTAATGCCCTTGCATGATATTTTTCACCCATTCTTTAAAGAATGGAGCTCTCCAGCGCTACTGGAAGGTATACAATAATGGTGCCTTTCTTAGAGGCCAGGGATTAGATTGCTCCAGAACAGAAGAAGCAAATGATCTCTGAGCCATAGTTTCGATATTTCTGTGAAGTGTTACATCATGGTGAGAAGAAGAGTAAATGGAAGCTGGGGTAAATGTAATATAGTATAAAAGATTACACAGGGTGAGCAATAGAACCATTTGTTGTACGCCGTCAGTAGTTGAATCAATCTAGGCTGGACTTTAGACTGATTATTTGGCACGGGATATTTATTGAAGTTTACCATTGCTGTTAATGCCATATTTTTCTGACCATAGATCAATCAAAGCAGTCGGTGGTGGATTCCCTGTTCATAATTAGCTGCTATGGTAACCTGGTGGAGCACACGATTGAACCACGGCCAGTAACCACTGTGCAAAAGATCAGCGACGACACGCAACTGGAGCTACTGACATCTCCTCGGGCGAGCTGGTCTCTGGCCAGGTAAAATGTTCAGACTATTTCCTGCATGTGACACCTGTGCAGGGTTTTGTCTGCATATGATTGACATGGGAGTGGTACAGCTAGTAGACCAGCGGCATCACAGTTGCAGCGAACCAGGTTCACTATTGAACCTCCGCTGCTGTTTGTGTGGAGTTTGTCAGTCCTCCCTATGACCACAGGAGTCTCCTCCCTCATCCCAAAGATGTGAGTGTTGGTAGTTCAATTGGGGAGGGGAGACTGTGGGGAGAATAGGTTAGAGGAAAAATTGTGGGGAAATGGGATTGCTCTGTGACTTGAATAAGGAAATATGAAATGGCAGACTTCTGAAGCAGAATGGTCGTGTTTCTATTTCGTTCGGACATCAGGACACCACTTTATTACTAAACTATAAAAGCCCTTTCTGAAGTCTGCACCTTTGAAACATGGAGCTAATCAGCACGGGGACCTGCTGTTTCTAAAACATGGAATTGGAGTTCCAAGTGATCATCAAGGAGTCATAGAAACTTACAGCGGCCCAACTTCCCTATACTGGCCAACATGTCCCATCTACATTAGTCCCACCTGCCTGCATTTGGCCCATATCCCTCTAAACATGTCCTATCCATGTACCTGTCTGAATGTTTCTTAAATGTTGCGATATTACCTGCCTCCATTACCTCCTCCGGCAGCTCGTTCCATACACCTACCACCCTTTGTGTGATAAAGTTACCCCTCGAGTTCCCATTAAATCTGTGAAAGTACTGGTGAAAGATGATGGTTCCCCATTTCCATGAGTGATTTTGGATGCTGGATTTTAAGTACAATATTAGAATTAGTAAGTGGCATCAAGTGTGTATAAATACTGCAGAAAACTGCAACAAAGTAAAAGGTTAACAAACATTCTGAATTGGAATGTATGCAATTTACTTTGTCATTACTCAACAGAAAATTATAATGAAATCTTGGACAGAATTGTTCAAGACTGCGCCATTCTTGTGTTCACTGAGTTACTGGGTAGCATAAATATGAATATGAAGTAGTAGGGCTTATTTACACACAAGAGCAAAATGGTGTAGGAATAAGAGGCTGCCAATGCTTTAGAAAATTGGTGTCCTTGCAAGGTCAAAGAAGAGGTACAGCTTCACAGCATCACAGATTATCAGATTTATACTTATATATTTGCAATAATTCTATCCTCAGCTTTCACATCACCCCTTAGGAATGACTGACAAACCATTGGGTTCATTTCCATAGGAAGGACTTCTGGACAGCAGGGACATTATGTTAAAATACTTCTGGTAGCATTGTGATAGGTCTACTGGATTTGTAAGTAAACCTAGTCAGTAAGAGAGGGATGTTTAGTGGTGAGTGATATCCACAGATGGACCACAAGGAATAAACTACACAAGACGATGCATGTGTAAACTGAAATAGATTCATATTGAAGTCAGGAACTTTAACTTCACACAAAGTGACAGGTAGATTCTTGGTAAACTGGTGGGGTGAAAATATCCCAGAATCATTGAAAAATATTAACTACCAAAACAGGAGAAAGTTTGCAGTTTCTGTCTGTGTTAATTAAAATATGGCAAACAATTCACGTTTGAATATAATTACTTCATTCATTGACCAACAGAGACTGGAAATTAAACCCAGGACCGAAATGTTCAGGACCATGCCATTCTTACATTTAGAGAGTTATTGGGAATGCAGAATACCTATATAAGCTTATAATCTTGTCACCTCGATTGTAATTCTGCTTTGGAACATCAGGAACTGTTTGTGCATATTGGTATTGGTTTAATGTTAACAGTGTGTGAGTGTTCCAGGCGCAAGAGTGGAAATGGATGCTGTGAGAGCTGAGGATACATAGATAAGAATAAAGCTTCAAATGTTTTGGAACCAGAGTTAAAGACAACAGGAATTGTGATGAGTAAATAAGTTTTTAACCCACTATGAGCATCAGAGCCATGCTAAATGAATGAAACTGTGATGAACAAAGCTTCCAGTTTCTGATAATGAATATTTGAAAGACTGTTTTAGTGAGATAGATCCTTTGAATCTCTTTGACAATCATTATATTCATCTTTATATCCAGCTTTGTAATTTCTAAACAACAATCACCTGGGATCTCATGTATTTCAATAGCAAGATAATAAAAGGCAGGATCAACCTTAGCTCTGACTGACCACATTTTTCTTTGATAAACTTCTATGAGAAGGAGATCTGATTAGGAATGGTTCTGGCTATCTATTTTCGAGTTGGAAAGAACTGCAGATAGACACAAAATGCTGGAGTAACTCAGCCGGACAGGCAGCTTCTCTGGAGAGAAGGAATGGGTAGGGTTAGGGTTCCCTCTCTCCAGAGATGCTGCTTGTCCTGTTGAGTTTCTCCAAGGTTTTGTGTCTATCTATTTTCACGTTTGTTTTCTGGATCCAGATAATAAGTGAAAAGCTGGAAATAACCCACAGATATTCCCAGTTTCCCATTCCATCTTTACAGTCTTTTCTCCCATGGTTGTTCACTCATGCTGGGGCAGATCTTTGAAACATCAGGCAACTTCTGTTATTTCCCAAATAATCAATCGTCTTGTCTAATGACTGAGAAGGAGCAGCAGTAGACCTGCCAACCTTGGGTTGAGTTAGAACAGCTGATCGCCAGTGTCCTGGACCAGTGTTTGTCTCTTGCCCAGTGTAACTACAACAAATTATCTGGTCATTATTGCTTTGTTCTTCATTTGAATGTGTTGTGCTGAAATGAATGCAGTAGTTTGAGACATTATTAATTCTCTACACTTCAGTTGTAGTTCATCAGTTAAATAGTTTGAGATGTTTGAGGATATGAAATTTATTGTGCAAGTGTATATTTTGTCTTCATTTCTTTCCTCCATTGCCATTCACTTATGGGAACCCATCAGAAGTTACGGTATGGAGGTCGGGAATGTAAACCCAGAATGATATTTCGAACACTTGAACTTGGTCCGCCAAGGCCTGCTGGATGTCCCAGTTTCTAACCATTTAAACTCCCCTTCCCATCCCTATACTGACCTCTCTGGCCTGTGCCTCCTCCACTGCTAGAGTGAGGCCACACGCAAACTGGGGGAACAGCACCTCATCTTTCACTTTGGTAGCTTATAACCCAACAGTATGGCCATTGAATTCTCAAATTTTGGGAAACTAACCAACAAACAGAACCCCCCCCCCCCCCCCCCCCAAATTCCCTGTGTCCCTCCTGGATGCGCACACATTTCTACCACCATCCCACCACCACCACCCCCATTCCCCTTGCACTTATACCCCTTCCCCTGGTGTCACATTTAAAGTCTCCTTATCTCCATGTTCTGTCTTTTCATTTTCTGTCCTCAGTCTAGCCATCTGCCAATCAAATCTCTCACCTGTAACCAACTATTGCTTGCCAGGCATTGTCTCGACCCCGCCTCTTTTCCAGCTTTCCCTCTACTACAATCAGTCTAAAGAAGAATCCCAACCCGAAACGTTGCCTACCCATGTTCTCTAGAAATGCTGCCTGTCCCAATACGTTACTCGAAGTGTTCAGTGTCAGAGTATTTTTTCATCCTGACAGAAGAACAAACACTAACTAGGTTTCCTGGTCTAATTCCATCTGATATCTCCAGACTGGACGCAGACTACAAGATGCGTCTGGGAGCTCGCTGAACTTTCGGGATTTCACCAGAGGCTACCATTTTAAAACTTGTTATCGTAAAATTGTGCTTCAAAAGTGCCTATTCAGTTCCGCCAGGGAGCCTGAACTCTGTTGTCCCCTTTATCCCACTGTGGGAAAATGTTTAATGTCCAATCTCCTCTAGAGGCAATTAAACATGATAAAGCAATGATAAGAAATGCAACAAACCCTCAAGGGAGAATTAATCTTCAAAGGATTTCATTCTGATCCTCAATGTCATAGACCACATGAGCTATTATTATGTAAGAGGTTTCAAGGGATCTTGACATTTTTGAAAGATGCCTTTTTACTTTGTGAAAGCAGTTTGTGATCTTTGTATGTCCTTCATATCGGCAACAGGACATTGCTGCATACATTTCTCAAAACAGGTTAATGAGTACAGCCATTTTCATCTCTGTCTTTGATAGCCTTCTCACTATCATAACTAGACATGAAAATGGTGACTGGTGATTGTAGGATGGTCTGTTCCACGCACCTCTTCAAAATACGAAGGTGCATGTCAGCATGTACCATGACTGAACAGATGTAGAAGCTCTGGTGACATGCCACACTATGGTTGCGAGCCATTCCTCTCATCTACTTCCACAGTGTAATGGAATACACTTCATTTGCTTGGCGTATAGCTGAATCCGCACTCAAGAAACTCAGCACCATCCAGGAGAGAAGTAGCTCATTCACCACCCTGATGTTCACTCCCTTTACTATCAGCACTGACCCAGACATGTTTTCTCCCCAGTACTACAATTGGACCTAATTTCCAGCCATCTCCCCAACTCAAAGCAATCTGAAGGAAGGTCCTAACCCAAAACATTATCTACCCATTCCCTCCACAGGTGCTGCCTGACCCATTGAGTTCGTCTGACACCTTGTGTTTTGCACAAGATTCCTGCATCTGTAGTTTATTATGTCTCTAACAAGAGACATAATAACCTGATAAGAGTTGACATGGCCTTCAAGGTTTCACGGTCAGTTTATTGTCACAAGTACCAATTAAGGTACAGTGAAATTCAAATTGTGTCAACTGAAAAAGAAGGAGGTCTCTGCAATAGATGGTATTCCTGCTAAAACTTGTCAACGGCGAAATTAAGTCTTATCTTTTATGTGGGGAACATATCAGGTGATCTTAGAGACATGATATTTGCGATCATCTTCAAGACTGAAGACAACTCCAATTGCCAGATATTTAGACGGGTCTCCCTGCTGTCTGCCACAGGCAAATTAATTGCAAAAGTCTTCTCCCTGGCTGAAGAATTGTTCCCAGAATTACTGGAGAGATCGATTCTGTGGTCTTAAGCACAAGTTCTTAAAAATAAATATCACCACCAATATGTCCTGAAGCAGCCACATCGAAGCTGAGGCCAAAAAAAGCACACTAACGCCTCAACTTCCTTAGAAGACTTCGGAAATTTGGCATGTCCCCAACAACCCTCACCAACTTCTAAATATACATCATAGTAAGCTTTTTATCGTGATGCAACACAACATGGTACTTGACACCTCTTTGCAAAAGAGACCTCTCTGGTACCTGGAATGTTTAAGAAAGAACTGCAGATGCTCGAAAAATCGAAGGTAGAAAAAAATGCTGGAGTGCTCCAGTATTTTTTTCTACCTCTGGTACCTGGAAGATGATTTGGCTGTACCATATCCTGCGCAAAGCCGCCGGCACGGCCGCGCACCTTCTGTGTCTGGGTTTCACTGTCGGGTTCAGGGTTGTCAGTAGGCTGGGGACGAATGAGTATGATATTTGAGCTCAGTGCTCCGGGTGGCGTCCTCGAAGGGGCGGGATCCATGTGTACGCGTGATAGATATGGCCCGCCATCCGCTCACTGTCATATGTCCTGGCCCCTTGGCAGAAAAGGTTGCCAACCCCTGAGCTAGAGGATGGTCCTAACCTTCCATCTACCTCAGTGGAGACCTTTGATCTATCTTTGATCAGTTGACATCAGACTCTGTCTTGCACTAAATATTGTACCCTTCATCTGTATACTATGGGCACCTAGATTGTGTCTTTATTTTGACTGGATTTCATGCAACAAACGCTTTTCACTGTATCTCAGTACACGTGGCAATAATAATCTAAACTAAACCATCTTCACCATGTAACGACTCTAAGGAATGCAAGAAGCAACATCAGCCACCATATATAACATATAATATATATTATCTCTTTTTGACCTCATCAAAGCCTTTGTCAAATTAATCTCAGTCTGCTACATAAGAGCATGTATGATTTTGTCATCGCCTCCACCACAAACCCTATCAAGTAAGGTTGTCTCATTCCTTCAATATTTCAGCCATTTGCTGGAAAGGAATGAATCAACAAGACAGGTAGAAGCTGTTCAGTTGTTATCAAATCTATTCCAGAACAGGATCAATCCTCCCTTAGCCACGAGCTGCAGTACGCATATGTTCAGAGGCTGAGCACCAACTCATTGTCGATTCAATGACTGAAATATCAAAGAAAATGGACCTATTATTGAAAGTCTCCAAAGAGCCTATACTAACCTTCCCCGCCGACACGACAGACCGCACCCTCCTCGGAAATAAAGATCCACAATGAAAAATATGTAGACTACTTCCCACATCTCAGGAGAAGGCAGACATCAATGTTGAAATTCACCAGTGCACCAGCAAACCTTTGACCATATGAGGAAAAGAATGTTAAATGATCAAGGTCTCAAACTAGCACAAAGCTCATTGTTTACTGTGCAGCAGTCTTCCCTATTCCCCTGAACACTTCAGAAGTTTGGACTACATACAGCACGCACCTTAAACTTGACAGCCACCATTAGAACCTAGAGAACAGGAGTGTTAGCGTGCCACCTTCAAACCAAGCAAATGCTGAAGAAGGTGAAAGCATCGAATGGAAGCGATTGGTGCAGATCCCTCCAGGGACTTTGTCCTTTCACTTTGGCCTATTTTCAATGTCAGTCAGTGAAGAGCCAAGAGAGAGGACTCTCATAATTTTGATTAGATTTCTTTGCGGAGATAAAATACGTTTTCATGTACTCTTTAAAGGTAGGAATCTCAGGAAATTTCCAAATAAAAAAAGCCAGTCAGGCACCCTTCCTTCTTCACAATCAGCTCCTGTCAATATTGCACGTCGTAATCATAACCAGCAGTGTTTTACCTAAGCTGGTTATTGTTTTCTCCAAGGGGAATTTGCTGCTCCTCTGATTTATTCATTCCATACACCACCATGACTTCTGTTTTTTTTAAAGTTATTTTCACATGATTTTGTTACAATTAAAAGATGTAATGGGTCTTGAAGTTCGTAAGTTCATTTGTCACAGACCAGTTGTTCCAAGTTATGTATTTGGGGGAAGGTCAGCAAATGAAAACTTTTTTTTTAATGAGAACATTTAAAAAAGCAGCCAAAATTGACCAAGTCCCAGAGCTGGGGACTGGATAATTCAAATACCACACATGGAGATGTTATAAAGGTTGCTTTTAATGGACAAGGATAAATATTGTCAAATATTATTTCAATTTTTTCCCCCCAAATTAAATCTTTTTATGAAATTGCTTTAATCACAGTTCGTTTTTCACTTCCGTTCTGTGAAATTGCAAGTTAGTAATTAAGTGGAGAGGACAGTCTTAACATTTGCATTACAACAGTGATGTTTGCAGTCTCACGATGTCCCAAAGCACCCAGTGGTGTTAGCTCTTGTGCAATAGAAAAGTAAGATTGGGCATTATCTTTTCAAAGTGCTGGACCTTCCTCATATCTGGCTTTAAAAGTATAGTCATTAATATATCATCTCAAAGTATAATTTTGCTCTATTGCCCAACAATTTCATGCATTTTTTTGCCTTAGCCAAATTGTTGACATTAACCACAAATATTTGTGACCACCCCCCCCCCACCCACCCCCCAGGCAAAGCTATGAATAATGAGGGCAGGCACATATACCACTGGCTAAAGCTGCTAAGCCTGTAGGCTGCCACACAAATAGGGCAGAAAGGAGCCCTGCATCATTGCAGCTGATCCAATACATGTTTAAACAAATTCTGTTAAAAAAAATTGCAGCTGCTGAAAATCTGAAATAAAAAGAAAAATGCTGGATGAGTCAGCAGGTCAGGCAGAAATTGTAGAAAGAGAAATGGAGTTAATGTCTCACTTTGAAGACTTTTGTCGGAAATGAAAAAGAGAGCAAGCCCCAGCACCTCGGTTGCTTGGTTAGGAATTTCAGATTCTGCCGATGAGTTTCATCCCATGAATAAAACTCGCCGAGATATATTGTACTTGTGAATGTGTGAGTCCCCAGCTTCCATCCGTTTGGAGATGAAATGTGCAGGATTGATTTGCATTATCACAAATAGACAGTGATCCAGAGGTATGCAGTTTTACAACGGTTACTTAGCATATTAGTTTCAATAGGATACAGAATTAGTCAATGTGATCCATGGTCCGAAATGTGTGTCTGATGTGACATTCCCATTAGTGTTTTGCAACTAAAGTTAGATGCAGAATTCGCCCTTTGTTAGCTATACTTTCTTGGGTGGGAATGTGCTTACACCACAAATTGATGGCTTTGCCTTGCATCAACTTGGGTAGTCTAAGGCAGATGTTGAGGTCTGAAATGATGCCAAAATGGAATGCAGTGAGACAGTCTCCACTAGGGACTCCCACAGTAATTCACGTAGGTGTCAGCTCAGGACTTGGTTCAAGATCCGGTTGCATTTACTCTGTTACTGCAATGTCACACGAATTCAGCTTATATAAATCCATAAAATTATTCAGAAAGGGCATCTTTAACCTGTAAGTGCCTCGGAAGTGGAACTCATTGTCTCTAATAGTGGCAGCAGTCAACAAAGATGCATTTTAGAATGTGCTGTTTCAAAAGGGAGAAACTTGCACCTACTAAGAGCTTTTTATCACCTCAGAACAATGCTTATATGTGTATAATAGAAAACTGACAGAATTGTGTGGCGCATAAATACCAGCTCGGAGTAGTTGGGTCAAATAACCTATTAATATGCTGAACATTTTGCATAATTCTGTGCAAAATAAAAACATGATATATCGGGAACTAACGGTGATGCTTCAAATTTGGTTTATAAATCAGATTAAGGATGCAATTTTTCAGTGGCAAAGCAGCATGTTAGTTAATTTAATTGAATAGTATCCAGAGACCTGGAATATTGATTTGGCAGCATAGGTTCAAATGTGAGCACAGCAGCTGGAGAATTTAAGTTCAAATAATTAAATAAAATCTCTAAGTAAAAAAACGCTACCGTTAGCAATGTTGACCATGAAGCTGCTGGATTGTTACAAAGACCTAGCTTGCCATTGTCTTTTTTGCTGGTCAGATCTGTGACTCCAGATGCACTAATGTTGTTACCTCATGCTATCCCAAGAAATTGTCCAGCTTGCCACTCTGTTCAGGAAGCTCGTAGAATTGGGCAACACATTCTTAGCTTGCCAGCAATTTCCACATCCTCTGAACAAATAATTTTTACTTTTGAACCAAGAAAGAGCAGGGAAACGATCACATTCAGCTTCTCAATCCAACTTGGATCAGTAAATGCAAATGTTTGTATATAAAATTATGAGAGGCATAGATAGGGTAGACAGTCAGAACCTTTTCGCAGGGTGGAAACACTAGAGGTCATAGCTATAAGGTGAGAGGGGGATAGTTTAATGGAGATGTATGGGGCAAGTCTTTACACAGATGGTGGTGACGGCCTGGAACACATTGCTAGGCGGAGGCTAATATGATAGTGGCGTTTGAGGCTTTTAAATAAGTACAGAGATGCAGGGGAAAGAGAGATATCGATCATGTTCAGGCAGATAAGATCAGTTCAGCTAGGCATCATGATCGGCACAAACATTGTGGGCCTGTGTAATATTGTTCTATTTTACATGGGGAATATGTCATTTTTACAAAATGCAGATAAACTTACGGTAAAATGACCAATGCTGCAAATGCGCCATTTCGAATGCACAGTGGTGCAGATTGTGGAGCCGCTGTCTTGGTGCCAGAGACCTGGGTTCAATCCTGACCTCAGGTGCTGTCTGTGTGGAGTTTGCACATCTCCCTGTGAATGCCTGGGTTTCCCCCGGGTGTTCTGGCTTCCCCCCACATCCCAAAGGCGAGTTTGTCGGTAAGTTATTGACTTCTCTAAATTGCCCTTTGGATGCAGGTGATTGATGGAATTTGAGGGGGGGGGGGAGGATTAATAATGATTTGGAGAGAATTAAATTGGATTAGATTAGTGTAGAATTAGTGCAAATGGGTGGTTGATGGTCAGCATGGACTTGGTTAGCAGGGACTGGGTCCTAATGTTATAAAATTGTTGTCTGCACACAATGCACATTTTGGCAAGGTCAACTCCATGCAAACTGGATACTTTCTAAATAGAAGAAACGGTTGAATTAAAATTTTACATACCCAGCGTTGTGCATCACCAAAATGTTAGAAAACATAGACACAGCAGAAAAATGCAAAAAAAATGTTCAATACTCCAATAAGTCAAATGCTTCATGTGATTTCTTGATCCTAAGCAACTGAAGATTGCGTGGTTTTTGATGGTTGCCTGGAAACAGTATTGTGGCAATCTGAAGGAGTGGAAAGATTCATCAAGCCTAGAATAAAACATCTTAAATATTCATAAGATTTCAAGAGGTTATTTGAATGGTCTTTGTAATATTGATAATTCACATCAGTCCTAGAGTTGACAACCTCACTGAAGTATTTGCAGTGTCTGCCTGTTCTCTGTGTGGGATTGTTCTTCCCAAATGAGTTGTGTTTTTATTCTCCTCTGCTGTGTAGGACTCCACTGTGGAATGAACTTCAGCCACCCTTCAATGCAAACCATCCTTTGCTTCTCAGTGCTGATGCAGTCCAACATTATCAGAACCAGCTGGCTGCAAGTAAGTAGTATTCCCTTGCTCATAATTTTCGTGGTGCGATATGTTGAAGGAAGTATTGTGGGGACTTCTGTTCAGCAAAACCGTGTTCTTTCAATGGTATATAAACCTCGTGGGCAGACATATCGTGGTGCTCCCACATCCAGACTCTTAGCCTGGGACTTGCATCATTTTTTTTTCAATCAGTAGTTCTCCCTGTTATTTAAAACAATATATTAGATTTTTTTTAAGATACAGAAATAGTCATGGAAAATGAAAAACAATAGTGATGTGAAGTTAGAGTGTGGTGATTTGGAAGGGAAATGAGGAAGTTCAATTTCAGATGAAATTTTGGAACTCATAGCACTTAATCTGCATGATTTGGTAAATTGGAACTTTTACGACTTGAGATTGATACATTTTGATTCTGAAGGAAATTGGGCTGAAGGGCCTTCTTCTGTGCTCTTATGATTCTATGATTGATTGCGTCAGATTTATCATGATCTAATTGATCAGTAGTGCAGTTCCAAATGGATTATATCCTGCTCCTGGCTATTCCATTTTTCATATCTAATAGTCAGTTGTGATGAAACACCATGCTATTCACTCCAATGGAGACACACTCATAAGGATGTTCTTCTTTACAAGCTTGCCCCATGAGTGGGATCAGGATATTTGAACACCTTAGATACCGGTAGCTAAAGCTAAGATGCCAGTTTTGTCTGGTATCCAGAAGTGCTCTTTCCCCAGATGTTACTGAGTGGAATTGAAGACGATGAATGCTTGCTGTCTTTTCCTCCAACAACTCAAATATAGCTTTCGTAGGCCGGATGTGCAACAGTAATGCTTAGCATACTACACCAAAATCCAAAGGCCTGGTTAACTGATCTGTAGACATGAGTTCATTTGCCACCATGGCAAGTAGCAAAATTAAAACAAAATTTACAAATTAATATCAATAATGTTGGCCATGGAACTATCAAATTCTTCTGCATATCCATCTGGTTAACAAATTTCCTTTGCTGAAGGAAAACTGTTATATTACTTATTCTAGACTGCAAGTGATTCCTGATCCACACGTCATAACCACCCTCTAAAATGTTAACTCAGTTCAAAGGAAATTAGAGTTCTGCAATAAATGCAGGCTTTCTTCTTGCTTCATGAATGAATAAATATAGTGTGTGCTGTGTTCTGGCATTGTTATCCGAGCCCGGGCAATTTTATGTCTGCTCTATTCAGTTTTTATACAACCTGTTGGAACTTATCAATAATAAAGATTCTTACTGGTTATGATAGTCATTGAAAGAGAACTGAACTCATTTCCAACCATGTTTCCTGTAAATAAGCAGACCAAAAATTCTAATGCAGGCACGTGCTGAAATTTATTATGTGGCACTAGTAAAATGCAATTTTATTTATTTTCTTCCTTATCTCAAGGGCTTTCCATATGGCATCTTTAAATTGCACTGCTTTAATACTCCATTTAAAAAAAAAGATGTTAACTTACTGATGTTGTCAGCCTGCTATGGAAAAGACTAGCGATAGTACTTTGGTTATCCCATCAGCGAGTTACACAAAGAACACTGAGAGTTCGTGCAATTCTACCCCAGGAAATGGCACTGATGTTTTATGGCCCACTTGTTCCTTCTATGGACACTTCGATTCCTCTGTTACACTTCCAGCATGATTCATAACTGGCTTAGTGCTTTAACAAGAAAAATGACACATTACCTGCCAAATCATTACCTTGTGTGGTTGTAAAATATGATTTGTTGATCACATAATAAGGCCATAGTGATAGTTCATATCCATTTTCCTTACTTAATAGCTGGGCAAAAATTGTCAAGTATACCACCACCTGATAAGCATGTGCACATTAGAGGGTATATTTACTATCCTGATAATTATAGTCGCATTAATACCTTTTGGAAAATAACTGATGTTCCTCAATCTATCCACCAGGAATTGCACTTGCTCTGTTTTGAAGAAACCACTTCACCCTCCTTCACCCCTCCCACACCCCTCCCATTCCTTTCTAAGAACAGTCCTATAAACTGCAGGTTATCTGAAAAATATTGCTGGTAATCCTCAAAAAAATGGGTTCAGACAGGGTGACATGGCTTAAATGCAGCATTGTAGTTGGCCTAATGAAAGTTAGTGATGAATGAAATAAGTCAATAGACAATAGGTGCAGGTGTAGGCCATTTGGCCCTTCGAGCCAGCACCTCCATTCAATGTGATCATGGCTGATCATCCCCAATCAGTACCCCGTTCCTGCCTTCCCCCCATATCCCCCGACTCCGCTATCTTTAAGAGCCCTATCTAGCTCTCTCTTGAAAGCATCCAGAGAACCTGCCTCCACCGCCCTCTGAGGCAGAGAAGCATTTTATTTGGCATTGGAGTACAATTTATTTAAGTTGTTTTTCACAAGTCTTGATAACCTGAAGAGCAATGGATACTGTCATTCCTTTCTTTGCTGTGAGTCCGAAAGAGTTGTTCTGATTAACAGACCTACACAATTAAACAACGCATGGGTGTTATTCTTCCATCATTATCCACTGACTTCTACTATAAGTGCTTGTTAGTTGGATGCAGAATCACAATGAAGTATTCTCGGTAGCTTCATGGTGCAATGGCTGTTGAAGCATTTGAGAACTTACAAAATCCTGAATCCTTTCAAAGAAATATGGATTTGTATGTTATAACTTATCGCCCAAGCTGCTGTTTACATGCAGAAGAATAAAGAACGGGTTCCTGATTATCCTTTTGGAAGAAACATTGCCTGTCCTATTTGCTTTATTTTGTGGTGACAGCCATTGTGTATTAAATCACATATGGCATTATTAAAGAGAGAGTTATACAGTACAGAAACAAACCCTTCAGCCAAACTCATTCATGCCAACCAAGTTGCCTATATGTTGGTCCCATTTGCCTACACCCTAAACCTTTCCTATCTGTGTTAAATGTTGTAATTGCACATGCCGATACCACTTTCTCTGTCAGCATGATCAATATACCTACCAATCTCTGTGTGAAAAACTTCCCCCTAAGATTCTATTTAATCTTTCTCCGCTCAATTTAAACCTACCCTCTTGTTTTAGATTCCCCTACACTAGGATAAAGACTGACTGTCTTCTTTATCTCTGCCCTTCATAACTTTAGAAACCATAAATAAGTCACCTCTCAGTCTTCTTCAGTCCAGGGAAAAGTCCCTGCCTATCCACTCTCTTCTTATAATTCGGGCTTTCCAGTTCTGGCATCATCTATGTGAATCTTTTCCGTGCTCTCTCTACCTCAGTCACATCCTCAATACTGCTCACAGTATTCCAAGAGCGATCATATGTTGCTCAAATCCCTAGAATAAAGTACATTTAAGTGACCAGGCTTTGCACTATAAAGATAACCAAACTGTGGCCACTGTGAATGGGAAGCATTTACAAAAGAAGTTGAGAAAAGCAGAGATAAAAATAACGTGGGTGTTACCTAGACTGCATGGGGTTAACTTCCGTCTGTGGATAAGAATAATAGTGAAAAACAAATGGGATGTCATGATTATCATTAAGGAACAGCTCAGTTTAAGAATTTGTAGCTGTCTATCATTTTGTTGAAGTATTAGCATCCTGTCAGTTGTTTGGTTACATTATCTGTCCAAGTGGAGATGAAAGTCCCCAGCTGACTACTCACAGAGGCTCTGCACGGAACCTCATAGGCTGCTCTAGTTAGCTAGTGATCAGATGTCTGCATTAGCAGTCATTATATTTGATTAGAGTTGACCTTTGTCCTCTTGGGTCAGCGAACAAATACCCAGTGACGACTTTTTCCTCTCTCCAAGCAGGGTACCTGGATAGTGCTTTTACTTTTTTTTGCCACAGTGTAGGAGGTTGTGGATTTTTTTTGCAAAGCTTGTTTTGAGATCTCTGCAGCTATCTTGCAGAATAAAATGTTCTAGTAAATGTGGAATCAGGTTCTGTTTATCTTCAAAACTAATACAAGTATTCCCCATCACTGAAAGGGTTCAAAATAAACAAACAGTAAATATGAATCAAATTACAATCAGACTTAAATGTACAAGAGCTATCCATTCTTTGCAAAAGGTGAACAAAAGATCTTTGAGTTTGGCATGACTTCTTAACTTGCTTATTGCTTTCCTTCCTTTCTCTGCAGTTCAAATTCCACCTTCATGTAGCTGCCTATTTGCTTTGTGTGAATGTTGCTGGGACTCAACACTGGCTGGGGGCAGGGGCTGGTTTGGTTGTAGGGAACATGATGCCTGAACCTGACCCAAATTATTTCCCATATTTCCACAATTTCCAGTTGGTATTGATGGTATCAGCACCTCATATTCAATTTGGTTAGCCTAAAACCCGATGGTATGAACATTGAATTCTCCAATTTCAAATAATACACACCCCACTACCTCTCTCTACCCTGGTGCAAACAACTTTCTCAAATCATTTCCCACCACGCTTGTCATCCTGCTCCTTTCCCCTGCAGCGTATGCCCATCTACCATCTTCTAATCCCATATTTCCCTTTTATTTCCTCCTCATTCCTGTCCCCCCTGTCACCATATTCATCCTTCTGCCTTTACATTTCACTCCTCTTCTTGCCTTACCCGACATCTTTTTATCTTTTCTTCTCTAGCCTTTGTCACTTACTCCACTCATCTGACAATCAGCCCCCACCCCCTCACCTGTATACACCTATAAGTTCCCAGACTTTACCCCACCTCAACCATCTTTTTGTTTGTTCAATACTTCAGAGAAAATCCAATTTAGAGCCCCAACTCTATTGCAATGGAATTTCAGGAAGGAACAGGAATACTAAACATGCAACAAATTAGTCATCAGTTATGCTGGCCCTTTCACATTCAATTCCATCAAAGTCTGCAAGACAAAATGTCAGAAGGTGTATACAATTTTCAATTGTTTTTTCCCCCCATCCCCCCCCGACATCAGTCTGAAGAAGGGTCTCGACCCGAAACGTCGCCTATTACTTAGCTCCATAGATGCTGCCTCACCCGCTGAGTTTCTCCAGCATTTTTGCCTACCTACATTTGTCAACTGATGTGTTCTCGCACATTTTCGCACTATTGACTGCTGAAGTCAGTGCAACCTTGGGATCTCTTTGTAGTCCGAGCTCCACATCGTAGGGAGAGATAAACGGCAGTCTGCCGAAAACCCGATTAAAAATGTGAAGAGAAAATCCTTACTCCGGTATTCGGATGTTTTGAGAAAATCTGCATTCCTGAGAAGTGATACTTTTTTTGTTGGCAGGTCATTATTCTAAAACAAGATTCAGCTTCCTCTGCTTGTGTTGAGGTTATACAGCCTGCCTTCTACAGACACCCACATGCCTCCTCAGCAAAAGGCTCAATATTATTCAGAGCCTTTCATTTATTTCATTCGATTATTAAATAATTAAAAATATTTACGTTATGGTTCCATAGTAACCATTTCATTTGCTAAGTCTTTTTTGAATTGTTTTCTATTTATGCCTTAGTCGACTTTGGCTAATTTTCCCTGGGTGGTGGGCAGAACCTAATTTCTCACTCAGCAGTTCATTATTCCTGAGAGAGCCTGCCAGTGAGAATTGACTTCAGGGTATATCAGCTGATTTTACTCTATCGCCAAAGTCATTTGAGCTAAAGACCATTCAAATGAAGAAGGATGGACATTTCATGCATTATGTTTGAATGAAACCATTGGTTCTGTAACCCAGATCTAATCCTCCTGCATTCTCCTCATAGCCTTGAATCCTTCATCACTAGAAATATCTGCAATCCTCCTGTTTTAACATATGTCCGTGCCTCAATCACAATGCACTGCAACGTTCCCGCAAGGGATCAATAAATAGCAAATGTGAAAGAAAGGAAAACGCACATTTTTGCTCATCTATAAATAACTAAAGCTCTGATCTTGTTATCTTCCGGTTGTGTGGTCATTCTATTTGTCCTCTCCCCCACCCTCCTTCCCCCACACACACCCCTCCCCCACACACACCCCTCCCCCACACCCCCCCTCCCCCACACCCCCCCTCCCCCACACCTCCCCTTCCCACACCCCCCTCCCACACACCCATCAGCTGCGCCTACGCAGTAATACCTGCATGTTCTACGTCATGATGAGAACCCAATGGGCGGGAATGACTGCGCCGCCGCAGAGCCGCTAAGAATGGATGGGGGATGGAGTGAATGCGGGTGGGGGGGGAAGGGCAAGAGGTGGAGTGGGGGGTGGGTGAAGGGAGGAGGGGGGATAAGGGGCGTCACAGCGGGAACCCGTCAGCCACGCCTGCGCAGATAGGGGCCATGGGTGAGTGGTGGAATAATGCATTGGGGGAACGGGTTGCATTGGGGGAACGGGTGAGTGGTGGAATATTGCTTTGGGGAATGGGTTGCGTTGGGGGACCAGGGGATTCCCGTGTGACTGGGACCCAACGGGTCCCACTTTGTCTAGTGTCGGTCTAATAACAAAGACTGATCAACCAGGATTAAGTTACTTCAAACTTGGATGACATTGTAGTTTAAATTCAAGTGTTGTGCACCACTGATTGAGAGATTTCATGTGCATTAGTTTCCCGGCTGAAAATGTGGCAGTATTTGAACAGAGCTGCAGCAAATTCATGATAAGAGCTTGAAAGCATCAATAGTAATTCATCGGCAATATGAATCTCAAGGTGTAATGGACCAGAATTTGGATTCTACCCATATTTATTGGTTTAAGCTGGCACTTCCTGAAGTATTAATGTTCATATGGTATTGCAAAAAAAAATGGATAATGGCCAAAATAACTGTTAAAATAACTTAAACCACATTTTCTCCTCCTCAGTAGAGGAAGACAGAACAAGACAGTAGGAGAGACATTGAAGGGAGAGATAGAGGGGATTATTAACAAGGTGAAGCATAGAGCATGATTCTCTCCAGCACCATTGTAAAACCAACACTGCAAGGGATGGCCGGATTAGGAGAGAGGGATCCATGTCACAAGGAGATACTGTTAGTTGGAGACGGTCATTCCCTGGCACTTTTGTGGCATGAATGTTACTAGCCACATATCAACCCATGCCTGAAAGACTTGCTGCACGCAAACATGGACAGGTATATTTGCCGAGGAGTCACAAATGGAACTGAGGAACATGCAATCATTGATGAGCGTCCCTATTTGACCTTATGATAAAAGGATGGTCATTGATGAACCCATTTAAAATGATCAGGCAGAAGACACTGTCTTGACGATCTTCTCCAGTAATTTCCTATGTTGGGCTAATTGACCTCCAACACATATCATTAATTACCTCTGTGTGCTTCATAACTCCAACCACAGGATTGTTTTCTCCGTCAAACTGTGTCTCTGCCTGCAGTGGCACACCAAACATTGATGCCATAAAGACAACAAGCCTTCAGAAAACTCATGGAGGGAGGACTTCCCTGCCAAAGTGCCTGTCTGTATGTCAGGTAGAAAATAAATCAATCGCCTCAACAATATATTGATGTGATTAAAACAAAACAATCAATTTTTTAAAACTTTGCCTTTTATAATATTGACTCCAAAGTGAATTCTGTACAAAAGAAATAGAGTAGGAAATGTGCCTGACTAACGGAAACTGCAGGCTCCTGATGCAGTCGACAGCCTGGATTGGACCTTGTCCCCTGGGCAGAAGGATGAGCCACAAGGTAATCGCACAGTACTCTGACCACTCCTCCGGGACACACTAATGAAGCATAAGAGAAATACAATCTTCATATTGGCTGATTGTTAGAAAACTTTAATAATTAATTAGTGTACAGCTATTGCACCCCAGGGTCAGGAATCAAGAAAGCATCGTCAAGCAGCTTTATGTGCGACACTGAGTGGCCATGTTGAGGATGTAAGTGGGAAGAAAATGATCTTTGTTCAGCTAATTTTACAAAGTGGGAAAGAAAGAGAGCAAAGAAAAATTGCAGGCTGTGATTTTCAGTTGTAATGTTTGTGCAAGCTACTGTATTTTCTTTTGTATGGGAGTTTTTTCATATCTTGTGAATTGCATGAGCATGTCTTCCATGAGCATCTCTGTCAGCAATACCCACAGCCTGTCTGTAGATGTGAACACCTGATCATAATTTATTTACTTTGAATGCGTCCTGAGAATCAGCTTTGAAGATGGAAGCTAATGGTGACTGAATCCCGCTGTTTGTCCATGAGCTTTTGACATTTTGTACTGGTGTTTTGGGACTGTGCTCTGCAATTCAGTCTATTTTTCCACAAAAATGCCCTTGCCTATATAATTAAAGGGCCTGCTGTTACCGAAAATCAGGGTCATTGTTCTCAGTAAGTGAATATGTCAAGTCCTGTATTTATCAAATGATATTATGGTATGTTTTCAGCAGCACTCGGAGATAATTTTTGTGATTATCTACGAAACCTTTGGCCTTTGGTATTGTAGATAGAATGGAATTCTGGGATAACACAGTAAGTGTATAAAAACCCATAACGAGAAAATACAGACAACATTTTGGATTGAGATATTTTGATTTGTCATTATGCATGAATCTGAGAGTCTCAGTGTCTGTATATGCATATGCAAAAGGGAAAAAAGTGTGGGACAACTGGTCTGTGTCAATGTGCTGTAGGCTTTATTTATGCATGAAATAATATTCAAGAATATTTTACAGGTTGATAAAAAATGAAGGTGTGGGCAATTTTTTAAGGGCATTACTGTATTTGATGTTAACAGGCTGCACCTGATGAAGAATGAATGACTTTTCCAAAGGAGATTTCCATGTTGTAAATCCTTTTATAATAGGCTCTGGAGAGGATGAGACAGTATGTATATGCTACATGACTAATGGCAAGAGCTCTCATATTAAACACTGTGACTGCACTCCACTCAGCTGTTTATGGCTCTCACTCACTTCCTGATAACTGAATGATTATTGGCAAACAGGTTATTCAGTGAACAGGAAACAACTGCTTCTCGTTATGTTGACATGAGCAGACACAATCCGTCTCCAACAGATTTCTCCTCGTGTCTCCTGCACAAAGCGGTTAAGACCACAGTATGTAATCATTAAAGAGGAATTGAACTCATAATTGTAATTGGTGGTCAGGTGAAATGTCATTTGCTCGTGCTGCAATGCCCTGGTCTTATTTCTGTGAAGAGCAGGTCAGAGCCATACTGACTTCTTCTTCGGATGTTGAGGAAATGATTGCGGAGAGGAATTTCCTGCTGCAAGCACTTCCTTCATAAATTTGATTGTTCTGTGGACAGGAAGCATTTGCTATAACTAGGTCTTTCCCACAGTTACATCAACAGATCTAAAATAGAGGCCAATATCTCACAACGGAAGATTTCAAAAGCCACTCACTGATGTTGTCTGTGGGAGCCAAGAGCACTCCAGGACCTGGGAAGAGATTGCAAACAGTTGTCAAAGTTCTCTATTTTTGGCTGATTTTAGAGATCTAAGGCCAAGCAAAAATGTACATTTTAGATTCTGCACTGAAGAATTTTCATTCATATTCTTCTGCACTGATTGAGATGTATTTTAATTTTCTTGCTGTACACTCATAAAAATGTTTTACACATTGATGCCCTTAAGTGGTTGATACAGTCTTTGCAAGCAAGAACTTGAGGTCTTCCATGGATCTTGGGCCGTGTGATGTAGTCGACCCGCAGGAGAGAGCCACTATTTATAGAAAGATCCCAGGATAATCGTTTAATTACATTGGATCCCTTGGAGTGTGCCAGTCTATCTAGTGGACCCTAAAATCCATACCAGTATTTGCATGGTATACTGCATGGAGAGCTCTCAGGATGATGCAGATATTCCAAGGGGTCTCTGGGAATATTGACAGGCCACCCACCGGGAACATCACTGCTGTTCCACCTGCTGAAATAAAAAAGAGATAAAGGAACTTGATAAAAAATGAAAAAATATCCATCTTAGATTGTCAGGCACAAATGCTAATTATATTTTTTCCTTTTGACAGTGGTATCGCCTGGCAGTCCCGCACCTACCTTTGCACGGCATGAATCCTGTGACAGTCTTGGGTCGGACCACAGTGGTCAAGAAGATGAGGAATGGTTATCACAGGTGAGGTGTCTGAGGAGGTTTTTTTCTGTGCTAATGAAGCAGAGCCATGCCCCGAACATAGTCTCTTCATAAACTTGTCCTTTTTCAGATCTGTGCTGCCTATATCATCACAGGTTAAAAAATCCCACTAATCCATCAGTCTGTCTGTCTGTCTGTCTCTCTCTATCTATCTGCCTGTCTCTGTCTGTCCCTCCGTCTCTCTCTCTCTCTCTCTCTCTCTCTCTCCCTCTCTCTCTCTCGCTCTCTCTGTCTCTCTCTTTGTCACTCTCGTCACATTCACCATCGGTCCTGTCTCAGAGATCTCCACTTGCAATTTCTTCCAAAAACATAATTTCTATTGCCTTACTATTGGTAAGTATTGCTGAACTTGCATTATTTTTGATTATTTTCTATAGCCAAATTGAATCTAGATTAGATTATTACTTTAAACGTTTTGTTAGTGATTTCTAGCTCACTGGCACACCAGAAAGCATACAGAAGAGGTTTACCAGAATGCTGCCTGGATTAGGGGGTATAAGCCATAAGGAGAGGTTGGACAGACTTGGTTGTTTTTGCTGGAGCACCAGAGACTGAGGGGTGGCCCGATAGAATTTTATAAAATTATGAGGTGTATCGATAGGGTAGATAGTCAGCAACCTTTTTTTCGGGGTAGATATTTTAAAGGCTAGAGAGATTAGTTTTAAGGTGAGAGAGGCAGGGTATGAAGGAGATGCATGGGGCCATTTCTTTACACAGAGTATGATGGGTGCCTGGATTGGGCAGCCAGGGGTGGTTGTGGATGCAGATACGATAGTGGCATTTAAGAGACTGTCAGATAGCCACATGGATATGCAGGGAATGGAGTGATGTGGATCACATGAAGGAAGAGAGGATTTGTTTAATTTGTCATCAGGCTTGGCACAGACAGTGGGCTGAAGGGCCTGTTCCTGTGCTGTACTGTTCTATGTTCACTGTCTCAATTGTGCTTGTGCCGTTTCTAAGGCTGAGCTATCCAATTAGTTCCACTCTAGCTCTATATCCACAGCCCTGTAAAAATTTCCCTTCAAGGTTTTATCCTTTTGGATGTTAATCTACAGCATTTGCTGTTCAGTCAGCTTGCAAGGTAAACCTCAGGCTGTGATGCCTTAGGTCTCCTGGGCAGCAACTGTGACACTATCACTTTGAAGCGTGATTTGTCAGTATATCGTAAACCCTATCTTTTTCTGCGGCCTCAACTTTAAAAGAAGTTAATTCTCATAACAACCACTTTAGTTGCGTGAATGGAATAGAATCTTAGTCTGTCTCTTCATTCTGCTGGAAAAAGCAAAAGGCCATTAATTATCCTGATCACTCTGTTCCTTTTTCCCCATCACATTGGTCTTGCAAAACCTATGAACGGGAGTCCAGAATAATACATCGACTTTCTAATTCAATGTCATTTATGCTGTAGTGAGTTTATCCCCTCTTCTCCAGGGGGGGAGAATAACTCACATGCCTTTAAAAGCTACGGGAGGACAGTCCCAAGGGATGGCTGTCCCAGACAGGTTTTAATACAAGAAAAGGTGATGCAAACATTACTGTGCCGTGTTGTGGAGCAGCTGTTGCTGAAATCTCCTCTTCAGCATGCAGTGCAGTTAATGCGTGCTGTCAGAATGCAAGGTAGGTACAATATGTCTGCATTGGATGGAACAGCCGGTTCAGCAGTAACAGCTGTCCATAGCCTCAGTGAAAACTGCACAAGCATCTGCTCATTTTTCAGCTCTGCAACACTGATGGTGTTGCTGCTTAATCTATAAAGCTGCTGTTTTTTTCCCTGTATTTATGAAAAAATAATTGCCATGTTGTGAAAATATAGAGCAGTATACATGTGCGGGATTCTTTTCATTTCTTTTGAAAAGATCTCTAACTTTTTTCACTCTAAATGGAACAGTAGAGGCTGACCGTTTGAGAGATCAGACGTCTGTTCAATTCACAGTGATCCAACCTGTACTGTATTCTGTCCTCTACTTCCTCTTTTGCGCCAGGCTTCCCAACCAACTTCAGAAGCCAGCATGCTTTTTCCTCCCGCACTGTGTTGAAGACACTAATAGCAACAAGTTTTAAGATCTGCTTTCAAGAGATTTTTACAGATATTTCCACACCATGGTTTGTAAATAACCATATTTTGAACTAAACCCATGATTCCTGACAAATATATTGTCATAGGGTAGTAATCTAGTCAAGCAATTCACATATTTTATATAAATAATGATGGATACCCGAGAGCGGATTCCAGGCCGGAATCTAATTTAGAGTGGCAAATCATATATATATAAAAAAAATAATAGGCAAACAGGAGTAAGTTACAGGCTAGAATCTAATCTAGAGTTTCATGTGATGTATAAATATAGTAATGGACACCTGGGAATGAGTTTCAGACAGGAATCTAATTGAGGGATGGTTTGGTAATTAAAGAGTTTAGGTATCTATTCCATACAGATAAATAATGACCCAGGCAAAGATTATAGGTTGGAATCTAATTGAGGCATTCAGGTGAAAAGGAAATAGAATAATGCAAACCCAGAGGTGATGATATATCATTAATCTAATGAGGGGGTTCAGAAGCCCTCATAAACTGGGAGAATGAAATTTAAGTAATTTAGACCTCAGGATATGGTCATTAGCCTTGAAAACACTCCGAAGTGTCACTTTTTCTTTGTAATAAATGTTTTTCTGCATTGTGCATTAATAGAGTTGTTTCATTCGGTTTTTGGGTCAATTACTTTTCCCAAGCAGCTGTCACAGTGTTGTGACACATTTGATGTGAACTCAAGCGTGGCAATCTCAATATTTGCAGATTACCCATTGTCGACACTGTAAAATCTGTTGTGATGTGATTTGCTGGATACTCTGTGTTGAAATTTTAGTGATGGTGTCAGTAATGCCTTTGTGATAGGGTTCTCGACTCTGAGTCTGAAGAGTCTAAATGTGAATTCAGAGTATTGAATATACAGCACTTTCTGCCTTTCCAATCAAAGAGTCGGGGAGCATTTATTTGCCATTTGCACCAGATATGAACCAGAACATTTAAACTCTTATTTGCTGCAGCTTTGCAGGCATGTTGAATGCAACAACCAACAACAATAAATTGTCAGTTATTCTAAGTAAACTAGATTATGATGGTGCAAAGATCAATGGGTATAGAGCAATCATAATAGTGCAAAGTCCATACTCGTTCGGTGCTGAGCTAGAGTTGTGGTTAGAGTTGTGCACAGTTCTTGAATCTGGAGGTAATGGTTCTACAGCTCTTCTACCTGATGGCAGTAGGTAGAAGAGAGTTTAGCCAGGGTGTTTGTGGATCTTTTATGATATTAATTTCCTTCTTGAGACAGCACTTCCTGTTGATCCCAATGTCTACCACTTTCTGCATCCTCCTTCATTTGTCAAGCATTTGAATTTCCGAACCAGGCCATGATGCAATCAGTCAGTATGCTCTTCACAGTGCACCTGCAGAAGTTCGATACAGTATTCAACAGTATTCAACATCATGCAGTATCAAGTCAGAGATGCGTCATCTTTCAAATGAAAGCAAGGCCCTTGCTTAATGCCATTTCCCATTATCAAAGAAGGGTCCTGCATTCACCCATAATATATCTATCCTGAAATCAGTATGAGTATTGCATTGCTGCTGGTGAGATTCTGTCAATGACAGCTAGATTCTGCACTGTATCTTCTCCTTTGCTCCATCTACTGTATTGTACTTGAGTTTGACTTGATTATTTTAATACCTGGTATATTGATAGCACACAAAACCAAGCTTTTCACTGGGGGTACACAAAAGGCTGGAGAAACTCAGCGGGTGCAGCAGCGTCTAAGGAGCGAAGGGGATAGGCGACGTTTCGGGTCAAGACCCAGCTTTTCACTGTTCCTCGGTACACATCACAATAATGAACCTAAACCTAATGATGGCCTTGTTTCCTCATCCCCCAAAATAATGAGTTATTTTTAGCTTTACTTTTCCATTACTGTGCATAGCAATCCTAGATTACATTTGTAAAAATCTAGAATCCCAATGCCTGTGCATTTTTTTATTAACTCCATTGTACTCCATTACTTATGCTGACACCATGACCTAGAATCCAAAGTTCACCAGAGCTGAAATTACAAAGGACACAAGTTCAAGGCCTCAGCAGTATTATCCTGGTTACTGTCTAACTGTGCTTGGAGCCTGTAAAATCTGTTGTCTAGGAATGAATTATACCTCATGCGCTTTAACCATAAGCAGCCATGCCTGAAACAACCCAAACTCAGGAATTGCTTTTCTAAAGCTCTCTGCCTCTTTCTCCTATTTTACCTACTTATTAATTTCTATCCCTTTGACTCAGCGTCTGATCACCAATCATATTCCTCTCAGTCTCTGTTTCACATTTTGTTTGTGAGCTGTCCAATAACTAGCCTCGGGACATTTTATTACGTTAGGTAAATCCAACTTCTTGTTGTACAGACAAACCCTTGCTGTGGGTTCATTATAAGTCAACCAATGTAAATAAGATGCACCTCCAATGTATGTCACTGTTCTGGGTGCAACAAAGACATTATGGATGAAATTTTGTCTGGAAAATCAGTAGCAGAGATTGCATTTCTAGACTAGGCCCTGCTTGATCTATCTTCCATTCAAATAATTTCTGTTATGGAAAGGCTATTGGCCAGCCCAGATTTCCTCTATGTGTTTCACATGCAATACTTAATGTCTAGGTGATGAAGTTGTAAATTCACATGATAAATTTTCTAGAATTGAAGTTACAGGACTCATTGGTGCCAGGAGCAAGCAGGTTCTGAATGCTTGCTGTTAAAAATCAGCCAGACCTTCTGCAGATTTTTGGCAATCTAATAATCATCACAAGACCTGCAATATGTTTTATAATGAGAAGATTGCTGGCAACCAAACTGTGACCTTTCTCCAGTGGCACACACAGAACAAGAGACCATTCTGACTATTCAACACACCAAAGGTAGTGGAGATCTCCGACTTTCTCCCCTCAAAGCTGCTCTAGTTCTGGCCAATTGAAAGTTTAAAATCTGAGTTTCATAGCTTTTTGTTGATGGACAAATTCGTAGATATAGAAGGTAATTGAATGGAAATAATATTTAGATCAAGAGTGATTTAATTGAACAGTGGAACAGGCTTGAGACCTACTTCTGGGCTGCTTTCTTGCACCAGTGTCAAGCTTCTCTGGAGGGAGGGAAGAATTTGACCACCATGCATTCTAAATACATTCTGTTCAACTTTCTTGTGATCGAATAAAGCTTGATGTAAAAGTCTTTATAACTTTGATCAGACAGAATAAGTGCAATGCATTCATAAAGTATTTGTAATATAACTAGTCAGAGATGCATGCTTGGAACCCAAGTAGAAGCAACTATTTGAGGTGGGGAGGGAAGGGGATGATTGAAGAACTGCTGACATTCTTTTATTAGAAGTGGTCTTCCTAGACAGTTCCTCTAGATCAAGAATGACTTGCTTCCTGAGAGCTCTGAAATGACTTATGAGCCCAGCATGGCACTCGCAGATTATATCACAAATAGGGTGGAAGGTTGAATAGTTTGTGCTATTAGGATCTCCACGACTTCTTGTTTGAATAAATACTTCCATGAACTGCACCAATTTTAAGCTTTTGCTAATTGTACTGTGCTTACTGCCCAAGAAAGGTTGTAGTTTAGATGTCAGTATTGAGCTTGTTGTAAAGCATATAGATATTGCCAGTTGTGATCAAAAGCTGTAACAGTAGGGGCCTGGGAGCAAACGCACTTCTCCCATGGTGAGAACTGTTGATTTCAGTAAAGATGAATTGAAGGAGATGTGGAATAAGTCCATGGCATCGTTATGCTCACTGCACTGACCTGCCACCCATGGATATTCCAGATTCAAAAAAAACATTACCTCAGGTCGACATGAACACTCTTCATAATCTGTCTGATCATAATCTTCAGAAACTTAGTGTGACCGCATCTGGCTCAATATTTAAAAACTATTCACTGTGGGTGCAGTTTGGATTAAATAATACTTTGATGTGCTATCATAACTGCGGTAGGCTGTTTTGTACATGGCGGAAATTTTAGTTTAGTAATTGTGCATTGAATAACTCCCATGAGATCTAACTCAATTCTGTTATACAAAGGCAGGTCATTCTGACCTGTTCATGGTGGAGGGGGATGAGAGGGGATGATGAACAAAAACAGAAAAAAGATATTCTCAGTTTAATCCCTGGAGTCTGTGCTTCTCAGACCATCTGGAAATGTACATATTAATACATTCTTTGCTTATTTGCTTCATCTTTTAAACTTTGTTTTGTGAGTGAATACAACAATTTTATGATCAACTTCCAAATTAGCAACGCAAAAATAATTGGATAGTTCTTTCAAAGAGACATCATTGGCACGATAAACAGAATGGATTTTGTCTGACCTGTATTGTTTAGTGAGCTGCATCTTGAGTTAACTTTTTGAAAACAGCATCCACTATCAAACCAACATTCCTTATTTTTCAATCACGTCTGTTGACATAGAAACATAGAAATAAATAATAGTTTAGATGGGTATTTTGGTTAGCATGGACGAATTGGATAGAATGGCCTGTTTCCATTCTTTATGACTTTGAACCTGATAGTATTGGGTCTTTGAGCGTGCTCTACCATTCAATATAATCATAGCTAGCCATCCAATTCAACACCCTGTTTAAGCTTGATCCCCATAACCCTTGATCTCTTCAGCTGTCAGGAATCTATCTAATTTCTTGAATATAATTACTAATTTTACGTGCTCTGCTTTCTGAGGTAGATAATTCTGAGGTGCATCAATCTGAGAGAAGATTCTCCTCAACTGAGTCCTACATTGATTATCCATCATCCTTAAATAGTGGCCCCTACCTCTGCATTTTCCTGGTTTTGGGAACATCATTCCAGCATCTAACCAGTGCAGACCCAGTCCTGGTCACAGTATAGCACAAAAACCGGCCCTTCAGCCCACCACGTGCATGCTGACCTCTTTTGCTCATCTACATTAATCCTGTTTGCCCACATTAGGACCATATCCTCCAGTGCTTTATCAATATAAAAATCTGCCTATGTGCCCTCTTGAATATATTATTGTACCTCCAACCAGTTCCGCCAACAGCATGTTCCAGATATCAATCAGTCTCTGTAAAAACAACTTGCTCGTCAGATCGCCTTTAAATTCTCTTCCACTCAGAATAATAACTGAGACTGATAATCAATCATTTAGTTTGTTGTCACGTGTACCAAGGTACAGTGAAAAGTTAATGTTGCATGTTAATCACTTAGCAGAAAGACCACACATGATTACAATTGAGCCAACCACAGTGTACAGATACACGATAAAGGAAAAAAAGTTTAGTGCAAGATAAGTTCCCGTGATGTCCAATTAAAGATAGTCCAAGGATCTATTAGAGGGTGAGGGAAATAACTGGATACTAGAGAATCAAGGGGAATGGAGGTGGATCGGAAAATGGTGTTGAAGTAATCATGACCTTGTGGAATGGAGCAGATTCAAGGGGATGCATGAACTCCTTGTGTTCCTGCCACTTTTTCTTATGTTGGCCTTTACATATAGTGCATTTACCAGTGAACTTAAGAAAGAGTTTACCAGTGGATTTAAGAGAGAGTTATGCCCCAGTCCCACTTAGGAAACTGAACGTTTTTGTCAGTCTTATGGTCGAAAGTGGTTTCCAGTTTAATGGTCGAAAGTGATTTCTGCTTCTTCTATGTTCTATAGAAGAAGCGGAAAACACTTTCGGCCATTAGGGAGACTGACAAAAACCTCCGGGAACCGCACGGAAACCTTGGGTGGGGCACAAAGTCTCCAGAGGTTTCCGTTCAGGTTTCCTAAGTGGGACAGGGGCATTAGATAGAGCTCTAGGGGCTAGTGGAGTCAAGGGATATGGGGAGAGGGCAGGCACGGGTTATTGATAGGGGACGATCAGCCATGATCACAATGATCCTCCTCCTGCACCTATTTTCTATGTTTCTATCTGTGTTTAATGTAGTATTCACTGATATATGGTGTTCATAGATGTTCCTTCCACCGACTTGACTTTTTAACATGACATGTTTATTTTCAGGTCGAGATTGTGACACATACAGGACCCCATAGGCGTTTGTGGATGGGCCCACAATTTCAGTTTAAGACAATCCATCCTTCAGGACAAACAACAGTGATTTCTTCCAGTTCCTCAGTGCTTCAGTCACATGGACCGAGTGACACACCTCAGCCACTTATGGACTTTGATACTGATGATCTAGAACTCAATAGTCTGAGGTAAGGTATTAATCAAAACCTGTGAACTTTGGAAATGCTGCAGGGCTTTGTTAGGGATGAAATATTTGGTCCCATACCACATGTCTTAGTTGTGCCCCTAACTACAGGCTAAAGAAGGGTCTCAACCAGAAATGCCACCTATTCCTTCTCTCCAGCGATACTGTCTATCCCTCTGAGTTACTCCAGCATTTTCGGTCTATCTTCAGTGTTAACCGGCATCTGCAATCCCTTTCATACTCTTGAGATAGAAACTTGAGATAAAGAAATGAAACTGCTGGCAGCATGAAAAGCCTCGTTTTGATATTTTAGACATGTTAAATTTTATGAATCTGAATGGAATTCTGAATTTGAGATGGTGGACACCCAATCTAAAGAAGACCAAGTCACTTTGGACTTTAAGATAGACACAAAGTGCTGGAGTAAATCAATGGGTCAGGCAGCATCACTGGAGATAAAGGATAGGTGACGTTTCAGGTTGGGATCCTTATTCGGATTAGAAATGTACCTATCCTTTTTTTTCCAGAGATGCTGCCTGACCCTCTGAGTTACTCCATCACTTTGTGTTTATCTTTGTCTAAACCAGCATCTGCAGTTCCAGTTCGCACTTTAGACTTAACAATGTTTAACTATTATTGGAATCACTCTTGGGATTTTTTGGGCATCACACATCTTGGTTTTCTTGGTCCCTTCCAACTTCTGTATTTTATTTAGTCTTCATTTTGCCAATTTTGCAGGTGTCAGCCATTTTGGGAAATTACTGGCATAAGATGATTTGAAACTAAGAACTCGATTGTTTCCACATTATTGCATGAGTTGTTGGAAGAGGGACAATTCCTTAGGATGCACTTGTGGTGTAAAGTGATATAGAGCTTTCTTCAGACTGTTCTCTGGCCAAAGACCAATATTTGTGGATCATTAGTGGAGATCTGTAATCTGCAACTCCATTTCACAAGTGAGACAGTGTCTGCTACAACTGCTTGGGTTCAGCAATTGGAATGCCCAATCTGTCAGCTGTATGGAATTAAGTCCTTACGCGATGAACCACTGCAGGACAAACCCTACAGTAGCACATTCATAAAACATTGAAAAAAAACACATGAACAGGCCTTTCGGCCCACAATATCTGTGGCAAACTTGATGCAAAAATAATCTGCCTGATAATCCATATCCCTCTGTTCCCTGCATATCCATGTGCCTATCTCAAAGCCTCTTAAACAACACTACTGTATCTGTTTCCACCACCAGGTCTGGAAGTGCGTTTTAAGGCACCCATCACCCTTTGCATTAAAAAAAGCTTGTCCCGCACATCTATCTATATCTATCTATATACTACTAAAAGTCTCGTCTTCTATCTGTCTGTCTGTCGGATGTCTGTCTGTGTTTGTGGGGGGACCTACGCCAAAATGACATCACAATGGAATCTCAGCTGCCACCAGACAGTGACTGAGGGTAGGGAAAAGGAGAGGGAGGGAGAGGTGACAGAGAGATAGAGATAGAGAGATTAGTGTGTGTGTGTGGGGGGGGGGGGGCAGGTGTTAGTGTGTGTGTGTGTGTGGGGGGGGGGATTAACATGTGTGTGTGGGGGGGGGCTAATGTGTGTGGTGGGGGGGTTAGTGTGTGTGTGGGGGGGAATTGTCACAACGGGAACCCGTCAGCCGTGCCTGCGCATGAATAGTGGCGTTTAAGAAGCTGTTAGATGGGCACGTGGATATACAGGGAATGGAGGGATGAGAATCACGTGCAGGCATAGGAGATTAGTTTAGCATGGCGTCATGTTTGGCACAGACATTGTGGGCCGAAGGGCCTGCTCCTGTACTGTACTGTTCTATGTCCTAGAAATACAAAACTCAGAATACTCAGTAAAACTCAAGGACTTTTCTTTGAATAGAGCCTGGGATTTTCTGCATTCACCTGAGAGATCAGTTTGACATCTAATCCAAAACACATCACTTCAGTAGTGCAGCCCTCTCTCAGTATTCACAGAGGTGTCAGCTTTGATTATGAGCCAATGCTATGCAATGGGATGAATTCAGAAACCTTTGACTGAGAGATGAAAATGTAACCAATGCTGAGGTTGTCTGACTGTGTAGGTTCTCCCTCTAGAGTGCTGTGAACTACCTGTCAGTGTGGTGGTCTGAGGCACCTATTTCCAACTCGTATGCGGAAGGTTGTTATTATTTATGAAAGATCATTTGAGCAACAGAATGCTGAATTTTGGAGTTGTAGAACATTTTCTCTGATACATTTATTTGAAGCTTTATTGTACTGCAAGCAAATTTTAAAAATAACTAGCTGGTTTTATCTGTTTGGAATGTAACATATTATTTCTTTATATTATGGTGGCAGAATCCAGCCAGTCCGCTCAGAACCTGTTAGCATGCCCGGATCATCAAGGGTAATTGCTGACCGGAGAACTCTTTCAACGGTGATTGATTCTGGTTCAGGTAGGGAAGCAAAATGAATTTTGTTTTGGGGAGAGGAGGTATAATACTTATAACCATTAGACTTTGTTCGTTGAAAGCTTGTGCTGCCCCAGTTAAGACCGTCGTGTTTATCAGCGGATTCCTGTGATATTTTTACTGCGGTGAAAGTAATTTCATGAAGTAATAATGATGAGTTTCCTATTGATACTCTTTTCTAAATGTCTTTTGTCTGATGCAAAGCAAATCCGTGGTGAACTGGCACAACCTGTGCACAATGTGAATGTGTGATAATTGAATGGCCAAGAGCAACAAGAGGATGCACTTGATGATATACGCTGTGAGAGTGAGGAACTTATGTTACATTTTTTTTTTTAATTCATTTATGTGGAGCTGGCTATTTTCAGTCAGACAAATGTTCATCTGTAATAACACAGTAATTTCTTAATGAACTTTAAAGGAGAAAACTTACTCCTTTGTTAGTTTGTCTAAATACATTGGATGGGATATCTCTTCTTGGTGCTCACATGATATATCTGGTAGTTGGGAACTCTATATTCTGCTCCAGCAGACCTGGCACACCAATGGTGATTCCCAGACAATGAAATCAAATCACAATTAGAATGTCCTCATTCTAATTGTAAGTGACAAGCACGATAATCTCCATTTTCATGTAAATTGATACCATATTAGTGAAACAAAGTTCGGTTTTCTAGCACCTCAAGCCATTTCAGTTGTACTTGTCAACGTAGAATTACTGTTGGTGCCACGATGTTCTAAATGATTGATGAAACGTTCCTCTTCGCAGTATTTCCTGCAAAGAAACATGTGTGTTCACTCTGTTACTTTTTATGAACTTTTATGAATGAAAAGATTAAGCACATAGAACTCCCTGAACTTCCGTTAGAAAATTCAAATTCAAATCATGTGATTCACATTGTGGTTTCCTCTCTGGGGCATATTTTGTCTGTGTGTAAGACAGGAGAGAAGCACTTGCTACAGGGATTGAAGCTATGAATTTATTAAGGTTTGCTGCTGATGCATTCAGGGGCACCTGCAAGATCGCTTGTCCTGTTCATCTTTACAAGCAAAGTGACAACAGAAAATATTTAACTGGTGACATTTCTGCATTCTGCTCGATACGCATGTCTGGTAATCATTCTAAACATGTGTTCATGAGAAAACATTTTTCACTTTTCAAGGAAGGGTTAATTATAATTAATCCTATAAATCTTCAGGTGGGAATTCCATAGGATCAGGCTTTACACACCAATTAATGTGTTGTATTTTGATTTTTAATATAGAATAGAATCAGATAGGACATAGAACCAGCATTGCACCAAAGCTTGTTGGTTCTCAAGAAGCTGGTCAGGCTAAATTTGAAAAATGCATCCTCATCACTTAGCCTGGAAGTAAATTTTTTGTGGAAAAAAAACTTGTTTTTTACATTGATTTTAATCTCACAAAGTGATGTAATCCAGATACACAACTTAAATGGCATAAACAAGGCTTGTGAGTCATTTTCTAAAAGCCTTGCACTGCTTGTGGTTTCTCTGTGTTTTTCAGTGAACTACCAGTCCCTGTTATGTTTGATATTTTCTAACAAACGAGCATGCTGTCCAAACCCAGTGACACAGTTCAAGTCCATGTGGACTGCAGCCACTGGGATTTGGTGCCACCCGGTGAACGGCAATGAGCATTCAGTTAATTGTGTAGTACTATGCAGTTTAACATGTAATTTCTAAGGCACTTTCCAATTTAACATTTAACATTGAGGTTTGCTTTGGTCTTCCGCCCAAACCCACTTTTGCCAATTTTCTCAAACATTTATATTCAATCATCTTTCATTATCTTTAATGACCATTTAAAAAAAACCAAAAGAGTGCCAAAGGACTAAAGGCAACATTTTTACTGCAGCTACCAGTCTACGGGATAGATTTTCATCATTTATATTTTCTGGCTGCAATTTGGTATCCTATGGCCAAGAGAGAGGCCCATGAATGCATACTTAGATCACACTCATGGAATTCATCTCCTTGTCTGTAAATTATAACCCCATTGAAAGAATGGATGATAATGTCCATAGAGCCGAAACATAAGAAAAATATTAGTATATTATGCTAAAAGAGATAGCCAGATGTCAGAGAAGGTCGGAAGCACTTTTCAAAGCTCTTTGATACTGCACTGGTATGGTGTTCCTCATCTTATAAAACCTGTGCTTGCAAATCTCTCTTGAGTTTACTTTGGCACGTGTACAGTGGAGATCATTCCACACTGATGTACAAATGACTATGATGAACAGCGGGTTCCAGGATTCCATGAGGACTGTCATTGATATTATTAAGAAGCCACTAAGAATAACCAAGGGGTGGGTATATGTGGAGTATGAGTAAATTCAGATCTCTCGCACTATCAGCTCCAATTCTAGGCCAGTGTCCAAAGTTGGCAACAATATAAAATGTATAACTCGTTATATATAATGTTCAAAACAAAAATAGATCAAAGTGGGTGGATGTAGAAAAGGAGTATACCCAGTCATGTTAATGTAAATATTTCTTCAAATATAGTACAGGCCTTACCTAGTCCATGTTTTAACATATGCTAACCCGTTTACATTCATAAATTGGCAACACTATGTCTATAGGCTTCCCTGTGATTAATTTTACGCCCTGTGATTGCATTGACTTTGTTTTTAAACCGTTTCAGGCAAACATTCCACTGTAGTTGTTATTCATGGTTAATAAAAGTGTTGTAAGCATCCAAGAAACATTTTATGCATGGATCAGAATGTCTATAAAATGCAAATAAACACAAGCAATTTGTAAATCTTTGTAACATGGCCCATTGAAACATCTATTCAGCCAGTGCTCCTGAACCCAAACAGAAAATCCTGAACAAATTCCGTTTTACACAAGAGCAATTAGACTGCCAAATTACACCGTGTCTCTTGGGAAAACTTGGCAGATGACTGAAATGTATTTATTATATAGAGATTTTTTTTTAAAGTAGGTAATTGTAAGATGGTTTAAATATTTGGATGTGAGTTCTATACAGCGGCTTCTGGTTCTGATAATGATGATATATTGCCTAGAAGCTCGTAAAAAAAAAGAGTTAGCATTGGTGTTACTGCCTCTGAATATGTTTAAAATGACTTGTTTTTATAATTCCATGTGGGCAACACATCGGGGGGCTGGGTAGTAAAATGGAGACGCAAGAAACTGCCAATGCTGAAATATTGAGCAAAACATATAGTGCTGGAGGAATGTAGCAGGTAACATCTGAATAGACAGACAACGTTTTGGGTTGGGACCATCCTTTAGACTGATGTGAGTGGGGAGGAGAAAGTTGCAAAAGAGGATTGATTGGTCGGGATATGTCCGCTTGTTTGCAGGGCTCAACAGGGTTATGGCTGGAAAGAGGTTTCTCCAAATGAAGAGTCTGGTTGATGACCAGGCATCAGAGGGTTGAGATGAGACAAATTTCACTCAGAATGAATCTTTAGAATTCTTTAAGCATTTTAATATCACGATTGAGGGCTGTAACGGCTCAGATGTTGGTTGCACTCAAAAGATAAATGTATTGTTTTCTAATTGTTGAAGGAATCGAGGATTCAATATATATATATATATATAATATAGATGCCCATATATAATATATATATATATATGGGCATCTCTGACAAGGCCAGCAGTTATCACATATCCTTAGTTACCAGTGAAAGTGATGGCCAACTACCTTCTTGAGCCACTGTAGTACTTCTGGTAGAGATATTCTTCCACTGACATTGGAAAGGGAGTTTCAGGATTTACACCTAGCTATGACAAATAGCCATCAGTATATATTCAAAGAGTCAGGATAGTGATTGACTTGGAGAGGAACTGCAGATAGTGGTATTCCCATGTGCCTGGTGAGTTATGTTTCTTGGTTGTGGAGATTTGGAAGATGAATTAGAGTATCCTGGGTAAGTAACTATAATTTATTTGTATATGATATATACTGCAGCCACGGTGTGATGGTGGTGGTGGGAAGGGGTGTTTAGGACTCATTGGCAGATTGCGTTGTCCCAGTGGTGGCAGCGACCATTTTCTGAGTTGTTGCACTAGGAAATAGGGCAGGAAAGTGGTACAGGATAGGAAGATCGGCCTCTATTTTTGATGAACAGCCCAGCAAGCTTAAAGGGTGTGTGGCCATTTCCTGCTCCTAATTCTTTAGTGTCAGCAGTAACATCAAACTTGCTAATTTGGGAGCTAACCTGTATTAAGTCTTATCAAATCTTAAGCACTGATTATAAAATCTCATCCACTTTAATAGTAAACCAATTATTGCAAGCATGTGCTGAGCTTAAAGCATTTTAATATAAAGATTAACTTAAATGACAGACACATTAAACAAAGGCAGAACATTGCAACCAAGCAATCAAATTGCCTAAAAAATAGATGTCCCCTATTTTTGGACCTAAATGGACACAGCACTCACTGAGCATGATGTACTCCTTTTATTCAGAGACAAAAGGCTTTATGAGCTCTTCATCCAAATCCTGTCAATGTCATGAACACAGCACACATTGAATATGTCATCAAATGCACAAAGATGATGAAGAAATTACATATGTGCCAGGGTGATTTGAGATTAAAAATATGTCTAATCCTATTTTGCAAAGGATTCAACGTCAACAGGAAATAAGCATAAACACCTTAAAGTGCACACAAATCTTTTTTGTGTGGTTTATCCATATTTTTAATCCAGATTCAATTTCCATGCAAATGTCCCCTCTAAAGGTGCTGTTGGGCAAAGGCTTTTCAATGCTTCCAGAAGCAAATTTAGTTTCTGTTCAAAGCATAGCACTAAAACTCTGCGGTCAATTCTGCAGCTGCTGCGAAGAGACGGGAAAATAAATTATTTAGAAAATACTGAAAGACTCAATAATATATTTATAATATATATACTTGGTGTAATTGTTCTTTCTAGAACCAAGAGTGATGTATATACAATAAGAACATAAAAACTAAAAGCAGGAATTGACTGTGAATCTTTAAGCCTAATATGCAATTGTTCTTCTGAGGTGGATCTATAGGAACAGGGATGACTTGTTGCCACACAAGTTGTGTGGGCTCTGAGGTGGCTGATGAGGCCAGCCAAATTTCTAACTAATAATAATCGCTGTTCAATAGTAGTTCTTCTTACCAAAGTAAATTTCTTCATATTTGTGCTTGGTAGCTGACAGTAAATAGGTATAAATTGTATTATTTATTTTTGCTTTTTTTGCCAATCTATTAGCTTCAAGTCCTCAACACAATTATCTTTCACCCATTGCTTTAGTTGGTTCAGTACATTGATGTAAAGATGCACAAAATGTTTTAACTAGTTCAGTATATTGACGAGAACTCTTCAAAAGTTAGTAAATTTATGTGAATAGAAATGAAACACAATTGAGACCAAAATAACAATATACCACTGATGAAGGGATGCATTATTGTAGTTACCATTCTTAAAGACGATTATAAAACCATGAGTCCTTTTTCACATGTTTAGATATTAACAATTTCTTAGTACTGTACAGGGAAGGGGAGACCGTTTTTGTTGTAACCTAATTAGATTAACTAATTGATCATCTCTGCTGTAAATTGCTCGAAATATAATGGCCGCTGGACTCCGTTACATTTATTTGGAAGTACGTTGAGTCGCTATGACATTATAATAAGGTTTTCAAATAGAAAGAAATACAAATGTTTTGTCGTGAGCTTAAAGCAACTGTTTTGTTCAGAAACCATCTGGTAATTAACATTTTACAGTTTGGGATATACCCTCTTCTCTGTTGTATCTCTTGTGATCCTCTCCTGAAGAAAATGTTGGAAACAGCTCAAGTCGTGAAAAAATATGAGTACCTTAGTGTACTTACCTTACATGCCACAGAATTTTGTCAGGACTGACCACAATTCTCTCCCCACACAATGTGCATCTGTAATGTAGATTAGTGATCTGGCCATGGAATTCTGGACAGGGCACAGGAAGTATCATTATACCTTCACTGCCACCTTGGCCGAGATCATTCATTCAGCGGTGTCAGCACATATGAGCAGTTGTGTATAAAATAATCAGATTTTCTCAGTTTAATTCTCCATTTGTTATATATGCCATTTCTGTACCCTGCATTCACTAACTTTGATGGAGATCATATTGATATTCAATTATTAAGGTAGAAATTATCCCCATGGATCTAGAAGGTCAAAAAAGCTTATTCACCTGCCTTATTGTATTTAATGAGTTATTTTGTATTTAAAAGTATTTTAAATGATTAACATTTTGTTATTTGAATATTTGGCATTAATTGTCATTAATTGACTGAAGTAGTCTTTAAAATCTGCCGTCTTTTGATGGTGATTATTTAGACAGGTAAGGTTTATGCACTATGAACTCAGCACTATGAACATTGTTTTTGTGGCTTCCTCACCAATTCATGACAGGGCTTGCATATTGAATCTGATAATTGACTTTACTTCCATCATATTATAATTATGAGGTGTTAAGTAAAGAACTAAGAGGGATCTTTGTACAGTAAAACAAAACCACTTGGCAGGATCTTTTAAATGAAAGCTTTTTTTTAAATTACAATAAAGACAGGAATATAGTATCTCAGGCAGAATTAGGGTCACGCGGTAAGAATCATTGAAATCCATGAAATACTTGAACTCTATGTTATTGTAAAGAATAAAGAAGCCAAGATTTGCTTCACAGTAGTGAGAATTTAAAGTAATTTCAAAACTATGGTAGACAAAAATGCTGGAGAAACTCAGCGGGTGAGGCAACATCTATGGAACGAAGGAAGTAGGCAACGTTTCGGGTCGAAGCCCTTCTTCAGACTTTCAAACTATGAGTGGTTTTAATGGAAAGTGAAAAATTGTTGCCTTTGACTGAAGGGCTTAAGAAGCAAACAATACTGATTTAATGGGGGTCATTAGGTGCTTTTTTACGTCGACTTGATTTGGAGCTTGCTGCACTGCCTAAGTGGGCAGCAAATCCCTTTGCAACTTTCCAAAGAGATTTAGATAATAATTTGAAAATAAATGTAAACCTATGAGAAATGAGAGTAGTTGAATGGTTTTTTTGAAACAGCTCGCACAGTGGCCCTGGCTGAATGGCCTCCTGTGCCGTGAATTGAGCCATTGTTCAACAATGGTATTACATAGCAAGATTGATTACATAGCATCTGCATATGATTCACAGTGAATGGGACTTAAGAATGGCTTTATGGATGGTGTAACCAAAAAGTACATTTTGAGGAGGCTTTGGAAGATGGGAGAAGTTGCAAGGTGAAGAATTTGGGGTGCAATGGTGTAATAGCTGAAAGCCTGGTTGTAATTGAATGGATGGTGTTGGTGGTGGGCTGGAGGGGTGGAGTGTGTGGTTAGGATTGAATCACAAAGCAGAACATATTCCAAACAAAATTGCAAAGATAAAATGGAGCCAACCTGAAATTTCCTTTTAATACATAGGTGAGTGACTTTCCGTAAATTTAGGAAAATAAATTGCCTTCAATGGACCACAATGACTGAGGATAGGCGACAAAAGATCCTACATGATCATTCTCAATATTGGAGCCTCGCAAGGATATATTCTCAGCCACTGACTGTGATCCTGTGCGGCACAATTCTGCACTATCTCCGTTTACCAGTTTGCACATGACACCACCATAGTGAGCCGGAACCTGAACAATAATGAGATGGAGTGCGGGAAGGAGGTAGATAATTGAGTAACGTGGCCACAAGACAAAAACTTCTCCCTTGATGTCAGCAAGACGAAGAAGCTAGATATTGACTTCAGGAAGTGAAGTGGTGTACAAGCCCCTGTCAGCAGCAATGGTGCCGAAGTGGACATGGTCAAGACCATCAAGTATCACCAATAATTTTCCCTGGACCAACCATGTTGAGGATGCAGCCAAGAAGGCAAACCTGTGCCTGAGTGATTTAGGTTATCATTCTGGCACTTCTCAAAAACAGATTGTCTACCACTGCCATATACTGTTGCTTACCTGCCATGATCTCCTATTATTAGATTTGGGTCCTCTGTGCATATGACATATGGAGACATTAAAGGGCCTGTCCCACATACGCGACCTTTACAGGCGATTGCCGGCACCCGTGATAGGTTGCCGAAATTTGCAACATGTTATGCTACGACTCTTTGGAGATCTCTCACGACCATAGGAGACTTCTCACGACCATACAGGCTGTATGGTCGTGAGAGGTCTCCTATGGTCGTGAGACGTCACCCGCGACATGTCGCCAGGGGTCGCCTGTATGGTCGTGAGGGGTCTCCTATGGTCATGAGAGGTCTCCAAAGAGTCGTAGTGTCTTTCTGGTCGCCTCTGAATTTTCAAAATGTTGAAAATTTTGGTGACCTATCACAGGTGCCGGCAGTCGCCTGTAAACGTCGCGTAAGTGGGACGGGCCCTTTAGGCATGCACGGTGAGCTTAGGCAGCACACACTTCTCACTTTGAAATCATTCTATACATTGTACTCGGATTGTGTTCCTGACCAACTCTTCCTCTTCCTGTCATCTCCACAGTCGAACTTAACTCCTGATTGTTTCTAGAAAGTCCCCGTTCCCTATCACTATTTGCACTAATTTCCTTCCTTTCCAACATGGGCTTTCCTTGAGACCATTTCTAGTTCCCAATTGGCAGCTTACAACCCCGCTGAATGAATATTGATTTCTCTACCATGTTGTGTCTATCTTCACATCCTCTTTGATCTCCACTCTGCACAATGGGGGGAGATTTTGGAGAAAAATTTTGTATGAGTTTAGTTATGCAAAGTTTATTCTTCCAAGCATACTGCCTTTGGATCATGTGCCTGGGTCCTTGTGAATAACTGGCCTTCCGCACATATCCCTCCCGGTAAGTTGTGTTTTTAGGCAGCAGGCAGTTTCGAGATCATTGATTCTGCTCATATTACTGTGTAACAAACAGATTACACATCAGTGAATATGAGACTGAAGAATGAGTAAAGCTTGTCGAAGAGCTAATTCTTGACAATTCTTAATTCTTTAATTCTTAAAGCAAGAGTGTTTAATTGTCATATGTTCCAACAACAAAACTATTACATTCTTAGTTGCAGCAGGTTAACAAGCCTATAAACACAATACGCCCAGATAACCGGAAATAATACTGTATACAATAAAATAATAACCATAATACTAGTGCAAAGCGAAAAAAGCACAGTCCTTAGTGCAACCAGACAGTCAATGGTTGAGGTTAGTGTTCTTGTAGTATTGGACGTGATGTTCTTTAGACCAGGATATTTCAGTCGTAACCTGTATATGATAGGTTATTTCCCGGGATGGCGGGACTGACATATTGTATGATGAAAGAATGGATCGATTGAGCGTATATTCATTGGAATTTAGAAGAATGAGAGGGGATCTTAAAGAATCACATAAAATTCTTAAGGGATTGTACAGGCTAGATGTTGGAAAATTGTTCCTGATGTTGGGGGAGTCCAGACCCAGGGGTTGCAGTGTAAGGATAAGGGGTAGGCCATTTAGGACTGAGATGAAGAAAAAATTTTCACCCAGAGAATTGCGAATCTGTGGAATTCTCTGCCACAGAAGGCAGTGGAGGCCATTTCACTGGATGTTTTCAAGAGAGAACTGGATATAGCTCTCAGTGCTAATGGAATCAAGGGATATGAGGAGAAAGCAGGAATTGGGTACTGATGTTGGATGATCAGCTGGCTCGAAGGGCTGAATGGCCTACTCCTGCACCTAGTTTCTATGATAGTATTTTATTTGCTGTACGCAATACAGTTTGTACAGATACTGATCAACCTGCTGAGTTTCTCCAGTAGATTGTTTGTTCCATTATAGTTTGTGCTTTTCCCTGAATGTATTTGTGCCTGGAAGGTCATGAGCACCTCCCAAAGCAGCTTTTAGATAATGAAGTACTTTTTTGAAATTTAGTTATTACTGTGATATTCGGTTCTTGTGCCATGTGATTTCTTGTGGTGATAACTACAGCTAATGTTGGGCAGTACGTTACTTCCCTGCCCCACATTGCTATTGTTGTAGCAAGGTGATGCAGCACAATGACCTGTTGTTTTTCATTGTTAACATTATGGGATAAGGGTTGTTTTGCCTGACTGGCTGAGTATATACAGAAATCAATCATCAGTTTTGAACTGCATATGCGTCTGTGTTCACTCCTAACTTCATCATATTATAGTTATGAGTCTCTCTATTGTACGTTGTTTTACGGTTTTGTATTTCAGTGGAAATAAATAAATCCAATGAAAAAAAATCATAGGTTTAACAGAGTAACATCTCCAGTATGTTACAGAGTAACATACTGGAGATATGACCATGAGGTTTCATGAAAGAGATTGGGTTGGTTTGAGTTAGTGTATGTGAAACTGGATCATAAATTTTTATACCTTTTGTGGGAAGTGATTCTCCAGATATGGCTGCTGCAGTGCATTGATGGAAGTTTATGAGTTGATGTTTATCAAGCACTTTGATTGCTTGCTGTGGTGCCTCCTCTTATCAGACGTTATCATTATGTCTAACCTGAAAAAACATTAAGTGGGCCTTTATGTTAATTTTACTGTTGATTATAATTAAGGCTGAACCATTAGGGCCCTTTGATGCCTCCTGCCTTGGTATTGTTTTTTGCCTTTTAAAAGTAATTGTTTAACTATTGATCTCCTGTAATGGTGTCAGTGAAACTGCCATACAGTTTCTTTGCCTTTTAATGGTGATCCTCACAGTTGCCAGATTGTGGTGGCGATGGAGATGTGAGGGGTCGAGGTGTTGGGGAAAGGATGGTTCTGCAAATTACTGTCCATTTTGTCCTATTGTTTGGAATGAATAAATTCCTCCCATTAGAGGCACGCTTCTGATCTCCAGAGGACGAATTTTCAACTTTTCGCACTACATGAAATTGGAACCAGAGATAGACACAAACTCAACAAGTCAGACAGCATCTCTGGAGAAAAGGAACCATTCTTCAGACAGGTCTCGACCCGAAACATCACCTATTCCTTTTTTCCAGAGGTGCTGTTGGACCCGCTGAGTTATTCCAGCTTTTAGTGTCTATCTTCGGTTTAAACCAGCATCTGCAGTTTCTTCTTACACATGAAAATCGGAACATCTCCCCATTAAAATTGATCAGCATCACATCCCTTACCTTCTAGTAAATCTCCGTTATCACTGCCAGCGGCTTTGAGAGCTGATCAGGCTTCACATGCACTAGGTTGGATTATACACATCGGTAAAAAGCCACAGCCTTTCAACTATAACTGAAGACTCATGAAAACAGGTGGAAGATTGAAGATAGTCATTCCGGTTATGTGAAAGATCTTCCTTTCGTGGGTCACAAGAACTAGATTTGCTATCATAGAAACATAGAAACATAGAAAATAGGTGCAGGAGTAGGCCATTCGGCCCTTCGAGCCTGCACCGCCATTCAATGTGATCATGGCTGATCATCCAACTCAGTATCCCGTACCTGCCTTCTCTCCATACCCCCTGATCCCTTTAGCCACAAGTGCCACATCTAACGCCCTCTTAAATATAGCCAATGAACTGGCCTCAACTACCTTCTGTGGCAGAGAATTCCAGAGACTCACCACTCTCTGTGTAAAGAATGTTTTCCTCATTTCGGTCCTAAAGGAATTCCCCCTTATCCTTAGACTGTGACCCCTTGTTCTGGACTCCCCCAACATCGGGAACAATCTTCCAGCATCTAGCTTGTCCAACCCCTTAAGAATTTTGTAGGTTTCTATAAGATCCCCCCTCAATCTTCTAAATTCCATCGAGTACAAACCGAGTCTATCCAATCTTTCCTCATATGAAAGTCCTGACATCCCAGGAATCAGTCTGGTGAATCTTCTCTGTACCCCCTCTATGGCAAGGATGTCTTTCCTCAGATTTGGAGACCAAAACTGTACGCAGTACTCCAGGTGTGGCCTCACCAAAACCCTGTACAACTGCAGTAGAACCTCCCTGCTCCTATACTCAAATCCTTTCGCTATGAATGCTAACATACCAGATGCTTGATAGCTAAGACCTCTTTTTCCCTAAATTGAATCCATTCTCCCAGCAACATTTTGCTGATACTTCCTTCCACACAAGCAACCCACCCTTCCTGCCACAGTTAGCTGTAAAATCCAAAGGTCACCATTACGGTTGGGAAGTCACAATAGCAACAAACTTGGCCAGTGAATGCACTTTGCATGCACTAATCCCTCTACCTGCCGTAACCCTGCTCCACTCTCCGAATCTGCTGGATACATACTAATTTCCCCAGATTCACCTTGGGTAAGTCATTTGAGAGTGAAGGAGGGAAGTGGGAAAAATTGACAAATTTCTCTCTGTAACCAACAAATTTCCTTTCCACTGGACAGTTGAAATGCACACGGGCCAATTAATCTGCCAACTTGCATCTTCTTAGTTATACATAATTCCCAACATTGGTAGCTCAGTGATTATTGGCAAGCACTAAAAATGTAGATACTGAGAGTGATGGCAGAACTGGCCATTGAGCAGTTCAGGTGTTGATCCCTTTAAAGACTTGTTTTGTGCAATCATTCTTGATGATGCGGAATGAAAGACAGCATTTCTGGCAGGATAGGACAGTGAACATTCTCACGACATGAACTGCCAGGCTGCAACCTTGGAGAAATATCCCAACATCACACAGCACATGAAAAACAACTTGTCATTGACAATCAAATGTGTGGACTGAGGAGGCATTTCTCTCAGCCTGCACTCTCTATCTGGTGTGTTTAGGACATGTCAGGGAGGCTTTTGGAACTTTGGTGTGACAGTGGCTTCAAGCCCACTTAGTCCAAATGATGCCTTGGCATGACTCCATCTGTAACTGGCATCTTATTTGCAATGCAATTTGTTGCTTGACTGGGGGGGAGGGGGGGGTGGCTTAACTTCATTTCCATATCAATGGACTATTTCAGTTAACGCACTGCCCTGAGAATTTGACAGGTCAAACATACAATCTGACAGAGATGGATACTAAATGCTGGAGTAACTCCGATGGGCCGAAGGTCCTATTTCTATTCAGTATAACTTTGAATCCCTGAGGCCATAGCGGTACTGCCTCCCGCAGATTCAGTCTGGGCACAGTGCTTCTTCCAAAGATAAAAAGCTCTACTTGGTCCGTTTGGGTTCCAATGTCTAGTAGCAATTGAGTGATCAATACGATAAACAGAAAAGCTGGAAACATTCAGGCTGCCGGGCCGCAGCTGTGGAAAGAGAAACAGAGTTAACATTTCAGATCAAGGACTCTTTGTCCATATGTTATAGGAACAATAAGATTCAAGCTCTGGGTGATGTGCTGACCATCTCTGACCCTGCTCACCTTGGCAGATGACCAGGGGAGACTAATTCCATTAGGTCCTGCAAAACATCTGCACCTCAGTGGAAGGTGAAAATGAGAAAAGTAAATATTTATTTGATTTAAGACTTTGCTTCTAACTATCAACTGGAGGTAACTTAGTTCCTGCAGAGGCATCACTCAGCATGAAAAAATCTCCATTGCATTGCTCTAGTGAGACTAGTGTAATATAGCAGAAAGACTACCGGATGAGAATGGGAGCTTGAATCTTGTCTGCTGGATGTGCAGTCTTTATGGACAACTTCCAAGAACATTCTGTTTTAAATCTCCTGTAGATTCAGTATATCAGGTCCTATAGACATTGTATGTGTAAGATACAGGATTACGTTTATTTTTCCTATTTTGTAATGACAGCAGAAAAAAATGGTTACATATTTCCATTGACAAGGATGCACTGTTTGGCAAAGTGAGTTTTCTAATCTTCTTTGTAACAGGTAACGTGCGCAAACAGAATGATACATCTTCATCTGTCAGTGCATGTTGTGAATGGGATGCAGTAAGCAGCATTTCAAAGAGTACAGAGTATCACCCATGAACTTAAAGTAACTGGCCAAATAAAACCTTTGCTTTCCTGTTAGAGAGAGTAATTTTTTTTGTCATTGGTGAGTTGCAGAAAACAGAAGAAACCAGATGCAGACTCCAAAAAGCCTTCTCCTTCAGAACAAATTTCACTCTACATTATCTTGAATTTTGAAACAAACTGATAAAGAGTGTGAAAGTTCTGAAACAAATACATTCAGAACGATACTGCCAAATAACCAGAACTCTTTTATGTAGTCAGTACCGGGAACTCTGCATTTCTTAATATGTTCCTTTATATAAATTAGAAAGTATAGTCAACATAAGAGAAAAATGTGTTGTGAATCCAGTGATGGATTATTAATGGGTTTTTTTGTTGGAAAGCAATAGATTTAGGAAGTAAAGGTGTTTGAGAAATCTTTTTTTAGAGGATTGGACAGAAAGTGATGCTCAAGCCGTTGAAAACAAAATGCACTGGGTCCAGGGCAGATCTCTCCAGTGCCACAGGCTACAACTGATAAGGCTGACTGGTCACCGGTTTCCAGTTACAGGCATTGAGAGTTCTGAGAAGGCCTGGCGTCTCGTGTACTTAAAAGCTATCCGTGCCTGAGTGGAGACGGCCTATGCTTGGGGGTCGGCAGTGCAGCGAAGTGTAATCGATATGGTCTGGAGTCCTTGACCTGGGCCTGTAATTACCTTGGGAGGGATAAAGGCAGTTTGTTGTGGCAAATAGTGACTGCTTTCAGGTCCAATGAGTGTGGTTGTGCTCTGGGAATGCAGGTTGAAGGCAGAGAAACCCTGCCCTTTGGTATCATTGACAGCAGTTAGGATGGATTTAATAAAGCAAGAAAAGGGTTTCTCACGATATACCACCTGTCTGTATACTGAGCACCATCCTGAGCAAATAATAATATATTTGCATGGATCAAGCTGCAATCAAGCTGCAATCAATCTGCATATGCCCACCAAATTATTTTGAAATAATAATCTGCAAACTTTTCTCAAATTATTAACACATTATTATTGCATTGTGTGCCAGCGCAAAATGTACTCCAGTTCAACTGCTATAATATATAATAACCACTTGTTACTTTTGATAACTGATTAGTAGGTGTACTGAGTCAAGCCATTCAATACTTCTGTCCCTGTGCCAATGGGAATGAAATTGAATGAGCTCAGAGTAGCTAATGTATCCAATAGCCATTTCCTTCAGGTTTTCACTAAAGACTAAATGCTCTGCATTACTATGGATAATCCACGAAGATTTATGGACTCTGACATCAACAAGGTACCATTAATGTTTAAAAGAAGAAAATCTCCAGGGGTAATAGCATCTACATCAGGGTACTAAGAAAGTATAGGCAATATCTGTGAAGTGCTGAGAGAAATCATGAGGGAGTAACTAACTGCTGGGGAAGCTCCACCAGACTGGAAACAAGATGAAATCAGGAAAAGTGATGAATTATGTCTGAACAACTGCAGACCAATTTGTTTATATCAATAATAATGAATATAGATGATCAGAAGCTGATCTTGAGGGATACCTATCTGAGAATTGTTAGATGATAATCCAATAAATGATAGTCATTGCAGTTTAAGAAAAAGATTCTCTCTCGTCACTACGGGATCAAGATTTCATCACCAAATGTAAATCGACTGGAATATTAAAGATAAAACCTGGAAAGTGATATTTTGGTTGAACTGTCGGTGGGAGCAGCGATGACAGGACTGCTGACATTCCTGCTGTTCCTAAAGTACATTTGGGGATTTCCTTCTATTTTAGATGACTACCCAAGAAGGGAAACACAGGAACAATTTTAAGCATTTGACATTTTAAAGGACTTTGGTGTGACTATTTGTGATCAAAGTAAATTTGGCTTTGTATTATCTGGAAGTATAAGCTTTATTTCCCAAACAGAATGAGAAATTGTGTTTCTAATAGATTACTAGACTTAGGTGGGACCCGTTGGGTCCCAGTCACACGGGTAGCCTGGTCCCCCAACGCAACCCATTCCCCAACGCAATCCATTCCCCAACGCAATATTCCACCACTCACCCATTACCCCAACGCAAACCGTTCCCCCAACGCAATATTCCACCACTCACCCATAGCCCCTAACTGCGCAGGTGTGGCTCATTTCCCCTCATCCCAAGGCACTCCCTTCCCCTCCTCTTCATGTGCAGGGGGGGAGGGAAGTGGGATGTGTGGCAGGGGGTGGGTGTGGGGGCGGGGAGTGTTGTGGGGGCGGGGAGGGGATTTGTCGGGGGTGAGGGGTGTGGGGGCGGGGGAAGAGGGAGTGGAGTGAGTTAGGATAAAAGACGGGGAAGAGCCATGGCGAGAGGGGGGTATCACGGGGGACGGGGGAAGGAGCCAGCAAAGTGGCACCAGAAGGGTAGTGGCTGGAATTGGCGGTGCGATGGATACTCACAGCGGGCGCTGGTCGCTGGTCGTTGTACTCCGCCTGGATCAGAGTCTCTGCTTTCCGTTTGGTGACATCTCCGACTCCAGGCTGGGCTGGGTCTCCGACGCTGGGATGGGCTGGATCTCCGATGCTGGGATGGGCTGGGTCTCCCACGTTGGGCTGGGCAGGGTCTCCCACGCTGGGCTGCTCGGAGCTGGGCTGCTTCGGGTGCTTCCGAAAATGGTGTCCATTTGGAAACCTCTGCCAGCCATCCTCAGCTCCAGTGAAGACACGATGGCGCAGGAAAGGGCGGACCATCCCGGTGACTGACAGGGGAAGAGACTAATCCGTGCGGAGCTGAATGGCAGGAGAAGAGAGCGATATGTGCACGCGCCATTTTAAAGATTTTTTAAACCTCGCTAACTTTTACGACATTCAACCGATCGGAACGAAACTTGGTGCAATCGCAGCATAGGAGAACGGTGAGTGAACTGGCGAAAAATCATAGCGCTATTGTAAACCGATTTTGCGCAAATAGAAAGACCGCACAAACCGGAAGATACCAAGATCAGAGTTTTAGTTATGTATAGAAGGATATTCTAGATAAATATTATAAGAATACATGTAGCTTAGTTGGGTACAGGCAATACGATACTTAACATTGTGATTTATTGTGTCACCTGAGCCTAAGATGCTATTTTACTGCTGTAAATCCTTCAGGTCTAATTGTGACACGGTTGGCTTTAAATTAATTTAATTTCAGGAGTGAGTTTTTTTAATGTTGACCTCTTTCACATTTGATCAGTGAAGCTGAACAAGTAACTAAAATTGGTGCAGTCCTGCGACAGTCTCTCAATGTTTTTGCAGAAAACTCAGTGTATCGTATCAGACTTGTTTAAGAGCGAGTAACGTTTCAGTTTAGGAAACTCAGCAGGTCTAAATGAGTGGATAAGAAGCACATTCTAAAATCTTCTTCTCAGTCCTGGTCCCTTTTGACAGTGTTCCATTTAGCTGGGAATTGATTGTTCCAATAAAGAGGTCAGCCTCTTGATCTGTGCACTGTGCAGGTGGTTACAGTCCGTCAGCTGGAACATGGGAGCACAAATTCTTCACAAAAATACACTAAAGTCCGATTTACACCCAGCAACAGTGCCCGAAGCTGGATAACTTAAACCCTCCAACAGACAGAAGAGCAATGACCTTGTGTCATGCAGCTGACAGACACATTACTTAGATAGGAGCATGAATACTTAAACATTGAACCCCACCAAAGCCATTGTTTCCTTTAATTTGGAGGGTCCTGAAGCTGAATTTCTACCCAGCCGGCAGAGTTTCCTTTCTTTGTTGTTTCTTGTCACATTACCTTTGAGATTCTGTCACAGCATATGTGGAATCAGTAATAATGCATTTTAATTAATAGTAAGATTAAACGAGAACTTACCAGTTTGAAGTTTGATCTTTATTTTATGAGGAGTTACGATGAGGGATTACGTGAAGACCCCGCCAGCACGCATGCGCGACATTCTTCAAAGCAGTGGTGTGAAATCACAGACAGTCACAATGACTAATATAGTAAGATAAGAGAGAACTTTCATACCAGGTGATCTTTATAGTAGAGGGTTGGGAGCGGAGGGCACGTAATCCCTCATCGTAACTCCTCATAAAATAAAGATCAAACTTCAAACTGGTAAGTTCTCGTTTAATCTTACTATTTTACTTCGGAGTCACGTGAGTGACTACGTGAAGATTTCAAAGCTCTGTGATTTCATGCCCTGGAAGCTCCATGCTCACACACCGCTATGCTGGGATAAGAGGATGAACGCAATTCAGACATAACACTGGCTGAAAAACAAAGAAGGTATTTAATCATACCTAAAATGATATGCCCCACATTGGGTAAATCATGTAACAGAACTTAACATATTCCCCTGCAAACGTCTCAGGAGCGGCCACGGGTTTATAAAAGAAGTGCTGAAAAGTCCGTTCACTGCTCCAACCCGCTGTAGCAAGGATGTGGTCCATAGGAACTCCCATCATCCTAGCCGCTGACGTGGATGCAGCCTTAGCTTTATAAGACTGGACCCGTTGTGCTGTTACAAGTGCCATAAACATAACCATATTATATGTAGTTATCCAGAGAGAGCCCCGATATTGGTGTCCATCCTCGAAGCATAGTAAATTCTATGCCTAAGTCCCATGTATGGGTGTATCTGGCCTAGGGGAAAAAGAATTAATACCCCTCATCAGATTGGTCCAGGTTGGTAGGTAGGGCACTCCTGCAAATTTAATGGCACTGTGGCTCAAACCTTCATGGAATGAAGGGTGGCCAGAACTCCTGCAATCCAGTGATGGTGGCCGAGTCATATGAAGTGTTTGTTCTGAAGAAGAAACACTCCCATCTGCTGACATATGTCAGTAGTGTCCCTGGTGGATTCCCTGCACGACGAAGTGATGACATTGATCGTCCTGTCGGAGTATCCGAAGTCCAGAAATGGCCTGTTCAGAAACAGCATCAATAGGTTAATGCGATCATGGCACGGATGACTTACCCGTCACAGGGTGTGCCAACAGGCCCGGCCGTTTGAGGATCCGAAAGCAGTGTTCTGCGGCCATCTTTGTACTGCTGGGGACCATGGTTGGGTAGGCCAGATCGGGAAACCCGAAATACCCGTTGCGGAGTCTATTAAATTTTTGTAAGACCCGTCTGATGAGGCAGAAGGGGGGAAATGCATAGCAAACAATCCCCCCCCAATGCAGCGAGAAACATCCATCGCTGCTGGCCCCGGTCCAACATCCATTCAATGTTGTCGTTGAATTGCGTGACCTGGTGTTCGCCACCGTATTTAGTTTACCTGAAAGGTAAGTGGCTGAGATCCAAATCTCTCTATCCAGACACCAGTGCCAGTTGTAAAAAGGCAATTCATCACATGATATCGATTTTATTCCACACAAAAGATTAATATAGGCCACCACTGTGGTATTATAATTTGTAACCATACATGCAACTGGTGCATATCTAAGCAGTAGGCCCCGGGGTCCATGAATGCTTCCAGTATTTCTAGATAATTAAACCCTAGTGCTCCCAACAGGGTTAAATCTTGTGCATTCCATCTGCCACCACAAACAGTGGTGGTATTAGCTGCTCCCCACCTTTAACACTGGCATCAGTCTGTAATGTAACCGAGGGATTTATGATAGTGATGGATTTGGAACAGAATTGAGCATTTCCCATCCACCAATTTAATTCAACTCTTGCCTTTTCTAATAACTGCATAGGCCTGTCAAAATGGTATGATTTTTGAGAGCTATAATTTTAGCTCTTTGTAGGTTTTGATAATGTAGTGGTCCGAATTGCGCTGCGGGAAAAGCAGCCACTATCTTCCCAATTACCATGGCCACCTACCGTATGGACGGATCCCTGATGCCAGTAAGGCTTCTGCAAGCTTCTATCAAGTCCACCACCTTGTTCGGTGGTAAGGTGGTAGACATTTGCACCGAGTCAATGGTGAACCCCAAGTAATCCATGGTAGTAGAGGGTTCCAACTTTGATTTATCTGGATGTATGATGAACCCCAGCTTTTGAAAGAGATGTTTTTTGGCTATAACTGCCAATGTAGCCGTTTCCAAATTCTCCCCGACAATGAGGATATCATCAAGATAGGCCATAACAGTATGATTTTGTTTCCTTAAATAGGCCAAAGCTGGTTCCAATAATTTGGTGAACAGCCTGGGTGCTGATGATAACCCATTGGGTAAGGCTATATATTGCCATAATTGTCCCATCCAGATAAATTTAAGGTATTTCCTATGATCCTTGTGTATTGGTACTGAATAGTATGCATCTTTGAGGTCAATGCATGCCATGTAGTACCCATAGCTATTAGCTATCTGCTGTGTCGAAAGTGTCCATTTTGAAATGAACATACTGAACAGAAGTATTCAGTTCGGTCAGGTCTATGATTATGCGGCATCCGCCATCTTTTTATTTTTGGTAAATATATTAGATACGAACTCCTGTGATTCTCTCAATTACCCCTTTGCTAATTAGTCTTAATAGTTCAGCATGGCCCGCCGTTCTTTCTTTGTGAAAGTATAAACTTTCGGCTAGGCGTATGCTGGACCAGGGTAGGGAGTTCGTAAATGAATTCAATTTTATAGCCCTGAATACTTCCGAGTATGTAAGGATCAGAGGTAAAATTGCGCCATACTTTATAAAACAAGTGCAACCGGCCTCCCCCACAAGATGAATTTTAGACATATGATGTTCCTGGGGGAGGCAGACCCACCTACCTCCAAGGTATTGCCGGTGTTGCGGTCCAATACCACCGTTATTTCTTCTGTTGAGTTGCTGCGTTGTAGGGGTGGCGCATTTTCCAAGAAAGCCGGGCTGGGCCATGGCCTAAAAAAGGCTGTTGTGCAGGTGGGCCGGCCTTCGAGCTTTCACCACCGGACGATCTGTAGTGATATCTCTGTCCGGTGGGTGTGTAGGGGTGCTGTTGCTGTTGGTAGCTCTTTGTCCAGGTCTTTCCCCTATTTGGGGAGCTCCGCACAGCAGATTTGGTGGTTGAGCGTACCTGGTTTTGCATAACCCCGCAATTTGGGGTTGAGTTGCTCTTCCTGTAGTTATTATCTCAAACTGTGTTACACAGTAAGGCCAGAGCATCCTGTTTCTCCCGGTAGTTCTATACCCACCGCAGTACTGGCACTGCCGAAATTCCGGCGGTCAAAAGCTTCAGGATCCTCCGAAGTTTGACTCCTGCCCTCTAATCGTAGGGCTCATGATCCCCCACATTGATGGCTTGCTCCTGAAGCTGGTTTGTAGTCATATAATTGAACTAGCTGCCAGCTTAGGGTGGATAGGTAACCTTTTTTAGAAGGAACTGCATGTTACTTACCATATCCAGAAACTCTTCACTGCACCCCTGACACTGTTGGTTTGTTCAGCCAACTCCCCCTCTTCAGGGTCAGCCCAGTTCTGACCCCCAATGCTCCCCTGCGAAGAGGGTGAGACATTTAGGCAGTCCATAATAGGATCCTGCCGTGGGCCTGCGAAGAGGCCCACCGTGACCCTGCCCCTGCAAAAGCAGGTCACGCTGGAGCAATTGCTCCACCATCCGTTCCATGCGGGTAAGACGACCTCCGTCGCTAACAGCGAACGGGGTGTCCTCGGGACTGGACCCAGCTGAGTCGGCAGTCCCGATCGGCTTCCGGGTGGATTTACCGCCTGTCCGTGGCGAACCAGCAGCCCTCCCGGGCGGAAGTCGGGAGCTGCAGGTAGCACCTGCAGCTCGGAGAAAAAACGGCACGCTGCTGGCTGCTCTCTATAGCAGCAGCTCTTGCCGCTACTCTCGCCACGCTCACCACTCCGGTGAGTCTTACCGATCGTAAGTTACGCTGGAGGAGCCCCGCTCCTCCCGACTGTCGCTTCCGCATGCGAACGACGATATGTCGCGCATGCGTGCTGGCGGGGTCTTCACGTAGTCACTCACGTGACTCCGAAGTAAACTTATAATTAATTACAACTTCATAATACTGCATAGTTAATGTCCTGAAACCAACTAGATGCTGCTTGACGTGCTGAGTATTTCCTGCATTTTCTGGTTTTATTCGAAATATTTGCAATTATTTCACTTTAAGAAACAATCTGTATGCATCTGTCTGAATTTGTTGGCCAGATTCAGTGCTGTGGGAGTGAACAACACAGACTTGGCAAATCAAGTGCCCACTGACATTTATTTTGCAACACGACTGATGCATGACATTTTGTGAGAGATTTTACGCCAGTTTGTCGCAATGTATTACTGAATAAAGTGGTTACATTTTGACGTAAAAGTCATAATTTTCTAATATATTGTACCCCTTAAAATCATGCTCAATCTATCTATATTTTAAATAATCTATACACCGTTGTTTGAGGAAAACAACAGCAAAATATTATATATAGTTGGTGGAAACCTGAAATTAAAACAAATATGCTGGAAAAACTCAGCAGAGCTGAGCCGTTCTTTGTCCAGAATTAAAAATTAACTCTGCTTCAGAAACTGCCAGGGAAGACTAACATCTCTTCCTTATTTTTCCTCTATATTTTATGCTTGACAAGGACAAATCTTAAAAAAAATGTATACATAAGAAATAATAGGAAACATAATTGGAGTTTGAGTAATTCAAAAATGGTTCATGATATTACTTGGAATGTTTGTGTTTGTACAAACACTGATTTAAAGATAAAGCCACATGTCTTAAGTGAGGTGGAATAAAGGGTAGATCTGGGGATAGGATGCAATGTGAGGTAAGGGTAAGTAGCTGTGAAGTTTGCTATGATTTAAATCTATTATTTTATAGTTGAATAATTCCTTGATTAGATATGACATTGGCATAATATCATACCGAAACGTAGACCACAAAATTCAAATACATACCAGCCTATTCTATGATTTCAATGTGGTGCACGTGCACAGTTATAGTGCAAGCTTTGCCAGTGTAAATTAGAAAATGTATAAAGCTAATGCCCTCCAACAGCTAGGAGTGGAGGCAAGTTATGGTATCAGTTGTTTGATGTGACACCAATGCTGTTAAACTTAACTCGGCGTCCTATCTAAAGTCACATGTCATGCATGTACATATAAAATATAACAGTACAGCAGAGGAACAAGCCTTTTGGCTCACAATATCCGTGCCAAACTTTATGCTAAATTAAACTAATCTTCTCTATCTGCACTTGATCCATATCCTTTCATTCCCTGCATATCCACGTGACTATCTATAAGCCTCTTAAATGCTACTATTGTGTCTGCTACTATGTATGGAGTACTAAATATTTAGCAACATGAAGGATCACCTTGGTTGTGTTAATTAAAGGTTGCCGGCAGATTAGATGCAAATTTAGTTCTGTTGGCTGATGCACTTATTAACAATAGGTTGGTGCTTTCTAAACGTTTTAAAGTCGCTAAAGTCTGCATGGATTGGTGTGCCTAGTGCTGCTCATCACATTGATACTGCCCAAACCAGTTGTTCCCAAATGTGGTGCATTAGTAGGTGTTCCCTTTAAATCTTACCACCGTTGGGCGGCATGGTGGAGTTGCTGCCTTACAGTGCTTGCAGTGCCGGAGACCCGGGTTCGATCCCGACCACGGGTGCTGTCTGTACGGAGTTTGTTTGTTCTCCCCATGACCGGGTGGGTTTTTTCTGAGATCTTCGGTTTCCTCCCGCACCCCAAAAATGTAAAGGGAATGTAGGTTAATTGGCTTGGTGTATGTATAAATTGTCTGCATTGCCCCTGGTGTGTACAGGATAGTGTTAATGTGCAGGGATAGCTGGTCGGTGCGGTCTCGGTACCGAAGGGCCAGTTTCCACGCTGTATCGCTAAACTAAACTGGGAGAATAAGCAAAGCAGAACAAGTAACAAGGGATGGGAAGAAAAGTAGGGAATGTGGACTCCCTGTGTGGACTCACCAGAAAAGTTCCTGGGGAATTTTCTTTGATGTGAATGTCAGTGAGGAACAGTGCATCAGGCACTCACTCACTCTTCAGTGACAGCATCCTTACTGAGATTTGCCATGTACTGAAATTCTGGAAAAGTAAGGACTGGATTGACAGCAACTGTCAATATAGCAAAGGCATTGATGCCAAATGAAATGTTGTAGAATCAGAATCATAGTCATAATCATACTTTAATAGATCATCAACAGATCATTGCTAACCATTGCAGTCTGAAGAATTATGAAGTTTATGAGGAAAACAGGTGTGCAGAATTTGTGACTGTTATTATTAAACTTTGGCAATTTTTGCAGTAAATTACAACTTCTGCTCTGACTAAATTTAGATGAGAATGACATAAGCAAGAGAGAACATATGAAATAAGAGCAGAGGTTGGCATTTTATTATCCCACCTTTCAGTAAGATCATGGCTTGTCTGATGTTAGCCTCACCACTTTCCTGCCTCCTCACCCATCATCCTCAATTCCCTGATAGATCTATCTGTCCCAGACTTAAATATATAACATGATAGTCTCCACAGGCTCATGATTCTCCACATCTTCCCTTATTTTGAAATCATGCTCCTGATTCATGGACGTGGAGAGCCAAAGGACCCATATCTGTGCTGTGTGATTTTATAACATAACAATAAACTGGATCTGCAACAGTTGTCAAAAAATCAATACAGAGGAGGGTAAACTAATCCTCACTAATGTACCTGCAGGAAATGCATCAGTTCACAGCGGCATTGGTATAAATGGCCATTGCGCAGTGCTTTTGGAGATAAATTCCAGTCTACACTTTGATACTATTGTGTTGTGTGCGTCAGTGGGAAAGATTTAGAATGGATCTAGTAACTCAAAGTAGATCCGTAAGATGCTCTGGACCATCAACACCACAATTTACAACCTTGGGCCCCAATGAATCTCACACCAAGGGTTCAAATCTGGTTCCATGAGGATTGCAGAGACCATAACATGGACATGTTAAAACAAGGCATACCTAAATTAACGGGTCAGTGTAATGCAATAGCAATGCAGGACTGTATCATGTGCGCTAAACCACAAAACCAGCATTCAGTAGACATAAAAATGCAACAGATCAGATAAAAGCCAAAGAAGACAGGCCCAGTAAAGGCAAAGATGAAGTATTTACAGTCATGTTCAGCCAGAAGAGCAGAGCAATGATTCATCTCAGCTTCCTCCTGAGAGTTCTCGTGTCACAGGAGCCAGTCTTCAGCCAGTTTGAATCACTTCACACGGATAGCAAGAAATGTCCAAAATACTGGCCAACATCCTGGCTGTCGCATTGAAAACCTGTGCTGCACATTAATGGCTCCTCTATCTGAGTTATCCCAGTACAAATACAACACTGACAAGTAGAAAACGTAGGAAATTGCCCAGATCAGTCCTATTTATAAAAAGCAGGACAAAACCTGAACAGGGTCTACCCTCGTTTATGAGCAAACTGCTAAAATATGTTGTCACCACTACTACCAAGTGGCAATTACCTACCAATGCCCAATTTGGGTTTCCCAAGACCACTCAGCTCCAGATATTACTGCAGCCTTGGTCCAAATATGGACCAAAGAGCTATGATATGACTGCTCTTTATGTCAAGAAACAATTTGGTGTAGGAATAGGCGACCCTGCCCCTAGACACTTCTCTGTCATTGCGATGTTCATGACTGACTTGATTGTTACTTCAAATCCCCAACAGCCTTTCACCCTCTTGCCTATCACGGATCTCCCTTTGATTGAATGATACCGAAAGTTTTGCTTCCACTGTGTTCAGAGGAAGAGTCTTCCAAAACAAGGTGAGCCTGTAATAGAAACAAAATCACCTAATTTCTGTCTTAAGTGGGCGATCCTTTATTTTAAAATTATGATTTTTAAATAAATATCCAAGTTTTAGGTTCCTCCACAAGGGAAAAACATGGTCTCCATATCCATCCTGACGAGACTCCTCAAGATTTTATATGTTTCAGTTGCTTCTTGTCATACTAAACTTCTAAACCTAGCCTGTCCAACCTATTGTCTTAAAATAACCCACCCATTCCAGGTATTAGCCTAGTGAGCCTTCTCTCAGTAGCTTTCAACGCATTTACATCTTTGCAATATTATATACAGTACATCAGACATCATCTCACCAATGCCCCGTGTAACGGAATCACAGGGCGGCCTTGGTGGCGCAGCGATAGAGTTGCTGCCTTGCAGTGCATGCAGCGCCGGAGACCCTGGTTCGATCACGACTACAGGTGCTGTCTGTACAGAGTTTACACCTTCTCCCGTGACCGCATGTGTGTGGGGAGGAGGGTGTGGGGGAGGGGGGTGTAGGGGAGAGGGGGGTGTAGGGGTGGAGGGTGTGGGGGAGAGGGGGGGGTGTGGGCTCACCGGTTCCTGGCCCTGGCTACGACCGCACTCCTGGCTCCAGGACTTGGCTCCGGTATTACTCAGCTGCTCTCATCCCCAGCGCCTATCGCGCTCACAGCCCCCATCCGCTAACACAGCCTGCCCCCGCCCGAGAACACAGCCTGCCCCCGCCCGCGAAAACAGCCCACCCCCCTCCGCAGAACACAGCCCACACTCCGCTGCTTCAGCTTTATTCTTGGCGGCTTCTGGACGGGCAGCTCCTGGACGGGTGGCTCACGAACTCAGCCCCGCCTCCGGGGATTTATTCTGCAGCGGGTGCCGGAAGGGGCGTTACCTTCATGGTGAATGACAAGTGAGAAGACCAATCTGCTGATCTAATGATTTTTTTGAACCTTGACAATTTTTGTAATCTTCCACTGATCGGAACAAAACTAGGTGCCTTGGAGCAGAGGAGAACAGTGAATAAGATGGCGAAAAAATCCTAGTGATATATGGTACCATTTGTTCGCAAATTTAAAAAAAACGCAGACCGGAAGTGGTCAAGATGAGAGTTTTAGGAATAGTATAGATGCTTCTTTTCTCCACTGTAGACTTTTAGACCTCAGACTTTAGAGATACTGTGTGAAAACAGGTCCTTTGAGTCACCGAGTTCGCACCGTCCATCGATCACCCCGCACACTAACACTATCCAACACACTAGGGACAATTTGCATTTACTGAAGCCAATGAACCTACAAAATTGTACGGTTTTGGAGTGTGGGAGCACCCAGAGAAAATCCATGTGATCACAGGGAGAACATACAAACTCCATACAGATAGCACCCATAGTCAGGATCGAACCCGGGTCTCTGGCGCTGGAAGGAAGCAACTCTACTGCAGCCCCACTTAAGTGGACAGCTTCATATCTCCCCATGTTATACTCCATTTACCAAATCACAGATTTAAATTCCCAGTGCTCTTTATGTGAGTAAGTGCTTCCTGACATTTGTGCCTTCTTACACACTCATCCCCTGAAGCAAAAGTATCCTTCCATGTTATCAGCTCCTTTATTTTATTCAGCTGCTCAAATATATCACCTTAATGTTCCATAATTAAGGGAATACAAATCGCTCAATCGTTAACCAACTTAAACGCAAAATCTTCCAGTGAACATAAACTGAACCCCATCCTAGATTAATGTATAAGAAGGAACTGCAGATGCTGGTTTAAACCAAAGAGAGACAAGGTCTCGATCCTTCTGTCCATAGATGCTGCCTGTCCCGCTGAGTTACTTCAGTTTTTTGTGTCTATCTCCAGATTAATATAGTACATTGCCCAGAACTGATTGAAGTTGTGCTGTGGCACATAACTGTAAAAGGGTATTCTGGTGCCATTATAAATCAAGGACTGTTTAAGTATACATAATATGATGCTAATAGTTATTCATAGCATATGCACAATGGTTTTTAAAACAACCACTCAGAAGAAGGGTCTCGACCCGAAACATCGCCTATCTCCTTCGCTCCTTAGATGCTGCTGCACCCGCTGAGTTTCTCCAGCTTTTTGTGTAACACTCAGAAGCAATAGTTCAGTTTGAAAAAAGGCAGATGATGTAATTACCTTAGTAATAATGTTTATACATTCATATATTTTTATTGAACCTGTTCTTCTGGAATGTGTCCCAAGGACAATTCCAGGTGCACTGTTGCAGCAAGTAATTTCCTGTATTGTGTGCACACAAATTAATTTATCTGTTATTAGATCATTTCTGCTCACCTGGCTAGCAGTGACAGAGGAAGGCTTTGTTTATTGTTGCAGCAAGTCGATTAACCTTCATGCCAATTATTTCCAGGTAACGGATACATGTGAAAATGGGAAGAAAAGAGGGGTTGAAGGGTGAAGAAGCAGGAAAGGTGTTATTCTCATCAGTGAAAGAAAGACTTCTTTGATGAGAGTTTTGGGAATGGAATGCAAGGAGGATGTGAGCCTGTTCCCTCTGTGCATCTTATATCAATGTTCTTGCTTTACACTTGGTAGGCTGTACACCATGGCTCAGCCTGGAAGGATGGGTAGGTGACATTTCCATGATCTTAACTGTGTTAACAAGTTAGAACCCCCTGCTGATTTCTTCTCAGATACGCTGTTAGTTAGACAGCTCACGCCTGTGTGATGTGTTGCTCCTAATGGTAATGAAGTTGAGGAGTTTAAAGTGAGTCAGTACCTTGTGAATTGCATGAATGGGAGGACTGTGAGACAGCACAGCTCTCTTTGTATCCTTCAAGATTGTGTGAATATTCCAACAAGTTCACATCTCCTTTGAGACCAGCTGCTTGATCCAACCCCAAGCTCCACTTCCTTCCTCCTGCCCATTTGGACCGATCTGCTAGTCTGATGACCGTGGCCACTGAAGGCGCAGATTTACTTTGCAGAGTAAGTAATTATTGAGATATCCGAGCATCTAACATGCAGCTAAAGCAGGAGATTAAAAACATGATGCATCAAAAAGTTAAGAGAGTGGTTATGTTTTCAACCTGGTTGAAAGTTATTCACATGCAGTCCTCAAAGGGATAAAGTTATGCTGAGGAAATAAATGTCTGCACTCTCTTGAGAGTGCGGTATATATTATCCTGATAAAATCTGGAAAAGTTTGGTTGGAAGGTCAGGGATTTCACTGTCTGTGTCTCTCAGTACACTCTGATCGTGGGAGCAACAAATTTAGAACTGTTTTTTATCTCCTACGACTTCCTTTATAGAAGAAATCTGTGGAATTTGAGGATTACTCTGCATGTCGATTCGGTCTCTGTTCCCCACCCCGACAAAGATAGTTTCCCACCTCCATCATTTTTTCCCTGACGCATCTGCAGCACATAAAACCAACTAGAATTTAATTACTTCAATATTTCTTCAATTAAAGCTTTGTGAAACATGGCTACACTTTGATGTAGGCTTAATGTTTTTATATGCACTTATTTGAAATTTTTGGTCATTTCCCTTATTTTGTGATTTTTGCAATGAGAAATTCTCCCACATGGGCCAAAGGCTCTGCTTCAAAAACTGTTAATTAATCCCCAGGAATTTTTGGAATTGAACAAAACAATTAAATATTGCTTGCATCAACCCCTGAGTGACCTCAAACCCAGACACGGTTGGTCTGTAGTTGTAACAAGTGTTTTTCTTTAAAAAGTGACAACACCTGTCCTTGTAATTGGTTATTCCAAGCTATTCATAAATGTTTTACGGTTTATTTCTAACATAAGGCAAAGAAAGATGGTTTTGCTATGTGGCTTCAAGAATTCGTGACATGCAGTGAATGGAGGGATACGGATCATGAGCAGGCAGATGAGAATTTGTTTACTTTGGCATCAATGTAGAGCACAGACATTCTGGACAGAAGAGCCTGCTTTTGTGCTGTACTGTTCAATGTTCTGTAGTTTGCTCATGGGGTCAATGGTAAGGAAATCAAAACTACCAGAATTCATATTGCGATTCACTGGTTTCTTCGCAATCCAACCACAACTGGAATTTTAGTTTGGAGATAGTATGACATCAATGATACTAAAGCAGTTCACTGTTGGAATCAGCCGATTCACATGTGCTGGCTCAAGTTAACAACCTGTGCTTCTGTAACTTCATTAACGTCATGGAAAAATGTCAGCATAATCAGACAAAGAACCAAAGAAGCACATATTAGGAGATAAGGTGCTTGAAAGCTCAAAGGAAATAGATTTTAAGGAGGAAACGGAAGAGGAAGGAGGAAAACATTTTTCACACAGGGAGTGGTGAATCTCTGGAATTTTCTGCCACAGAAGGTGGTTGAGGCCAGTTCATTGGCTATATTTAAGAGGGAGTTAGATGTGGCCCTTGTGGACAAAGGGATCAGGGGGTATGGAGAGAAGGCAGGTAATGGATACTGAGTTGGATGATCAGCCATGATCATATTGAATGGCGGTGCAGGCTCGAAGGGCCCAATGGCCTACTCCTGCACCTATTTTCTATGTTGCTATGATTGTGATGGAGAACTACAGAGCTTGCACCATTGATGATTAAAGGAATGATCTCTGAATGTAATGACTGGCCATGTTCTGTACATGCATGGTCATATATTGGAGGAGGTTAGTCATGAGGAGCTGCAAGCTTTGGATGGATCTTAGCAAAAGGAGCATTTTCAAAATCACGATATTGGTCTGTTAGGAGCCGATGTAAGCTAGGTCACATGAGCAATGGGAGAGTGGAAAATGATTGGGTGGTGGATATGGGACAACAGTTTTGGATGGGGCAACATTTCTGAAGAGTGAAAGGAAGCCGAGAGACGAATCAGTCAAATTGGAGCTAACAAAGCTATACAAGTGTTGTGGCAGCAGACCTCTGGGGCAGGATTGACATGTTATGGAAATGGAAGTAGGTAGTCTTTGCAATAAATTTGGATTTGTAACTCAGCTATGATTAAACACCAATAGCTTGAAGGGAGGTTTGCATGGATACTTTAATATACAGTATGAAAACATAATATGTCAACACAATATGAAGTATATTGTGGGGAGGGTTTGTGTTGAAGAGCAGAGAGTCTGGTGTGGTCTTACCACCAACTACACCACCAGTCTCAGATCAAATGTCGATCAAGGTATCAACTTTCCTTTCGGAATCAAAAACAAAAAATTATATTATACAAATTGGGGGAAATTCTTCCTGTCACTATGCTCCTTTCAACTCTTGGGGTCATTATGTAGTTCTCTTTGTAGGAGCTTGGTGTGCAGTGTGGCTGCATTTCTCACTTCAAAAGAAAAAGTACTTCAGTGGCCCGTAAAGCACTTTAGGATGTCATAGTTGGGAAAGACTCACTGTACTCTTTCATTATGAATTAAGTAAGTTCAGAGTCTCATCCTCTCATGTTGACAGTATCACTTTGTACAAACAATCTGCCACATTGAACTACTGATCTAGTTAGCGGCAAAATTATTTCACTGTTACAATGTGCCAAATTAAAGCTTGCATTGTTTTAAATGAATGGGTACTGCCGTTAGCCCCAAATGTTTCACTATACTTACTGCTTGGCATTAAATCAGTATCCTCATATTAACAGAAGAAGTTAGTTCCTAACCATGTCCATAGAAAGCAGTATGCAATTAAAGATGTATTTAAAAGTCCACAGAACAACAGAAATAGTAAAATTCCTGGATTTTGGTGGGGGGAAAAGTGAACTTGAGGTAAGGATAACATTACAGAAAATAATAGCTCATATAGTTTCAAATGAGATGTGCTAATACAAATCACGACTTGCATATTGACCCCTGCGGGTAAGCTGGTAAACTGAAGGGAGGGACAAATTCAGGGACATGCAGGGACAAATTAAAAGATCTAACAGCACCCTCTGCAACATATCAGTGTCTTCTCACGTTGTTCTACCCAACATGTCAAACACTATCTACCATAAATATAGATTCAGTCACTTTATCCTGTTGTGTGAGACATTTTAAAGTGAAGGTCATGTCAAAATGACGGTCAGAAGAAAATTTAACCACAAGAAAGTAAGAGGCAGAGGAGGAAACCTGGCCCATCAAACCTGTGCCGCTATTCAGTATGATCATACTTGAGCTAGCCCATAATTTAAATACCTCCAGTGATCTCGCTTCCACAAGCCTCTGTGATACAGAATTCCTGGGATAGGTTACCCTTGATATTCAGAATCTTTGAAGAGTTTTGCGAGAATAACTGACAAAACTGTTTGTAGAGCCAGAATGGTCAGCAACATAAGGGCCTGTCCCACTTAGGAGACCTCCACAGCAACCTCTGGAGACCTTGCCCGCCACCCATAGTCGTGGCAAGGCCGCCACAAGGTCACATGAGGTTTTGGTCACTCTCCCTATTGGTCGAAAGTGGTTTCCGCATGGTCGAGGCTTCATCGAGGCCGCCGCTTTTTTTCATCATGATGAAAAATGGCCTCGACTAAAAATAGGTCGCCGTTTGGTCGAAGCCAGTGGAGTGGGGTCGCTATTTACTTACAGGCAGTCGAAGGTAATCTCCTTCATTGACCGGCCATTTTGATTGGCTCATTGGAGTTTCACGACCTAGAAGACCCACCGGTAGGAAAAATGCCCGCTAACTTTATTAAACTTCTTAAAACTGTCTCCACTCCTTCTCCCGCCCCCTCCCCCCTTCTCCTCCCCTGCTCCCCTTCTCCCCCCTCCCCCCCTTCTCTCTCCCTTCTCTCTCTCCCTTCTCTCTCTCCCTTCTCTCTCTCCCTTCTCGCTCTCCCTTCTCTCTCTCCTTCGCTCTCTCCTCTCTCCCCTTCTCTCTCCCCTTCTCTCTCCCCTTCTCTCTCCCCTTCTCTCTCCCCTTCTCTCTCCCCTTCTCTCTCCCCTTCTCTCTCCCCTTCTCTCTCCCCTTCTCTCTCCCCTTCTCTCTCCCCTTCTCTCTCCCCTTTTCTCTCCCCTTCTCTCTCCCCTTCTCTCTCCCCTTCTCTCTCCCCTTCTCTCTCCCCTTCTCCCCCCCCATCTCCCCCCCCCCCCCGCACTCTCTAAAGGACTTACCGTACACTGTGGCAGCCATTTACCTTCATCATCGCAAACAGCGCTACTCCGCTCCCCATGGCCCCCACCTTCGATGTGTTTGTGTGTGTGTGTGTTTATGTGTGTGTGCGGTCTGTAGATGCAGCTCGCACTTCGGTCGATCCAGCTCGTGGTTTCAACGCGACCGGTCGATCCAGCTCGAGGCTTTCCAGGCGAGTGCCCTTGAGTGACCAAACCTCCTGTGACCTCGTGGTGACCTTGCAGCGGCCATGGGAGGCGGGCAAGGTCTCCAGAGGTTGCTGTGGAGGTCTCCTAAGTGGAACAGCCCCTTTAGGATACAGATAAGACAATTAATGAAAGACCCAGAGGTGACATACAATGTTTTAAAACAATGAGTCGTTTTGATCTTGAATACACTATCAGAAAGGGAAATGGAAGCAGATTCAATTGTAACTTTTAATAACCCAATTTTAATTGGGTTGACAGTTACAGCCAAGTCTGTCCTTTGCCATGCCCTCTCCAGTCCAAGAACATGTGAACAGATGTCCCAGAGTGCAGCGCTGCCATGCTCTTCACCTGTCAGCCATTTCCCTGGCGCGCTGCATTCTAACATGGCTAACTCCTTAAAATGGTCCCTCGACCTTCACCCCACTTCCACTACGTCACCGTGCCTTAACCCATTACCCCCACTGAACTTCTCCGCACCTCCTTTCGCCAGTGAGCTGCGATGCTGGAATCCCATCCCGTTCTCTGAGTTCAAGTTCAAGAATAGCTTCTTCCCATCGACCAACAGGCTATTGAACCACACTGCACAACCCTAACCGCAATCCTTCCTCAGCAACAAACTACTATGGACTTTTTATAGGTTACACTGTGTACTTCAGCTTGCACTACTGTGGTCTGGTTTCCGAGTGTAACAAATAGTTTATTGCATTATTGTATATTTATTTGTTGTATAGCTGTGTTAATGTGCCTGTAAATTTGAAAGTAAAAATGTCATTTTTCAGTTCCTGGTGCACATGACAATTGAATACTCTTGACTCTTGCATAAGCACTGAACATCTACGGATATTGCAAATCTTTATTCAGTTGATTTATTCCAATTCTTCTGTGTCCTATATGTTATTCGGATGCCTTTTATTCAAATGCCACAATCTCAGCTTGGAGCAAGCTGGAATTGTAGTTAGGACTTTGCTGATCTGAATGGCTCAAAAATGTATGTGCCATACTTTTAGCCATTCAACCTGTGACAATGCCTGATTCAGTTTGGTGTCTGCATGTTGCTTGTAAAGACTCTTATCTTTATATCATCACTCAGCGCATGCTCTACTGCTCTGCTTATTGTCTCTCCTTGCCATTATTGTTATTTTAAATTTGGTACTGGAGGTAATTTTGAAGGGTTTCTGTTGTGACTATCTCCTTCCATATTTTTTTGCCAAACCCTGGCAGGAAGCTGAAGATTATATTTGTCTGGCCCCTTCTATAAGTGTATGTCTGATGTGAAACAGGATGCAAAAAAACATGTTTTTATCTCCTTAATGAATGTGACAAGATCCACATTTTTTCCACTATGAGATTCAATGCAGAAAAATTTCAGTTGGATTCATATTTTTTGACGTCTCTCCAAAAACGTTGGCTCAGGGTGTTTGCAACAGTTACACAGTTCTATTTTTAAATTTAGAATTAGCTTACAACTTCCTAATAAAATTCTTTTTCGTAGCCCTTTCACCCTTTTTATTATTAGAATAATGTACTGTAGTAGCTTTAGAATTTCATAGTGCTGAAGGCCATTACCATTGAAGGCTCCGTGACTTGAAGTTTGGAGAAATTACTAAAGTCCAGAGCTCCAACATCTCCATGGTTCCTGGGTCCAAGAGTCAAGAGTGCTTTATTGTCATATGCCCCAGATACAACAAAGACATTCTTACTTGCAGCAGCACAACAGAATATGTAAACATAGTACTCTGTAAGCAATGTAATAAATGAAAAAAAAATCTCTGTGTAGGTGTGCATATATATATATATATATATATAAACACACACACACTCACTCGCTCACTCACTCACTCACTCTCTCTCATCTCTAATACAGAACATGGACCTTGAGGACCGTCATCCTTCCTCTCATGATCTCTATCCATTCCATGTTTAAACCATCCTCTGCATACAACCGGGACCACTGTGTGTTCCTTTCTCCTCCCTCTACTTGACCTATGATATAGTCTGTCACCCTGAATCCACTTACCTTTGTTTAATCTCATCGCATCTCAAAAACCATCACTTTTGACACAGCAAGCTCTCGACCAATATGTTGCAATGGCATTAATTTCCCCTCCCCTTCTTTGTTCTCTGTCATGGCTTTCAATATTCCCCTATCTTGGCAGCGCTGCCCTTGTTGGTAATACTGCCTCATTTCAAAAATCAGGGTGCTTGTTAAGATGACTGCAAAGATGCATAAACAAGCCCTCAAAGTTTCAAGACAAGAAAATAAAATCAGTCCTAAATAAGAGATTGGGATCATTTTGAAAGCACTTCCCAAAGGAAGCCCTAGTAATGTGGCTAATTACTGTACAGTTCAGGATAATGGGGAAAACAGTCAGTATCGCAATAGTAATAGTTGAAGTTTCCGGCACCATCGATCTAAAGTTTTAACAAATTCGACCACCCAAGAAGTAGGTAGTTAGATCTGAAATAACAAAATTTGTGCTTGGCAATTTCATAATATTTGTTTTCTAATAAATCTGCACAAAATGCTTTTCGATAAATTTGTGCATTTAAAAAGTACACCATGAGCTTATGTCTCAATTAGAATTTTGTGCTGTTGTTTTATGGGAACAAGATCAAAATTTACTGCTACTTCAGAGTTCCACCCAAAGACTGAAATAGAAAGAGAAAATGCTGGAAGTATCCAGCAGCACCCATGGAGAAAGAAACTGGTAACATTTCAGGTCATTGATCTTTCATCTACAAACTATTCCCTGCATTTATAATTTTTAGTTCATATATTTAGCATTGTGATTTTTTAACCTTTTTTTATTGCTGTTGAATACACAACTTCGATTGAAAGATTACCTCACTCTCATGTGAGTCGCAAATTACTCATTAATATGAGGTTTCTCTTTGTTCAGGGTACATAACAGATCCCAAGACGCCATGTAAAGATTCAGGCGTTCTTTGTTTATAATTATAGAGAATCATAGAGTCATGCAGCATGGAAACAGGCCCTAAAGTGCAACTTGTGCACGACGACCATGATGCCCAATCTAAGTTGGTCCCGTTTGTCTGCGTTAGGCCTATCCCATCCCTGCACCTTTCAGATATCTTTTAAATATAGTTTTAGCACCTGCCTCAACTACCTCTTCTGGCAGCCCTTTCCATATACCCACCACCCTCCGTGTGAAAAAGCTGACCCTCAGGTTCCTATTACATCTTTCTGCTCTCATATTAAAACGATGCCCTCTAGTTTTAGTCATCCCTACTGCACCAAGGAGGAATTACAAAAACAGACATGAGGTTGGTCAAGAATTCCCCTTCAACTGGTATTACCTTATTCAAATGAACCAGCCTTTCATTGTAGTTTTTGGTGTGAGATTCTTGGGTGTAAAATCGCTGCTTTTGCCAAACTGCATAACTACAAAGTTATTTATGTGTGTTTGGGGAACTGCCCAATGTTTGAACAAAGTGATAACGTTAATAAAACGTGCTTAATGCAACAATGTTAGGTCAACAGAGGGTTAAACAGATTTTATGCAATCAATTTGGATTTAAAATAACCCTCTTCTTAGTTAACCCTTTGCCTTCACTGAATGCCTCCTGAAACCCAAAGGACAGATATATGAAATGCGATCTATGTGAAGGAGAGAATTTTAGCAAGGGCAAATGATTAAACCAGGTGATTTATGGGTGACAGACAAGAGGATCATGTGGCTAAGAATAGTCTGGGATTAAACTAAAACCTACACTAATGTTTAGTTAACATAATGAGAGGGCAGAAATGCTACTGTGAAGCTTGCACAATGTACCCACATCCAGGCCATGACATTTCCCAGTGCAAGGCTCCCAAATGCATACATTACTTCCCATTTCACTTACTGTTTACAGGGAGGAGATCCATTTATCTTCAGTCAATTTTAATGGGAGTTAGAAAGCTTCTGCTTGGATTTAAGAGCCTGACTCTAAAGTCAGTCATATAGGACATGACAGTGATGTATAGGAAGGAACTGCAGATGCTGGTTTATACCAAAGATAGACACAAAGTGCAGGAGTAAATCAGCGGGTCAGGCAGCATCTCTGGAGAAAGAGGATGGGTGACATATCAGGACCGAACCCTTTTTACACAAGTTAACATTGCAAAGGGAGTTTTTCTTACTGTTTGTGAAATTGCAAGCCTTCCATAGAAGTATGTTAACAATTCCCTGTATTTATGTATAATATAGTAATGCAAATGTGAAAACTTCCCCAGTCCATCGATCTAAATGTAGCTGAGGTTTATACTCCAGGTTTGACCCCAAGTTTGTAACGATTTACGGCTGGTTTGTTGGAAAGTGCACTCTACAGATGAATAAATTATCGAAGGTGCCTACATCTGACTACTGGCAGCCTCCTGTTGGAATCCTAGTAATTAGGAAGGTTCAGGAGCAGGTCCATCGATGAAAACATTATTCAAAGCTATCTAACCTAAGAAGGAATTCCTCTTTATATAGAGATTGGTTACAATGTGGAATTCACCATCACAGTTGAAGAAACCAGCAAAGATACTTTCTGGGGGTGGGGGAGGTACCTTGATAATACGTGGAGAAAGGAATAAAGGGTATGCTAGTAACGTGAGGTGAAGGTCAGTGGAATGAGTCTTGTGTGCAACATAGACAAGTGCAGTATAACTCAATGTAGATGAGATATTGTGATATTTCTGAGATATGCAAAAAAACCACCATAAATGTGTATCTATCCTTCACATATGATGACCATGATCATTTGGGCGATGTTAGAAAGGACTCCCGGCAAAAACACAATTGTATTTGCAGGAGACGTCAGTGCATTCAGATTATAGTTGGCGGGCCAGGCCAACAAAACACTTTTACAACAGCGTTTAATTAGTGTGAAAGTGGTTGTAACAATCTTGCTGCTTTTTAAATAGTCGAGATATAGTAAGAGTCATCAGTAAAAAGGGAGCAGTCAGTTACATTTGGTGTTAAAAGCTATTTGTGAATTCCTTTCATGACAGTTTCAAACACACCATTGGTTAGGCCACCAGCAATGATTTCAAATACTAAATAATACTTTAGATCATATCAGTGAAGTATGGAATTTATTTTTCAAAAGTCCACGCAGAAATGTAAAGTACTGAGCCTTGTCTTCAATCAGTTACTTTTGTTGAAGAAAAACACTCTTCAGGCCACGAATGGGCACTGTCACTTTAAGAATGTTTGTCTAGTCAGGACCAGAAAGATTTCAGGAGTTATATTGCTAGTAAAAGTAAACCAGAGCAGGAAAACAAGGATACAATTTGGCACTTATCAAGACTAAATGATTTCCTTTTTAGCTGCTGATTTCTACTGGGAAATGTATCCTTGGACTGAAAATTGCATCCGGAAAAATGTTTATGTAATGTTTTTCAAACAAATGATTGTTCACAGTAACCTTTAACTTGCACTGAGGGTGTTGTGGTTTTACTTATTAACCCTTCACCAACAGAGCCAAAGCAAACCTTTCAATAGGGCTCTTAACTGATGCTATTGCATGTGAGGGACAGAGCGAATGGAATAGTAGGTTGTTCTTCTTGCATCATTTCAGATTTAATAATAAATTGCTTTGCCTGCTGTTCATGTCAATATAAGGATCCTTAAGGGCCTGTCCCACTTACATGACCTTGGCACGCAAATTACACAACCTCGTTGTCGCGTTGAGGCGCACGGGCATCGGATGGCCGCGCAGGGCCGGTCCCACTGAGAAGCGCGGACGGGTATGTAGTTGTGCTCGACATCGCGCGGGGCTCCGAAATTTTTGTAGCGAACAAAATCTTCGCACGCCAATGGCCTGTCGCGTAACTGACGGCCAAAGTGGGACAGGCCCAAGACCCTGGCGCGATGCAACGTCTCGCCTCCAACAGCAGCAGAATCAGGCAAACGATCACCGAACTCAGCCTGGGGCTCACGGCCGTTGCGGTCCAGATCCGCCCCCACTTCTACTCCCAGAGCGGGGCCAAGAAAATTGAAGATGGACATAAAATGCAGGAGTAACTCAGCGGGACCGGCAGCATCTCTGGAGAGAAGCAATGGGTGATGTTTTGGGTCAAGACCCTTCTTTCAGACTGAAGAAGAGTCTCAACACGAAACGTCACCCATTCTTTCTCTCCATAGATGCTTGCGGTCCCGCTGAGTTACTCCAGCATTTTGTGTCCATCTTCAAATGACGTCACGTGCTCCAGGCAGCTGTGCGGGCGCACGAAATCGTGCGCGACCTTCGCAGGACCGTCGCGGCTCAACGCGATGACGAGGTCGCGTAATTAGCGTGCCAAGGACACGTAAGTGGGACAGGGGCTTTAATATATTTCAGATAACAGCATTGAGTTCATCATGTACCCCGAGTTATTCTTCCGTGTCAACATCCGCAGCAGGAGTTGGTGATTTTTTTTGTTGGATCTTTCTTGATTACAATTTGATTTTCAAATTTGTGTTCAAAGTGATTGCACTTTGGGAAAGAAGTTGGTGATTGTGGAGTGCTTTGGGATTTCTGGGTAGCTAAATTAATTTATTTCTAAAGTGTGAGTTCATTGAGTCCAATGGATTCGATAAGCGGATCATCGATGATAGATCAGTCCTGGGATTATGCATGTGAGACACAGTATCGCAAGCAAAGGAATGTTTAAAGATTTTTGTTGATCGCCAAATTTCCCAGTGATCCATTGTAATAAATGTGTATGGATACATGTAAAATGTGACATGTTTTATAAAGCTTCCATGTTGTTAATTATTTTTGAATGATGCATTTACCCTTTCCATTTCTCAGCCGCTGATTGTCCCTCTCCACAGAGCTCAGTCTTCTGTTGATACTATGTCATCAGTCACTGGGAAATATGCAACAGCAATCATGTGAATATTTCCATCTTATACATTATGGGAACATTTGTGCTGCAAATCACTTCCAAAAATGCATTATGTTGCAAGTGCATGTTGCATGATTGAATTGATTAAAAGATACAGCAAGGAGACAGGCTCTTCGGCCCACCGAGTCCTCACCAACCATCGATCACCCTTTCACATTAGTTCTATATTTCCCCACTTTCGCATCCACTCCCTGCACACTAGAGGCAAATTGCAGAGGCCTATTAACTTACAAACCTGCACATCTTTGGGATGTGTGAGGAAAGCAACACAGTGACAGGGAATGTGCAGATTCCATACAGACAGCACCCGAGGTCAGGATCGAACCCAGGTCTCTAGCCCCGTGAGGCAGCAGCTCAACCAGGTGTGCCACTGTGCATATTTAATTGTTGATTCTATAACTTCAACGTTACATACAGTCAACAGCACACACAGGATGCTCACAGTTGGTCATTTGCGGTCCGTGGTTGTCTTCCCACTTAATCGTTACTCGATGTGTCTGTGTGTGTTCCACTCTGACAGTCGCCGTTCCAGTTCCCGGTTTTTCAGGCGACTGCCGGCAAATTGACAGTCACTGGCAGTGCGCTGAAAAATCGCCTAAGTGGGACAGGCCCATAAGACGTTTAATACCTCCTCCTATTCAGAGGAAATATTAAACAAACCCTTTCCTGAATTCTCTAACTACAATATCCTCCATAGTGAGAATTTATAGGGCACAGATTTAGGCAAGAGGAAAAGATATAAAGGGGACCTGAAGGGCAGGTTTCTCACACAGAGGGTGGTGGGACTGTGGAATGAGCTGCCAGAAGAAGTGGTAAAGGCAGGAACAATTACGTATATCATTTAAAAGACATTTGGACAGGTTCATAAGTAAGGTTAAGTGGGATATGGACCACATGCAGACAAATTAAGAAGGCATACTGGTTGGACGAGTTGGGCTGCAGGGCCTGTCTCTGGCTGTAAAACTCTATGACTGCTTTTCTGTGCATGGGCATCATCAGAGTTTGCCTCCATCTCATGCTCCCGCTCTCTGTAGTTTTTTCTGTCAGCATCCTTGATTTGCACCATCTCCACCCACCTTCAAAATGTACCTCGTCGAAAACGTACCATTTGTCTTCTCAAACTCTCTCCCATTTCCTGCATGAAAAGGCTCCATATAAGGACCTTTCATGTGGAACCTTTTTTTTTTGTTTCTGATCTTTTTCAGCCAATCAAACCCATTTCTAATATCCTTAATTTAGGCTTGGTTAATACAGGAAACTAATTAGTTTGAATTTTATCAATTCCATGTGACATTTATGAAATTATACATAGTGTGCTTGTCAAAAGTGCAGGTCCGGGTGCACATGAAAAGAAAATAAAGCAGGTTAATGATTCATTTAGAGGCCCTTCATCAGAAACACTCACACCCACTGTCTGACATTTTCCAGATCCTGATGGGAACTCTTGCTGCTTCAGGATTCTAAACTTTGCAAGTTTAGGTCAATCTCTCACTCGCACTTTCCCTGATATCCATCTCAGATAAATTTTGGACTACCAGGAACCATCTGATTCTGGACATCACTACAGCCTTGCTCCAAAAATTGACTAAAGAGCAGAATTTCATGGACAAAATTAGAGTGGCTAACCTTGACCGAGGCTAAATTTGACAATGCCATATTGAGAAATCTTGGTAAAACATTGAAGACAAATGGGGAGAAGAGGTGGGAGGGAGTCACGAGGAGAGTATTCTCCTGGCTTGAGTCACTTGAAAGAAGGTGGATTGATATATGGAAATCAATATTGCAACCCCAGGTCATCATGCAGGACCTCAGTGGAATACTTGCTTTAGACCCAAACATTGTTGAAGTGGTTTCTTCAGCTAGTTCAACAATGACCTTCCCTCCATTGCATTGTCAGAAAATAGGATGATTGAAGAGTTTTGAATCTCAATCAAAAGTCCTCAGATATTAAAACTGCCCTACAACTGTATGATCCAGGCAACATTGAGGCATGGGCTGAGAAGTGGCCTACAAATTGTTTTACACAATTGCCAACAAATGCCATGTGCACTTAGAGAACATCTAACCACTCACTGATGACACTTATCAATATCACCTCCACCAAATCACCACCATCAACATACCCAGGGGTCACCATTGTCGAAAAACATTATGCAGAGACGAGATCTAGTCTGAGTCTGGGTTTCCCAGGGAGAGCAACTCACCTTTTGACTTCTACTAAGACATGAGGCAGGACTCTCTTGGTATATTCTCCATTTTTGTAAATTTTTCCCACAAACTCCAATAGTGTTCAGGAGGCTCTACTCCTAACTAAACACATAATTTCTATTGATTAGTACATCTCTGAACATTGACTCCCTTTATCTTCAGCACAAAATGAACTGTGATTGTGTGCTGAATCTACCCTAGCTTTCAATTCTGTGACCGGCATTACATGCAAGGGTAAAAGTAATGGGAGCGTGGAAATGCTACCACTCGCAGGTTTACCCCAGGTACAACATTATATGTATCACTGCGTTTTCACCATTGCCGTGTCTAAATCATGAAACATCCTACCTAGTTCCATTCCCTCCACAGATGCTGCCTGACCCGCTGAGTTCCTCCAGCAATTTGTGCATTACTCAATAGCATTGCAAGAGTACGTTTGCAGGTGTTCCAGAAGGTGGGAACACCCCTTTGTCAGAGGAAATTAAAAATGAAAGGCTAAAAAATAGGGATACGATTAAAGGAAAAAAGCACGTGAAACAGGTAAAACTGGGGAAAGGAAATGGGGAAACTAATTTTAGGCATATTGCTTAAGGATATGCAAAAATCCTTCTGGACATGGGCAACAGTTCAATCCCAACATTCAGATATACTATTGGACCTACACAACATTCGCATCATGTTTAGAGTTTCGAACGTTAAGAGCTTTGATGCTGGTGATAAAGGGAAGGCAGCAGCTCAGGCAAGCTATTGATACTTAACTCATTGACTTAAATGAAGCAAAAGATTAGAAGAGACTTTTAATGGTTAGAGAAATAGAAACTGCATTTTATACGATCATTTAAAGTCCATATTTCCCATAGTGCTATAAAACCAGTTGATAGTACCTTGCAGATATCGGCTTGAGCTCTACAGTTCACTTTAACTATTTTCAGGTTGTTTGTGAGAATGGTTCTCTCACAGATGAACAAGCGCAGTTTTGATATTCCAGTCATGCAAATTATTATTAAGTCCACTTGGAGCCAACAGAAAAGGGGAGTAGTGTCATGGGTAAAGACATATCCTCTGGGTAATTTTAGCTCTGTATTAAAATATTTGGCTCCAAACATTGTATTTTATAGAGTAAGGTCAAGTCAGTAAACCCAAACTTGGTTTATTTTAAGCCAAATTTGGCTCGATGGCTCCATTTTGACTGCCTAATAATTCTTAGATTAAATTATTCCAAAGGTAGTACCCACAAAGGCGGAAACTACTCATAATAAAGGTAACCTCTCGACTGGCTGAAACCTATTGATTGGACTACTTTATATGGAAGACAGGAAGAATAATGCAGATGACAATTATAACCACAACGGAAGGATGACAAAGACCCTTCAGATTTCTAATTTAGAGACTCTGACATCCACTCAACACAAGTACCAGATAAGGGTTTCAGGAAGTTAAGGTTATGGGTTTTTGGGTTCACATGGCAACAGCCACTCAAAGACTTTGACCAGCCAATAAATTAATTCTATTTAATTTAAACACTTAAAAGAAAACAAAGTTCAAATGCATTCTGTGAAGAGAGTTTGTGTTGTGTCAGTTAGCCCACATGCTGCACTAATTTCATCCTTACTCAGCCTCGGTAGCATGCTGTTTTCAGTACCTTGCGAAAGCACAGTGACACAGTTAGTAGACCCACTGCCTCACAGTGCCAGAGATCCAGGTTTGATCCTGATGTTGGGTGCTGTCTGTGTGGAGTTTTCAAATTCTCTCTGTGACCACATGGGGTTCTTACAGGTGCTGTGTAAGAGCATCACAAAAAAGTGTAGGTTAATTGTGTGTGTGTAGGTGAGTGGTTCATTCTGACAGAAGTTGATGGAAATGTGATGAAAATCAAACAAAGTGGGAATAATGCAGGATTAATGTAAACAGGTTGATGGTCAGCATGGCCTCGTTGGGCTGAAGGGCCTGTTTCCATGCTCTAAGACTTTCTTTGACTGTCATGCCAAGTTGATTATGTGTGCCAAATTTAGTTCGCCCTTATATTGGATGGAGCAATTGCTCATTATAGACTGTTTTCTGCTACATGTGGACTAGGAGTGGTGACGGATAATAATTAGGGATACCTTGACGCAGCAGATGGGTTTGTGCTCAATAGTTCTTCTTCTTCTTCTTCTTCTTCTTCTTCTTCTTCTTCTTCTTCTTCTTCTTCTTCTTCTTCTTCTTCTTCCTCTTCTTCTTTCGTGTGGCGTGCCTAAAGTTGTTGGACAACTTGTTCTATTTGATCTTCCGTTTGTGCACGTCGAGTTGATTGCATTAGTCAAAACAGGGCAGACCACGTGAAGGTTGCAATCTTCCACCCCTCAATAGTTCTGATTTTACAGAATGCAATTCCTACGTTAACAATTGCCACCCAATTTCCAGGTTTTGCAGGCAATCTTGGGACAATGTGTAATACTGACGTGAGTTAGGGTTTTCAAAGTGTTTCATGACATTTCAGGTGTACAGTGGTGCCCATTGAATATGTTTGTATACTTTAGGATTTAACAGAGGAGAAAGCCTAGCACTCTGTCGCACCTTAGGAAATCTTCAAAGTTGCACCAATGGCATTTAAATGGCATAAAATGGCATTGGATCCACGCAGATCAAATCCAATTACAAATGCAATGAACCAGCTGTTGATTATTATAAATTAGAAACTATTTGATTTCGGATTTTCAGGATTTGTGAAGTGCTGGAAAACTCAGCTCAGGTGGCAACTGTGGGGAGAGAAACAGAAATAACGTTTCAGGTCCATGACTCTTCTTCAGAATCTCTTTTTCATCAATTTTCTGATGAAGAGTCATTGATCTGAAACGTCTGTTCCTCTCTCCGGAGATGCTGACTGACTAGCTGAATATTTCCAACCGTTTTGTTTTGTAGCAATTATTTATGAAAAGATCTATGTCCAGCAAATGAGCAGAATTTGCTGCTCTTCCAGAGGTACCATTCAATTCTCCACACAGACCTTCAGAATAGATAAGGTGGATTTAACCTGAGATATCCTCTGAATAATAATATCTCAAGTAATTTCAGAACTATACTGAACTATATTAACTGCCAACATCTGTGAATAGGGCTGTCAAATAACTAATTGCATTACTTTCTTTCCTATTAAAGTATTGCGTCAGGCATAATGTAGAGTTCAATGTACTACCTTACTGTGTCCCTTTAATTACTGTACACATCATTTTCATTCTTCTTGGCTGCCATACCTTTATTTGGTTAGTTAGCCTCAGAATATTATGTTTGCACTGAGCACACTGTGCCCTCAGCTCATGGATTTAGTGTGTCTAAACATATATCGCCTGTAAACCTTGTAGTCATTGATGGGAAGAGGTTTCCTAAATCTGATTTGGAGTCAGACCCATGCCATAGAAGTACCAGGACCTTATTCGAAAGCAGCCATTTAAAGTAGACTTGTAATTTGAAGTAGACCACTTCAAAGTATATTTGAAGTAGGCAAAACTGATAGCAAAGTTCACAGTACCTTCCCACCAGATCTCAAGGTGGTTGGTCATGGCTTCTTAACGATGATTGGTCTTTGCAATGAACTCCATTGCAACAATGCAAGGTCGTAAACCACTGAAGAAAATTAAAACAGCAAGAGAACAAATGGCAGGAGGACAGAGACAGAGGCTGAGGCGAGGTAGCAGAGCACTGCTACTAGAAAATAGAAAATAGGTGCAGGAGTAGGCCATTCGGCTCTTCGAATTACTACTTAGAAAGAATTCCGGAAACTTTAACAGTACATAGAAGCAGTGAAACTAAGAGCAGGAATGGATTCTTTTATCTGTCAAGCCTGCTCCACCATTCATTATGGTCATGGTAGATCCTCCGTTGCTACTCTCTCCTTCTACACCTTGGTGCTTTTCGTGTTTGGAAAATGTGTATTTGGTGTCTTGGCCTCCCCATTCTGTGAGGGACTGTTCCACAGATTTATTGTGGAGAAATTTCTCCTCATCACAGTCCTAAGAATGTTACATATATCTTGATTCTCTGACCCACATATTTAAAACCCCATTATCTCCAATATGTCAGAACTTTGTATATTTCAAAGGGGTTTGTCTCTCATTCTTCTATAATCTAGTGAATATAAGACCAGTAAATTTAAGCTCTCTTCATACAACAATCCTACCATCCCGGGATGGAGTATGGTGAACCTTTGTTATCCTTCTATGATAAGAATATCCTTTTCGCTAAGGAGACCAAAACAACACTCAATACTCCAGGTGCAACAGTTTTACCTACTATTGGGAGGTGGGTGGGAATGGGTGTTCTTGTGATGAATAAATCGAAGGTATAAGCGACACGTTGACACGAGAAGGTTTCTGAACCATGCAACCACGTTAAATAGCAATTAATTTAACGTGGAACAGTGAGTTGAGTACAGGCAAGAATGGCAGTGAAGTGTACTTTAGTACAGTGAAATATTGCAACCATCCTAAAAATGGAACATATACAACAATGTTGCAGATTTTAGATTCATGCCATTGAATTTCATTTTCATCCATATCCGTCTTCTCTTAAGTCTTGATATGCACAACTAGGCAAAATCTGGACCACCAGTGGAAAAACAAAATGCAATTTTGGAAAATAAATCGCAAAAGTGCCTAACTTTAGAAGTCATTGAGGCATTCCAAGGAGAATGGAAATGATGTCCCAAAGAGTCAAAGATTTCCCAGATTGAAATGAAATAAACCATGGGAATTACAGTATACTGCTTTATCAGACAATTGCTTCATTTATTTGTATGAAAATCCTGTTAACTTAACATTGACATTAAAATTATCCATGGGGTGCCTTACATCCCTCAGTATCACCATCACCCTGCAGATTTTTGAATCCCAAGTTTGGCAGCATCTAATGACCACCATTGGATATGTCTCAGCACTCATCTTCTCAGCCTTGTTGGTGCCCTATTTTATGGGTTGAACGCTATCACTTGTTGCCAATTTAAACAACATTTGAGCTGATTAATATATCATTTACACAACTGAGCTACTCGAGCTCTTTCTTTGTTTCGCTGCTGTGGTAGCCTTCTACTGATTTTTGTTAATTAAGTCTAATTTACTGATCTGAGTTTGATTAATTATAGCATTGATTTCCCAAACAAACAATCTTAATGAAATGTGGAGGATAGAGGTAAGGACATTGTTGACCAAACGTTAAGCAGAAATGTGCTCCAATCCATCATGGAAAACAATTCTTCAGTGCTGAGTAAACCAAAGCTTATTAAATTAAATACATATATCCTTGATGTAGCACTCTGTCAAATAGGAAGAATGCTGTTTAAATGCCTGTTAAACTGACAGAGTACAACAGGATTGCTATTTATAAATGCCTGAACCACACAGATTTGAAAGCTTTATGCTGTGTGTCTCAGTTGCTGGAAATTCTGTCACATATATCATTATTAAAATAATGTTTTCTTCCTTCTGTCATGCTATTTAAACTATTTTTACAGGGTAGTACTGAGGGAGTACTGCTTTTGTAGAGGTGCTGCCCCTTGGATAAGATGTTAAGATGAGGTCCTATTAATCAGATAGATCTCCCATTGCCCTGACTGATGCTCTTCCTGCATATACCGCAAAATTACAGTCATCATTTCTTTCCAGTCTGTAAAATAGATAGTAAAATAGCAGTTGGCATACAGCAAAGCTCTTTGAGATTTTTCTGAACAAAATGAAAAGCAGTTATATAAATGCAATTTTTTTTCTTCTCTCACCCCATTGCACACATTTCCTTCTGACCAGGAGATTGCGCCACATTCATACCAAATTTGAAATTTCATGTGGTTTAAAAGGTTAAATGTAATGATAACTATCATTTGTAGGAGGTTACCTAAATTAGTTTTGCATTGGTGCCCAGTGCGGCTTTTTATCTGCCGATGACACAGGCATATTAATTGCCTTAGATTCTGCACAAAACTTGGACATGGACTTGATGGGCCAAAAGGCCTGTTTCTGTGCTGCATGACTTTCTGTGCTTCTGAGTAGGTTACAATTCTCATTAACAAGCATAAAGACTTGTAAAACATATATATGGAATCAGGCCCTTCAGCTCACCAAGTCCACATCGACCAGCAATCTACCATACACCAGTTCCACCCTACACACCAGGAACAATTTACAGAAGCCAATTCACCTACAAACCTGCACTTCTTTTGGATGTGGGCAAAACCGGAATATCCAGAGAAAACCCATGTAGTCATAGGGAGAATGTCAAATTCTGTACATACAGCACCCGTAGTCAGGATCAAATCTGGGTCTGTGGTGCTATAAGGCAGCAACTCTACTGCTGCACCGCCATGCCACCCCATTAAATTATTTTTTCTGTAATATATTTATTATGGTGTCACGTCAATAAATATGAACACATGATTTTGATTTCTGCCCTTAGTTGGATAACACACATCTCCAGTCATTGTGTTTTATGGCTGGTTTTCAACCTCTTCATTCTGAAGGTCTCGACCTGAAACATCACCCATTCTTTCTCTCCAGAGATGCTGCCTTTCCTGCCGAGTTATTCCAGTTTTTAGTGTCTATTTTCAGTTTAAATCAGCATCTGCAGTTCCTTCCTACACTCTTTGTTAAGCAAAATAGGTCTTATTCTCATAATATTATTCACCTCAACTAAGTATTTTCTTCACCTCCGTTGCGGCAGAGAATACAATCCCAGTTATCAAATCTTTCTTCAAAGTGAAAATAAAATTCCAGACGTGCCAACATCTCCATAAATCGCCCCTGAATCCGCTCCAGAGCAATTGCACCCTTTTTACAATGTGTCATAGCATGGAAACAGGCCCTTCATCCCAAATTGTCCATGCAGATCAAGATGCCCCATCTAAAATAGTCCCATTTATCCGAATTTGGCCCATATCCCTATAAACCATGTGTGTGCCTGTGTGTGTGTGAGAGTGTGTGTCAGTGAAGCATCCGGAGTGAGCGGAGACTTGGTGATATCCGGGGAGAGCATTTCCCTCTCTTCCAGTGCAGTGTTCCATGTTGAATTTAGAGATACAATTCTTTGAAAGAGGCATCAGTCAGTAGTATAATTTACAACTTCAGTGATTCAAATACATGTGTATTTACAAATTGAATGTTCTGTGGATCTGTTTAAATTGTCCTAATATCCTGATCATAGTTCCTCCTCATTAAGTAAATTAATTGTTTTTTATATAATTTGTTGAGGGGAAAAAAATCCCTCTGTCTGAAAGACTGGCTTCATTTTCTGACTGACAAGTAAAGGCAATGTAGGAACATCCTGTCCTTTTGACAATATAACCCCATATACCACTCTCACAGTTACTTGTAATCCTCACTCCTTTTGTATACAGGGGGGATTAATGCAAAGCTGCCGCAGAGGCCCAAATTGTGGGTAAAACTGGCTTCCGTGTGATGAGATGGAGATTGTTCAAATCTGATAACAGGTAAAGCTTTCATGGAGCAGGAGGAAATATTCATAATTTAACGTGATTTAGAACCATTTTGTGCCCTACTGGGATTAATTTGAGAGATAATAAAGAGAGCTGTGGTGACCCGGGAGGAAACAAAATCTAAAAGAAAAAGCATACTTAAAGGAAATAAAACTATCAAATATCCTGACAATTGGGAAAGATAAAAGAAAAGAAAGAAGTGACCAAAGTTGCAGAAAGGAGAACAAAAAATCTGAAATGAGATATGGGAAATTAAAATCAACAGATTCATAGTTATTGTTATAAAGAAAAATGAGAGGTCAGTAGCAGTGCAAACCTCTTAAAAACACATAAAAATTGTGAATTAAATTAAGAATATGGAAGATAGGTTTGCATCAGCAGTTTATGGTAGAAGATGAGGGTAGATTCCAAACATAAAGAAAAGGTTAATATTGAATTGCAGGTGGAACTCACCAGAAGTAGCATTTGCAAAATAACAGCAACAAAGGCACAAAAAGGTTCCAAAAAGCCATTAATCTTAAGGCCGGATCCATGCTACATTAGAGGGCCTGTCCCACTTAGGTGATTTTTTAGATGACTACAGGCGACTAGGCTGTAGCCACATGGTCGTGAGAGGTCTCCTCAATCGCCCAAAGTGTCGTATCGTCTTTCTGATCACCGCTGGATTTTCAACAAATTTTTCAGAGGCAGTCGGCGACAGTGGGTTTGACACCAATGAGCGTAGCTTGACTTCTCCTGACGTAGGTGCTGTCGTAGTTGTTGCCAGGTTAATGTAGGTTGTCACCAGGTTAACGTAGGGTGTTGCCAGGTGACGTAGGTTGTCGCTGGTGCAGACTTTGTTTTTTTTTGTTGTTAAAGTAATCAGAGTCAAAGTCAAGTCAAAAGAGTTTATTGACATGTGTCCCTGACAGGACAATGAAATTCTTTCTTTGCATAGCACAACCGAACATAGTAGGCATTGACTACAATTATACACGTAAATACATACATGAATTAATAAATTAATAAAGTGCAAACAACAGATGGAGGGATATTAATGTTCAGAGTTTTGTCCGAGAGAAGTTTAATAGCCTGATGGCTGTGGGGAAGTAGCTATTCCTGAACCGGGTCGTTGCAGTCCTCAGGCTCCTGTACCTTCTACCCGAAGGTAGCAGGGAGATGAGTGTGTGGCCAGGGTGGTGTGGGTCCTTGATGGTGCTGCCAGCCTTTTTGAGGCAGCGACTGTGGTAGATCCCCTCGATGGAAGGAAGGTCAGAGCCGATGATGGACTGGGCAGTGTTTACTACTTTTTGTAGTCTTTTCCTCTCCAGGGCGCTCAAGTTGCCGAACCAAGCCACGATGCAACCGGTCAGCAAGCTCTCTACTGTGCACCTGTAGAAGTTAGAGAGAGTCCTCCTTGACAGACCAGCTCTCCGTAATCTTCTCAGGAAGTAGAGGCGCTTTCTTAATAATTGCATCTGTGTTCTCGGACCCGGAAAGATCTTCACAGATGCGCACGCCCAGGAATTTGAAGCTCTTGACCCTTTCAACCATCGACCCATTGATATAAACAGGACTGTGGGTCCCCATCCTACTCCTTCCAAAGTCTACAATCAGTTCCTTGGTTTTGCTGGTGTTGAGGGCCAGGTTGTTGTGCTGGCACCATATGGACAGTTGCTCGATCTCTCTTCTATACTCTGACTTATCCCCATCAGTGATACGTCCCACAACAGTGGTGTCGTCAGCGAACTTGATGATGGAGTTCGCACTATGACCGGCTATGCAGTAATGATTATAGAGTGAGTACAGCAGGGGGCTGAGCACGCAGCCTTGAGGTGCTCCCGTAATTATTCTATTTCAAATGTTATGTCAAGGGGGGGTCCAGTCGCCGTTTTTTCGGTGACCTGCTACGACAGTCGCCGGTAGTCGCCTAAAAATAGCCTAAGTGGGACAGGCCCTTTAGATTTTAAAAGAGGTGAGTGAGAAGATTACAGATTATTTTAGAGCTAATGAAACAACTTTAAAATTTTAAGTTGATCAGATAAAACCAGCAGGGATTTGTAAAGGATAGGTTATGCTTCTCAATCCTAATGTATATTTTTAAACAAGTAACCATGTATGAAGATATATGGTGAAAGGGCCGATTCATGTAGTTAGATCAGCCATGAACCCAGGGTGGATTAGACTCAGGGGCCATTCCTAATCCTATGATCCTTAGGCAGATATAACAAAAAGGCAAATGTTGAAGTTTCTTCTGAACACTCAAGGCAATCAAACATGCTCCAGAAAACCAATTTAAATAATGATTTAGAACTAGATGCTCTTCTCTTCTAACTCCCCCCTGGCCCATGTTCATTTATAAATATCAGCCATCGACACCAAGGCTAGGATTTATTGCCCATTGTTCGTGAGACTCTAATTATAACAGACACTCCTTCTTTCCAAATGTCCTACCTGCCTAAAGACATGTAGAACTGAAACACCCTGTGGCCTCCGTCAAACCAGTCTCAAGGTTTGTTGCTGGACTTTCTCTCTGCTGATTTCAGAAGCAAAGTCTGCCTACAAAAATATTTCCATCCTCAGCTTAATCCAATGTCACTACCGCCTAATGTGGTCCACTGCACCTAATATTACCCTCCTTGTGAAGGTTATATTTTAAATGCAGTGGTTTTCATTTGCGGAAAAATAATAAATAAGGGTGAGAGCGATCACATCATGTCCTAAATACTAGCTGCTCCTGATCCTCCTGAGGAAGACTGTAGTGTGGAGGGTAGGAAGCAACTATTCTCCAAATATTCCAACACAATAGACCCTCGTTGCAGCTAATAGCTTTCAGAGGGGTATGAAGCGCAAGTATCTCAGGAAAAGAAAGTTGGAAGAATTGTCAAATGTCACGGGCATGTAATGTACCTCCCCAGTAGCTTATATAAAGTAATGTGGGGAAATAAGCTGCATTTCCTCAGCCAGACAGGACAGGGGTGAATACAAAACTGCAGTAAAGAATGATGAGTGGGAGAAACAATAAAAGTTTGCATGGACAACATTATTGAACACTGTCTATCATAATCTGTTTCATACCACACTAACTGTTTCAGAAATTTTAAATTAAATGCTGACCAATTTTATAAAAGTCTCTTGTTTGTTTTTAAACATTTTCACTTGTTACAGGTCAAAACCAGTATTCTGTGCACAGTACTGCAATCCTCAACAGCATTTTTGCATGGTTTACCAGGAATAGATTTATAGAGAAATTCCATAAGCTGCACACATTATAAAATATGTGTCTGTAATAATAACCAGAATTCACAGAAGTGAAAAAAATTCTGGTGCTGGTGTCAGATTCCAACATATTAATAAAGTGGGCAGCCTAGTGAGATTATATTTTGTTCCTACACCTCCAGCACTGAGGAAAGAGAGAGCCTTAAAAGAAGCACAGTTTATAGCAGTTCTCTAATGCTGAGAGCCGTAAGTTATGGTTATTAGATCTGAATCAGGGAGCCATGCAAAGATTTATTATATATAAAGGAACAACCGGATATTCTTGGAGATGTGCACAGTATCACTGGCAGAGACATATGCTGAGAAGAGCAAACAGCTCTTGTGTAAACTCATATGAAAGTTTAACTATTTTTTAAGGTAACCTATTTAAGCATCCTATCTGAGCTGATTCATTTAATTTTTCTTCCTCTCTTCACCCCCCCACCTTTCATTCTAAATAGTTTGACAGCTGCGTAGAATCCTGATGCTTGTGAGAGGTCTTGTGTTTTTTCTTGCCAGGAACCCCACAGAGCCGTGACGGAAACCGTTGACCCCGGTTTGCAATGTTTCTGTAGCAGTTTGTCAAACATCTGGAAATCAGCGTGCTCACATCTCCCCTCGGTCTACTCATGCCTTTGCTCATTTATATTAACTGGTTAAGTTTGTGGTTTTCTGAAAATTTGTGACCCCCCCTGCTCTCTCACAAGGTCAAGTGGCGATTGCCAATGTTGTCTGCTTTTAACACATGTTTAGTTCAGCAAAGCCAAAACAGTTCCCAAAAGTTTGGTAACCATTAAGGTACTTCCTCAGCCAGTTCCGGCTGTCAAGCCTGGGATATATTGAGGGAGGTGGATTGGGGAGGCAGAGATGGGAGAGTAATGAATATTTTTGCAGCTTTCCACAACAGGGATTAAGGCTGGCAGCTGATACACAGTGCCCTCCATAATGTTTGGGACAAAGACCCAGCCTTTATTTATTTGCCTCTGTACTCCATAATTTGAGATTTGTAATAGACAAAATCTCATATGGTTAAAGTGCACATTGTCAGATTTTAATAAAGGCCATTTTTATACATTTTGGTTTCACCATGTAGAAATTACAGCAGCGTTTATACATAGTGCCCCCATTTCAGAGCACCATAATGTTTGGGACACAGCAACGTCATGTAAATGAAAGTAGTCATGTTTAGTATTTTGTTGCATATCCTTTGCATGCAATAACTGTTTGAAGTCTGCGATTCATGGACATCACCAGTTGCTGGGTGTCTTCTCTGGTCATGCTCTGCCAGGCCTGTATTGCAGCCATCTTTAGCTTATTGCTTGTTTTGGGGACCAGTCCCCTTCAGTTTTCTCTTCAGCATATAAAAGGCACGCTCAATAGGGTTCACATCGGGTGATTGTCTTGGCCACTCAAGAATTGACAATTTTTTAGCTTTGAAAAACTCCTTTGTTGCTTTAGCAGTATGTTTGGGATCATTGTCTTGCTGTAGAATGAACCTCCGGCCAGTGAGTTTTTAGGCATTTGTTTGAACGTGAGCAGATAGGATGTGTCTATACACTTCAGAATTCATTATGCCACTACCATCAGCAGTTGTATCATCAATGACGATCAGTGAACCAGTACCTACCGCAGCTATACATGCCCAGGCCATAGCACCCCCTCCGTGTTTCACAGATGAGGCGGTATGCTTTGGATCTTGGGCAGTTCCTTCTCTCCTCAATACTTTGCTCTTGCCATCACTCTGATATAAGTTAATCTTCGTCTCATCTGTCCACAAGACCTTTTTCCAGAACTGTCGTTACTCTTTTAAGTACTTCTTCGCAAACTGTAAGCTGGTCATCCTATTTTTGCGGCTAACCAGTGGTTTGCATCTTGTAGTGTAGCCTCTGTATTTCTGTTCATGAAGTCTTCTGCGGACAATGATCATTGACAAATCCACACCTGACTCCCGAAGAGTGTTTCTATCTGTCGGACAGGTGTTTGGGGATTTTTTTTTAATTATAGAGAGAATTCTTCTGTCATCAGCTGTGCATGTTTTCCTTGGCCTGCCAGTCCCTTTGCGATTAGTAAGCTCACCAGTGCTCTATTTCTTCTTAATGATGTTCCAAACAGTTGACTTTGGTAAGCCTAAGGTGTGGCTGATGTCCATAACAGTTTTATTCATGTTTCTCAGTCTCACAATGGCTTTTTTGACTTTCATTGGCACAACTTTGGTCCTCATGTTGATAAACAGCAAAAAAAGTTTCCAAAGGTGATGGATAGACTGGAGGAAAGACTAGGTGCTGAGAGGTCTTATACCTGCATTAAGGAGGCAATGAAACATACTGAGCAATTACAAAGACCTGTGAAGCCATATGTCCCAAACATTATGGTGCCCTGAAATGGGGGGCTAGGTATAAACACAACTGTGATTTCTATATGGTGAAACCAAAATGTATAAAAATGGCCTTTAATAAAATCTGACATTGTGCATTTTAACCACATATGCATTTTTTCTATTACAAATCTCAAATTGTGGAGTACAGAGGCAAATAAATAAATGATGGGTCTTTGTCCCAAACATTATGGAGGGCATTATAGAGGAGGACTAACTCACGCAAGGCAGCCCCAGACAGGAAACAGCTGGTGTTTTGATATAGGATCAAGAGATCAGCCAAGGAGTTGTGAACTTTACATGTAATAAAGGCATGCTTAGCTATGCTGCACTCATCTCGAGGGCTTACAATAAGAAAGGAAATTGCCAGCTCGTTGGAACTGAAATATAAGAAGGTAATACCAGTGTCTATTAGCTTCTTTAACCAGGTCTCCTAATGCTTTATTTTGTTATTGTGAAGGGTAGTAGCAGTAGATTTCAAGCACCTAGAGTCTACATCAAGTGGTCAAAGAATGAATGTAGCATGGTAAATACAGAAGTAGTCTTTCTAATTTTATGTTGCTTTACCAAGAATTGTACCCAGTTGATACATTTCTAAAATGGGCAAAATGAGGCCCACATCTATTCAAACCTGATATGAGATTTAATGAGCACATTTCAGTTACATTAACTCCAATATCTTAAAATATGGGTGATACATTACTTCATTTCTTGGTACAAGTTTACAGATGCTATTTCCAATCCCTAACTCGTCCACTTGTAACTGTTTTATTGAGAGGCCTCAGTCCGGAGACAAAGACTCAGTCCAGAGACAAAGAGCCAGCCCCCTCCCCCCCCCTCAACTCCCCCCAACCACTCCACTGCCAACATAAAATGAAGTAAAATTATGCAATGGTCAGTTCAATAACCTGTAGACACAGTGTAGAGGCTTGAAACAAGTCTTTTACCTTTTCAGTCAGGCTTATTGCCATACCCAGGAGCCCAATCGCACAGGTCATATTGCGAGTGTGTGTGTAAAACGCAAAAAGGATTCAGGTCTCACTTGATATCGTTTCATCTGCATGGTTATGATGCAGTAGATTAATTGTTTCAAGGTGTGGAAGATCCTATGATGGAATGTTGTTAAGGAACAAAAATATCTGCTCAGCAAACTGTTGCTTCGTGACTGTTACAGGCCTGACAGCACCTTCATTTGATAACTCTCAAGAGTTGTTTTGACATTTCTCCCTAATTCTGCAATGTCCTATGGCTCCATAAGCCTCCAAGATCACTGGCACTCTTAAAAGCTCAGTTTTTAATTTCTCCACCATGTTTCCCAGAACCCAAATTCTGATATTTGGTGAAACTTTGCCTCCTCATAGGACATTGCATCACATATTTGAACCACGGCAAAATGCTATTGGCCTATCAATATTTTTCTTCCTTTGAGGAAAAGACATGTCCTGATAAACCAGTGAACAACACAGAGAACATCCAGAAGTGATTTTCTAGTTGATGCTGAGTCATCAAAGAATCATAGAAAAGTTACAATATCAAAAAAGTCAAGCACTGCATCGCCCCTGTGCCAGTTACAAAAGAACTACCATGCTAAATCCAGCAGTGCATATCTCACCCTGTAGTTCATGGCTCTTCAGACTTTTTAAATGTGATGAGCCTTCCTGCCTTTCACTCCCTTGTCAGTGAGTTCCAGTTTCCCAACTGCATGAAGAAAAACTTTTCCTCCATTAATCCTTCTATCAATCAAATAGATTAAATTTATGCCCCCTGATTTTTTGTTAAAGGAAATAAATAGATCCTTTCTCATTACTCTGCAAATATATATCCCTAACTTAAATCTCCCCTCAGTCTCCTCAGTTCTAGAAACAAAATTCCAGATCATCCAATCTTTTCTCATACCTGCTGTTTTCCAGCCCAGCTTCACAAATTTCTCCTGCACCCTCTCCAATACAATCTTATCTTTTTGTGCACCCATGTGTGGTCGAACGGATGCTATATACACTTTGAACATACTCCCCTTACATTCTCTGCATTGGCTAGTAAAGGAAAGAATTCCATAAGCTTTTTTAATCGTTTGAGGAGCTGCAACTACCTCTCATCACATTTACCACTCTGGACTGCTATCAACTGACACCTGGAAAGTAAAAGAATGTAGCACAAAGCCATTGACTCAGCTTGGGCCAGTGGTGCACTCGCTATGAATTTTACTCTGGATATTATCAGCATGTTTAAGAAAGAGAACAAAGATTCTGTGCCAGAGATTTAACTGCAACATTTATTGTGATTTGTGCAACATGCTGAGCTAATGACCATACTGTAACTGACCACGGACAGCACACATGCCAGACTGTTCTTCCGATAATCATCTCATACTTCTTGCTACAGAAAGTCAATAGAAAGGAATAAGAATGGTGTCAAGTAACAACTCTTCTCCGAAATGATTTAATTGTGAAATGATTAAAAAATAGATGCTGATTTTGAGATTCCAGAAAATAAAGTCCATTTGGCATCTTGTTGACTCCTGAGCAGCTTCGGGCTCTACTCATTGGAATCCAGTGTCCCTTGGTGGATCAGAATAAAATTGGACAGTTAGATCGGGGGGCTTTAATGCCTGTTTTTTGTCACCTGAAAAGTGGTTCAGTGTATTATCAGGTCAGCTAGAATCTTCGACACAAAATTGCATCTATTACATGTCTATGAAATAGGTGCGGTATAGTCCAGTCTATAGACAACAGGATAGTTGTCTTTAGCAATATTCACTGAAGAGTAGGTTGTGTAAATGACTATCTCCTGTTTGGTGAGCAGCTTGATGGTGCTTAGTTTTCCTTGCACTGCTTTCTATAATTAACATCTATGTCTAGAAATTGGACCCATTTATACCCGTTGTTATACACAAGCTGTTTAGAGCATGATTTAAGAAGGAACTGCGGATGCTGGAAAATCGAAGGTAGACAAAAGTGCTGGAGAAACTCAGCAGGTGAGGCAGCATCTATGGAGCGAAGGAAATAGGCAATGTTTTGGGCCGAATCGTTGCCCATTTCCTTCGCTCCATAGATGCTGCCTCACCCGCTGAGTTTCTCCAGCACTTTTGTCTACCTTAGAGCATGATTTACACAGGGATAGATGCTGGACTCTTCATCAGACCTTACATACATGATATTCACTGACTTCAATGGATTCGCATTTGCACTGGCATACGACATGACATGTTGCATCAGTCCTACAAGCCTAATTCTTTGAGTGAATTCTACCCAGGCTGAAAGTATGCTCAAAGATGTTCTGTGTGTTTTTATACCTTTTCATCTGATGACTTTGCTGTTCCAGTGACTATATTTTTGTGAATGGTGTGTTGCCTAACAGGGAAATACAAATAAGACCTAATTATTTTTTTTATTTCATCCACATACAAATGCTGCACATATAAAAAATGGATAAACTGCACCTGTATTAAAGTAGATCTGACAAATCTTGCTTCGTCTGGAAGCTGTCATTTACGCACTATCCTTTCTGTGCACTGCTAACAATTTCTGGTTTGAAAACCTGAGAGAATTCCATTGCTCTTTCAAAGGCTGCAAAATGGTTTTAATTTTTTTCTTCTCGATCGCTCGGATTAGCAACTTGTGAAGTGGAAGGTGATTTATCACAGCTGAGATTCACCCTTGGGCTGTGCAGAAATCGTGACACAAATTGAATTGTGATTTTAAAAAATAGGATTGCAATACAAGCAAATGTTGTAGGGTAAATGCAGAGCAAGCTGGACCATGGCATTCCCACTGCTCCTTTGAGCTTTAAGTCAGGAGGTAGCAGTTGCCAAAGGAAATAATTCCCTCCTGTTGTTTATTTCTCATGGCACTAGGAATTTGTCCTCTTGGGTGTTCTTCACTTTTACTTGTTACCACTTTCCTGCGGGGTCACAATTAACCTTAACAATCATCCAGTTTGTTGACTTTATTGTATCTGAAACCAGCATTAGCTACTGAACAATCACCCCGCGATTTCTTTCAATTCTTAAGATGCGTTTACATTCTGGCAGATTATCCAAATAAGGAATGGGTTTCTTGCTGGAAGTGAAACAAGTGTATATTTTTGTTGCAAATCAGAGCAAAGCAACCGCCAAGAAAAGGAAGTGACAAGGTTCACAGGAAGGCTTTGGGAAAAAGCAGTCTTCCTGGTATCCTTCATCCTTTCTCTTCCATCTTTCTCAGTCACATATTCTCCAGACATGTTTTGGAGTGCAAGGGGCAAATTCCTAAAGGAAATTATTGCAGAACTTTGAAGGGTTGTTGAGTTATTTCAGGATTATTGTTAAAAGCAGGTTTGGGAACACAGATAAAATAGGTGCAGGAGTAGGCCATTTGGCCCCTCGAGCCAGCACCGCCATTCAATATGATCATGGCTGATCATCTAAAATCAGTACCCAGTTTGTGTTTTTCCCCCATATCCCTTGATTCCATTCGCCCTAAGAGCTAAATCTAACTCTCTCTTGAAAACAATCAGTGAATTGGCCTTCACTGCCTTCTGTGGCAGAGAATTCCACAGATTCACAACTCACTGGGTGAAGAAGTTTTTCCTCATTTCAGTCCTAAATGGCCTACTCCTTATTTCTTAAACTGTGACCCTTGTTTCTGGACTCCCCCAACATCGGGAAAATTTTTCCTGCATCTGGTCTTCCAATCCTTTAAGAATTTTATATGTTTCTATAAGATCCCCTCTCGTTCTTCTAAATTCCAGTGAACCCCGTCCAGTCAACCCATTCTTTCATCATATGTCAGTCCCGCCATCCCGGGAATTAACCTGGTGAACCCATGCTGCACTCCCTCAATAGAAAGAATTTCATTCCTCAAATTAAGAGACCAAATTTGTACACAATATCTCAGGTGCAGTCTCATCAGGGCCCTGTACAACTGCAGTAGGACCTCCTTGCTCCTAAACTCAAATCCTCTCACAATGAAGGCCAACATGCCATTATCTTTCTTCACTGCCTGCTGTACCTGCATGCTTACTTTCAGTGACTGATGTACAAGCACACCCAGGTCTCATTGCACCTCCCCTTTTCCGAATCTGACACCATTCAGATAATAATCTGCCTTCCAGTTCTTGCCACCAACGTGGATAACCTCACATTTATCCACATTATACTGCTTCTGCCAACTTACTCAACCTATCCAAGTCACCCTGCAACCTCATAGCATCCTCATCGCAGCTCACACTGCCACCCAGCTTTGTGGCATCTGCAAACTTGGAGATGTCACATTTAATTCCCTCGTCTAAATCGTTAACATATATATTGTAAATAACTGGGGTCCCAGCACCGAGCCTTGCGGCACCCCACTAGTCACTGCTTGCCATTCTGAAAAGGACTCATTAATTCCTACTCTTAGCTTCCTGTCTGCCACCCAGTTCTCTATCCATGTCAATACCAGCCCTCCAATACCATATGCTCCAATTTTGCACACTAATCTCTTGTGTGCGACCTTGTCAAAGGCTTTTTGAAAGTCCAGATACACCACATCCGTTGGCTCTCCCTTATCCATTCTACTTGTTACGTCCTCAAAAAACTCCAGAAGATTAGTTAAGCATGATTACCCCTTCATAAATCCTTGCTGACTTTGACCTTTCCTGTCACTGCTTTCCAAATGCGCTGCTATAACATCTTTAACAATCGACTCAAGCATCTTCCCCACTACCTCTGTAGGGCTTACTGGTCTATAATTCCCCGTTTTCTCTCCCCCTCCTTTCTTAAACAGTCGGGTTACATTGGCTACCCTCCAGTTCACAGGAACTGACCTAGAGTCGAGAGAACATTGGAAAATAATTACCAATGCATCCTCTATTTCTAGGGGCACCTCCTTGAGTACTCTGGGATGCAGACCATCAGGCCCTGGGGATTTATCTGCCTTCAGTCCTAATAGTTTACCTAGCACCATTTCTTGACTAATGTGGATTCCCTTCAGTTCCTCCCTCCCACTAGACTCTCAGTCCCCTACTATTTCTGGGAGATTGTTTGTGTCTTCCTTAGTGAAGACAGAACCAAAGTACTCGTTTAACTGTTCTGCCATTTCTTTTTTTCTCATTATATATTCACATAGTATATATTCACATGTCTTTGATTGTAAGGGATCTACATTTGTCTCCACTAATCTTTTCCTTTCTACATATCTAAAGAAGCTTTTAGAGTCAGTTTTTATATTCCCTGCGTTTTCTTTCATGCTGCTTTTTCCCCCTCTTAATTAACCCCTTTGTCCTCCGCTGTTGCGTTCTAAATTTCTCCCAGTCTGCTGCTTTCTCAGGCCAATTTATATGCTGGTTCCTTGGATTTAACACTATCCATGATTTTCCTCATCAGCCACGGTTGAGCCACCTTCCCCATTTTATTTTTTCGCCAGACAGGGGTGAACAATTTTTGTAGTTCATCCATGCGGTCTTTAAATCTTTGCCATTCCATCTCCACTGTCAACCCTTTAAGTATAATTTGCCAGTCTAACCAAGCCAATTCCCGTCTCATACCTTCAAAGTCTCCCTTCTTTAAGTTCAGGACCCTAGTCTCTGAATTAACTGTGTTACTTTCCATCCTGACGCAGAATTTCACTATGTTATGCTCACTGTTGCCCAAGGGGCTTTGCACAACAAGATCGCTAACTAATCCTTCATCATTACACAATACCCAGTCGAGGATGGCCTGTCCTCCAGTCAGTTCTTCCACATATTGGTTTCAAATGATAACTTCTCCACAAGTTATAAATAGCAAAATGGATATCACTTTCCAGCATCTTGGAGGGGCTGATCCCATCCTGTCATGCTACATATGTTATGTAATCATATGTTATGGAATCATATTGCCAGAAAGTTTATCATTTCTACTTTGATTACTGACAAAAACATATTACAGGTCCCACAAGAAAAATTCAAATCGGCATCGAACACTATTCTTAAAACCCCAATAGCAAAATATTGGTTTAGAAAGTTAACCTTAAATACTATCTGAAAATAACATGACCTAACAGAATTTTTATTTGATGTCACTGCATATTGGAGATCTTCCAAAATACTTAAACTCCTGTTTATAGTCCACCATGCCTGAATCAGTGTATTGCCTAATTGAAAAATATATTGAGGTATTTATTGCATTCTGCACATCATTGTAGATGTGTATTCTACAAATACCTTGCAATATTTTGTCATATTAAATTAAGTATTATATATCTTATTGTACGTTATACACTGGGATGTAGTGATAGGCTATAATCTTGTTTGACCCTCTTGGGAGACTAGCTTGCCCCCCCCCCAGCAAAACCTGAAATGACGCCTTGTTTGACAGCTCCGGCACCTGAAAAATTAGCACTGCAACACGCACATTAGATGTCGAACCGCAACTGAGGTTGAAATTAACAACTACAGAGCCAGATGTTGCCAAAATATTTCCCAACATAAGCAATTTCATCCTTCACATTGATGATAAATTATTGTAATTAAAAATGTATTTAATGGATACTTTATTAATTTTATTCCAGTAATTATACATTATATTATAGAAAACTTTAGTTTACATGCATAACTTAATCCAAAATAAAAATGCATGCAACTTTTATCGACTTTTACTATGAAATACGATTGTTTTTAACGAGGGGTTCAAGATGCTTATGGAAATTTATGAAGGGGTACACGGGTATCAAAACTTTGCGAATCACTGTCTTAGAAGACCAATGCAACTGGCACAGAATAACCCACAGCACCTACAGTTCTTCTGACTTTTGTATTTGGCAACACAGAATGATATTTTCTTGAAGTCCATTGACGTTCTACTTGCCTATTAATGGTGATGCCATATTCAAGGACAGGTAATTGCATACACTCCGTTTAGGGGTGGAAGTGGAGAACATTCCAACTGGGAAACTCTCAATGTAGTTTCTCTCCAGGGTTCTGTGTTGGAAGACCTGGTCACGTTTAACGTCTGGGCCTCATAATCCCACCAGTCAACTGCCACCTGAAATAGGTTCCACCTGGAACTTGTGATTTTAGTCTGTTTTCTGTTAAATGGGCTCTGCTGTCTAATAATATGTGACTTTTTATTTTATCAGCAATTCTAATGAGGGTGGAGTTGGCCTTTTAAAAATTTTAAATCTCTGTAGGAATCACATGATTTTTAAGGACATTGGTAGTGTATTTGTCAGAGTGCATCATTGTCAGTTGCCCAGTAATTATCTGTAAATTTACAGCTGTATTAGGTAAATGTCACTTCACCACAGTAGCCTGCCTACAGCTGTGCTTATGCTTTGAATCAGTCCTATAGGCGCATTCAGAGCGAGCCCCACCGGCTGAGCCCAGAGCACAACAGAATCTGCAGGCATCCTAATATTCACCTATGAAAACCTTTAATGTGGTGTGCATCACCTGACATTCGCTGTATTAAATTGAAGAAATGCAGAAAGAAAGTACACAAAATTATAATCATATTCAAATGTTGGATGTGCCAATTATCACATCTACAAGCAATGTCTTGTGTCATTGGTTTGTCATGTTTCGGACAGTGGATGGTACTTGGCTGAAAAGCAATCTCAAAAGAGTGAACAGTTCTGCTGGTAGATTCATTTGGAAGTGAGAAGCATGTGAGGGGTGGCTTTAACGTGGCACCAACTGTTCCTTCAACAGCATGGAAACATGGGGACCCTATTCCAATCATTACCTTAGTTTATTGTCACTTCAGTCTATATAAAGTTATGTGCATGTTAAAACATGGGGAGATAATTAGCAACTAAAGTTCAATAGATAACTGTGAGCTCGTGTAGTTTAGTAGTAAGAATAGGGACAAACTAATTATTTGGAAAATGCAAGTAAACAGTCATTGTCATTCAAAGTTAATGGCTGAAAGTTTCCTCGGAGTGTAGTCCATCCATTCCTGGGAAATCCATACTTACAGGAGTGGATTTTCCAATGGTATTTCATCCAAGAACTCTGTTTTAACATGATTGAAGTGGATCTATGGAAACAGAAAATGTTGCACAAAGTAATGCTTTGGCAAACAGTTTAGCCACAACCTCAGCTATCAGTTTTTGAGTGCCAAAAAATGACTAAAACTTAATTATATGGTTGCAAAATTCTAAAATTCTTGTTTTTTTTTAAATGAGGAATCCAAGATCAGAGTACAGACAGAACAACAAGTAGGGAAGTTTGGATTTTCCATATTCATACCTTACTGTGAGAGTCCTGTGTTTCCAGACAGTATTGATGGGAAACGGTGGCAATCTCACATAGGAAAATCCAGGGATTTTTGGTGGGATAAACAATGGGATAAAAATCCAAAAATTGAAAGCTTTCTATAAGTCCCCTAGATTAGAAATTGTTGTGGTATTTTCTGACAGTACCCAGCCATGTGTGGTAACATATTGTGGAGAATGAATTGGAGAACTGTATCCCCAGGGAGGTACAAATACAATGTTGAACATCATCGCCATTTATCATTCATTACTGGCTGTTAATTTGTGTAACATAAGATACTTTCCATCTGCAGTAAGTAACTCTCCAATTCTAGACAGAAAATCTGAGAGAAATAGCAACAACACCATAATCAATAAATTGATGGTGCTGAGGATGGATGACAAACTGTTCTTTGCTCATTAGTGTTAAAAAGCACGGTGGCGCAGCGATAGAGTTGCTGCCTTACAGACTCGGGTTCGATCCTGACTAGGGGTGCTGGTCTAAACGGAGTTTGTATGTTCTTCTCTTGACGTGCGTTGGTTTCCTCCCACACTCCAAAGACGTACATGTTTGTAGGTTAATTGGCTTGGTATAATTGCAATTGTAAAATTGGCCCGAGTGTGTGTAGGATAGCATCAATGTGCAGGAATCACTGGTCAGTGCGAACTCGGTGGGCCGAAGGGCCTGTTTCCGCGCTGTATCTCTAAACTAAACAAAACAAAAGTGCTCTTTCAGACGTTTGGTTCAATTGACAAACATCAGGAGGGGGAGTACGACAAGTCACATTACTGCAGCACCCCAGCCAGCACCAGTAACCAAACGTGAGCTACAACCCCTTGATGTTTTGATTTATAAGATTTCAGTCAAGCAGTATAAGTTGTGCCCAAATCCACACACATATTACCGACAGTACACAAGAACAATGAAGGATCATTGATCTGAAACATTAACTCATTCTCTTTCCACAGATGTTGGCTGACCTGCAGCAGGCCATCTGGCCCTTTCAGCCTATTCCACCGTCCAGCAAGGCAATGGGTGATCTACTTCAGTCGGTTTTCTTATCCATGTATGCCTTGATTCCCTTAATTTCCAATCTTTACGTCCGATTTCAGTCAGCAATAAAACAGAAGGGCCAACATCACTGTAGCTCCAAACTGTACTTTGAACCAAACAATAACTGGAGGTTTAGGCAGACTGGGGGATTCGTCTGCTTTTATTGCATTTCAGAGTTTTCAATGTTCTTAGAAAAAATGGACAAACTGGTTTTGACCTGGCTTCTTCATAGAAGGCGTTTTAATACCTAGAATAGTCTGTTGTGGAATTAGAGGAACGACGGACACTACAAAGTGAGGTAACCACTCCCTGGTCCATCACAGGTACTAACCTCTGCATGTACCAACGGACGGATCTATTATCAAAGACCGCACCACCCTAGCCACATTCTTGTTTTGTTACTCCCATCAGGGGAAATGTATAGGAGTCTGAAAATAATGACCATTAGATTTAGGAACAGTTTCTTCCCAGCACCCGTCTTGTTCTTGAACACTATAGAACACTAACCTCAGCTACTATGATGTATGGACTGTGTTTCCAGTTGTTCTACGTACTTCTGTCTTGACCTATTATGGTCTGGCCACATAGTATTAGCCATTATTAATTTATTGTATTATTGACTACTATATATTTACTTGTGTGTTGTTGTGTTAGTGGGCCTATAAAGCTGTGGCAAGTAAGAGTTTTATTGTTCGGTACATATGATAATGAAACACTCTTGACTCTTGATATGTGAGAAACACACAGCAATACTCTCCAAAGAGATAAAAATATTCTTTAGAAATCATTGAAATTCGAATATATGCAGATTGCTGACCAGCCCACTTTAGAGTAATGCTGTCACAGCTGTACTAGTATCCACTTGTATAAATCAATATAGGGGTATGTTAAGTATAAATGGCTGCATTGCAGTGTATTAAGAAAACTAATTATATTAAACTAACATTGGGCCTGCTATCTTCACTACAGAATAAATTATGTCACTTTTTTGGGCAACTAGTTTGCTATCCTGATTCCTTGAAGCCTTCAGCCATTGCTGTCTGATGCCCAGTACTCTAAAAAAAACTCACCTTCATCAACGTGTAGGAAGGAATTGCAGATGTTGGTTTAAACCAAAGATAGACACAAAATGCTGGAGTAATTCAGTGGGACAGGCAGCATCTCTGGATAGAAGGAATGGTTGACGTTTTGGGTCGAGACCCTTCTTCAATCTCTAGAAGGGCCCCGACCCGAAATGTCACCTATTTTTTCTATCCAGAGATGCTGCCTGTCCCACTGAGGTGCTCCAGCATTTAGTGTCTATCTCCTTCATCAATAATGTGCAAATCCAAATGCTTTGATTGTGGATTGCATTTTACAGTTTCTGCCTTGGTCTCCTCAGTTAGGTGTGATTGTCTTCAATGGACTTCATCAGGTCGTCAGCTGACTTATTGACCCTTTTGGAACCATGTGCTCATAAAGAACATTTGTGCTATTAGGAAATACTGAATTTTAATGAAACTGCCCCTGGATCACCCAGTCCAGAATTATTTGGATGTGAATTGGCATTGAAGTTGACAGGTGATGCTAATTCTATGGCTATAATATATATATTTTTAATTTAATAAAATACCCTGGCAGACTTCAGAGCAACAATATAACGCATCAGACTAAAAATTATATTTCACCCATTTAAGGTGCTCTGGAACTGCTGTTAGGTTTCACCCTGACATTGAATTCAGTCCCCTATAAAATACATCATGAAATTATCATGAAGAAGTGTTTAATCTGGTAAGAGGTTGGCTTATAATATGTGTACTGAAACTGTACTTATGCATCTCTCGATGATAATATGTTCAATTTGGCGCAGTTGTCATCAGTTTTTCAACTACTATTGAGCATCAAATCTCAAAGGCATTCTCCCCACAACAGCTGGTCAGCAGCAACAGAAGCATGTGAACAGATTTGGATATGGATTTGCTAATATTTGGTGAACATACACACAAGCATGTCCCATGCCCTTCCTTATCCCAAATTCTTTGTGCAGACCCCTGACCATCCATGATCTATTTGAATAGCAGGATATTCTGAAAAGACTCCATAACTTGTTCCTGCTCCTTACATTTCTATTGCAGCATGTTGAAAAAAAACATTCAGTGATCACAATTGTTTTCTGGTTGGGAATTTTGTGAAAGTGGAGTGACTCTGGTCCATTGTGGTAGGAATATCTGTCCCTGTCAAGTAAGGGAACCAATAACTTTTCAGACACTATTGAGTAGCAGAAGCTCAGCAGCAGTGCAGAAACCACTTCCAAAAGCCATTGTTCAAGTGGCTGGACCAGAAATTGGTTGGACCCCGAAATTCATTTGGGTTTTCCCACTTAAGTTGGAGTCCTGCTGACTAGGGGGGCAACAGGCCCATTCGGAGTAACTGGTGTGTGTGTAACGGGACAGTGACACAGCAGGTAGAGCTGCTGCCTCTCAGGGCTCGAGATCTGGGTTTGATCCTGTCCTTGGGTGCTGTTTGTGTGGGGTTTGCACAATCTCACTATGACTGTGTGATTTCCTTGGGGTGCTCCAATTTCCTACCACCTCCCAAAGACGAGTAGTTTGTAAGTTAGTTGGCCTCTGTAAATTGTCCCTAGTCTATAGGGATTGGATGCAAATGTGGGATAACACAGAACTAGGATGTAAATAGGTAATCGATGGTCGCCTTGAGCTGTAGCCTATTTCCATGCTGTATCTTGACATCAATCAATCAAAGGGCAACGTGTATGGAAGCCTCTGTCAATTGATTTAAGTGAGAAGTTTTTTTTGGTGCAGGATCATTAAGGGTCATCCTTTCTTTCACATGTCTCTCTTTGAAGGAATTCTTTGCCTTCTCTAATGGCATCACAGAAAACTAGCATGCAGTACGAGTATGCAGGAAGGCAGATGAAATGTTGGGCTTTGTTTCAAAGCGTTGAATGGCAGGAGTAAGGAAATCTTGCTGCACTGGGCAATTTCTTGGTGAAGCCATCCCTCAAAATAGCGCATAAAGCATTGGTCTCCCTATTCCTGCTACAAAATCGGTACTGAGAAGATTCACTAGATTGAATGGTGGGGATTGTTTAAAGAGGAAAAACTGAATTGAAACAAATGAGAGACCCCATGCAGGATCTTGACATGGTAGATTTTATGAGGGTGGTTGCAATGTTGGTGGAATCTGGAAATTGTAGCCTTGAAGGTTTGTCGCAATAAAATGAGATAGGGAGGGATATCTTCTGTTGTAACCTTTTGGAAATCTCTATCCTGTAGAGCAGCGAACCCTGACGCCTCACCCCGTCCCAACCCCTCCACCACCCAGCCCCACCCTGTCCTTCCCTCCCATCCCATCCCATCCCATCCCATCATCATCCGAGCCAGCACCGCCATTCAATATGATCATGGCTGATCATCCAAAATCAGTACCCCGTTCCTGCTTTCTCCCCATATCCCTTGATTCCATTAGCTATATCTAACTCTCTCTTGAATACATAAAATACAATGTAGCTTTGTCCAGGATCAGGCATGTTCTCACGGTTTTTTTAATTGTGCTGGTCAAATGTCTAGAATTAAATTTGATTTTAGTTTTTATTTTAACAAGTGCTAAAGGACAAGAAACCAGGCAGGAAGGAATTACTGAACTCATTCATGAGCTTGGGTTGAATTAACATTTCAGATACGCTCATTAACCCGGAGTGCTTCAGAGATTGTGTCAGTGGGACTGTATATTAATTCATATGCCTGACACTGTCATTCTGGATATATCCTGCAAACCTGATGAAGTCATTATCACTCACTCTTCAAACACCAACATTGAAAGAAGCATAAACTGGGAAAACACATCAGGATGTTAAAAGTTAATGAGAATTCTTTGTCCATTTAAAAAAAAAAGTGAATTCAACCCTCCCAGTGCAATATATTTTAAAGGGGAGGAGGGTGAAAGTGTCCCAAGTACCTAACTTCCTTGATGTTTATTGAATCATCATTCTTTAAACTTGTCAAAACACTTCACATAAAATTAATTTGAAGAGCAGGTACTGTTTTTATGAATAGAACTGCCATTTCTACATTGAATACCAACCATTACTGCATGCGTGGTGCAGCTGGTAGAGCTGCTGCCTCACACAGCTAGAGACCCAGATTGAATCTGACTCTGGTTCGTAGAGACTGTGGAGTTTGCATATCTCCCTTTGCCGGTGTGGATTGTTAGATGGATTAATGTTTTCTACCATTAACTCTTGCTCATCAATAACACACCTCTTAGCTGTTGAAAATAGAAATTATTTAAACAGCAGAGCACAGAGGGGTTAAGGCGCCACTGTGGCTCAGTCTCACAAGAATGTTTTCATTTAAGATGGATGCTACTGTATTTCCTGTCACTTTAGTTTCATATTTTCATTTGTTATTCTCACATGCCTGACCTAACTTTTACGGCATCCATAGGCTCACAGTCGCACTCGCATTATCCTTGTTAGTGAGAGGCATTACAAGGATGTAGCTGGTAATTGGACCCAGCTGTGGTGTGTTACTATGCTGCGACTGTTCAGCCAGACAGTTATTTTTGCCCTAAGCAAGTGCAAAACTGAACGCCAGGCTGGCGTTGAAAATAAAAAGGATAAAATACCGTATTGTATTTAAATATATCTAGTCAGATAACTGCACTTTCAGATTCACCACTTTCATGTTGCACTAAATCAGTTGCAAAAACAAAGGAGATAAAAGTTGTTCCATAACTCACCTTGTTTCCTGTGTTTGCATGTATGATGAGATTAACATGCATTTATATCATGCCGTAGCACTTCCTCCAAAATAGCCCATGCTGTGAATTTATTTTTCAACTGTCGTGATACTTTGTGGGTGATCGCAGCGGTCGTTCTGTTCCAGCAAGATCTCACGGCCTGCGAGATGAATCTGTTGTTGTGGTGAGGTTAGTTAAATGGGGAAGATTGTGAGGAAGACAGCAAAAAATCCCGGCTTTTCCCCGGGAGGTTTCTCCAACACCCTGCTGACGAGGCAGCTTCTAAAATTGGTCTGGCATCTCATCAGAAGAGCGGGCACTATAACAAGGCAGCCTCAGTTGCCTGCTCGATTCCCAGTGTGAGATAGACCCTCAGCCTTTAGACCCAGAGAGTGGAGTTGACAGTGGGGAGGGGCAGTGTAATTCCCTGTGCTTGGCATTGCCAGCACAGACCTTTGTACAGAGCCTAGCAACTTGGCCTAATCTATTCATTTTGATACACACAGTAACGGAGAGGTGGGGGGAGAGAGTGCTAAATTTCTATGTATTTTATACCTGGCAAGTGCCGCTTGCTGCTGGCAGCACCAATCAGACATCTGTCCCCCAGATAACCAGTGTACATCCATTATCCAAATTGGATCACAATGACAAAAAGTGCCTGTATTAATAAAACAGCTTTCCCAATCCATCCTACAGCCAATGGAATGCTTTTGAAGCAAAGATCATACAGTCAGTTTTGCACTAAAATATACATAAACCGTAGTCTAAAAATGATCAGAGATACTTTGGTCGATGGAAAAAAATATTGTACCCGCCACCTCTGAGAACTCCTGCTCTGCTTTATGAACCTACCGTGATCTATTTTGTAATTAACTGTGATAATTCAATTGAAAGACAGACAATTCCAGCAGTGTGGAATATCCACCTCACCACAGCAGAGTGTTGGATTGGATTTTGTGCTCAAATCTCTGCAATGGGGCTTGAAACCAAACTTTTTGTTGTGAGACAAGTGTCTCATAACTACTTGAATCCTCCTGCATTGCAACCTAGCAGGATGGTTCAAAAAATTGATAATCCCTTGCTGAGACAAAGCTTGTTATCGAGTCTATTTCTATTATTGAGCTTGCAAGTACTGTGGCATACCAACTGGAATTACTGAGTGCCAGAGCGGATGCTGGCATTGGTTTGCTTGTCTTCCCTGTGGAGTTGCTGGTACTTTTCCTGTGCTCTAAGTTCTCTGTTGTAGGTAGTGTTCCACATTTTCCGGGGTCTTGTCATGTGGCTTTATTTTCTGGGAGTGGTGTTTTAGGGTGGGAGCCAGTTGGTAAAAGACATTTGCGGATCTCTAATGTAAGGCTCATTTTCCTGTCTGCTTCAGTGAACAACCTAATGATGACTTGGATCGCCGCCTCTAACCACAGGCATAGTACTGCATTGACTGCATACTGCACCTCGATGACTGATGTTGGATTGAACTTGACCTTGATTCCAGGGTGGCGGGGCGGTGGTGAGAAAGGTTCCTTAGAAATGGGTATTCACGTGGCCCTTCTTGTCACTATTATGTATTCAGTACCCCTGTGGTACTGCCGGTGGAAATCACAGCTTGCATGTTATTTTATGACAGATAGTCGATGGAAATGAATATCTCCATTGTATTGTCTGCCATTTGTTAAGCAGATTACCTCCACTCCACCAGAAGGCTTGTGAAATGTGAAACCCACCCACTCTGCAAACTGAACATAAAATGAAATTATTTAACAAGATATTTAATGGTCAAAGCTTTGACTTTCAGCAATGACCAGTGCGTAGGAATGATGGCTACAGCAGCTGATGACGCAGTCTGAGAGAGGAGTGGGATTATCATGTTCTGGCTTGCAATGTCCTGCGCCCTGTCCTAATTCAAAAATATTAATCATGCTGACTTTTCATGGGGAGCACTCCTCAAGATAAGGATGGAGCCGGAGCAGAAGTAAGAAAGCTTTAATCGGCTGAGGAGAAGGCTAGTACAATCTTCTAAATTAATTTCCCTGATCGCCCAGTTATGAAGGGTGATTGATCCATCATTGTTTGCATAGTCATCAGATCTCAGAATTCTGCAGACCTACACAGATGCTCTCTGCAACAGTAAACTCTCACAAAGTTCTCAATAATGTACCCATTGGATTTAAGCTTGGACCAAGCCGAGGAATTTCTGCTTCACTCACTTCATAAACCTAGTCCTAATCATGTTTGGAACAATTTAATTTAATTGATTGATTGAACAAATTGATTGTGAGATACAGCAAGCAGCCAGGCCCTTTGGCCCACCGTGTCCACATTGGCCCAGATCACCTGTTTACACTAGTTTTATATTATTGCATCCACTCCCTACCCACAAGTGCCAATTTTCAGAGGTCAAGTAACCTAGGAATCCGAATATCTTTGGGATGTGGGAGGAAACTGGAGCATCCTGAGAAAACCCACTTGTTCTCATAATGTGCAAACTCCACTCAGACAGCACCCAAGGTCAGGATCAAACGAGTCTCTGGCGGTGTGAGGTGGCAGCTGGACAGCGGCGCCACTGTGACGTAAAGTGGATTGATCAACTTGCTCCATATTGTCAAACTTCCCACCTTATTCATGAATAACACTTCAAGAATTGGATGTGTTTTTTTCTGTTTTGGGGAAAAAAGCTCCATGCAACGTCATATATAAATCCTCAGATCATTTGTGTCTTGTATCCCATTTAAAATTGCGTCCTCTTCTAATTCATATTACCAAAATATAATACTTCACATTTCTCACCACTAGCCTGACTAAATCTGTTATCCTCCACATTTTAAGAAAAGCAGTGGTCCTAGCATGGTCCATTAGGAGCAAACTATATATTTCCCTGCAGTCTGTTTTCCATTACCTCACCAATTTTTTGTGCATACTGTCAAGGACCATTTTATTCCATGGCATTCAGTCCTGATGACAAGCTTACTATGTGACACTTTATTGAATATCTTTTGGAAATCTAGTAACCACACTTTCCTCATTGATCTACATCATCAAAAAAGCTCTGTCAAGGTAGTTTGACACAATTTGCCTTTTACAAATCCATGCTGACTTTCTCGATTAAATAAATCCACACTTTTCCAAGTGACTGCTGAATCTCTCGCTGGTCATTGCTTCTTGAACTTTCCCCACCACTTGGTGAACTGTCTGGTTTATTGTTACTGGATGTATCACTCCACCATTTTTTAAAAAGGTGTGTAACAGTTTTCCAGTTCTCGGGCACCATTCCTAAATCTATTGACATTTGGGAGACTTCATTTAAAGCCTCTGCAATTTCTCCTTACTTCTCTCAATAGCCTAGGATGTATCCACTTTGACCCAGGTAATTTATCCACTTTCAGTCCAACTAGCCTTTTTAGTACCTCCTCCTAAACAATTTTGATATCATCTAGAATTCAATTTCATTCTTCCTTGCTGTTTCAACCTCTCCATCTTCCCTTAGCGAAGATTGATGTAATGTATTCATTTTGTACCTCAACCAGGCCTCTGCCTCCACAAGAACAATTCCATTCTCTTTTTGTTCAGCCCACTATTCCTCTTACAGTCCTTTTCTTGCTCACACGTTTAGAGAACATTTTTCGATTTCAATTAATGTTTACTGGAGATTTTTTCTCAAGCTTTCCCACAGGTTTAGGTTTATTATTGTCACTGTACTGAGATACAGTGAAAAGCTTTGTTTTGCATGTTATGCAAACAGATCAGATATACTATACATAAATACATTCTAGCCAAAGTCAAATATAATAGGTAGACCAAAGGGGAGGATACTGAATATAGTTCTCAGCATTGTAACGCCTCAGTTCCATGAACAAAGTCCAATGTCCACCACGGGGTAGAGGTGAATTAGACAGTATCCTAGCTTGTGAAAGAACTGCTTAGAAGCCTGATAACAGGGAAGAAGCTTTCCGGAGTCTGGTGGTGCATGCTATCAAACCTCTGTATTTTCTGCCAGACGGGAGTCACACTTATTTCGTTTTTCCTTTCCCTCTGAACTTTCTGTAATCAGCATGGCTCTCGCTTGTGTTAATAGCCCAACAGCTGTTTAATCTTCCTATTCTCCGGTGCAATGTGCCGCTGCTGCTGCTGCAAGCAAGATTTCCATTGTACCTGTATCTTCCTGTACTTGTGCATGTTGCAATAAACTCATGTGAATTAATTTTGCTCTTGATGACTCGATTTTGCTCTCTATCATGAACTTCAAGCTTTAGTTTCCCTATTCTTCTCCCTCATGGTAATGATTCAATGTTAGTCTTCCATTATTCTATTACATTTTTGTCTTCCTGGCATTCATGTCAAAAGCAGAGTCACAGTTGAGGAAGTCTACAAAGTGTTCCTTACAATGGATGTTGACTGCTGCTCTGCCCTTAAAAAATTCATCTCTGTTCATGCTTCTCAAGCCCACAATAGATCAATTTTCAGTGCCAAGGAAAGCTATATTATTGCCCAGATACTTTTTGTCCCAGTCTTTCTCATCACATTATTTCACCTCACCTTCATAGTTTTCCCACCGTAATGAAGCTAATCTCTAGGACCAAAGAAAAACATTGACTCAGAACTCAACAAGAGAGAGTAATTACTGACCCTTGGCTTTGGCCAGGTCATCCACCAACATCCTTGATGTATTTATTGACCAAGAACTCTTCTGGGTCAGCCACACAAAGATATTGTGGCCACACAAATAAACCAGAGGCTGGGTTTTCTGTGGTGAGTGGCTTGAGCCTTGACATCCCAAACCTTTTCCGCTATCGAAAAGGTACAGATGAGTGACTTACCTGATTTACCAGGATGAGTGCAACGCCAACAAACCAACAACAGAGGCTATTCAACAGCACCTCCTGCAATCTGTACCAAAAATGATGACATGGGTAATATGTGCACAGGAATACCCCGATCTGCCCATTCCTCTCCATGTTATACATCATCCTGAATAGGTGGCAAATGGCCATTCCTGCATCATTGTTGGATACAAGCCAACAGCACAGGCAGCAACCTAACCAAAAGGATAGCAAGGCCAATGCAATGGGCAATAAATGCAGGCTATGTTCGTGATGACCATGTCTCAAAACATGAATATACTTTTAAGAAGACAGCATGGTTGATGAATGGAAAATCACCCAATCACCTTCATTCTGGCTGGAAATACTGTTCACAAATAAAGCCAAGAACGAAACGAGACTGAAAATTAACAGAATGACAGTGAACAACTGCGGCCATCCCCAAGTGGCTTAGGAACAGGAGGTCTCTCCACCTCTCTACCTGTGTTTGGAATCTTTATACTTGATGAGAAAGTGGGATGAAACTGGCCATAAATACTGGACCCTACAAGCTGCCCAAAGCAGATAAAGATTCCAAACTAATGAAATATTACTGGAACAGAGACAAATTAAGAAAAAGTGTTAAATTTGAATTGATTATTTAATGCTTCCCGATGGTAAGAAATATATAAAAGCAAGGGACTTTACAGATCATGGAGTCACAGCAACTAGAAACAGAGATGGAAATGAGGAGAGCTGTGTAACTAATAGCAGATGCAGAATATTTTGTTTACTCTCTCATTGAAAGTCAGATTGACACTGATGTGTACTGGGTGGAAAGAGGTGAAGCCAAGTGAAGGGAATCAACAATGGAGGATTTTTTCTTAACATCAGAAGAAAACAAATCTGGAATCCAGTTGACAGTCAAAAATAATTATCATCTTTCTAACCACAGTTGTGCTTTCTTCTGTGTTTATTAACTTATATGGAAAATTAAGCATTCAAGACTATCAGTTTGGAAGAGATTACATTGCAGTTTACTGAAATATGATTAGTTTGCACACAAAGGTTGTTGGCTTGGAAAAGAGAACTGACATGTGTTAGACTGACAACATCCGTTGCTCTGTGCAGAATAGACTCAAATAATTGGCAGAATGTTTTCTGCATAGTTTTTTTGTTGTTGCATTTTACACAACCATATGGAAATTTCCACGGTTCACCCTGTTCATAAAAAAACAAGAGAAATCCAGCACAGATAACTGCAGGCCACAGTTGACAGCAAAGTGACATAAGGTGTTGTCAAGAGATGCTTACTCACAAATAACCTGTTCACCAATGCATAGTTTGTTTTTTGCCTATACTATGCCTCTAGACATCACACCCTTGGTCCAGATATGGACCAAAGAGCTGAATTATAAGAGCTGAAGAAGGGTCTCGACCCGAAACGTCGCCTATCTCCTTCGCTCCTTAGATGCTGCTGCACCCGCTGAGTTTCTCCAGCTTTTTGTGGAACCCCCAGCTGAATTATAAAGGTGATGTAAGTGACTGCTCTTGGCATCATCTGACTGAGTGTGACATCAAAGAACTCTGTTAAACTGGACAGTGGGAATCAGGGAAAACACTCCCATGGCTGTTTTCAAACCTGAATCAAATGGGAGACAGTTGTGGTTGTTGAACTTCAATTATCCATGATAAAACATAGAAAATAGGTGCAGGAGTAGGTCCTTCGGCCCTTCGAACCAGCACCCGGAATATAACCAGAAGTTCCCAAAGACAGTGCCCTGGGCCAAGCACCTTCAGCTGTTCAATCATTAGCCCTTCTTCTGGCATGTCAGAAATGGGATGTCCGTTGATGATTGCACCATGTTTAATTCTATTCTCAGCTTCTCTGCAGATAGGGCAGACAGTGAGTGCATGCAGCAAGACACAGACAATATTCATCAGAGGCTGATAAGCGGCATGAAATGTTTACACCATAAATGTACCAGGCCCAAGAGAGAGCCCAATCACCTTTCCATGATATCAAATGGCATTACCGTTATTGCGCTCCTCACCTTGAACATCCTTAGAGTTACCATTGACAAGGCTGGACTGGACCCATAGGTCAGAGTCTGGTTACAACTCCAACATTCAAGAAACTCAACTCCATCTGAGACCAACCACCACAAACATTCACTTTCACCAGCACTGGTGCAGCATGTACAGTCTGCAAAATGCATTACAGTAACTTTCTTCACTTACTCAGATGCCATTCTCAAAACCTGCAGCCTCTTCTGCCAAGAAGGACATTCAATTAAGATGTGATGGAGAAAATTAGTGAGGCAGGTTTTATTACACAGCGTGTAGAAATGCCTAGAATGTGCTGTTAGGGAAAATGGTAGAACCACGTAGCATAATAACACTTAAGAGGCTTTTCGCCAGGGACACAAACAGGTAGGCAATGGAGGGATCTGGACCATATAAAAGCAGATGGGATTGACATTATGTTCAACACTGACATCATTGGCCTGTTCCCATGTTGTACTATTGTGTGGAGACACAAGGAAATGCAGGTGCTAAAATCTTGAGCAAAATACAACTTACTGGAGTAACTCAGGGGTGTGACAGCATCTGAGGAAGCAGAGTCTGAACAGGGTCCCAACCCAAAATGTTGCCTGCCCATTCCTTCCTTAAATGCTGCCTGATCCAGGGTTCTTTCAGCGCTTAGTATTGTGGTGTACTATTTGTTCTGCGTTCTTTTTTTAAATGACATGCAGGTGCCCATTAAGTTCAGGTTACACGATGTGTAATATCTGAGGTTTTTTTGTGTTAACATTTTGCAAATAAAACATACATTTTGACACTTCCCATCCAGCCTCACTTGAAAAAGGAAGCTTTTAATTACAGTAGTACTTTAATTGCGGAATTCTGAGGTGAATGTTTCTGGGCATGTTTCTATTCATTGATCCAGAAGAACATGACTTGTACTAACTTTGTTGTTTGGTTTAAGGAGATTACACCATATATACAAAAACCAGTCCACCTCCACACCCCTATCAATCCAAATGCACCCTTTTTTCCATACCTGCCCACATCTACTCCACTCCCACCTACACACTCTTTTATATCCCACTCCAAGTTCCGAGTTATACTCCTGACTTTCCAAATTCACAGCTTATGGTTCTGCCCTCTTAGCCCTAGCCCGTAGATCCTCCCTGGTTTACTAAATTTCCCCTCCCAGCCCTGCTCACACCAAACTCCAAGCCTGACCCAAAACCCCTCTACTGAAATATTTAAAAAATTCAAAACCCCTCTACTGAAATTTTTAAAAAGTGCTGGAAATAGTTAGAAAGCTATGTAGCAGCTGTAAAGAGCGACAAGCAGAGTTAATGTATCAGCTCAATTACCTTCCACTTGAATCCCCCTCTCCTAGGCCTCCTTCACCCCTCCCCAGCCTCCTCCCCCTCGCCTGTCCCTAGCCCCACAGGTACATGCTGATAAATCCATCTATAATTCCTCCTTGATCCTCTGAAATCCTTCCCATATTCCCACCTGAAGTACCCAAATCTAACCTGATGGGTGCCTAGTTCCATCTATAATCTATCCAACCCATAACATTTCACCTGCCCAAAAATGCTTACACACCCCCCATGCCAGTTCTCTGTTTTCCCCTTTTATTCCAATTCTTGCTTCATTTCTGGTTCTAATATTGCATCTATTTACTTCAATAATGGGATTCCTCTCAGTACAACATACTCCAAACATCCCCATAACCCATCTTTAGTTGTTTTCATATATCAAGATCCGTTTAATCAAATTTACCCTTGCTAAAAGTGCACATCCATCTGGCATCCATCCACTTTCTTAACCTCAGCACTGGCTTAGTCTTGGATATCTCCCATTCACCTGACACGACTAGACATGTTGTGTCAGGTGTCCCTTCCTTTCCCTAACATGGGCACTGCTCTAGGAAACCCCTGGTCCTGCTTAATTTGTGTTAGTGCAGGCATATGTAATATGTTAAACTTCAGAACCTCGTGATTCCAGTGGTGACTCTTAAAAGGGAACATTTCCTCTGGAGTTGCAAAGATGTGGATTCTTATTCCAGCTGCGTGGCAGAGTCCCCTGTCTCTCCAGCACCAGCTCCTTAATCTCCAGAAATGCTAATGTGTTTGCAATTTTGCAAAGTTATCTTAAAACACAGTCAAGTTCAAACGAACGAAAAGCTGGGCATGCAGCTTGGGCGGCGAGCACTTCATTACTCTTGGACCTGAAGTAACTCATTTGATGTAGCTGTCAAATGGTTACAATGGAGATCAAGCCCAGGCTCAGAGTGAGATGTGTCTTGGCTTCAAGCACTGGCAATGATTTCTCTTTCCTAAAAAATAGCAGCCAGGTTTTTTTACCAGGTTTCTTCTCCTAATGGTCTGGATTTTTTTCTCCCTGTGAAACTATTTCCACCAGGCTGATGCTTTTTGTTTTATCTCTCTCTGTCTTCCTCTCTTCCTCCCTCTCTGCACAGTCTTCACCTTTACCAACAGTCCTGCAACTCATCACCAGCTATGTGAAGTGACAGGTCACATCCTGGGGCAGCGGTTGGGATTTGCCTGGGGGAAGGAGCAGCCTGCCCAGGTTCATGCTCATGACCCTCCCCTCCCCCTAATTCACAAATGCATTTGCTCCAGTTCACGTTCCCGGCTCCAGGCTCAGCCGGAGCTCCAGGGAAATTCACAGAACACAGAGGCAGACTTCACTTGCTACTGAACACACAGCCATGTAAGATAGGAAACAGCAAGCCTGGGTAGCTTTTGCCCAGGACAGTGTTTTTAGAATGGTGTTGCTGTCCTTGCCTCAACTATTTTCGACCTGAAGTCAGAATTTACTGTGTGTTTTTGTCACGTGTCTATTAATTGAGTTTTTCATGTGAGAGGCAGCTTGAGGTTAAATAAATTTACTTGAACAGAACAACAGCTGATAGGAATGTAAAGAGCAACACCGAATTGCCCTGTAATTAAACCGAGCAATCAGTTTAGAACAAGGGTTCCTAACCTGGGGTAAATTTACCCAGGGGGTAAATTTCGCCTACCCAGGGGGTACATTTGTTGATTCTCGATTCAGTATTTTAAAATTTCCCCTTTGTCGGTTGCTTCATTATGGTAGAAGTGTAAACTCAAATTACTGAACAAAACAGGGTGGGGGTAAATTTACTTTCGGAAAGTTGCCAGGGGTAAACGGGACGAAAAAGGTTGGGAACCCCTGGTTTAGAACTGACACTTATCCCATTATTACAGCACTATACTTTCATCAGCTGCATAGAAGATTAAAAAAACCTTCTGCCAATCTTCTCACCTCCTTGCGTGGAGGAGCAGCGATGAATTCACCTGCCACAAAGGCTCTCTAGCACTTTCACCACTGGCTACCTTGATGTCCAAACACAAGGGTGTTTATTTGTTAAATGCATTGGATTTAACAAGGGTGTTTTATTTGTTAAATGCACAGAGCACAAATACAATGATCTAACTGAAGTATTGAAAATAAATTTAGCAGAATCGATGCAGAAACATCAGTTCCCCTCTTAGGGAAACCAAAACCAGGAGTTGCGAGAGGGGAATAAATCATATTTTTACCTCTGAATTAGACTGAGGTGAAATTATGAAGCATTCAAATCTGTAACATCTTACCCAGAAGATAAAGTAGCATCAATTTATTTTTTTATTGCTGTTTCCTTTTTGCAGCAGATTTCAGCTTTGGCAATAATGTGTGTCTTCAGTGAACCCTCAGCCTTTTGATGGGAATGAGTGAGGTAGATGCTGTGGAGGTGGGAGGGAAAGTTCTAGATTTTCACTACTCTTTGTGTGACAAAGAATTCCTAATATGACTTTTTAATGGTTTCATTTTAAGATTATACCTCCTTGTTCTTGATTCTCCCACCAATGGAAATAGTTTCTCTATGAAATTGGTTCATCATTTTAAACGCCTCAAAGAGGTCGACCTTCCATATTAAAGAGGAAACTAAGCTTAACCTTTAAACTCTCATAATTTATCCCATTTTGAATGCCGGTATCCATCAAGGCATACTTTTTTTAAGTAGAAGCTGAAGAATATATTTCACAAGTGAACATCTCTTCTGTCAGTCCTGAAGTCTTTGCTGCATGTTTTTCTCTCACTGAACCTTCTGTTAGCATCCTCAAGGAAGGACTTTCTCTACCTTCTGTTTCTCATCTTCAGCTGCCACCCCCATCCCCCATGAATACCCCCCATTCCAGATATCCTCATACTGGCAATGAATTAATTCTGCGGTTTACAGAATGCAAACTTTACCACAGGTGATTTTTGAGAACATATTTTTAGATACTAGAATTTTTTGCACTTTACACCATCAAGACTGTCAAAGAAAGTGGAGGAACTGGTGAACAGTCAAGTCAAGAGAATCAAAACTGTTCAATTGTCATATGTACCTCAGAGCAATGAAATTCTTACTTGCTGCAGCTTAACTGGCCCATAAACACAAATAACATACATGAATTTCTGAGCAATAATATAATAAATGAGTAACTATAATACAAGGTACTCATACTCATAGTACAAAACAGAAATCCATGGTGCACCCAAAGGCACAGTCCATAGAAGGTTGTAGCTGCTGAGTTTAGTATTAGCAAGTCATAGAGAGAGTCAACGAGTGATACAGTGTGGAAACAGGCCCTTCGGCCCAACTTGCCCACACCGGCCAACAATGTCCCAGCTGCACTAGTCACACTTGCCTGCACTTGGTTCATATCCCTCCAAATCTATCCTATCCATGTACTTTTCTAACTGTTTCTTAAACGATGGAATAGTCCCAACCTCAACTACCTCCTCTGGCAGCTTGTTCCCTATACCCTATACTTTGTGTGAAAAAGGTACCCCTCGGATTCCTGTTAAATCTTTTCCCTCTCACCTTCAACCTATGTTCTCTGGTCATCGATTCCCCTACTCTGGGCAAGAGACTGCATCTACCAGATCTATTCCTCTCATGATTTTGCACACCTCTATAAGATCACTCCTCATCCTCTTGTGCTCCATGGAATAGAGACCCAGCCTACTCAATCTCTCCCTTTCGCTCACACCCTCTAGTCCAGGCAACATCCTCGTAAATCTTTTCTGAACCCTTTCAAACTTGACAATATCTTTCATATAACATGGTGGCCAGAATTGAACACAATATTCTAGATGCCATCCCACCAACGTCTTATACAACTGCAACATCACCTCCCAACGTCTATACTCAATACTCTGACTGATGAAGGCCAATGTGCCAAAAGCCTTTTTGACCACTTTATCTACCTGCGACTCGACCTTCAAGGAACCATGCACCTGTACTCCGAGATCCCTCTGCTCTACAACACTACCCAGAGGCCTACCATTTACTGTGTAGGTCCTGCCCTTGTTAGACGTCCGAAAATGCCACACCTCACACTTCTCTATATTAAATTCCATCAATCATTCCTCCGCCCACCTGCCTATCGATCCAGATCCTGCTGCAATTGTTCACAACCATCTTCACTATCTGTAAAACCACTAACTTTTGTATCATCAGCAAACTTGCTAATCTTGCCCTGTATGTTCTCATCCAAATCATTGGTGTAGATGACAAACAGTAACAGGCCCAGCACCGAACCCTGAGGCACACCACTAGTCACAGGCCTCCAGTCCGAGACGCAACCTTCCACCATCACCCTCTGCTTCCTTCTATGGTGCCAATTTGCTATCCATTCAGCTACCTCTCCTTGGATCCCATGCGAACTAACCTTCCAGAGCAGCCTACCATGTGGAACCTTGTCGAACACCATACTGAAATCCATGTACACAACATCTACAGCTCTGCCCTCATCTACCTTTTTGGTCAGTTCTTCAAAAACATCAATCAGATTTGTGAGACACGACCTCCCGCGTACAAAATCATGCTGACTATACCTAATCAGCCCTCGCCCATCCAAATGCCTGCATAATCTATCCCTCAGAATACTCTCTAGTAACTTTCCAACTACAGATGTTAAGCTCACCGGCCTATAGTTCCCAGCATTTTCCCTGCAGCCCTTCTTGAAAAGAGGCACATCATTTGCCACTCTCCAGTGTTCTGGCACCTCTCCTGTATCTAAGGACGACTCATAAATTTCAACCAGGCTCCCTCAATTTCCTCTCTAATTTCCCGCAATGTCCTCGGATATATCTGACCAGGCCCTGGAGATTTGTCTACCTTTATACACGACAGTACCTTCAGTACTTCTTCGACAGTAACACTGACTGCTTTCAAGACACTTCCATTGATTGCCCCAAGTTCTTCCGTCCTATTGTCTTTCTCCTCGGTAAATACATAGGAGAAATACTCAATGTGTAGTGTTCAAGAGCCTTGTGGGTGTTGGGAAGAAGCTTGAACCTGGCGGTCATATTTATATGGTTCCTCTACCTTCTTCCTGATGATAGCAAGATGAGAGCATGGACAGGATGGTGTGGGTCTTTGATGACAATGGCTGCCTTTTTGAGGCAGTGCCTCTGAAGGCTGCCTCAAAAGATCCCTTCATTGGAGGGATTGACCACTCTCTCAGTCTCCTTCATTCTTGGGTGCAACCCAGTTAGAATGCTCTCTACCATAAACCTGTAGAGGTTCAATGGAGTATTTGACAACACACCAAATCTTACTTCTGTGGTGAGCTGTCATGGAGACATACAGTGCAGAAACAGGTCCTTCAGCCCCACATATTTGGACCAATTATCAAGTACCTATCTATTACTATTCCCATTGAGCCACATTTGGTTCATAGCCAACTATGCCTTGGAATTCAAGCGATCATCCAGATGCTTCTTAAATGATACCAGTGGTTTTGTAGTAAATGGGAGCTAATCTACACCATCCAAATTTTGAGATTCAAACTTGATTCAAAACATAATGGGAGCACTCATCTGGATAAAACTACATATGTGTACATTATGAGCTACACACCAAGATGGATCAGATGTCAAACATACATTTTCCTTTCAGACTTTTTTCTTTTGTTTTAGTCAAATCCAGGAACATGGTCTCTTTGAGGTGTATGAATGCATGGAAATGCTGTTTCTGGAGATGTAAAATCTGCTGCAACAATAGAAAGTTGATATATAGCTATATAAGAAATAAATATTTTTAAAAACGGTGCAGCAAATTTAGGAATTTAAGAATTTAAAAAATCTACCAATATTAAAAATAATTGACTGAATGAACTATTCCTGTTTTATTGTTAACAACTTCTGGTGGAATGTCCAATTTATTTCAAGGTTCCTCATTAGGGAAGTTTAAATATTAGGGAAAACGGAAATGGATCTACACCAGTCAGATCTTTCTAATTTGGCCATTCCAAACGCAAGTTGATTAAGCACAAGGAAAATCAGAGGAAACGTTGCATTTGCACAATATCTGAACAAATCCACAGGGCTTTCCAAAGCATTTTGTGGAGAATAGATTCAACTTGGACCAGTATTATGCTCATTGTCTTGTCATTTAACTCAAGATATGGGAATAGCTCTACTCCGAGTATTGATTGACCTACTGCTGATTCTTCATCGCTCTCAAATTAGTTTCCATTAAGTGCTTTAATTTCATGTGCTTCCTCAACACTCCACTCCCATTACTTGTTTTAAAGCAAAGAAAACTGTGAAAATGGAAACTCACTGGAGACAGACGTTGTTCATTGAAATGTAAATTACAATAAACCCAAGGAAATAAACAATTTTATTCAGATGAGATAATCATCACTTGAGTTGAATCAAGTATTCATTGAATCTATCTGCAATATCTGTGCTCTTGGTTATAGAACGGTATTGAAACACACCTGTGTGTCTTTGGTTTTCCTTGTTGCCTTAACCTTTGTCCTTTACTTTAAATCAAAAACACTTCAAATCTTGCTTTCTTGCTGTGGTAAAATAGACCCAGGTGAATATTTCACTGTGGAAGACAATCAAACATTTTTTCTCCAAAATGCTTCTCAGAATAAATCTGTAGCAAAAGGTATTTTATTGGTGAGTTGATTGAAGATGTTTACAATTGTTTTTGGTTGTCTAACCCTAGATACTTCAAGACCTGAAGTTGTCTTTTTTATCTTGCCCTGGTTTTTATAATCTGCTCAAAGTAATCTAAGAAATTCAGCTACAAACTCTCCATAACACCAGAGATTGAGCTAATTGTCTGAAACAGGGCAACCCAAAAAACGGTTCAATTACCTGACTAGAAGAATGTTATCCCATGGTAAGAATAAAGGGCGAAAGCAGTTATATTTTGAAGGAAATGTTTGGGAGATTCAATTGGTAGATTTAATAACTTTAGACTGAACCCCATTGCATTTCTTAATTGGAGGTTTTGGCAAATGCATATGGAAAGCTCAGAGAGCTATGAAATGAAATGCAGCAGTTAGGATCCAGTAATTCTGAATTTACTCATTGAATCCATCTGATTGAGTTTAATAAATTCTGCAGAGAATGGCATATAGTACTAGACATTATTGACTGCCTCTTAGGATGCACTGTGGTAGAGTTAAGAAATATTGATCAGTGTGGTAGTGGAGTCATTTTTTTCAAAATTATATTGATTTGCAAAAATTCAGTATTAGTCTAACCATAATGAACTGGATTTAATTCCGATTCTTCCTCTTGCAGAGATAATTGATCGTAAGACAAAACTGATTATAATTAGGTGAAAATAAAGCACCAAGGAACCTAACATGATAATCTGGGATGAGGCAACATATTGTTACAGCTTCGCTGGAGTTCTGTAATATTTATCCATACTATGCTAGGTAGATTGCTGTAACCCATATCTGAATGCTGCCAAATAACCAAAGCCAAATTATATTATCTGTGTCCTATCAGCATATGTTGTATATGTTTTACTTTACATGTCATTTAAGCAATAACACACCTTTACATTTTACAAATTAATCAACATGTAATTTGGTACATTATTGTGACAATCTTAAACTATGCCCTGCAGTTCTTCAGAAACATCCTCTGAGAATCTATCATACAAAGGCCCTCAGAATTTTGCGTGTTTCAATAAAATCACTCCTCATTCTTTTAAATTCCAAAGAGTTTACGCCGAATCAGCTCGATGTTCCCTGAAAAATCAGTGCTTCCCCCCAAAATCTAACAATCTTTTTTGAACTGCTCTCCCCTAAAATACAAAAACCAATAATGCATGTGCTATCCTCAGTGTTGCTCACCAACACCCTTCACAGTTGTTGCAAGATTTTCCTACTTTTCAGATCCATTCCTTGTGCAATGCAGGCCATCATTCTCCAGGTATTTACATTCTTAATTAATTTCTAATCCTTGCATCACTGTGATTTGTCATCTCTTCCCATTTGACCAATTTCCTGCCATTCCATTCTTCCCATTACCTCACATTTTCCACATTATATTCCATGAACCCATTTTTTTGGTCAACTCACCTAGGTTGACATGGATAAGCTTTTCCCATTGAGGGTAGGGAAGATTCAAACAAGAGGGCATGACATGAGAATTAAGGGACAGAAGTTTAGGGGTAACATGAGGGGGAACTTCTTTACTCAGAGAGTGGTGGCTGTGTGGAATGATCTTCCAGCAGAAGTGGTGGAGGCAGGATCGATTTTAACATTTAAAAGTAAAGTGGATAGGTATATGGACGGGAAGGGAATGGAGGGGTATGGTATGAGTGCAGGTAGATGGGACTGGGGAAAATAAATGGTCGGCACGGACTAGAAGGGCCGAGAAGGCCTGTTTCCGTGCTGTAATTGTTATATGGTTATATATAATATCCCTTTGCAGACTCTCCCTATTTCCACATAACTTTTCCATCTCTATTTGTGTCAACAGCAAATTTAGCTATAAGGGACTCTCCCTTCCACCAAATCATTTCTTTGGATAGTAAATAGTTGAGGGCCACATCGAAAATGATCTTTTTATCCTGACACCCTGCTTTCTAATTCTCTATCCATGTCCATTTCTGCTGCCAGTAATCTTCAAAACAATGAATGCCTTTTCCTTTAAATTTAATATCATGGTTAATTTCCTTAATTGGCTATAATTGGATCAAGACTATCAGGCAACATTTTGTGAAAGGGAAAACATATTTGACCAATTTATTTGAAGAATCCTTTGATGAAAGAGTACTTTCTGTGGATAAAGGGGAACCAGTTTCATGCTGTATCTCTCATGTAAATGAAACTTAGTAGATGTACTACGCTTAGTTTTCTAGAAAACATTTGATAAGGTGCCGCATTAAAAACATCTTGGGGGGCTGCACAGAATTGATGCCTTACAGCGCCAGAGACCCAGATTTGATCCTGACAACAGGTACTGTCTATATGGTGTTTGTACGTTCTCCCTATGAACGTGTAGGTTTTCTCCAGCTGTTCCGATTTCCTCCCACATTCTGAAGACGTGCAGGTTTGTACGTTTATTGGCTTCTGTAAATTGTCTCTAGTATGTGGAATAGAACTAGTATATGGGTGATCGTTGGCTGATGTGGACTTGATGGGCCTATTTCCATGTTATATCTGTAAACTAAACAAATCAAAGGTTATTGAGGAAAATGAAACCTCATATTGTAGGAGGTAACATATTGGTGCAATTTAAAATTAGCTGATTAATAGGAAACAAAGAGTGGGCGTACCTGGCTGTTTTTTTTTACCATAAGACCATAAGAATCGGCACTGGGCCCTCAAACCTTTAATCAACTGGGAATGCATGAAACTGAAAAGGAATGGATGCTAACTTTTCTGATGCCACAAACAAAAATAAGTTGTGAATGAGAAACATGGCTCCAAAGGAACAAAGGTTAAATGAGTGGACAAAGATTTAGTAATCAGAATAAATTGAGAGAAAATATAAAATGATTCACCTTGCCATAAAAAATGAAAAAAAATATTATCTAAATGGAGATAGACTGCAGTGTACGGAGATGGAGGCTAATACATCCTCAATTCAAAGAAGGTTAATCAAACAGATGGTAGACAAAAATGCTGGAGAAACTCAGCGGGTGAGGCAGCATCTATGGAGCGAAGGAAATGGGCAACGTTTCGGGCCGAAACCCTTCTTCAGACAGATACCTGAATTGGTAAAGTTGCTTTATGAGCCAAGGTTGGACTGACTAGGCTTGTCAATGGTGTTTAGAAGAGAGGTGATGGACTAGATTGAAAGAAACAAGATCCGTGGGACCTTGACAGAGTGGCTGTGGAGAGAATTTTTTAATATCGGAGAATATTGAAGAAGAAGCTCAGTTTAACATTAAAGTGTCAACCATTTAAGACAGATATGAGAGAAAAAAATGTATTGCAAGGCTTTGGAAATCTCTTCATTAAATAGTGGTGGAAGCAAACAGTTTGAACATTTTGAAGATAGCAGTAGATAAATGTATAATATACAAGGTGAGCTGAAATATCACAGGGACATAGGAGTACATAATTGAGGTTACAGTCAAATTAGCCATGGTCTGATTGAATGGCAGAACAGATTCAAGGATGTGGAATTATTACAGGGATGTGGCACTGAGATTAAGAATCAGCCGCAGTTTTATTTAATAATAACAGCTTTTGTAAGGAGAGCTGATTCTCGCATCATGTTCCAAATGCACCGCACCCCACCCCCAAGATCTCATTTATTTGTGTAAACCATCTTTACCGTTGACCTCAATGTCATTTGAAATAAAGGCTAAAATACCATTTGGCTTCCTAACCGGTTGTGATATCTACGATAACTATCAGTGATTCATGCATAAGAATACCCAGCCCCTCTGAACACCAACACATTTCAATCTCTCACCATTTCAAACAATCATTTCCCATTCCTATTTTTTTCGATTAGATAGATGACCTCATAATCCATCTGCCACGTATTAGCCCATTCAGTTGGCTTGTGTACATGTCAGGCAAACTTCTCTATTATCCAGCAATTGGCAATCTTCCTCACAGCCCACGTGGCCAGCCAGTTTATTTTATGATGTTATTTTATCATGCATTGGACTTTTTCTTTGTGCGGCAATGTTTCAAATTTTGAATCTCCAACATCGGTGTCAATGGGACCAGTCAGAATAAGAACTGATAAGGTAAGGAAGCAGAAGAACTATTTACACTGAAAAGGACACAAAGTGCAGGAGAAAGTCAGCAGCTCAGGAGACCATGGATAGATGATGTTTCGGGTCGAGACCCTTCTTCAGACACGAAGAAGGGTCTTCTCGACCCAAAACATCATCTATCCATGTTGGCCAGATAAGCTGCCTAACCTGCTGAATTACTCAGTACTCTGAGTCCTTTTATGTATTAACCAGCATCTGCAGTACTTTGTTTCTACAACTGTTTATAATGTTTCTACTTCAGTGATTTACTGTGCCAAAGTGGAGAGTTTGTAGGCAGATCAAGCTGTACTTGTGGTTTAATTACTTTATTCAGTAATATTTTGAAATCATTACATGTTAAACATTACCAACAGCTACTTTCTAAAAGAGTTCTGAATGGAAGGACATGTACTAAGTGCAGAAATTCAAACTGATTTAATGCGGTACTTTTAAATCATTTATTATTGACACACAGTAGTGACTGGGCATTAAATTAATAAAAGAGCTCATTGGTCTGCTGAATGGTTTAACAGAGAAATTGTTTCTTAACCTAACAGAGTACAAGGTATAACAGAAACTAGGGTAACAGATGGTTGTACATTGGTAATTCTACACATGTGCTCATTATTCAATTCAGTATTGTTAACCTCACCTCTGTTCCATACTCAGTTCCAACAAAAGGTGTGGGGAGTAATGATGTTATTGCGTGTAGACATAGCATCGTAGAATAATACAGCTAGAAAACAAACCCCTCAGCCCAACTCATCCATGCCAACCAAGATACCCATGTAAGCAAGATCTGTGTTTACCCCATATCGTTCAAAACCTTTGCTATCCATGTACCTGTCAAATGTCTCTTAAATATTGTTATTATACCTGCCTTAATCACTTCCTGAGGCAGTTCATTTTGTACACGTACCAACCCCTGGGTGAAAAAGTTACCTCTTAGATTCCTATTAAATATTTCCCCTCTTACCTCAAGCCAATGCTCTCTAGTTCTTGATTCTCCAACCAGAGAAAAAACTGTGTATTCACCCTATCTCTGCTCCTCGTGATTTTGTACACCTCTATGATATCATCCCTACAATCTGAGGAATAAAGTCCAACCTTGCCCAATCTCTCCCTATAACTCTGTCCCTCGAGACTTGGCAAAAATCGTTGTAAATTATTGTTGATCTCTTTCCAACTTAATGGTACTTTTCCTATAGCAGGATGACTAAAACTGAACACAATATTCCAAGTGTGGCCTCGCTAACATCTTGCAACATAAAATCCCAAGTTCTATTTTCAATACCCTTACTGGTGAATGTCTTCCTCTCCACTCTGTCCACAAGTGATGTCAAGTTTCATTCTTACCAGTTCCTATTTGCAATCCGGCCTTCTAGCAAATATAAATTATAAATGAATGTGTACTGTACAAAAGTAAATTTTCTCTGGTTAGTATCAATGAAAATGAACATACTATGATGATATCAAACACTAAGAGGTCGACTGACTGTTACATGGTGAGTAAAGGCTGTAGTTCAAATCTCTCTCACTTCAGAGTCTTGAACACAATGTAGCATTGCAGGATCCAACATGCTACCTTTCATATTGAGAAGTTAAATCAAGGGCCTATCAATCTTTTCAGGTAGTTGTAAATGATCCCGAGATGTCATTAACCCAAAAGCCATGTTGTTCCCTTGGTGCACTTGTTCAATATTTAACCCAGAATCAGCAACTCAAACCAGATCTTTGATCACTTATTTCATCATTGCTTGTTACATGCAAATTGGCTGCTATTTTTTTATTTTACACCAATGACTACAAAAGCACCACATGAAATGTAAAACAATCTAGGACATAATGAAATCATGATCAACATTGTTGAAATGATCATTCTTTCTCCCCTGGGCATCTGCTGCATTTTATTTGTACTGTCTGAGGCATGTAACCATCATCCTGCAGTTCAGAGATGACTGATGGATGGGCGGGGGATTTGGCAAGAAATTAAAAAGGTTTTAAAAGTGTGAAGATAGACACAAAAAGCTGGAGTAACCTGCCGGACAAGCAACATCTGAGAAAAGGAATGGGTGAAGTTTCGGGTCGAGACCCTTCTTCAGAAAGTATGTTTGTTTAAACAATATCAATGAATAAATTGGGACTGAGGGCTATTGGGTCGGAGATCAGTATACTTCTCCTCAGGGCAGGATTCCAATGTGGCAATCTTTCACTTGTTCCTCAGTCTTCTTCTTCTTCTTCTTCTTCTTCTTCTTTCGTGTGGCGTGCACAGCCTAAAGTTGTTGGACAACTTGTTCTATTTGATCTTCCGTTTGTGCACGTCGAGTCGATTGCATTAGTCGAAACAGGGCGGACCATGTGAAGGTTGCAATCTTCCACCCCTTCCTCAGAGTCCAACCTTTATTTCAATGAAAGTCTCCTGACTTTATTTCAATAAAAGTCTCTCTCTAAGGAACTGATGGGATCACAAGATTAAAAGAGAGGATAAATTTGCCACGAGGACCAGCACCAACACTCACCGCCTCCCTGAGCAATCTCAGGCCCGGACCACCGAAGCCGTCGCCGTTCTCCACGTGGCCGCTGCCGCCGACCTTCACCTGCCCACCGATGACGCCGAACCGCGCTGCCTCACCGTTACCTCTGACTATTGCCTGCCTCTTTGTGGGGTACGTCGAACAATCCTTGTCCGAGACGTACCGTGGCCCTATCCTCGAACTCTACCTCAACTACATTAACTACTGCATTGGTGCTACCTCCTGCACCCATGCAGAACTCACTGACTTCATCCATTTCACCACAAACTGCCATCCGGCACTCAAATTCACCTGGACCATTTCCCACATCTCCCTTCCGTTTCTAGACCTCACTATCTCCATTGCAGGTAACTGACTACTGACTGACATCTGCTATAAACCCACTGACTCCTATGGCTATCTGGACTACACTTCTTCCCACCCTGCTTCCCGTAAGGACTCTATCCCCTACTCCCAATTCCTCTGTCTACGCCGCATCTGCACCCAGGATGAGGTGTTCCAAACTAGGGCATCGGAGATGTCCTCATTATGTAGGGACCGGGAATTCCCCTCTTCAACTATAGATGAGGCTCTCACCAGGGTCTCTTCTATATCCCGTAGCTCCGCTCACACTCCCCATCCCCCCCACTCGTACCGAGGACAGAGTCCCTCTTGTCCTCACCTTCCACCCCACCAGCCGTCAACAGATAATTCTCCGACATTTTCACCACCTCCAACGGGATCCCACCATTGGCCACATCTTCCCATCTCCTCCCCTTTCAGTTTTCTTCAGAGACGACTCCCTCTGTAACTCCCTGGTCAACTCGTCATTTCCCACCCAAACCACCCCCTCCCCTGGTACTTTCCCTTGCAACCGCAAGAAATACTACACTTGCCACTTTACCTCCCCCCTTGACTCCGTCCAATGATCCAATTCTTTCTGGGTGAGGCAGAGGTTCACCTGCACCTCCTCCAACCTCATCTATTGCATCCGCTGCTCTAGGTGTCACTGCTCTACATCGGTGAGACCAAGGGCAGGCTTGGCGATCCCTTCGCCCAACATCTCCGCACAGTTCGCATTAACCAACCTGATCTCCCGGTGGGTCAGCACTTCACCTCCCCCTCCCATTCTGAATCCGACCTTTCTGTCCTGGGCCTCCTCCATTGCCAGAGTGTGTCCCACCGCAAATTGGAGGAGCAGCCCCTCATATTGTGCTTGGGTAGTTTCAAGAGAGAGCTAGATAGGGCTCTTAAACATAGTGGAGTCAGGGGATATGGTGAGAAGGCAGGAACTGTGTACTGATTGGGGAAGATCAGCCATGATCAGATTAAATAGTGGTGTGGCTCGAAGAGTTGAATGCCCTACTCGTTCACCTATTGTCTATTGACTTCTCCAATTTCAGGTAGTCCTTGCTTTCTCCCTCCTTCCCCTCCCCTTCGCAGCTCTCCCACAGCCCACTGTCTCCACCTCTTCCTTTGTTCTTCCCGCCCCCCCCCTCCCCCACACCCACATTAGTCTGAAGAAGGGTCTCGACCTGTAACGTCACCTATTCCTTCGCTCCATAGATGCTGCCTCCCCCGCTGAGTTTCTCCAGCATTTTGTCTTCCTTTGATTTTTCCAGCATCTGCAGTTCTTTCTTAAATAAATTGAGCAAGGTGGCCATGTCAAACATTTTGATTGACATTCTGATCATTAATCTGGGAGAGGGCCTACAAGATTAAACATTGACATGCAAACTTCTTGAGGAACTGAAATTAGCAGATTTTACTTTGGCAACTGGTGGTGGTTTCTCAGGAGATGGAAGTGGTACGTGCGTCATTATTTGGATGACAATTTCGCACAAAGTAAACAACAGTCTTAACCAAATTAATAACAGAAAGTTCGGGATACAGGATGTTCAGTTTCAGAAAAAGAAGGCCTAAATAATGCTCCAGCTAAGTTCTTTTTTTGGCCCTGAATAACTTTATACTTAATTATATTTGATATCAAGTTATTGAAGTTGCACTGACTTGATAATTCTTGTAGCCATCAACCCCATCCACTGCTTCCTTCACAGAACAGTGGCATGGTTGGTAAAGCAAGCGGTTACTACCATCTATTAATCCTCCATAAACTGAGTGTTTTAATGCTCACTTCAACAGGCAATTAAAGTCAATCATATGAACCATAGACAAAGGGAGCCCATATTTTCTTCCCTGAACCAGATGAGATGTTGCAACAATCTTATCATTTTAGGGTCACCATGTTAAATTTCAAGTTATCTAAATTACCACAATACTATTTTGAAGGTGAGAAAACTCTTGCATTTCTGAAAGAGCCATAACCAGGCTACTTCATTGAAGATTTTCAGTTTAACATTTTTCAATTAACTTTGTTGCAATATCTTGTTGCTCAGTTTCAAATCCAAATGACAAATTAAGAATTGTTCATTTGTCACTGGAGATGGATTATTATGATGGAGGTATCATGGGACTTCCCAGAAACACTGTGTCAATGTTTCCTAGATGTTCTTTGAGAATTTGACCATGAAAGAGTTAGTGCCTTTCTTCCATAGTTGATCTGAAACCTCATGACATAATCCAGGCCAAAATAAATGCTTGGCCATGGGCACTTTACTGTGTTCCTTCTTGAACCGGAGGAAGAAAAGGAGACGAGTGCCAACTGAGCATCACCCACTGCCGAAAGCAAAAGGGAGTAGAGGGGCAGGACACCTCTGCACCCTGACTTCTGGTTCCACATCTAAAATGCTGTCTGCTATCTTCCCCTATGTGGCAGCCAGCACACCTACATCTTTAATACTTCAGAGCAGTTGCTCCTAATCTGTGCATGTGTGCTGAACCACAGGTGTCCATTTTAGCACCACAAGCATGTTTAAATGACAATGATCATCAATTCACTCCAAAATTTCGGGCTCAAACCAGATGTTCAAAAGACACATGCTGTAATAGACCAGTACCACTTTTTTTTAACTCTTCACCAAGTATCCCTATGCCTGTTTAGAACAATAAAAATCAGAATAGTTTGGACTTCCGAAAAAGATAAAAATCATGTTATTTCACATAAAATATAGCATTGCACATTTTTGAAATTTTGAACTTTTATTTCATTCCTCAAGTTTTCCATCTGAGTTTAACAAAATGTATTTGTCAAAAGGTCCAGAAAGCAGAAATTAAGACAGAATGGAAATGTTATTAAGGATGGTGGCACTGAAAGGCATCGTGTACAGCATGCACTGAAGGTCAGAGATTAGCCCAAAGAGCTTGCTTCATATTCACAGCGTAATACTCTGCGGTTTCTTTCATTTTTTACTTGAAATGTTCTTTAAGTTATGAGTTGTAACCATGGGGTTAAATCTAAGAGCCGTGTGTGTGAGGCTTTGGGCTCTTTTGAAGTTATGGTGCTATTCAGTAAATTGCAACGGCTGCCTGCAGAAAGGTGGTAGCAATTTAACCTGTGCAGAAGTGCAGGTTGAGATGGTTATCAGGTGTTTGCTATTGTACCCATTCCTGGAAGGAGGAGAAATAGGGGGAAGAGATGAAGAGTGTATGTGCAGTCAGAAGGAAAAGCCAGTATGAGTGTTAGCATCCACCCGAACCAATAATTCCATGTTTGTGCAGTCACTCACCTGGTAATTGGCTGGGAGGTGTTCAAGCGCCTGTGGATTGGTGGAAGGCAGTTGCAGCTGCTGCTATTTTTGCAGTCTGCTGCCTGACAGATGCCTGTGATTACTGTCGTCAAAAACTTCACTTTACTCCTGCAGCCCACTGCTCCTGAGTCGACGCAAGGCTGCTGACTCACAGAGACACCCGGTTCCTTATTCAACCCATTTTCATTCCAGTTATCCTAATGAGCTTCTTCAGATAAATTAATTTTAGCTGTGTCGAAGCAAGGAACTTTACTTCACCATCCTATTCCCACTTTAACCTCTGTCTTTCGTCTCCTACGTTGGAATGGAGACACAAAGAACTGCAGATGCCAGTTTACCAAAAAAAAACACAAAGTGCTGGAGTAACTCAGCAGGTGAGGCAGCATCTCTGGAGAACATGGATCCATACTTTTTTAAAATAAATTAGCTGTGTTTCTCTTGTTCAATTAAAAGAAATATAAATAAAAAGCAGCACGATATTCCATCAGAAGTGGCAAACTGGCAGTATTAGGACTTCATCAAAACCTTCCTACTCTCTGATGAAAGTTCCACACCTTATCCCAATATTTCCACAATTCAGTTGCTGCTAAATCTTCTCCGGTTTTATTTTAGATTGACATCTTTGATCTTTAAGTGGTTTTGTTAAATTCCACATCCCTCCTGACCTATCTCCCCCTCTCATAAACGCACACACATTTTTGCAAGTGGTAATAAAACAACATATTGTAAATTTTAAATTTATTGTTAGACTGTCAAGAAAACTGAGACTGAGAAGGTGAGTAGTAGTGAGATTGATACTAATAAGAATACAAATAACTTGAAATAATATTATCTTAAGATATATTAACTTATAGGTTATAAAGGATAGTCGAGTTACTGGTTGCTTTTATAAATGTTAGAAATATCTCAGCCAATTTTCACACAGTAAACTCTTCCACAGACTGCAAAGTGTTAAATTCAAGACAATCTTTATAAAAACATCAGTTGAGTGATAAGTATTGGGTTGTGCATCTATAAACCCAATCGATCAATTATACTGTGGTGCAGAGTTCCTATAAAAATATATTGTAGAATCTATTTTTAAAAATTCTTTTCACTGCAGAAAAGTAAGTTGTGTCCTGAATTGTTCATGGTCTGTTGTATAAATGCACCAAATCAAGCCATTCTGATGCATAATCAGACTGAATTGGATTGCGGTTTGGAGAAAGTCCAACCCATATTTGGAATAAAGCTCAAACTGACCAACACCACCAAGGAATCTCACAAAATCACCATGTGAGAATGTAAGGTTGAGGGCTAAGAGGAAAGTCTTATGTGGGCATTCCCGAGACAAGAGTCAGGAATCTACAAGTTAAATGTCCAAACAACGAGATTGCCATCGTGGGAAGACACAACATCTGGCATTCTGCATAGATGTCGATTTTCACAATCTAATTTTCCTAATCAAACTGGTCAGAAAGCATAAGATAAACATGTCACTTTATAGAGGAGACAAAATAATTGCTATTTTGATCTTACAATATTGCATCTGTCCTATCACATGCAGCAGGCTTTGGTAACATTGAAAATACTGGGAAGTCTCATGAATACTAAGCCATACAACCAAACTGGTCTGAAAACCATGACACCAGGTTCAAGAATAGCTTCTTCCCAGGCTCTTGAATACTGCACAAAACTAACCTCAACTTTGGACTGCCTTATGATAGGACAAATGCAATTTTTTTTTAAACTAGTAACGAGCTTATTAATTTATGGAATTTTTGTTTATCATATATTATCAATGGCTATTGTGTTTATAGAGCTGTTATGCTGCTACAATAACAGAGCAATTATCGAATAATAAGCTAGATTCAGTATAAATTTATTAAACATTTGTTTCGAAAATCTGTTAAAATGTTTTGAAATTATAACCAGCAAATTAGGGGAATTTGATGTACTTCCATTGTTAGGCCTTTAATTGGGTGCCACACAAGTGTTTTTGGAAATTGGATTGGAAATTAATTAGCACTCAGAAGATGTTGAATGAAATAAACAGGTCATTTTTTTAGTTTTAGGAGGCTAGGACTAGTGGTGTGACAGCAGGTTCAGTGTTTGACCCCAATCTTTTCATACTCAGGACTATTGAATTGGGCAGTGCTATTGCACAGCATGTAGAATTGTGCAACAACCTAGTTTTTAATCCTGACCTCTGGTGCTTTATGTGTGGAGTTTGCATGTTCTCCCTGAGACTGAGTAGTTTCCTCTGGGTGCTCTGATTCTCTTTTGCTTTCTGTTGGAGAAAGTTCCACATTTCAATGATCTGCCGTTTCTTCTGAATTAACATAAATAATAGAAACAGGAGAAGACCATTCATCCACATTTGCCTTCAATGCCATTGAGTAAGATCATGGCCAATCTTTTACCTTAATGCCACCTTTCTGCACTAACCCCATGCCCATTCATTCCCCTAATATATAAAAACCTACCAACATCTGTCTTGAATACCCGGTCAATTTCTTTGAATCTCCTAAATCAAATCAACCCTCTACAATTAACTAGAAACTGGATTCTGTTTCATTATTGTTCAGCATTTGCAATTGAAAAATCAATGTTTTTCAGAGACAAACATTGTAAAGAACATGTTAAATAAGGTTATACAACTGTATCTCATTCAGTTTCACAATGCTAAATATAGAATACTTTTAATATATTATAAAGGCCATTTTGTTTACCTTGTATCGAAATAATCCTGCACTCTCTCTGACATACTTAATTACCTCACTTGTAGATTTGAATCAAAAAATAAATTCCTAGTAATTAGAGTTAAAATTATCTTTTACCATTACCAACCATTTTCTCATGCCCTTCTTTCAATATATCACGGAGTAATTTTCTTCTTAGCAAAATGCACAGAGAAACGCTATCCTATATGCTTCAGTGAAATCAACTTTTATTCCAGCAGGGATCCCAAGGGGAGGGAATTGTCTTTGGTTGCTGATGCAAAACATATGCATGAGCATTGACCACCAGTTGCACTCCTCTCTGCATGTTCTCTCCCATTGACTTCAGTGGAATGAATGTGTCAGGGCAACTCCAACCACCAGCTGATACTCATGTGAGCATTTAGTAATGGCAATACAGATGAATTTCTCATCGACGCTCAAAGCTGCGTGCTCAGTCCCCCGCTCTGTACCCATGACTGTGTAACCACCTACAGCCGTAAAGTTATCTTTGAATTTGTTGATGATACCACTGTCATTGAAGGGATAGCAAATAACGAAGAGTCGGAATACAGGAGGACGATTGATAAAGATAGACACAAAAATCTGGAGTAACTCAGCAGGTCAGGCAGCATCTCTGGAGAAAAGTAATAGATAATGCCAGAACATCAATCTTGCTCTCAACTTAGCAAGATCAAGATTGTTAACTTCAGGAAGGGAATGCCAAGGGCACCTGTCTACGGTGGCGATGTGGTGATGAAGAGACTGCAGTGCATCAAAAATCGCAGTGGTTATGACAATTAAATTCCTGAGTATTCATAAATTAATAGTAGTTGAGCAGTTATAAAGGTAAAATATTGTCTGAAGTGATAATAAATGTTATTATGTTGCGACAAAATCAAACCAAGAGTCTTTATAACCAATTGTGTCCTGCCTTTCAAGTTAGGCGTGAGTGAGTCATAGAGTTATAGAATCATAAGAGCTATACAGCATCGAAATAGGCCCTTCGGCCCACTTGTCCATGCTGACCAAGTTGGCATACAGGCCTAATCCCATATGCCTGCCATTGGCCCCGTAGCCTGCTAAACCCTTTTGAATAGGCACATGGACTATGTTCTAATCCCCCTCTATGTTATAATTCCTTTCTATCCATATATCTGTCCAAATGTCTTTTAAAAGTCGTAATTTTATCCACTTTTGTAGCTTCGTCTGGCAGCTTATTTCAGATACTGAATACCCTGTGAGTGAAAACGTTGCCCCTGAGGACGCTCTTAAATCTCTCACCTCTCACCTTAAGCCTCTGCCCTCTAGTATTAAAATCGTCTAACCTTGGAAAAAGGCTTGAGCGTTTATTTTATCCATGCCCCCCATGATCTTGAACATCTCAATAAAATCACCCTTCAGCCTCCTATAATCCAAAGAAAAACACCCCAACATATCCAACTATTTCCGATAGCTCAAGCCCAGGTAACAGATGCATCTCTTCTGTATACTTTCCAACTTAATGATATCCTTTCTCTGGCTGAGCGACCAGAAGTGCACACACTGCTCCAAGTGTGGTCTCACCAATGACTTGTACAGCTTCATGATGATGTCCTACCCTTGAGCCCAATACCCTTCCCAATGAAGGCAAGTGTGCCTAAAGCCTTATTCGCCGCACTGTCCACCTAACGCGCCACTTTCAGGGAACTGTTCGCTTGTACTGTGTGTTCAGCAGTGCTCTCCAGGCCTCTATCATTTGCCATGTAATTCCTACCCTGGTTTGACATATTAACTGCAATACCTGCCTTGAAAACATTGTTCTTGAACTTCGAGGGATAGCATCATAAAAAAACAAGCTAGATCTTAGGATCTACAACACTCACTGTGCATCCTTTGTTGCTCAACCCTGCTTTTCTCCAGCTACAAACTTGTTCAAAACAACAGGAAGTGAAATGTGACTCCATTCATTTCTGTTTTTCCATAAATTGGGTGAATTTTGAATTATGAAATAATTTCAATTTACTGAATTTCATAAATGGTTCAAGCTTCACTGCCACAGTTCAGGAAGTCATGAGCCACCTTTAATTATGGCGTTTTCTGTAAACACACTCCAGCCTTTTACCAAGCTAACTTTGCAGGGGACCTGGCTTGGTAGGAGCATGTACTGCATAATGTAATGAAGAATGCCTTCCTCTCCAATCAAGAGGGCTCTTGCTCAGAGCAGAGACCCCACTTTGGTTTACGTGGCTCAACATTTTGTTTGTTTTGCCGTGCTTTTTTTTTCGAAAAGCCAGTAATTCAGTGGTGCTTGCAAACCTGCAGAATGTTAAATGAAGCATTTGTGACATCTGCGCTTCTAAACTCTTCATCAATAATGCAAGAAGTGAGCCTTTAGAGTTCCTAAACAGTTTGTAAACGGGCGACAGATATGCTAGCTCAAAAGTTCAAATTACTTTTACTCCACTCTGCCTCATTATATCAGGATACAGATCACATATGGCAGCACTGAAATAAGTCGATGAAAACCATATTGATTGAAAACAAATACAAATAGAGCCGCAGAGTGGAGCAGGGTTTGGGAGGGGAGGGGTGGCCATCTCTACTTCAATACTCCATATGACAGACCTCTTTTCTGACCCCAAGAAAAGGTTAGCTTTCCATTTTAGCAAACCAAATCTTTTTTTCTCCTTATCCCCACACCCATAAATCTTTGCGTTGTCCAGCTTCTTTACATTTCCAGTTGTCTCTTCAGTCGTTTCTTCACAGAATTTTGCTGGAATAAACCTAGACCACTGATCTATAGTCAGAATGTATCAATAATCCTGCACTCATCTAACGAAAAACACAAGTGTTTTTCCACCATAGGCTATTTGATTGCTGCACTGAGTGATGCTGATTTTAAAGATCTCAGAGCTATTTTGGCTGATAATTCTGTTAGCCTGGCACTCCTCACTACATGTGAGTGTTTTCTCTACGCAACAATATCATTTGATGAATGGAGTCAATGCTTGAAGAAACCCCGTACAGACAGCACCCGTAATCAGGATTGAACCCAGGTCTCTGACACTGTAAGGCTCTACCGCAACGCCACCGTGCCGCCCTTTAAAAACTGGCAGTTGGAGACCGAAACAAAATAAGAAACCATTGATTCCGAGGTACAGCCACACCTGTGGAGAGAGAACAAAATAAGAGCGGTTACCTGAAAGTCCTGCAGATGCTTATGTTGGGCATCATTGGGCCAGTGCAGGAAGGTGAAGACACAGTGAGAATGAGTAGGATTGAAAACTAAGATGATGAATGACTGGGTGCTCAGTGTCACAGATCGTCCACAATCTGAATGAATGAAAAAATAAACAATACTTATTAACTTGGACATGTCAAAGCTCTTTCAGAATATCTTAAAAAACGCTTTAGAATCATGATCATCATTGATTTACATCGCAGAAGAGGCCATTTATCCCAAGGTGCCATTCTGGTCAAAAAAAGATTACCTGGCTAGAATCCACCTTACAGCACCAGGTCTGTTGCTCTGCGGGTCACTGCCCTTCAAATATACACAGCACTCTATTAATGAGAAGAGGATTTCCGCCTCTGTCATCATTGTAATATATATAAATGATTTGGATGAAATTAATAAGTTTGCAGGCAGCAGAAAAATTACTGTTGTCGATGGTGAGGAAGGTTGGCGTAGGATATAACAGGATGTGGATCGTTGGGAAATTTGGACAGAGAAATGGCAGAACGAGTTTAATCTGGACAAGTAAAAATGGGCATATATGACAGGACCCTTAAGAGCACTGGTGTACAGAAGGATTTTGGGGTGTATATCCAGAGCTTCCACAGTGCCAAAACAAGTTAATAGATGGTAAAGAAGGAATTCGGCATGATTGCCTTCATCAGTTGTGCATTGCATATGAAAGTTATGTTGAAGCTATATAAAACTTGTTAGGCCACAAAAGGAGCATTGCGTGCAGTTCTGGTCACCACACTATAGAAAAGGTTCACCAGATTTCTGCCAGGATTGAAGAGTATTAGCTGTAAGGAGAGGGTGGACAAACTTGAATTGTCTTCTCCAGAGTATCAGAGGGGTGACTTAACAGAAGAATATAAAATTATGAAAGGCCTAGATAGAGTAGATGGCCTTTATCCCAGGGTGGAAATTATAAATTCTCAAAAGGATAGGTTTATGGTGAGAAAGGGAAAGTTTAAAGGAGATATGCATGGCATTTTATTTTTACAGAGAGTGGTAGGTGCCTGCAACATGCTGCTGCGGGAAATTGGTAGAAGATATGAATTTCCTCAAAGGACACTTTTTGAGTTCCTACCTGATGCCATCGAAATTAGCTTCTCCCAATTTAAGGCTTTAATTTGATGCCTTAAATTGGTAACCTCTCAGATTCCTATTAATTTTATTTCCTCTTCACCTTGAACCTATGTCCTCTGGTCCTCAATTCCCCTGCTCTGGGCAAGAGATTCTACCCGATCTATTCCCCTCATGATTTCATACATGATTTTAGTCCTTTGGTAAATGACGGTTACTCTTATTGATGGTGACAGGAATAAATGTTAACTCTCTCCAGGTTATTTTCTGCAGTGCAATCTTGCCTCCCTCAATCATGCATCATCTCTGTCCAACATCTTTGTTGCATCTGAGACAAGTAAGATCTCAACTGGAATGCATATTGTGGCGAAGAGGGTAAACAATAAGTTCAAGCCACCCCTCTGTCAATCTATGGGGAGAAGGCAGGAGAATGTTGGAGGGAAAGATGGATTAGCCATGATTGAATGGTGGAGTAGACTTGATGGGCCAAACGACCTAATTATACTGCTATCCCACATACGATACGATAGAACTTTATTTATCCCAGGAGGGAAATTGATTTGCCAACAGTTAGTAAATGTATTTTTCCATAACTATTTTGTCCTGTTTTTTTCCATTACCATTTTGAAAATGATAGATTTATGGTCACCAAAGTGTTGCCCCAACTAATACATCAACCACTATCATCAGTCTAATTATTTAAGAGGAGATAGAGTGTAACTCTTTCTTTGGTAGGGTCATCCTTATGATGCTTTCCTGGACACACTTTACAAATTCTTTCCCAATTACGCCCTTAGCATCAAGGCAGACCCAGTCAATATTAGGGAAATTAAATTAGGGTTGTTATAACCATATCATTCTTGCAGCTATCTGAGATGTCCTTACTTATATACTGGTCTAATTCTTGTTGACTATTGTGATGGGGTTTCGTATTATCCCATCAAAGTAGTGACCTTTCATCGGAACTGGGAAATATTACAAAATAAACAACTTTTAAATTGTGGGAAAAGAAGGGAGGGAGAGAAGAATATGGAACTGGACAAAGATCAGGAGATGTTTGATGACAAAGGTGGGTAGTGGTCGTTGCTGAAATAAAATAATAAAGATAGATTTATTTAAAGGTATAAAACAAGATTTTATACTTGAAGAAAGTATAAAAAGGAGAGAAACAGAATAAGAGGAGGAAAATAAACAGGTTGCTGGGATGGTGAAAAAGTAGTCTGGAATGGTGAACTATCTGAAATTGTTGAGTTCATTGTTAAGTTCTGTGGACTATTGTGGGTGCTGTTCTTTGAGTTTACTTTGAGCTTCATTGGAACAGAGTAGGAGACCAAACACACAGAGCTCGGATAGGAGTGAGATGGAGAATTTAATTGACAGGCAACTGGATGCTCAAGGGCACCCACGTGGAAACATGAGCGAAATGTTCTGCAAAGCCATTTCACCAAAACGCATTTGGTTTCTCTGCCGCAGAGCACCGAATGGAATATAATAAATTGGAATTAACAAGTAAGTTACTGTTTTATCAATTTGATTGCTCTTGTTTTTTTCTATTATCCTATTTCATACCATAAGAATATCCAGAAAATAAAAATCATGTTAGTTAGTAGCAAGCTCCTGCATGCTAAGCCGGATTGTTTTATGACGGGTCATAAGGTGATGAGAAGGCTCCGCTACTTCAACGTCTGCAGTAAGATGCTGCAGATGTTCTCCCAATCGTGGCATCCAGTGCCACCTTCACTGCCGTGCACTGGGGCAGCAGGGCAAAGGCCACGGACGGCAATAGGATCAACAAACTCATCAGCAAAAGGCTGCCTCCGTCCTGGGGGCGGAGTTGGGTTCATGGGAGGTGGGCTTGGTGGGGCGGATGCTTCTCAAACTGCGGAGCATCCTGGACAATACAGCTCACCCCCTCCATGACACACTGGTCAACCTGAGGAGCACCTTCAGCAGCAGACTGGTTCCACCAAGATGCAGGACGGAAAGCCACAGGAGATCCTTCTTCCCTTTGGCTATCAAACTGTACAACTCCTCCCCCTTCTGTCGTGGGATAGACTAAGACTGACTCCCCTTCCCCCCTTCCCAATCTTTACACATCCTCAATCATTTCCACTCATCACTTTAATGATTCATGTATTTTGTGTTTTTATAACTGTTGACAAATCAATTTTCCTCCTGGGATAAATAAGGTTCTATTGTATCATATGTGGGATAGCAGTATAATTAGGCCATTTGGCCCATCAAGTCTACTCCACCATTCAATCATGGCTAATCCATCTTTCCCTTCAACATTCTCCTGCCTTCTCCCCATAGATTGACAGAGGGATGGCTTGAACTTATTGTTTACCCTCTTCGCCACAATATGCTATCCAGTTCTGATCTTACTCATCTCAGATGCAACAAAGATGTTGGACAGAGATGATGCATGATTGAGGGAGGCAAGATTGCACTGCAGAAAATAACCTGGAGAGAGTTAACATTTATTCCTGTCAACATCAATAGGAGTAACCGTCATTTACCAAAGGACTAAAATCATGTATGAAATCATAAGAGGAATAGATCGGGTAGAATCTCTTGCCCAGAGCAGGGGAATTGAGGACATAGGTTCAAGGTGAAGGGGAAAAGATTTAATAGGAATCTGAGAGGTAACTTTTTCACACAAATAGTGGTGGGTGTATGGAACAAGCTGCCAGAGGAGGTAGTTGAGGCTGGGACTATTCCAACGTTTAAGAAACAGTTAGACAGGTACATGGATAGGACAGGTTTGGAGGGATGTGGACTAAGCGCAGGCAGGTGGGACTAGTGTAGCTGGGACATGTTGGCCAGTGTGGGCAAGTTGGGCCGAAGGGCCTGTTTCCACACTGTGTCACTTTATGACTTTATGACGGTGACTGAACTTACCTTTCGCTATGGCGCTGCTCTGGAGTCTTACTGTGGTGAATCATAACAGAGGTTAACAATGGGTTAATTAATTGCATGGAAAAGAAACAGGTCTCAATCAAGTTAACGTTATTATTGCTGCAAGCTGAGCACCTGCATATATTGCAAGCTGTGATTCAAGTATGGTTCAAGATCGATGTACCGATACAATTTACCCATCTGACCTGGACATCATTGCTTTCACAACAACTCGCATCTATGCAACATCTTTAATATACAAAAATGTCCCAAATCACCACAAAGGAATGATCACATATCATTGGACTTTGCCCAGTGACAGGAAAAAGGCATTTTAACGAAGCAGGGACTGAAGTGGAGAGGTCCACAGTTTAGGGTTGAGGCAGCTGAAGGTGCTTCACAAAAGATGCAGCGATTAAAATGGAAAGAGGTCTCTGAGTGAAGGTTACTGAGATCGGGAGGAGCAAAACCCTGTCGTGAATTGAAAAGAAGATTGTAAATTGTAAAATCATCTTTAAAGTCGTTTTTGTACCCGTACACGCTTGAAGCTATTTAATTAATCTGATTCCATTTAGTATTCCTTGTTTACTCATTGTTCTTCTCCTTTCTCCCTCCCTTGTTATTTTCCCTTCCTCTTCCCTCCATCCCCCCCACCCCCCTCCCCTGCTTTTGTTTCTTGCCCGCTCCCATTCTCTATCCAAACATCAAACACTGTGTAAATTACTACAGGAACCCTGACAGCAGCAGACACACAGTGCGCCCTTGTTTGTGGCAGAGGAGCAGAGCAAGAAACAGTGAGCGGACTGTGCACAGATCTCTCTCAATTCCCAGTGGGAGTGTTGTTTATAGAGCATTATAATTTATAACTGAAGAGAGTGGATTTAATTTCAGTGGAGAGGCTCGCCAGCAGGGCGCCGGCCTGCAATCATATGAATCAGCAAGCTGCAAACTCCATTGAATGGAAAGTATTATCGCCAGCCACAAACGGACACTGTTTCCTCTTATACAGCTCTCAGGGAGTGGGAAGACCTTGTCTCTTTAGGCATTGATTTTATTTATTGTCTCCTGCTATCTGCCTTTTCTGTCATTTTTTTCATCCAATCTTCCTCATTGCCCTTCATTCTTTCCGCTCCCCTATCCCTTGCCCCATTCTTTCTAGGCAGTTTGCAATATTGACTGTTCAACTTCCAAGCATGCTTTTTCTTTTATGTTGCCCTATTCTGTGGAAAATTGCAACCCTCTGCTTGATTGGTCACACTGTTGCTGATGTCAGGGCAGACTTTGCCCTCGTTCCTGTTGGCTGAAACAATTCCCATTTAATTTGCACCCTCGTATTGGTGTTCGTAGTGAAGTTCAAATCTGTTGCTACATGTTTGTACCTTGTTATTTGGATCAAGTTCTGTCAAACATCAGTTTGAAATAATTCTACAATAAAGTGTTCGGAAGTCACAAACATTAATTTTAAACCATTTTTAAAATATATATCTTTGTGTATCTTTCGGATATTTTAATTCATGAAATGAGACTGTACATTACAGGAAAATTTGCTCACTATGCCCACAACTCAGTTTCTCCGTCAATGCTGTTGAAGAATATGTTATTTGGTTGAAGTGGGTTTTGGTTGAAGTTAGTTCTGTTGTCGAAGATTATCAGAGAAGAAATAAAAAGCTTTTAGACCTGGTTATATGTGTAGCTTTTGTATAAGATTTAATATCGAGAGTGGAAAAAAACAAGTACTGGTAAAACTCAGCAGATGGTCTTTGAGGAAAGGTCCTGATTCGAAATATCTTCTTCCATTTCCCTGCACAGATGCTGCCTGGCTTGCTGACTACCTACAGAACTTTGTTTCCTGGATTCCAGAACCTGTACCTCTATTGTACCTCTATAACAAAAGTAAAATTTGCAAAGCATCTGGAGTATATTAGACATTTTTTTTAAAATTACATTTTACCTAACTGGAATAGTAAATTTACTAAATAGTATAGCATCCAGACAAATGCAATGTGGTCATAGAAATGCAGTCAGAGCAGGTAGTATCTATTCATGAGAATGAAACTTTAACATTATATACTATCACAGAATGGTTTTCATTTTGCAATATACATTTTACTTAATCCAAATGAATTTTGTCAACCCCCCCCCCCCCCCCTCAAATTATTTAACACTGAAAAACTTGTTCTGGTCGCTGAAAGTCTCTCAGGCACGGATGCACCAATGATACAAATGGGTAATTCTTCCATTAAATTGAACTCTGTACTGCGCACCTTATCCACTGACTCCCTGCAACTGGCCTGGAGCAGTAAGGTGAGAGATCAAGGGACAATGCTGTCACACTAGTGGCATGAAGCGGCCTTGGATGCGATTTCTTGGGCCAGTTGCTTCTGCCTGTATCCTAAATAGAGCTTGTTCTTGTGGTCAAAGTTCACTTTATAAATGATAGGTTGTTGACCAGATTACTCTGGGTACCTCTAGATAGTGGCTACACTATCCCTGTTGGCCGAAGAAATATAACTGATGTGCAATATGCAATGTAATATAATTTGGTGCAAAGGTAATCAAACTATGTAATTATTAACAATATTTAAACTAAAGGATATAGTATGGATAAAAGTTAACAGCGGTGTGTGGGGGAAGAGGGGTGTGTGGGCGGGGGGGAGGGGTGTGTACGCGGGGGATGGAGGGGGGAGTGAGCTCGGAGAAAAGACGGGGGAAGAGCCATGGGGGAGAGGGGGGCATCACGTGGGAGAGGGGGAGGATCCAGCGAGGGGGACCAGAGGGGTAGTGGCTGGAATTGGCGGTGCGATGGGGACTCACAGCGGTCGCTGGTTGTTCTCCTCCGCCGGGATCAGAGTCTCCGCTTTCCGTTTGGCGACATCTCCGACTCCGGGCTCGGCTGGGCTGGGTCGGATCAGATCTCCGACGCTGGGCTGCATGGGGCTGGGCTGTTTGGGGCTGGGCTGCTTCGGGTCCCTCCGAAAATTGTGTCCTGTTGGAAACCTCCACCGGCTAACCTCAGCTCCAGTAAAGACGCGATGGTGCAGGAAGGGACAGACCGTCCCGGGGAGTGACAGGGGAAGCGACTAATCCGTGCGGCGCTGACTGGCAGGAAAAGAGATCGATCTGCGCACACGTGGTTTTTAAGGTACTTAAACCTCGCTAACTTTTACAACATTCAACTGATCGGAACGAAGCTTGGTACACCCGCAGCACAGGAGAACGGTGAGAGAACTGGCGAAAGATCGTAGTACCATCAAACCGGAAGATAACAAGATCAGAGTTTTAGTTATATATAGGTAGATTCCAGAGCCTTTCCAGGAATTCGTGTGTGGCCTTGCCCCGACCTCTCTCCATTACCTTTTCTCACCAAAGATTCTTCCAAGATGTGGGAACTGTCCCACATACAGTTCTGGCTTCTTATAAATTGCTCTATGAAAAGTCCACCGGTGATCACACTTTTATCTGCCTAAACTTTAAGCTCTGCTGTTCCTGCCTAAAACTGCCTGCCTTAAATTAATTCTTTTAGATTGTCCTTGAAACCCAGCTCTTTTTTAGTAAAACGTAGTTACCCATCCTAATATGTTCTATGTTATAATATTCCTGTCAAGCAAACTGAGATGATTTTACTTCATTAAAGGCACCATTGAAATGTGTTGTACTTCTAGTGTGTATTGTTAAACTGGAGTATTAGAGTTTAATAACAAAACATGATCATGAGAGCAAAATGGCTAGTGAGGGTTTGAACAAATGCACTGGTAAGGAACCACTGGCTGAATAGTGGGATGACTCTTGCAGTATTGGGTAAAGTTTCTCACGATGTCAATGAAAGAAGCTAATATGAAAAGCAGCAAGATACATGTTTAACAAATGGCAGCACATTAGTACATCAGGTTGGTAGAGAAAACACACCTGTTGCCATTGTTTAGATCCCTATCCAGGCCAGAGAAAGAACAGTAAAATCTGATATTACTCAGAAATTTTTTTTAAACAAAAAAACTGAAACTACCAGGTTGGGAAATTTGCATCATTCAGTTTATAGAAAATAGTTAACTTAGTCCAGAAGGAAATATACCGACATTAGAGAAGCTCCAGAAAAGATTAGGCAGGATGATTCTAAGTATTCTTAGAAACAATGGATGAATTATGCTAATATTAAATGACTTGGATACATCAAATGCTAAACATTACTTTAAAATAATTTGAGATAATCAGGGCAGAGACAGGATCGATGAACCAGTTAATCTTCAGTCAGATTCCGTACAAATTTCACTGGGTATGATGTATGGTTGGTATAATCCACTGTACAGGACAGTGGAAATGGTGAGAATTCAATGTTAAGTATATGATATTTGATAGGACAAGCAGCTTTTATCATCCTGTAACATAACAAATCCAAAAACCTAGTCACAAAGGATTTTCCATTAAGAACGTTGGCTACTGCATTGCATTTATTCCCAGCATTGACTTCAATTTGCTGTTGCACTTCAATTTGCTCTGTCTCTGTCATATTGTAATCTCATGGATGATCTTTCTTGCGTGGATTACTCTGCTATCCTTCTCCTTTGCTCTTTATTGCCCTGGTATTTTATCTCCCCTTTTTCTTTCCGATTGCAATTTTGTGCAAATAAATCTTAGTTTGTGTGACACTGGGCAATTTGGCTGTTTCTTCATGTGACTACTCCAGTATAAATGAAGGGAAGGCATTCATCAGTCTGACAGCTGGACTGTTAGTCATTTCTTACACAACAAGGCAAAAAGATTTACAAGATTAAACTGCTATGAAAATCTTCAGATTCTATGTTTTTTTACACATCTTGATGAAGTTGTTAATAGAATGTGGGAAGTGCTGTTTTTCTCCATAAATGAGAGCAAATGTTTACTTACCTTAAGACTTTCCCTCCCTATTTTTTGTTAATTGTATCATTATCTGCACATATCATCTGTGTGGAAACGCACTCAGTAACAGGGCTGCCGACATTGGGTGAGAGTTCAGAGTGAGAAATCGTGAGGGAGCGTAGCGACTGAGGGGGGAGAGGGTGTGTGAGGGGGAGTGTCCACCCTCGTACGGTTGGGAGCTTTCGCATTTTTCAGCCTGAAATTGTGCAATCTGGTGCATACTGTAGCGAGTCTTTTAACTTACACTTGAATGCAACATTTATGCTTTAAATTGGATTAGGTGTGAATAAGGTTAGGCTAAATTACATTCCTAATTACATTCCACAGTAGAGCCAGGCTCTGATCAACAGGTGCAGCACATGAATGACCTTAGTATATTCATGTATGGAAATTAGATTATAATTCATGGTGTTATGCATATATATAGAAAACAAAACCACAGAAACAAGGCAAGAGGAGTCGGACTTCCATCACTGTTCTGCACAAATAAATTAATCAACTTTACCCTTTGACTATTGAAATGATGAAAATAATGCCACATATTCAAACAAGTATATTGTTCAATGTAATTAATATATATATGTAAAACATATATATGGAAACAGTCTATTCGGCCCACCAAGTCCACACCAACCAGCACTCTACCATACAGCGGTTCTATCCTACATGCCAGGGACAATTTACAGAAACCAAATAACCAACAAACCTGCACTTCTTTCGGATGTGGAAGAAACCAGAATATATCCAGAGAAAACCCATGTGGTCATGGGGAGAATGTACAAATTCTGTACAGACAGCACCCGTAGTCAGGATCAAATCTGGGTCTGTGGTGCTGTACGCCACCATGCCACCCACTAAATTATTTTATCTGTAATATATTTATTATGGTGTCATGTCAATAAAGATGAACACATGATTCTGATTTCTGCCCTCAGTTGGATAACACACATCTCCAGTCATTGTGCTTTACATCAATATGGCAGGTTTTCAACCTCTTCAGTCTGAACGTCTCGACCTGAAACATCACCCATTCTTTCTCTCCAGAGATGCTGCCTGTCCCACTGAGTTATTCCAGCTTTTTGTGTCTATCTTCAGTTTAAACCAGCATCTGCAGTTCCTTCCTACACTCTTTGTTAAGCAAAATAGGTCCTATTCTCATAATATTATTCAACTCAACTAAGTCTTTTCTTCACCTCTGTTGCTGCAGGGAATACAATCCCAGTTATCAAATCTTTCTTCAAAGTGAAAAAAAATTCCAGCCCTACCAACATCTTCATAAATCGCCCCTAGATCCTCTCCAGAGCAACTGCACCCTTTCTACAATGTGTCATAGACTTACAGCATGGAAACAAGCCCTTCATCCCAACTTGTCCATGCAGATCAAGATGCCCCATCTAAACTAGTCCCATTTATCCGCATTCGGCCCATATTCCTTTTAACCTTGTGTGTGCCAGTGTGTGTGTGTGAGGGTGTGTGTCAGTGTGTGCTAGGTTGTTTGTCAGTGAAGTGGCGACAACACCCGGAGTGAGCGGAAACGCGGAGACTTGGCAACGTCCGGGGAGCGTTTCCCTCTCCCCCCCCACCCTGTCTCTTCCCCCCACCCCCGGGAATGCGGGCTCGCCCAGGTGCTCTGTGTCCAGCTGGGGTCCGGGGGAGGTGAGAGTCAGTGACCCGGGGGTCAGGCATCAGAGAGGAAATTCATCCCTGAGGCACCGGATGCGGCACCCACACCCCACTCACCTGGTCCCCTCATGGCTCTGGGCTGGGGTTAAAACTCCATGGGGTGTGGACAGAGTGGCCGACGGATACAGAGCCGCTGGAGGTGAGGGTGGGAGATGTGAACGGTGCCTCAGGGGTCAGTGGTGGAACACCAATCACATCATCTGCACGGGAGAAACAAAACTACTTTTTTTCCCCCAAAATTGTCCCGCGGGCCGGATTGGACTCCTTTGCGGGCTGTTAGTTTGACACCCCTGCTTTAAACCAATGCCCTCTGGTTCTTAAATCACCTATTCCGGGAAAAAGACTATGTATCCACCTTGTATATTCTCCTCGTGGTTTTTACTCACCTCTAAAACAATTTTTGCTTTATTTGGAATTTCCAGCAGATTTTGGTTCCATGAATGTCAAATGGAATCATTTGTACTGCAGTTACATTGTCATATTAAACAATGTGCTTAAGACAATCAAATTGCTCGTTCTTTAGGGGACACCCGCCGACAGAAAAATATTCTCATTGGTGAGTGTGGAGGAGATCTGGAAGCCTTGGGCAAATTGAATTGTTCGTGATTTTATCTATTTATTTATTTATTTACAGGGCTTTTTTTGATAGTGAGAAATTCTGTGATCAGCGTCAGAGCGTGAGAATTTCATGAAATGCGTGAATCTCATGTTCAATGCGAGAGAGTTGGCAGCCCTGCAGTAAGGGCCTTCCAATGGCCTTTAACCATATAACCATATAACAATTACAGCACGGAAACAGGCCATCTCGGCCCTTCAAGTCCGTGCCGAACAACTTTTTTCCCTTAGTCCCACCTGCCTGCACTCATACCCTCCATACCCTTCTCATCCATATGCCTATCCAATTTATTTTTAAATGATACCAACGAACCTGCCGCCACCACTTGCACTGGAAGCTCATTCCACACCGCTACCACTCTCTGAGTAAAGAAGTTCGCCCTCATGTTATCCCTAAACTTCTGTCCCTTAATTCTAAAGTCATGTCCTCTTTTTGAATCTTCCCTATTCTCAAAGGGAAAAGCTTGTCCACATCAACTCTGTCTATCCCTCTCATCATTTTAAAGACCTCTATCAAGTCTCCCCTTAACCTTCTGCGCTCCAGAGAATAAAGACGTAACTTATTCAACCTATCTCTGTAACTTAGCTGTTGAAACCCAGGCAACATTCTAGTAAATCTCCTCTGTACCCTCTCTATTTTGTTGACATCCTTTGCCATGAGAATGTCCTGCTAAAATACATCAAGGTGCTTCAATCTTACAAAAGAAAAAATACTGCAGATGCTGGATATCAGAAATAAAACCAGAGGTGTTTGGAACACTAGGCTGAACTGTGCCATTAATCCCAATGGAACGTCGTTGATCTAGAAGGTTAACCTGGGGGGTATCTCTCTGGATTCAAGCTGCTAGCCTGATCCATCTGAGCCATACAAACTTTCTACATTTGGAAAGGATCACCTCCTCAGGTGTCAGTGGTTATGGGGAGAAGGCAGGAGAATGGGGTTAGGAGGGAGAGATAGATCAGTCATAAATCTCCGTCATTTAAATTTAACATAGAAAATGTAGAAAATCTAAAATACCCAGAACTGCACAGAAGATTTGAAGCCTTTGATGATCTGATGGAGAGATGGGCTTTTTTTTATTCTCGGCCTCATGCTGTGCAATAAACTGCAAGGCTTTGCTTAAAATTTGGGGTGCAGGAGAGAGGTGGAATGAGATAAATCAGGCTTCGGTAATGCAAATAAACAATAGGCTGTAACTGCAAATATTCCAAGGTTACCTTGTTGCAGTTCCTTGGGATGATCCCGCTTATTGCCAAGGTTTAATTTCACATGAAATTAGCAAGGTTGAATGTGGTTGGCTATTTAGTTTATAATGTGGGAATGATGGAACCACTCAGCAGGTCAGGTAGTACCTTTGCAGCAAGAAACAGAATTAATGGTTCAGGGTGAAAGCTTTTCCTCAAAGATTTAGAGGAAAGACAGAAATATTTTTAAAAACTCGATGCTGATAAAAGGCCAACAACATAAAAAGTCATTGCTGTTTCCCTCTGCACAGATGGAGCGTGACCAGTTGAATATCTCCAGCACTCTAGTTGTAGCAGCAGTTGCTGCATTTTGCTTTTAGATTGCATCTTGTGATCCGGTATGAATTCAGTCAACATGGTGTACCACTTGCACGTTTATTTGTATCATTAGGAACTGACTTGATCTTGTTGCTCAGGAAGTCAACACAAAAGCCAGATTAATTTGCAGCAATTTGAATCAGTGGACAATGAATAAAATTTAATAATTTGGATCCTTAAAAAAGTACATTCTGTCTATCTCAGGAGAAAATGATCATGATCAGAAATTGGATCCATGTGAATAGGAAGTGAATGTGGTTAATGATAACTGATTGGTTTCAATCAGTAGGAAATTGGGCGGGGGGTATTTGATTCCTAATAGGAAGTGAATGTGACTGGTTGAAAATAACATAGACGAGCCCTGAGCTGGTGACACAGGCCTTGAGTACTGGTTCTCGCTTTCCCTCACGCACCACAGCTTTGATGTTTGCTGGCAGCTGGTTCACATGCTCAGTCAGATGTACATTTGGCAGTGGCTTAACATGGACAGATTGAGAGGCTTTGACCTCCAAATACGGCCAAATGGCCAGATTTCTTTACTTTGTGGTATGATTTATCTTAGGATTTACAAAGTTTGAGGGAAATATAGACCTTTGCCTGTACACTACAGTAATAATTATGAAAAGAGTATAAAGAAAGCTAGGCCTTGTCAAAAATGTAGCTTGTAAAGGGTCAGTTAGCTCTCGGGTTTATTCTGGATGTTGCAAAACAGCAGAGACTCAAAACTTCTTCCTTTCATGTTAATATAGTATTTGTGAATTAATATTCAAGTACATGGATGCAAAGGATCCAAGAGAGACCTGGAATACAACTCAAAAGTGCCTCAATATGAATAAGCGAATTCGGTATTCCGACTGCACATGCCCAGGTCATTGGTCATTTGGGATAAACACTCTCGGTGGCTGTGCTGCTGCATGGTGCAGACCTGCGTTTCGTCCGTGGTTGGGATCGGGCCCGGATGTCTGGCGCTGCAGGCGGTGCTGAGTTGCTGCTGGGCCGTCCCCATCCCCTCCCGCGTGGCCCACCCCTGTCCAGGGGCGGCCAGGGATGGCCGGGGTGGCCCTGGGCAAGCGTGAGTTGGACGGCAATGGTGGCCCAGGTTTCAGCCAGTGCTGAGGGGTTGGCGCTGGCTCCAACTCGGTTCTGCCTGTCCTGCCGGGTTGACCGGCGGCCTGGACTGGCGGGACGCCGGCCCATTGCAGCGGCGGCCCAGGCTTGCAGCCGGCGCGGAGGGAAGGCCCTGGCTCCGGCTCGACTCTACCCGTCCCGCAGGGTTGACCGGCAGCCCTGGACTGACAGGACACCGGCCCTGAGCAGTGGGGTTGGCGTTGGCTGTGGGCCTAGGTAGCCGCTGCGATGGGCCTGTGTCCCGTTGGTCCGGGGGTGTCGGTTGGCTTGGAGGGACGAGCGGAGTTGGCGCTTCTTCACGGCGTTGGCTGTGAGCCTGGGCCGCCGCTCCGGTCAATCCGGGGTCACCCCGGACGTCTCCGGCCGCCACCGGACGGGGGTGGGGCACTCGGGAGGGGACGAGGACGGTCCAGTGGCGGTTCAGCAGCGCTCGCGGCGCTTAGGGCCCGGTTTCAAACCCGGCTATGGATGAGGCGCAGGTCTGTGTGCATGCGGCGGCACAGTTACCGAGAGTGTTTATCGCGAGTGACCTTTGACAAATCCCATGATTCCTTGTGTTTTTTGGAATACCAAACTCGCTTATTTTTTTAACTTTTCAGGATGAGGTAAACAGGTTTGATTAAGGAAACGTTACAGGGCATGGACTACTTGTACCTCATTAGCGTTAAGAGTTTAGTTTTACATAGTCATAGGTCATTTTCAGGTTTTTCAGTAACCTTGCACGTGTACATTGGTGGATCCAATGGCAGCTGTACAAACCAGCTGGTTTCTGCAGTGCATCCTGTTCTGTATAAAATCAGTTGACATCAGATAAGTTCTCATATTGAGTTTTGTCTCTGTCACTCTCTTTGCTGTTCAGTAACCCTTGTATGGGTACACAGATATTGGTGGAGAAATTAATAAGGATCAGATCAGATCCACCTAACTGTAAAATAATCTGCTGACGCATCTGCCATAGCTTACACATTCATTGTGTTACGCATTAATTGTGTCACCTCATTAATTGTGAGGTACTGGAGCATAGCTAGTTCAGAAGGTGGACTGTTCTAATAGGAATTAATGTCATCGGGGAAAGGAATGTGAAGAGATATGGGTGAGGGTTATAGCATCTGTTCAGTGAGTCTTTCCATCAAGATGCCATTCACCGCTGTTGCAAGTGACATTGTTACGCTGTCACATTACTGATGTTGTACCAGAATTAAAACAGAAAATGCCGGAAATATGCAGCAGGCCAGACAGCATCTTCATGCCAATGAAACAAAAAAAACACAGAAAATGCTAGGAAAACATAGCAAGTCAGGCAGCATCTGTGGAAAGGGAAACGGTTGGCTCTGCAGGTCCAGGTCCCTTCATCAAAACCAGGAAAGAAAAGCAAGTTTGTTTTTAGTACCAGAGACTTCAGTACAATTTTTTAGAAAGAATCCAGGGAATTGTAGACAAGTGAGCCTCACGTCAGTGGTAGGGAAACTATCGGCGAGGATTCACCAGGATAGGATTTACTCCGAAGAGAATGGGTTAATTCGGGACAGTCAGCGTGGCTTTGTATATGGCAGGAATGCCCTATTAACTTGATCAAGCTTTTTGAGCATGTGATGAAGGTGATTGATGATAATAGAATGGTAAGGCATTTGCTAAAGTCACCACGGTAGGCTGATCCAGAAGATTAAGATGTACAGGATCAATAGTGACTTGGCTATATGGATTTGGAACTGGCTTACTGATATAAAACAAAGAGTTATAGTGGAAAGACAATATTAAGACTGGAGGACTGTGGCCAGGGGAGGTTCACAGAGATATGTGCGTGGACCGCTCCTATTTGTGAAATGACTTGGATGTAAACATGGCAGGGTTGGTTAGTACATTTGCAAATGGCACGGAGATTGCTGAGGTCGCCGACTGTGAGGAAAGCTGTCAATGTTTACAGCGGAATATTGATTAGCAATAGAAATGGGCAGAGAAATGGCAAGTGGGAGGCTTTGCACTTTGGGAGGGCAAAAGTAAGGGGAAAATGTACATTTAATGGCATAACCCTAACCGCATTGATGTACAGGGAAGGGGTCGAGGTCCAGAACTCCATGAAGTGGACTCAAGTAGATATAGTGGTAAAGAAGGCATAGTGTATGGTATGCTCGTTTTCATAGGTCAGAGCATTATAAGAGTCAGGAAGTAATGATGCAGCTTTATATGTTTAGGTTAGGTCGCATTTGGACTATTATGGGCAGTTCTGGCCATCCCAATACAGGAAGAGTGTGGACATTTTGGAAAGGGTGGATATGTGCCTGAACTTTGGGGAGTATTAACTACAGGGAGAGTTTGAATAGACTTGGATTGTTTTCTCTGGAAAGCCGGGGGTTACTGGGAGACCTGATAGCAGTATATGAAATTATGAGAGGCATAGATAGGGTAGACAGTCAGAACCTTTTCTCTGTGGATCAAATGCTAGAGGACATGGCTTTAAAGTGGGAAAGGCAAAATTTAAACAAGATGTGCAGGGCAAGTTTTCTTACAAAGAGGGTGGCGAGTGCCTGGAATGGCTGCTGGGTATGGTGGTTGAAACAGATATAATAGAAGCTTGTAAAAGATTTTTGTATCGGCATATGGATATGCAGGAAATGGGAGATAAGTGATGGTCTGGGCATCATGTTTGGCACAGGCATTATGGGCTGAAAGGCCTATTCTTGTGCTGCACTGTTCTATGTTTTATGTTCCAGAGACGGCCGAGCGGGCTGGATAGAACAAAGGTAATATCTCTGATATTAGAGTGAGACCCAGTGTTTGATGGAAGCAATTAGAATAACGGTTACAAGCACATTTTGCTTCTGTGTCTTGTACTGAATTTTTGATAATGTGGCTATGGTGAATAACCAGTAGGCCAGACTAAACACATGTTAAAAGTAAACAAGATGTTCAGGGCAAGCAGCAACTCTGGCACTATCTCGTCGTGTCATGGACCCAGATCACCTCCTCCATCAGGCTATCAGCAGAAAGCAGAGGCCACCCCGATTGAAGTCCCATCACCACTTTACTCCGCATGGAAAACGACTCCTAGCATCCATCCAGCCAACTGAGACAAAAGCACACTGGATAGCCACCAAGTGGTCACAGGAGTGGAAGGCAACCTCATCTCCATTACACAGCTACATCTCTTCACCAGATAAAAGCTGTCCAGGCTCCCCAGAGGAGCATGGGTGAAGCTCAACAGACTCCATACAAGAGTTGGGCGTTTCAATACCAGAATGTGGAGATGGGAACTCCGCCAGAGCCCAGCCTGTGAATGCGGAGCAGAACAACAGACAGCCAACCATGTCATCTCTGGGTGCCCACTCTACCACCCACTAAATGGAGCTCAGGGCCTGGCAGACATTGACGCAGAGACAACAACCTAGCTGCTCAACACCCGGCTTGAGATCTAACTATTCCTTTGGTTTATGTTTCATTCGCTAGAAGAAAAGTAAAACTGAATTAAACAGTGATAGGCAGAGTTGGCCAAATCTGATACAAAAAGGAAAAATGTGAGTAAGCTAAAGTTAGTATATTCAGCACTAAATCTGGAAGATTACAATGTACCTTTTATCAAAACTAGAGGATGTCAGAGATTTAGCAGATTAATAGAACAAGCTTCTAACACCCAATTAAATACCTCTGAAGCAGCATCACTTGTAATTATATTGAACTATCTCTTTATTAAAAATGGTGGGCAGCAACTTACAAGTAATGTTAACTTCAACTGACTCAAGATGAAACTGAACAACTGAAGGAAAAGGTTGGATAAGAACAAATAATATACGAACAATGATAAGAACAAATAATATACGATCAAGCTCATCCATCAGTTACCGAAGGTATTGCGTTCACCTTCAAAAAAATTTATGTGGTTGGGGAACGATGACAGAGGATAATTCCAGCTGTTGTTGCCTCTGTAAGTAGCACCAACTTGTATCAGATCAATAGCAAAAAAAAATAAGTGGAAGGGAGAAATAAGAACTCAAACATTGCCCTTAAATTAGGGAGACCTTCAGGATGCAGAAGAATATTTAATCATGTGAAGTACTATTAAGCAGATTCTGGTCAAGTCTAGAATTCCGTTTGCATTTCAGTTGGCTGTGTGGCAGTAAACCACGCTGCAATAAAATGGCAGCCCAGTTATGACCTGCATCCAGCTCTTTATCCAGCAAAATACAAAGACAATCAGAATATGGATCCCGACCTGAAACATCATCTGTCCATTTCTCTCCACAAATGCTGCCCGAGCCGTTGAGTTCCTCCAGCACTTTCTGTTTTGCTCACTATTCCAGTTTCTTGTGTCTCCAGGTCTTTTTCCATATCGCTTAAGTAACTCATTCAGTCATTGCTGAATCATTTTGAAAATTACGGGTGGACGTTCAAAATCACAGGGTTCATCCTGTGCTGTTTCCTCTCCATAGTCATGAAGTCAGGCCTTTGGCCTGATCCTGCTGGAGAGTGTGTCACACTTCTCTGCAATTGACTGGAAAGGCCAATTTGTTTACAATTGATAAGGTAGACAGTCAAAATCTTTTTCCCAGAATGGAAGAATCAAATACCAGACGGCATAGTTTTAAGATGACATTTGGGCAAAGTTTAAAGGAGATGGGTAGGGCAATTTTGTTAACATAGAGGGTGCTAAGTGTCTGGAATGCACTGCCGGGGGTGGTGGTTGCGACAGCGACATTTAACATTCTTTTGAAAAGGCATATGGATATGGAGGGATATGGATTATATGCAGCCAGATCAGACTTGCTCTTGGCATTATGTTTGGCACTGACATTGTGGGCCAAAGGGCCTGTTTTTGTGCTATCCTGTTCTAAGTTCCATGTCCTATGTAATTAAACTATTAGGGAAAGCAGTTATTGAATATATTTTATGGCGTGCATTGTGGTAACAGAATGATGCAACACAGAAGATGGTACATGGGACCAAGCTGTTCATGACCTATGTCAAGCTATGGGAACCAAATGTCATACTTCTACATTTGCTGATGACACAAAATAAAGTGTTATTGTCAGCAGGGGAAGCACCGATTCAGGACTTACCTGGACTTTATCTGGACTTTCCCTTGTCTGAACATCTGGACGCCCGCAGCGGTGGCTGCGGAGGGTTGAGGTCCCGACCACGTGGGAAAATGGAGGAGGACTGGCCAAATTGTGTGCCTTCCACCACAGTGATGAATGCTGTGGTGGATGTTTGTGTTAAATTTTTATTGTGTTTTTGTGTGTTCTTTTTTCATTGTACCACTGCTGGCAAATTCATTTCACTTGCACTTTATGTGCAAGTGATGAATAAAACTGATATTGATTGATTGATATTGATAGGGAGGTGGATGTAGACAAGGTGACTCAGTGGGCAAAAACCTTGCTGATGCAATATAATGTGGAGGAATATGAAGCTATCCACTTTAATGCACCAAATAGAAGCACGCAATATTTTTTAAATGGTGAAAGGTTGGTTAATGTTAATATTCCAAGAAACCAAGTGTCTTTCAGAGCACTAAAAGTTAACATGGAGACACTCAAACCTGAGATGTGTCCCGGTCCGAAACATCACATATCCATTCCCTCCACGGATGCTGCCTGACTCATTGCGTTTCTCCTTTTGTGTTTTGCCCATGGGCCCTTAACATCTGAGATAAGAGAAAATGTGTTCACTCAGAAAGTAGTGAATCTTTAAATGTCTTATCCTGAATGACTGTGGAGGTTCAATCCATCAAAACAGAGATTGATGTATTTATGGAAATTAAGGGAATCAAAGGACATGGGGATAGTGCAGAAAAATGGCATTGAGCCATGATCTTAGTGAATTGTGGAACATGGTCAAAAGACCAAATAGCCTGCTCAAGCTCCTATTTATTTTCTCATTGTTTCTAAAGTAATTCCTACTGAGCTGTTTAGTTTAGAGATGGAGCACTGTAACAGGCCCTTCAGCCCACCGAGTCTGCACCGAACAGCAATTCCCGCACCTTAACACTATCCTACTAGTGGATAGTAGGATACTAAGGACAATTTACACGCACACCAAGTCAATTAACCAGAAAACCTGTATGTCTTTGGAGTGTGGGAGGAAACCGAAGATCTCGGAGAAAACCCACGTGGTCACGGAGAGAACATACAAACTCTGTACAGACAGCACCCGTAGTCGGGATCGAACCCGGGTCCCCGGCACTGCAAGCGCTGTAAGGCAGTAACTACCGCTGCGCTACCGTACCACCCTTTATTGCCTGAATCTTGTGAAGACCATAATCTCTTTCTACGTGGAGAGGTTAGATGGATGAGCAGGCGTCCTCATCCGCTCCTCCCCTGTGGTCGGGCCCCTTTATTACTTTGGCGCCGTTTTATCCTATGTTACACTTCCTTTCTCTGCCATGCATCTTTCTCATCTCTCGTTTACAGCTTTTCCATCTTATTATGCTGATAAAATCTTCATTATATCAGTTCTCATAGACTCATAAATATCATAATTATCCTCAAAGGGTTAACCCTTGCTGGATATTGTACATTCTATGGGACGTTTGGGAGGTGCATTTCAGGCCTAGAAGCTGATTAGAAAACATGCAAGTTGTGGTTGAAAGATCAAGGAGGAAGCTTGATGAATGTCATAGCAAAGGTTGGCAGCATGAGAGGGGAGTGCCTCACATCCCTGTCTCTGACTCACTGATCAAGGTCACTTTCAGTTCATTAACTTTTTGGTAAGTCTCGCGCGCAGTGCAATCTGAGTTCAATTTTCAGGTCTATCAGTGCAATCTGGTCACATTCCCACAAACTTTTACTGCTTTGCTATCTTTGAACATTTCGTGCATTAATATTGTACCGTTTAACCCTTTCATTGGCCGAAGTTAGTCAAACGCATTTTTTTTTGTGATGAATTACATACCGTAAGTCAGGCCAGATTTTTCTAATATCAACGCACTGATTGCCTCTTCTTCCTCACAAAGGCCAGGAGAAATGAGTTTCAGGCCACGGGATTGACGGATGGTCATACTAGCTGAATCAAAGCTGAACAGAGGCTGAATTTTGCCAAACTCATTTGAGGAAGGAGAGAGATATGTCTGCTCAATGCAACTACAACACAGAACAAATTCATCTGCTAAAGCTGACCAAGGGAGGGTAAAGCTGATTCTGCAGAGTTGCCACAGTTTGAACCAAACAAGATAATTGTGTGCTACAGGAATCAATGTAATCTAAAACCCAGTTGCTAACTGTAATCAGGCCATTTGTGCATGAGTGGTGCATTGAAGGATACTTGACCTGGCTCCCCCAGGGTGTGGGGCATGTGCAGTGATGCCAGACATGGTGTCACTTTTGCAAAATTCTGTTCTACATTCAAGACCATGATTGGCATGGAACAGTCACAGCAAAGTAGACCTTGACTGGTGAGTTTGTGTGCATACGCAATAGGATATTGAGGGATCACTACTGTGTCCCTAAACAGTTCTACCTCCGATCCTCTCGATATATTCTTGCAATTATTTGTCTTTCAGATGTGAAGAGCTCACAGTTGCAATGTTATCTCACTTTCCCATTCGCACCCTACACATTAGGTGCAATTTATAGAGGCCAATTAACCTACAAACCCACACATCTTTGGGATGTGGATGGAAACCAGAGCACCTGGAGGAAGCCCATTGGGTCAAAGGGAGAACATTCAAACTCCACACAGAATGCATCCAACGTCAGGATCAAACCCAGGTCTGTGGCACTGTGAAGCAACAGCTCTATTAACTGCACCACTGTGCCTTAAAGGTCCAGTCCTTTATTTAAAAATGGAGGCAACAGCTTAAACACTAGCTTCTCGTGTACTTAATTTTTTAATTACAGCATTTGCCATTTCTGTGTCATATTTGTTGAAAAAAGTGGATCTTATTCAATTAGAATTATAACCATGTGTATAAATAGATCTCAGTAATTAGCAAACAAAAGCAACAGCTTGATATAAATGTACACAAGTTCAGCACTAATATCTGTGAGCATTGGTGTCGGCCGTTGTCCAAAATAAACGGTTAACTGTGTCCGGCTTTGGAAAGTTGTGTTCAATTGTAAGTCAGTCTCCCAAGCTTCTCTGGGACGGATTAACAAGCTGGGAGCCTGATATCCCCAGTGGATTTTCCCAAAGAGTGAATACATGTTCCTATTTTTAATTATTACACTGCGACAGAGATCTGAGATGCTCTTCCTGGGAATGGAACATTTTCCTCTTAAGCATCAGACTCTCAGGTCAGGTGTGACGCAGGAAGGTTTCTCCACTCTAGCTAACAATATTAATCAATCTGAGCCTGAGAACCTCATGTCCTGATTCAACCCATGTGACAATTGACCCTTTCCCACACCAGCCAACTAGTAGCCTTGAATGAGGCTATTAGTTAGTGCCAAATTTGGGGAGGTTTTAAGTTGTGATCCTTGTCCCCTGGGAGGTGAGCGATTCTGGTCCAATGATGTTAAACTAGTCCACTATGGTTCCAGCAAATATTTTTTTATAATGGACTTCAATTTATATAACACCGTGCAGGTTGTTGCAAAGTGTTTTACAACTAGTGAAGTATCTGCAAAGTGCAGTCGTCGCTTAAATGGAACACTCCCACAGACAGCAGCGTGGTGATAATCTGCTTGTGTGATGTGAATAGTGGCAGAATATTGCTTATAAAAATATGCTTCAGCATCTTTCACATTCAATATTCGAATCCAATCGTGGATGAACTCAGGAGTCAGAATGTAACCAACTGTGGCACGATAGATAGATTTTCAGCAGCTAGAATACATTTTGGGGAGTAACAAATGGAACTCTTTTTTCAAAACCTATCTTATGGGTTGAGTCGTTGTGTCTTCCAACGACTATTTATAATGGAAGAGCAAGGAACTGCAGATGCTGGTTTACATAAAAGGACACAAAGTGCTGGGGGAACGTAGCATCTCTGAGGGACCCTTCTTCAGTGAAGTCTGAAAAAGAGTCCCGACCCAAGTCGTCACCTATCCATGTCCTCTAAAGATGCTGCTTGACTTGCTAATTACTCCATTAAATTTATTTCCTTTACTATTTATAATTGCTTGCTTCCAGGTCTCTGTGCCCACTTGTTCATCTTATTCATAACATGGGGAATAAAATGCAACATAAGGGAAAATAAAAGCTCACTTATCTTGGAAGAAGGTTAATTATTGTTCTCCTCTACAAGATCATAGTCTTGTGCGAATAATGTATGCTCCATATCGTATTATATATCTGAATCTAGAAGCCAAACTGTGGAAATTCTCTCAAAATTGGGCGCCTTAGTTCAAACAATCTTTGCAAAGCATTTGATCTCAGATATTCCAGTGGTGGATTGAAGAGGGACTCGCTTCACATTTAGTTGGCAGAGCCAATCAAATAAAATGCTTCAATGCAATTTTAAGGCTATATTCATTGAGTTGATTTCAGCCAGGGCAACAGGTAGTGTTTTACAATTGGCCTTGAACGCAATATTTTAGGAAGAAGTGATATCGACTGGAGATCTGACTCTTCAATTGACCCTGTACATATGATGTGATCATCAGTTAAGCATGGAAACTGTGGCACTCGGATGGCCTAACAATAAGAGGACTCAATATGTCAGTGCTTTCTTGAACTACTCAAATGAGAAACCAAAGTTCAACCATCTAATGATGCATAATACGTGCCAACACATCAGATAGGGAAATAATTTGAATTGTTAATAAAGGTTAGGACTGGAGAAGTATGCTATTGCTGCAGAATTGTAGTGAATGTGTTAAGAATTAAGGAGTGGGGGAATGCATTTTGGTGGTTAGGTTTGACTAGGTTACGTTTATTATTGTCACGTGTTCCAAGGTACAGTGAAAATATTTGTTTTGTATGCCAAAATTAAGTCAGATAATATTATACATAAATTCAATCAAACCAAACTCATATACAATAGGTAGAGTGAGATAGAGAGTGCAGAATATAATTCTCAGCATAACAGTTCCAGAGACAAAGTGCAACGTCCACAACAAGGTAGAGGGGAATCGGAGTGTGCCCTAGCTTATGGAAGGACCATTCCAAAGCCGGATAACATAGGGGAAGAAACTGTTCCTGAGTCTGGTGATGTATGCTTTCAAGCTTCTGTATCTTACCTGACAGGAGCGAGAAGAAGGGGTAGAAAATGTCTTTGATTATGTTGACTGCTTTCCCGACTCAGTGTGAAGCGTAGTTGGAAACAATGGTGGGGAGTCTGGTCTGTGAGATGGACTTTGCCACATTCCCAACTCTGCAGTTTCTTGCGGTCTTGAACAGAGCTGTCCCCAAATCAAACTGCGATGCAACCCAGCAGTATGCTTTCTGTGGTGCATCTGTAGAAGTTAGGACGAGACGGGAAGGAGCAGTTGTTTAGGATGAGCTCCAATGCGGTTGGGGCGGTGAGAGGTTGTTTCAGTGTTGGCCGCTGTTGTTTGCTTTTCATTTGCCATGCTTTCTACTTCACCAGTTCAAGACTTGCCATTCCTACAGGGAGAAAAGTGAAAACACAAACAGGTCATGCTTCCTGTTCTTTGCTTTTGGAGGAATACTGGCAAAGGTTGGTTAGTTGTCTTCCTTCTTGGATGTGGAGTGAAGTTTCGAACATGATTCTTCAAAAGAGGAAAGTAAAATTATGTGGTGATGGATTTACTATTTTGGGAATGGAGTTATGCATGCAAAGGGTCTCGACTCGAAACGTCACCCATTCCTGTCCCGCTGAGTTGCTCCAGCATTTTGTGTCTATCTTCTGCAAAATATATGGCCAGTGTACAAACCCATTTGAGTATTATATAGGAGAATATAACCAGGGGAGTAAAAGGATATTCTCAAAATCTCCTTGAAAAATGCAGCATCACTTTGACCCATGGAAATCCAATACCCATTAGCACTGAGAGAAGGAACGTTCAAGGTGACACTGAAACCTAAAATCACCAATCAAGATCACATGGAAACTCGTGTAAACAGCAGAAACACATTGCAAAATGATCCCCTTCCCAACCCCTGCCCCAGAAAGCACCTGTTGTGATGTGGTTCATTGACAGAAAGGATCGAGGAACCTGATTCAGTAATTATTTTCAAAATGTTGGAAAGGGAAGATTTTGCAGAACCAGGTAATGTGGGCATAGGAATGATACTGATTGGAAGGCTCATTTTAAAGAGCTGGCACATGTGGAACTAGCACCTTGCTAAGCCCTATCGTTCTATGATTCTCAGCCCAGAAATCCCTTACATTATTAAGCTGTAGATGTACCTGGCATATGCCATCTCCTTTTAAACAATATTATTTCCACACAAACCACAACACAACAATAAATAATAATTTGTTTATTGAGCTGGATTATAAGAAATAAAATCTGAATGTGTTCAGAAGCTTTGAAGAATCAGCCTGTTTGAAATTAAATTCTGAGTAAGACCCCACATTCAGTATAAAAACAAAACGACTTGACCACATGCAAATGGAATTCAATGGTTCAGCTGACCTTGGATGGAGGTGCTCATTGGCCGCTGAAGGTTACAGATGGAGAAATTCAAAGAATATCAGTAATGTGCGCTTGGACTAGGCATGCCTTGGAAAGGAGCTTCTGAACAAGTCAACAATGGAAGGGTCTTAGATGCCAAACTAATGGTGGGGTAGTACGACCCAACTTGAAACTTCTCATATTTCACCCAGCAAATGGTCTTCGTCTATCTTCAGAATGTTGCTCCAGTACCCGTGAATGAATATTTCCCAGTATGTTTTCAGGGTGGTTCATTCATGTGCTGCACACTCGTGTTACATAAATGCTGGATCTGACTGTGCTTATGTAGACTTTTGAAATCATACCAATTAAAGAGATGATGCCATCTCTGTCTGAATATTGAGTCCTTACCTACAGAGGCAATGGGCCACTTATGACAAAAGACTCAAAATGAGGACATAGTGCGTTGGGAAGTGCTTAGTAATGTACAGTACTGGTCATCCTATTTAAGAAAGGTCGTTGATGCTTTTGGAAGCAGCTGACTGGTTGACTGAGTAAAGATTGAAATGGCTTAGTGTTTACCAGCTGGATTTTATAAGATGAGAGTGAACTTGTACAAAATGTATAATCGTGCGAGGTTATGACAGGATGGATATGGAAAGGATGTTTTCTTGATGGAAAATAAGGGATTGTCCATTTAAGATGGAGATGAGCCCATTTTATTCCCCAGAAAATTGGATCACTCCTTGATTAACACTCCTTATCTGAAGAAAAAGTATATGCCATATATATTAGACAAGTGCAGTCATTGACAATGTTAAGACTGGAACCACAGTTGTATGGGAGAGGATGAAATCTGTGACCCCCCCCCCCCCATGGGACTAATCATAGGAGCTTCCATTTGTGTATCAGTGTGGGTCATAAAATACTACAATAGATCTTCAGGTGTCATAAAGTAGAAACTAATTATCTTGGTGGCAAATTTGATTCCAAATCAATTGTGCTCTGGTTTACATTTTGACCTTGTTGTTGATGCATGTCCCTCTATGTCACTTCATATTCTCTAGTTCCTATTTCCAATAACGATTGACAGATTCTTTCTCCGTGAGTCTCAATTGACAACACGACACACTCACTGTTGTTGTGATAATCCAGAGGGCTGGATCAATGACCCTGTGAATGTAGCAACGTATTTAATTTTACAAAAGAAAAGTTAAACCTACATTTAAATCAAGTCAAGAGTGTTTAATTATCATATGTACTGTCTACAGAACAATGAGATTCTCACTTGCAACAGCATAACAGGCCTGTAAACACAATACACAGAGAAAATAAATCATAAATAACAATTCAATAAATGAATAACCCCAATGCTAGTGCAAAAAAAACCCGAAAGCCCTCAGTACAATGAAAGACAGTCCATGAGATTAGTATTGTGTGGTGCTCAAGAGCCTGATGATTGTTGGGAGTGTTTTCGGTCTCCTATACCTTCTTCTTGATGCACATGTTATCTTGTTTGAGTTTTTATGCCCCTTTAATGTTTTAAGCAAGGATTCACAGGCAAAAATTCCCAAAAGAAGTTTGCCGCGGTTGGAATGAATGCGTTTGTTGCCATAAAGTGAAATTTTAATAATGACCGGATGTCTGGTTTCTTTAATGTGCAAGCAGCTCGATCTTCATGAAGAAGCATGATGGCACATTCTAACAATTTAAATAGATTTGGAGATTACAGTAATGAAAAACATAGGCACCAAACAGGTGCAACAGATTGCACAAAGTCCAGTTAGATTTGCAAGCCATTAAAGCACTTCTTCCACAACTCTCAGTCCAATTATTGAAAGAAAATCACAATAGGGACATATGATGGAGAAAGACCATCATAGAAGCAACCATGTACCAGAGGAGTTCCTTCTATTTGACATTTTGTCAATAACCCTGGTATGGAAAAGTTATAAGCAAATAATTGTAGAAATCCTTAAGCAAGTGTGTGGCAATGTCCTACATCAGAAGGCGAAGTAACTGAATCGCTGTATTCTCAAATTATAGTTTTTGTCCCAGATAGTGGTAGTATAAATCACAAACTCCTTACAGGATTAACTTTTGAAACAGATGTTTTCCCTATGATATTCTTATTCCCTTCTGTTACCTCTTTCACTAACCTGATGTGGCACAGATCTCCAGGTTTTAATCACATTCCCATGTGGTCTCACTTTTATGTTTACAAGTCCCCTCCTGTTAACATCTCTGAATTTGAACCCAAGGAAGTGCAGGAGTCTGAAAGCATTTGCAAGCTGCACATACATGAACTCCCCTGGAATGTGCCGAAACGGCAACTAATGTTGATGAATGTGACACAATAATTTGATAAATATATTCTAAACCCATGTGGAAATCCTTGATAATAATGGAGACACAGTGCATACAATCAAGAGAAGACACAAAGTGCTGGAGTAGCTCATCAAGTCAATCAGCATGGACAGGTGACGTTTCAGGTCAGGATCCTTCTTCAGACTGAAGTGGATGATGGGAAACAGAGGGTAGTGGTGGAGGGATGTTATTCTGACTGGAGGTCTACGGCCAGTGGTGTTCCGTAGATTTGGTGCAGGTACCTAGTTTGTTTTTGAATTATGTACAAAATGATTTGGATAGAAGTGTAGGTGGACTGATTACTAAGTTTGCAGACAATGCAAAAATTGGCAAAGTTATGGATTGTGAGGAATGTTTCAAAGGATTCAACAGGATGTAGACCCATTGGAAATATGGGCAGAGAACTAGATGGGGTTTAATCCAGACAGGTGGGTGGTGTTGCACTTTGGGAGGTCAAATCTAAGAGTAAAGGCTTATACAATAAACAGGATACTTAAGAGCAGTGATGTGCAGAGAAGTCTTGGGGTACAAGTCCATAACTCCCGAAAAGTGAAAAACACAAGTGGTTAGGATAAAATGGCGTGTTTGCCTTTATCAGTCAGGGCATTGAGAATAAACTTGGGAAGTTATATTGTAGCTACATAAAACTTCAGTTCGACCACATTTTGAATTTGTATGCTGTTCTGGTTGCCACAATACAGAAGGATATGTAGGCTTTAGAGAGGGTACTGAAGAGGTAAACTTGAGGTTGCCTGGATTAACTACGAGAAAACGTTGAACATACTTTGATTGTTTCCTCTGGCGCTTTGGAGGCTGAGGGGCAACCTCAGTTTAAAAATGATGAGAGATAGATAGGGCATATGGTAAGAGTCTTTATCCAAGGTGGAAATGTGAAATACTAGAGGACCTTGATTTAAGGTGTGAGGGAGAAAATTTAAAGGAGAATTGTGAGGCAGGGCTTTTTTATACAGAGGAGGGAATGGTGGATGCAGATACTATAAAAATAACATTTAAGAGTCTTTTAGACAGGGATGTGAATGGGCAGGGAACAGAGGGATATGAACCATGTACAGGCAGATGAGATTAGTTTAAATTGGCATCATGTTCAACGCAGACATTGTGGGCTGAAGGGTCTGTTCTGTGTTCTACGTTCTTTATAAATCACTGTTCGTAACTGTGCTGCATTCTGGGCACCCCCTATAAAGAAGGATGTCAAAGCATTGGTGTGGCTGCAGCGGAGCTTTACCAGGTTCCAGGCAGGAAAAAATGCTTTTATATCACACTTTGTTACAATGTCAAACACCTCAAGGTGTTTCCACCTTTGAGTTTGACTATGTCTTTGAATTTGGAAAGAGCTGCTTTTGATAAATATAGTAGTGGTTCTCCACCTTCAATGACCGACAGTCAAAGGGAGGTAACGTGAATTATTGTCGGTGTTTTATGTTAGGCAAGACCGAGGCATGTCTTTCAGTTCTTCAACTAGTACCAAGACTCACGAATATTCACCCGAAAAAATAAGTAGGATGTGGACTTAGCATCACATCACATCAGAGGACAAGTGCTACTTGCATTCCTTTCGAACGGTGCATGAATATCAGCTCAAGTTCTGGTGTTGAGTTCTAACAGACCCATCGAGATATAAATCTTCATGCAATGGATTCTTACCTAATAACGATCGTGCAATAAGTAGCATTAAAACAAGAATAGGCCATTTAACCATCACACACACTCCTTGCATGAATTATTAATACTGTTAATCAAGTAAATGGCTAAGTTTACCAGAGGATAAAATGGCTGGTAGGGTTTTGAAAAACAGATGCTCCTGGAGTGTTATAGTTCAGTAGTTCCTGAACTATACACTTCAAAGTGAATCGCAATGTGTTATGTTCATTGTATAAATGCATTTTTCAGCATCGTATTATTTTTATCCTCGGAATCTGTGATGGAAGACTTGCATTGCACATATTGCTTTCTGCCAAACTCTCCCTCTTTAATTAAGGTTTTGCAATTTTTTTCTGTTTCTCCTTTGAACTGACCTATTTTCTCATTAAAAACAAGCAGAGGAATGTGTATACTCAAATATATTTTGAATGCACCTGCAGCCATTCTTAAAAGTCTACATAAATGGCTACCCTCCCATAAGTGCATCAGAATCCAATAGTATTTCAGTATGCAACTGAATTAATGACCAAAATATGTCGCACTGATAGCATCTGATGAATAGTCTTCACTCAAACTGCTTCCTGTAACTAGCAAAACCAGCATTTATTGCCCATACCTAATTGCCTTTGAAAATTAGCTTCAGATATATGGGGAATTCCAGGTTTTTGAGCTAACAGCAATGAAGAATTGGTGATATATTTCCAAGTCAGGAGTGGTGATATTATCACGCGCCTGTTGCCTTTGTCCTTCTTAATTGTGGAGCTTGTAAGTCTGCCTGATGCTTTTGAACAAGGCTTGCCTCATTGCAGATGGTGCTCACTGCAGCATGCTGCACTGGTGGTGAAGGCAGTAAATGTTTCGAGTGGTGCATGGGGTCCCAAGTCAGTAAGGCTGTTTTGTCCTGGAATGCATTGTTGGAAGAAACTGCAGATGTTGGTTTAAACCAAAGATGGACACAAAAAGCTGGAGTAACTCAGCAGGGCAAGCAGCATCTCTGAAGAGAAGAAATGGGTGACGTTTCACGCCTCGACCCGAAAAGTCACCCATTCCTTCTCTCCAGAGATGCTGCCTGAGACGCTGAGTTATTCCAGCTTTTTGTGTTTATCTAATGCATTGTGGGAGCCTTATTCACCCAGGCCAATTGGGAGAACTGCAGCATAATTCTGACATGTGATTGTACTTGGGGATAATGGAAATGCTTTAGAGTCAGTCACATCACGATCTCAAGCCACTTGACATGCTCTAGTGAAGATTGTATTTTGAGATGGTTCCATTGGAATTTAGGATTTAGTGATGGTGTTACATGCCAAGCCAGGGGGCTGAACCCAGGTGTGAATGTACCCACTTCTGACCATATGGTGCAGCGAAGGTCAATGTCCAAACAGCTGCATCCAGGGCCCTGCGCTCCATATCTCTAGGATCAATACCCTGTAGCTCAGTTATTCGGTCTCTAACAATCACAACCATCAAATTGGAGGTATGATTCCAGCTCTTGTTTTTCCCCTGATTCAATTTTACTAGGACTTCTTGAGTCGCATGCAGTCAAATATTGCCTTCTTTTCATTCACAATCACTTTGCCTTCACCCTTGGAATTCGTCTTTTATTAATATTTTTGGACCAAAGCTGAAAGGTGTTTTGGTTTTCCTTACCAAACTAAAAATGAGTGGGAACAACCTATTCACTGGTCAGTGAGAGGCTCCATGAACTCCACTGATGACATCTCCTATCACTGTAAGTGGTTGTGAGTAGACTGATGGGTTGGTAAATGAATGGATTGAATTTGTCCTGCTTTTAGTAGGTTGCAAATATGTGAGTAATTTTTCACAATGTTGGTAGAAGCTATAGTATCACGCTCTACAGAAAAACCCTGAATTGAGCCAATAGATTCTGGGACACAAGACTTCAAGTGCAGTCTCTGCTGCAGCCAGTGTCTTTCACCATTTATTGACCTCCTGAGGTCTTATCACCACAATGGCTGTCATTGGAGTGATCTCAGGAGGAGACCAAGATAATTCATTAATTCCAATATTCCAGCTGAAGATGTTTGCAAATACTTTACTCATGTTATCGGCTTAGCTGTAACTATGGATTGAAATGTCCGTGGAGCTTAGTATGTTATTAGTATGTATTTAAATGTCTACTACCATTCACAATTGGATTGGGTGCACACCAGCAGGGAACTGCCCACTGCACCACCTCTGCACCCATATCATTATTAAGCACTCTTCCAAAAGGATAGATGTTTCATGCACTGCTCCAAAAGTGATCAGATTTCAGTTTGTGATCAATCCTAGCAACTGAATGCTGCAGGACAGTAGAGCTTAATCTGATCTGTTGATAGTTTAATCACTAAACTCAGACCATAAATTTACACCTGTATAATCCCACTATGCAACCATCTCTGGTGGGACAGAAGAGACCTGTGGATATTCTGAAAGTAATGTCTATGTCATTATTAGTTGTTTTTGTTCACCTGGCGGATATCTTCCCAAGTCAACATTATTGGCGGGGATTGGGAGTCACACAAGAACCAACCAGGGTAAAGATAGCAGACACTCTTACCTAAAGGATATTGGGAAATCCATTGGGTTTTGGCAGCATTGCATTGCTCAAATGGTTGAAGCCAGATCCTTGCCCCTGGCTGATATTAGGACTTGCTTTTTTCCCCCAAATGTATTTAATTGACTGTGCAGTGTTGTATTCCCCGATTGGTACTACGGGATTTGTGCCTCTCAACCTCTAAGTCCATTCCTCTGTGTTATTAAATCCAGCAACATAGCTTTTAAGTGATTGACTAAACACCATCTAGGTGTGATTGAGGAAAAGGTTTTTTTCTCATACAATGAATGATAATAATCTGGAGTTACTGTCCAAGTATGGAGTGAATATGGATGTGGATTCTCTTGTGGGTTTCAAAAGGAAATTGAACAAATATTTAGAAGTCAAATATTTGCTGGGATATGCATGAGCGCACTTACTCCCTATGATCTGGGAAACTCAATGTAGAGAGTGGTCTCCTTCTGTGCTGTAGCAATTCCATGAACATTACGCTTTCATATCCAATGATATCCATCCAGAAATTCAAACCTGAGTTCTTTTCTAACTCATTGAGGTCAATTGTAGTGTTCCCATCAGTTTCCTGGCTTAAACAGGTAAAGTCTTACAACCATGCATGTTAATTCAGCGGTTTTATTTACCTACTTCCCCAGTATTTAAGATTTGTATTTTCACCAAAAAAAAGCATGCTTTATTTATTAATTATGAAACTTTGCCAGTGGAACTCTGACCCAAAGCATTGGATTGAATTGTCTTGAAATATACGGCATGGAGAAGACCATTTGGCCGACCACGACCACACTGACCATGGATTAGCAATGTGACAAAATTTTGGGATTTTAAAAATCAAGTCTGCAATTTATCCCATCAGATAAAGCATAAAAAGAAGTTTAATTTGACACCTAATTCACTTTCATATCTTCAGTATTAAGAAAGTTATGACCATTTTCATACTCGGAAATTAGCATCTTGTTCTCCATTGCCTTTCAATTGAATTAACTCAAAAGCTGTGATCTAGAACAGTTAAAAGCCCATAACTTAAAAATTAAGAGAACTCAATGAAATTTTCAGTTATTATAGATTGAAGCATTCTGAAACAAATATGAAACAATCTTACTTGGATGACCTGAAATTAAAGCATATAATTAGTTAGTTATCGAATTGTAGCTAATTACAAAATTCAATGAGTAGATCTAAACATCTATCCATTTCTTAAGAAAAGATAAACTTTTTTTAAATTGCCCAAGTGTCCAAATAACATTCACACAATAATCCGCAATATAACATAATCTTTAAATCTCATTTTCATTAATTTCTAGGCCAAATGGAAGGAATTTAGTGTTTAATGCCTGTAAATTAATGGCCATTTAAATCAACTAGCGAGTGGGTTTTAGTGGAATGCGGTGGATTGGAACGTTGCGGTTTACGGTGAAGTCGGGAGGAAAAATACTGTTGGTTCATACATTTTTTTGGACCCCATTTCGCAACATGAAAATGTGATTAAAGCCTCCCTAAAAACCAACTTTTAATATAAAAATAAACTGTGTACCTTTTTTTCTCCCCTACGCAAAATCCTTCCCGTTGTCGGCGCTCACAGCTTTTGAAGGTGATTATTAAATTACTCTAGTTAATAAATAATCTAGCGTAATTTAAAAATACCTTCATGAATGAAATGTCGGAGCGATTTTTCTTCCGCAACGAAATCGCCCGACATGGATCGATTTTCCCAGACTGCAGAAAAACGGCACTTTAAGCCCGCCCCCCTCTGAAAGGCGCCAAAGTCACGCACACGGGGAGCAGCAGAACTGCAGCGCTGCTCAGGGTAAGTTTTGTAACATACCTACATGGATCACTCATTCACACTACTACATTATCCCACTTTTGCATGCACTCCCTAGGGGCAAACTATAGAGGACAATTAACCTACAAACTCATGTGGCTTTCGGGATGTGGGTTGAAATCCACGTGGTCACAGGGAGAACATGCAAACTCCACACAGACAGCACCCGGGGTCTGGATTGAACCCGGGTCCCTGGCACCATGAGACAGCAACTCTACTCGCTACACCTCTGCCATCTCTGAGGGAGTATTTTAGGCAAAAGGACCAAAGACATTCAGGAGGATTCACTACTACCACAGGTACAAATACGGATGGGCAATAAGATGACAGAAAATGATGCGAGAAGTCAAGAATTAGCAATTATGCTATAGAGAATTTTCAGGTATCAAATGTTTCAGACTGTAGAAGAAAGCCCTTAATTTTCAGCGAAGAGGAGAAACCATCGAATTTCCTTTATGATTTGGAGACTCAGTCCGCCTAAACCTACCTGATCTCCCGGTTGCTCAACACTAACTCTTCCTCCCATTCCCACACTGACCTTTCTGTCCTGGTCGGCTTCCATTGTCAGAGTGTGGCCCAGCGCAAATTGGAGGAACAGCACCTTATATTTCGCTTGAGTAGCTTACACCCCAGCGGTATGAACGTTGACATCTCTAACTTCAAGTAGCCCTTGTTCTCCCTCTCTCTCCATCCCCTCCCCCTTCCCAGTTTTCCGACCAGTCCCACTGTCTCCGGCTACATTTTATCTCTCTATCGCCCACTCCGCTGACATCAGTCTGAAGAAGGGTCTCGACCCGAAATGACACCCATTCTTTCTCCACAGAGATGCTGCTTGTCCCGCTGAGTTACTCCAACATTCTGTGTGTATTCTTGAATGGTTTGTCAGTTTAACATTAAAAATAACAAATATCTTGCCTGTCTGCGCAAGCAGCATATCATCCTTTTACCCCAATTATCCTCTGATCTTTGCAAGGCTCTATGCTCTCCCATACACCAAGCTCTTAACATTTCTATTTAAAAGAAATGTTCAGTGATTACTGCAAATCAATTGAAATGCAGTTAGGCAATGATCTGATGCTGTGTGCAGGCGGGTTATTTACCACAATGAAATCAATTAGAGCCTCTCCATCAGAGCCAGGAGACAGATTTCCAACCGTCCAATCACTTTTCACACATCACCCCATTAGCTTGGTTAACGTTTTGAGATGAATTATGATGAATGAGGCCCTTTTTATGAACATTCAGGAAGGTCACAACCCCACAACAGTCTCCAGACACTGCTGCAGTTTAGCCAGCGTTCCCTGCAAGGCTGAGACCGGCTTCCCTTTCCCTCCTGTGAAACGCCTGGATTTTTTGGAGTCGTGCATCCGCTTTGCTCCAGCAGAATAGTTCAAGATAAGCTCAGGAAGTTCCGTAATGCATGCTTGGAGAATTGCATATGTTGCTTAGCTCCTTTATGTATGGAATGCCAGATATTATTGATTATGTGAGACAGGAAGACTGTGGAGCAATAACTCCAGGGAAATCTCGGTCATTTCAGGCCTAGAGCAAAATCACTAAACTAATGGTCTGTTCGCTTGCTCCTTAATGCCATGCACTGATGCAACAAAGATTCAAATATAATGGGACCCTGTTAGATTTCATTAACATAAGGTGCAAAGAAACATAGAGTCTAAAATTACGGAGAATGTTAAAATTACGGAGGATGTGAATGTTAACATACTAACTCTGAACAAGTTGGTGTGAAATTCTTTTGAACACTTTTAAAACAAAGATGCTGTTTAGTACAGTTTGTTGCCTCCATTAAAATAACCTGCAAGGAATTTTGGAAGAACATGCGAAGCATTCATTCACTAATATTCACACCGTCATTTTAAAACTGCTAGCCCTTAGCTTCAAGATTCCCTGCCCTCAGCAACCATTTAATAGCCCCTTTAACAAAGTAAGAAAAACGTCCCAATGCTCTATCCATCATTGCCTCAGGCGTTCCATCAGGATTGTGGATATCTTGCTTCCACTCTGACTTTGTGGGTTCTGTGTTGACCGACGAGACAAATGTGGCATTCTGTCGATTCTTCCCATGCACGCACACACTGGATGAATTCCGATCTTCGTGAATGCTGAGGATATATTCCTGATCTTCCAATCTACCTCGTGGCGGCCTTTGCATTTTTAACTGCACTTTTTCCACAGCTACAACACTATATTCTGCACTTCAAAGTGCAAAATCTATTGCCAGTCTTGATATTCCAAATAGAGCATCACTGAGAAGGGAATGTGGAGGAGAGGAAGGGCGTTGATGTCATGTCCTTCTGTGATCTTGAATGGGCTACATCAGGAACAACTGTTTTTTACAATAATTTTTCAATGTCACAGTGAACGATTTATTCTTTATAGACTTTTCTGTTTGTAAAAGGCAGCATCATATTCTTGGAAGAGTAAAACCTTCCCAGCTTTTCCCAAATGCCTGCTTTAGCCCAATGCTCAAGTCATGGCCACTACTGAACTCCTGACGAATTTGTATACAATTGCCCATGACAATCATTCTGGGCAGTCAAAATGCCATTGCCATTGAAAATGGACCATCTCGTACCAGCCCTCAATAGACTTGATCAATACTCATTACACATAGGTGCCCATCTTGAAAGAAATTCCAGTCAGCTCCTTTCATCTTCAGTGACACCGTCATTATTGGGGATTCCACCTTCAACAGGCGTAACGTCAAACTGAATCCACGAGGAGCCAACCAGAGCAGGATGAACTACCCTCCTGAAGTCTCCAAGCTCTTTCCAGTCCCACCCCACTCCTTCCATGTTTACATGGCTTACATCAGAAGTATGAGGTAACATTTGCCAGTAGCCAGGATGAATGCAACTCAATTTCAGTGGCCCCGTGACAGGGCAGCTTGCATCCTTGAGGTGTCCCTGTCACATCACAATCCTGCCCCGAATCACCGAACCTGTCCTTCAGTCGTCGAATGCAGTGGCAGCAGCTGAAAACTGGAGTAGTTTAGACTAAAATATCAGATAACTGACAGAATTGTGCAATCACTTATGTTTGTACACTCAAGCTCACATCTATTCACTTACATTTTTTACTCACCCACATCATCCAACACAAAATGTTGACTCCCCTTTGATTCCTTCTCTGTGTATTATTAGCTCACCAGGCAATTGCATTTACACTCTTGTTTGATCATCCTTGCAGAAAATCGCTGACTCTCATTCAGTCTGGCTGTTTGCAGCAACAACCAGTAACACTGCTGTCCAGAGCAGTGTGTGGGTCCTGGGTCTCAGCAGGAGCTCGTGTTACATGTGGCTTTCTTCAGAATCCAAAAATCCTTAAATCATGAAATGAACAATGTTTGGTTAAAGACGCTGTGATGATTGTGTTGTAGCACCATTAGGAATTCAGCTTTTGATGGATTTCTTTGGTCGCGGTGGAAGTGTTCAGCCATGAATACTGCAGCTGAATTTGGGTGCCTTGTTCTTAAGCAGTCAATATCATTGAACTGATTAATATTGCTTTCCATTATATTTTTTGCACTGTCTAAGATAAAATGGCCTTATACATCATAACATAAATATCCAGGGATTTCCTCAGCATGCGAAAAACCAATAGGCTTTCATTCATTTTTTAAACATCCTTCATAGTGCTATTGTGGAATTTTATTTCTGCCATTTGTCACTCTCATTCTTATTCCAAAAACAATATCTTTCTGCAATACAGTTCTATGAGCCATTTTGAGGAGTGAGACACATTATCAACTGTGGCGACATGCAAAATTGAACTTGATCCACAATACAAATGTTTTGATGATGATTCTGTTCATCAGGGTCCCGCTTCCCCTATCGTGGAGATACAAACCAGCCTATGGAACTCTTTTGAGGAATTCTGTTTTACTGTATTAACAGCAATAACATTTGCATTTCTTTCAACTCATTAAGGTAAAATATCACAAGCCATTCATTTGTCATGCAACATTTAAAGGGCAGTCTCACAAAGTAAGGAATAAAAAGGTAAGGAGTGTCTTGAAGGAAGAAAATTAGGAGGGAATTCCAGATATGTGAAAGCATAGCTCCCAGAGAACGAGTGCTTAAGGTCAGGGAAGTGAACCGCCCTAAATTGGAGAGGCACTGAGTTCCTCTGGGGTTGGAGAAAGTTATAAAGGAGGAGCGAAGCCAGATTGAGATTTGAAATCAAGGTTAATAATTTTGATATGAATGCAAAAGTAAACCAATCAGGAGTGACGAGCTTGGTTCAAATTAAAATATAACCCTGGCTGACCTTGCACCAGTTTCTCTCCTCCCTCTCTCCTCCCTCTCCCCTCCCCATCCATCTCCCCCTGCACCTGCATTACATCCAATGGCTATACAATTCGCAACGTTTCTATCCCCGAGTTTAACAATTTGCAACTCTTTATCCTTTTCGGATTTGCATCTGTCTTTTTACCTCTGGCCTTTGTCCAATAATTTGCCGATCGGAAAAAACCCTTGCATGTATTCACCCATTAACGGCCATGGTCTGTCCTGCTCCTCCTCTTTTCCAACTTTCTTCCCCTCCCCCCCCCCCCCCCCCCGCAATCAAATCTTTGCCCGCAATCAGTCTGAAGAAGGATCTGAACCCGAAACGTCACCTATCTACGTTCTGCCAAGATGCTGCCCGACCCATTGAGATACTCCAGCATTGTGTGCCTTTCTTTAGAAAATGTTACTGGTGTTTTGAATGACCTCAAAATATATATATGTATAAGTACACACTTTTGTTGATGTCGCTATACTCAATCATACAGAAACATGCATAAGACTGATTTGACTTTGAGTTTCTGAGAGAAGATAAGTTGCACATTCCATGAACCACTTAGCAAACTTTTTTGTTGATGCGCCAAGGATTTTTACCAACCCTCTCTAAGTAGTCTATGCGATCACTGGAAACCGCAGAAATATTGGTGGCATCTGACTCTATTCTGTATGCAGGATCGTAGGGGGGTGGCTGACTGGTGGGCTGGGGCTGCACACCCTCAGCCCACATCACAAAACTAAATTGGTTATTGTAACATTGGTGTTTATGGGAGATCACTACAGTCATATTGTTTTCTTTCCCGTGTCGAAAAGTGACTTTACTTTTGAACATCCAGGAAAGGTGTGATAGATGCTATGTAAATGAAAGTTTGTTCTTTCCTATATATTCGCTGTGTTAATAATGCCTGACCTGCTGAGTTTCGTCAGCACTTTGGGTGTTATTCTGTAAGATGTTGCTTTCTATAATTGTAAGTGATAATACTCTGTATTTTATATTTATTAATGTCTCCATTAAAATTGGAGTTTTGTTCAAGAATTTTTTCCTGCATCATTATTCTCCATGAGCTCTGACTTGTGATGATGTCAGAAATAGTTTTTCGATCATCTTTTATTATATGACATCTATGATATTCTCAGCTGTCTGTCCTTGCTACATCCATCACTGGTCTGCGGTGCCCACACTCTCTGCATGGACAGGTTTTCTTCATATTCCCAACTCATCTTTTGCCAACAGCTTTAATGCCATGTCTGTGCACAAAAAGGAACAGTTTCCCTATATTTATCCTCCCAAATTATCATGATCTCTTCTTTCTCTCCTCTCAATCTTCTTTCTACAGAGAGCAAGCCCTGCTTCTCCAGTCTAACCTTGTCACTGAAGTTCTTCATCTTCGGAATCTGCAGCACATCAAGTCTATTTTGCAATGAACATAAAGAGACAGGAAATAACAAGTCAAAGTTGAACCCAAGCACCTCCCAAAGCTGTCACAAAAAATCAATGGAAAATGGTGCTGTTTGATTGGTGCCAAAGGAACATGTTTTACCGTTCCCTGCCCAATATCTTCTTTAACTTAACTCCATGCCTCTGTGTGTGAGGTCTCCTTTTAACTTATTCAGTATTTTAACAGGCACCTGTAACTTTCAGCAGTGTTCCTGTCTAATTGCTCCCAGCAAATAAAGCAAATTATGAGTTGTAGAATGGGCTCATGCAAGTCATTACCTCAAAAAGGTGATGCGGTTCCTTCAGTTTATGATGCCAGTGTGGAGCCTCTTCAGCTGACAAGTCAGAACAGAAAGTCAGGCACATCCTGCCCCAACTTTCCAAATCATGTCAGTGGTGGGAGATCCATTAAAATAGCTGCCAAGATGGTCAAAGATTATGTCCATTTCATGGTGCAGCAACAGAAACTCATCTTTGTGCAGTAGAAACTACGCAAGAGCATCTTGTGACTGAGCTCCATAAAGAGCTGGGTGACCAAAGATTTGGTCAATGGGCTAGGTTGTAAGGAGAAACTTTCATGAAGACTTAATATCCGTAGGAGCAGAAAAAGGTTGCATATCTTCATATCTACTTGTCCACTTGTAAGATCAGTGCTGAAGTGATCTTGGCTTCAGCTCCAACCTCTTTCCTATCTGTTCCCCTCGAACCCTATAGACTAAACTGCCTTGAAGATTTTCAATAACTTGGCCACTAGAGCTCTATGAGATGGAACATTCTGAAGGTTCATAACCTTCATTATTTGTATCTTAAATAGATATCTCCCTTATTCCAAAACTGTATCCCACAAAGGCAAGATAGACACAAAATGCTGGAGTAACTCTGCGGGACAGGCAGTATCCCTGGATAGAAAGAATGCCTATTGGATAGAAGGAATGCCCACAAAGGCAAACTTATTTTCAACATCTGAAAGGATGAAAGATAAGGCAAAGAGATTAATGGAAAGTCCTCGATTATATGGCTAGATTGCCAGGTTGGGAAATTGAGGTGATCAATATGTAGTGAGAGAGGATGGAGACGTGAAGTGCATTTTGAAAGCTTCTTGACTGGGGTATCACTGTCATGGTGGGAGGGGTGGGGAGTGATGAATCTGAGAGGGAATGGAAATGTTAATTACGTAAAAGGAGATCTACCTGAACCTGCCTTGGAACTGCTCAGGGAAGCCCTTCAGAGTTGCACACAAGCAGGTTTAGCAGGAACTGTGGAAGGCAGACTCTGTATAAGTAATATGGATGCAAGCTCGACTCAAAATTATGAAAGTGACATTCAGCTATGCATTGCTGCTAACTGGATGCCATTATTTATGTTTGGCATCTATTTGGCATTGGTGTGTCAAATGCTCGGAAAACCACAAAAAGAATTGTGATCTATGCAGTTAAGATCTTTATGTTTATTTATACTTTATTTTACATTGACATTCAATTATCTCATGCATAAAACAAGTTGCTAAGCAATTCATTTCTAGGCATGAGTATTGGGCATATTATAGATTGTAAATTCACATTTACATATGTGTTGATGAATATTTCTATGAAATGCAATAATTTCCTTTAGATCAAGGTATTTTGCTCAATTTCCTCTTGCTTGATTCTGTGAAAAAGTATGATCCCTTGATGGTCCTTCAAGGGTTTGAACAATTTGAACCATAACTTGACACAGTAAAATTTCTGCAGCCCATATAACCCTTGCACTAATGCAACAGTCACGGAGTTAATGAACACCAGAATTTCTGCCGGGCTTCAGCTTTATTTAGCTTTAATTTGTAAGGTTGATTAACTTTCAACTCTCGGCTCTCCACCTCCTTATAACGCGACAGGAGTGTACCATGGCAGAAGCGGCATTGGGGCCTGGCATTGAGACAAGGCAAAATCATTCACCAAACAGGGGAGAAAGTAATAACAGAGAGAAAGAGAATCTGCCAACTGCAGGAAGGGCAATTATGCTCATATGGCACAATCAACGGGACTTTGATGCTGTTTGACTTTGATTCCTGTTCCAACTCAGTAACTCCTTAACTCTGAGGTATTTTCTTTAATTAACATTAAAACTTTCAATTTCTTTTTAAAACCTATTTTATTTGCTGTAACATATGATAAAAAAAATGTTATTAAATTCATTTGTGGGTGTTGGGAAAACTTCCTTTAAGCACGGAATCTTCCTTCTGACCAACGTTTTTTTGTGAGAGTTCAATATTCTTTCTGTATGCTCCATTTGCAACTTGGGATTTACTGAAAATAGTCACACACTCTATGGGATACACTATATAGAAGTTGGGAGGTCATGTTGCAGTTATATAAGACGCTGGTGAGGACACATTTAGAGTATTGTCTTCTATTTGGTCACCATATTGTAGGAAAGATGTTGTTAAGTGATGTTGTTAAGGAGAGGGTGCAGAGAAGATTTACAAGGATTCTGCTAGGACTCCAAGGCCAAAGCTATAAGGAGAGGTTGAACAATCTAGGACGTTATTCTTTGGAGCCCAGGAGGATGAGGGGTGATCATAGAGGTGTATAAAATCTTGAGAGGAATATATCGGAAAAACGTACAGAGTATTTTGTCCATGTAAGGGAATCAAGAACCAGAGGACATAGGTTTAAGGTGAGGGGGTATAGATTTAATAGGAACCAGAGGGATAACTCAAGGAATGATGGATGTATGGAAAAAATGCTGCTGGAGCAGATAGTTGAGGCAGGCACTATCACAACATTTAAAAAACATTAAAACAGATGCATGGATAGGACCGGTTTAGAGAGATATACAGTGTCTTGCAAAAGATTTCATACCCCTTGAATTTTTCCACATTTTGTCACGTTACAACCACAAACGTAAATGTATTTTATTGGGATTTTATGTGATAGACCAACACAAAGTGGTGCATAATTGTGAAGTGGGAGGAAAATTATACATGGTTTCCAAATTTTATTACAAATAAAAAACTGAAAAGTGTGGCGTGCAAAAAGTATTCTGCCCCCCTAAGTCAATACTTTGTAGAACCACTTTTCGTTGCAATTACAGTTGCAAGTCTTTTGGGGTATGTCTCTACCAGCTTTGCACATCTAGAGACTGAAATTTGTGCCCATTCTTCTTTGCAAAATAGCTCAAGCTCAGTCAGATTGGATGGAGAGCGTCTGTGAACAGCAATTTTCAAGTCTTGCCAGAGATTCTCAATTGGATTTAGGTCTGGACTTTGACTGGGCCATTCTAACACATGAATATGCTTTGATCTAAACCATTCCATTGTGGCTCTGGCTGAATGTTTAGGGTTGTTTTCCTGCTGGAAGGTGAACCTCCGCCCCAGTCTCAAGTCTTTTGCAGACTCTAACAGGTTTTCTTCCAAGATTGCCCTGTATTTGTCTCCATCCATCTTCCCATCAACTCTGACCAGCTTCCCTGTCCCTGCTGAAGAAAAGCATCCCCACAGCATGATGCTGCCACCACCATGTTTCACTGTGGGGATGGTGTGTTCAGGGTGATGTGCAGTGTTAGTTTTCCGCCACACATAGCGTTTTGCATTTAGGCCATCAGACCAGAGCACCTTCCTCCACATGTTTGCTGTGTTCCCCACATGGCTTGTGGCAAACTGCAAACGGGATTTCTAATGGCTTTGTTTCAACAATGGCTTTCTTCTTGCCACTCTTCCATAAAGGCCCGATTTGTGGAGTGCACGACTAATAGTTGTCCTGTGGACAGATTCTCCCACCTGAGCTGTGGATCTCTGCAGCTCCTCCAGAGTTACCATGGGCCTCTTGGCTGCTTCTCTGATCAATGCCCTCCTTGCCCAGCCTGTCAGTTTATGAGGACGGCCATGTCTTGGTAGGTTTGCAGTTGTGGCATACTCTTTCCATTTTCGGATGATGGATTGAACAGTGCGTGAGATGTTCAAAGCTTGGGATATTTTTTTATAACCTAACCCTGCTTTAAACTTCTTCACAACTTTATCCCTGACCTGTCTGGTGTGTTCCTTGGGCTTCATGATGCTGTTTGTTCACTAATGTTCTCTGACAAACCTCTGAGGCCGTCACAGAACAGCTGGGTTTATACTGAGATTAGATTACACACAAGTGGACTCTGTTTACTAATTAGGTGACTTCTGAAGGCAATTGGTTGCACTGGATTTTATTTAGGGGTATCAGAGTAAAGGGGGCTGAATACTTTTGCACGCCACACGTTTCAGTTTTTTATTTGTAAAAAAATTTGAAAATCATGTATCATTTTCCTTCCACTTCACAATTATGCGCCACTTTGTGTTGGTCTATCACATAAAACCCCAATAAAATACATTTACATTTGTGGTTGTAACGTGACAAAATGTGGAAAAGTTCAAGGGGTATGAAAACTTTTGCAAGCCACTGTAGGCAAAACACAGGCAGGTGGGACTAGTGTAGATGCGGCTTGTCGGTCGGCTTCTGTAAGTTGGGCCGAAGGGCCTGTTTTCATGCTGTAAGACTCGATGGTATTGCAAATAGTTACACACTCTGTGGGATTCACGGCAAATACTCATCAACTTCTGGGATTAGTTATTGTCAAATTCAAAACGTAAATACAATTTTAGGGCATTGCATGCAAATATTGACTTAATTCTGGCCATTCCAGGCCAACTGTTAACACACTATCTGGAACCCCATTCAAACATACATGAGCTGTAGATCCCCCATAATTCCTGATATAGTTGCAGTTCTGAAGAATCCTGCCCAATATTCACACGCTTCTAGAAATCCAATTCCTTTGGTGATTTTAAAATGATTATTTGCAAACATTTGCAGATTTGATAGAACTGTGGATTCTCCGAAAACATGGGGACATTGCTGGGGATTCCTGACAAATATTTATACCTTCCAAGTCATATACTGCTGGAAACATAGAACATGTATTTTACTTGTATAAAGTTATTATGGAAATGGACAGGAGAGGTGTGGGATAATTTCTCCCATCTGTAGTGTCCAAACTCAGAGGTCACTGTCTAAAAAGGGTCAGCAATTCATGACAGAGATGAGAAGAAATGTCTTCACCAGGAGGAAGATGAATCTTTGCAATTATTTACCCAAGAAGACAGTGGAGGCTCAGTCACAGTATATTCAAGACAGATTGATATTTTTTTAATATTAAGGATGCCAGGTTAGTGCAGAAAGTGGTGCTGAGGTCGAAGGTGAGCCAAATACCGACTTCTGCTATTTCCTCCGGTTAACCACTTAATCAGCCCCTTCCCAACAATCCTTGATCACTTGAAGTTATTGAATTACCTCAAGTCACATTGCCAAGGTTTGCTGTTTGGAAAAGGTTGTGTTAGCCAACCAAAGGAAAAAAGTTCTACAATTGTACGCAGTGTTTTTCATTCATCATGTACCAAGAGAAATAAAATAATTGTAAATCAACAGAAATAAATGAAATTAAAACAGAAAATTGTGAAAATGCACGCCAGGTTAGGCAGTGACTGTGGAAAGAGAAACAGGTAGTATTGCAGACCAGAAATAGTGGAGTCACAACACAGCACAGAAACAGCCCTTCAGCACAACCCATGACAATTAAGATGCCCTATCCAAGCTGGATAAATGATCAGTCTGAAGAAGGGTCCCGACCCAAAACGTCACCTATCCATGTTCTCCACAGATGCTACCTAATCTGCTGAGTTACTCCAGCATTTTGTGTTGTCCAATGATTTGTGTCCTCTATTACCACCTGTAAAAAATACTGGCAAACAAATTAAAAGTGATCTAAAGACATGAAGAATGAGGAAATTTGGTTTCTATATAATCTTTGCTTTTAGATAGATTTGCCTATTTGTGGTATCCTAACATGCTCTTGCAGTAACGTTTGAAATCGATTTTTTTAAAATGCAGTGGCTTGTGTTAGCTTGTTAAACTTGGCAATAAGATCCCAGAGGCAACATCAAGCAGTAAAGGGCCTGTCCCACTTGAGCGTCATTTGCGCGACAGGCCAGTAGTGACTGATGCGCGACAGCCGCGCAAAAATCGTCTAGCAGTACGACAGTCGCTCGCCAAGTGCTCTTGATGGCCCTGCTTCTTTCGGGAGCCATTGGTGATGTCGTTTGTACTTAGTCCGATCTCCGTGGCAAGGACTTTCGATGGTGTATGGGCGGCGCATGGTTACGGACTTTGATGCACAGTGCCGCATAATAAATTAGCTTAGGCAACCTGCGTTTGTGCGTCACCACGCGCTACACGTACGCCATCAGTACGTCAGCGTACGCCATCAGTACGTCAGAGTGCGCAAGGGATACGTCACGCAGGTGGCGCGCGAGAATTTTGAGCATTCCAAAATCCTGGGTCTCTGCGCGTTACCATGCGTCACTGCATACGCCACCACGCGCCATGCACGTGTCACGACGCGCCAACCAATTTTTAGGATGTCACGCAAATGTCGTGCAAATGACGCCCAAGTGGGACAGGCCCTTAAATGACCTGTTGATTTCTCACTCAGTGCTAATTGAGATAGGAATGAAGAACGTCAACCAGAAGAGCTCCTCTCTTCAAATCACAAAGTCATCTGGATTTTATTCTTGCCGAATCTGCTGCCCATTGAAATCAGCGCGTGGAGAAATTCAGGGGTCTAGCAAATCGAGCGGCAGAACCTCCCAATAGAATCTTTAACGTACAACTGAATCATGGGAACTTCAGGATGTGTTGGCAATTACACCTTCCCTGTCCAAAGAATTGCTTTGATCTAGAATGTTTGCCTGAGAGGACAGTGGGAGTAGATTTAGTGTTGGGCAGAGGAGATGAACTAATTCAGTAGCTCTTATAAAGAGCCACTGTTGACACAAACATCATTGGGCTGCTGCACTGAGTCTCAGTACGACAAAAGGAAATAATTAGCTTTGATGGCAGGAACAATTGCTGCCGTGTGCTTCTGACTGGAAAATAGATTTGTAAATTTAACGATAGCAAGAATTCCAAACAGTCAAAAAGCCTGCAGATACTGTACTCTGTTGGCTTGCACAAGAAGATTGGCTATACGGTAAGTAAGGTTTTGGTCAATCTCTGTAAAGTCATAGCTCAGCCAAACATGAATAACATTATGGGAGGAGCTGGTAAAAAGGAGAAAATTAAAAAAATATGATGTCAGAATGCTCACTAGCAGGAAAATGTCTGGCCTCCTCAATTCCACCACTCTGGCTGGTTTATGTTCATTTCTTCGCTTGCAAGTGACATAACAAACTGACACACTGGACCTTTAATGACATAAATTTTGGGAAGCTTAAGAGTATTTTCAAGTCGGAAGTCACCTGCTGGCAATTACTGCAAATGATAAATGCCAGCTTTAAACGAACTGCCCTCAGCTGAATACTGGTTCATATGTCGGTCAGACAGTCTTCATTTCCTTTTAATTGAGTTAAGATGCCCGAATGAGAGAGCCGGACCAAACAGACTGAAGCAACTCGGTTAGAGAGATAAACAAGTATCCGTTTGACTTGCATGACACTCAGCTTCAGAAGTAAAGTCTTTGGCCAGGAGGTGGAAACAAATCATTCATCTGCTTGGGGCCTCCTAAATCGATCATAAAGAATAAAGATAATTGTGATGTATGGAGACAGGGTCCTCCTGAGTACAGAAAGGCAGACTGGAGCAGCACAGTGTTAAATGGATAAAATACTCCAGAGTCTGCCACACGAGTTCAGTTGCAAGCAGTGTTCAAACACTGCTCAAAAATGTAGTTTGAACTGGAGTCATTTGTAAATAATTTCTGACTCGGCATAAACCTGAATGATATGCAAATCTACCAGATCACAACACTACAGTTCAAACGTACTTCATCAAATACAAGACTTTTGACTTACTGAGGATGGTACTTCCTCTTGGTACTACTTAAAGGGCCTTGCTGATGAGGCAATTTTTTTAAAACAAACTGTTGGAGGAACGCAGTAGGTCAGGCAGCATTTGTGGAGGCAGAAGGATGGCTAATAGGCCCGATTCAAGGTCTCGAGCCGAAATATCAACCATTCCTTTGCCTCCACATATGCTGCCTGACCGGTTGAGTTTCTTCAGCAGTTTGATTTTTGCTCCAGATTCTAGCATTGCAGTCTCTTGTCTCACCATTGGGTATCTTGACTTTTGGAGACAAATCTAGAACATATGGAAAAATACAGCATAGGAACAGTCCCTTCGGCCCACAATGTCTGTGCTGAGCATGCTGCCAAATTAAACTGATCCCATCTGCCTGCACATGATTTTTGTACCTCCATTCCCTGCATATTCATTATCTTTCTACCTCTTCTTCTTTTACCAACAACCCTACCCATTAATCAGGGAGCTTTATTGAACGCAGACATTGTATAGTCATTCAGACTGTATCTGATAACAAAAAGACAGCAGGTTGGACAATCTTTTCTTTTCATTTATTAATATGGTTAAAAGATTGTTCCACCTGCTGTCCTGTTGTAAGGACCTACAATTTCTGTGCTAATGCAGCTGTTATTGGACATTTAAGTAAAGTTAGACCTTTTAGCATCTACAGCTTCTTGTGTTTCCTCCTATCACCCATCAGCAATTGTCTCTCAACTCCACCACTCCCTCTCCCCCACATGGTTTTATCTGCTCATCACCCCTGTCCTCACCTGCTGCCTGCAAGCCCCATTCTCATCCCTCCCTCTCACCTCTATTTAGCAACTTCCCTTCACACACTCAGTCCCGATGCAAGGTCTTGACCCGAAAACTCGACTATCCCTCTGCCTCCATGGATGATACCTGACCCACTGAGTTCCTCTAGCAGTTTGCTTTTTTTGTGCTTCAGACTCACCATCTGCAGTCTTTTGTGTCATGAAACGAGTCCATGATCATGCTTGCTGAACATGAATTCATTCACCAGTAGCTTTGCACGGAACCCATTCCGTCAATTGAACCAGATCTTTGAAGGAGAGTAAGTTTCACTGCCAGGCATTTAGAGCTGTCTACTGGGGAGAAATTTCAAGTCATGGAATGCAATATACATGACATTGCAGAAAGTGCCAGAGACATCACCAGCAGCCATGGATCTAATGGCTCCTCAATAAAATTTGGACATGCATTGGCTGACAAACTCCAGTGGTGTCCCGTTTTACAACGTATTGATGAGTGCGATGCCAGCATTGTGATACCAGTGGGTTGCCAGACTTTCTGGGCCACTGATCTGCATTGCAATTATACCATGAATCACTAAGGCTTCAGCTAGCTCCATATGGTAAGTTATTGCACTTGGAAAGATGCAATGTCTCTGTGGGTATCCCAGATTGTGAAGGCTTGAAATGAAAACATAGACTCTTGGAAAGGCACAGCGAGTCTGTCACTACAAAGGAGCACACATCCAAAATGTTAATATGTCTTTGCTCTTTTATAGAGTGCCGGATATTTCCATTTTTTCTTCTTGTAATAATTAAGACTCAAAGTATTTGCAACTCATAATTTTTTTCTTGCCACTTTTCCAGAGGCCACACTGATGAGACAAGTTTGTTTTTAACTTAATTGCAATGACTCCAACAGAGCTTTACAACATTAGTAACCAGAAATATATAGTGTCTTTAGTAAGCTACTCCAAGATGCTTTCCAAGAACTCTATAGACGGAAATGTTGGCACAGAGGCTTGCAAGAAAATATGAAGGCAGGTTTAATCAAAGAAGTTAATTCTCAGGATGCTTTAAATGGAGAGGAGTGAGGGATAGAGAGGCAGAGAAGCTCTCGGGAGGTAAGTGTGGAGCTGCTTGTTCAGGTAGATGAAGGCATAGCCATATTTATGGGCTGATAATTAACGGGAAAGCAGGTGAGGCCAGAACTGGGGGGATGCAAAAATATTTATCTATTGTCATTTGCTTGATGGGGATCTGATAATTTTGATTTTGTGGTCTTGCCATCTTCACTTGTTATTGTTATTGCTTTATTATTGTCAAGTACCGAGATACAGTGAAAAGCTTTGCTTTGCGAACATCTGCAGGCAAATCATACCGTACATTCGTACATCAGGTAGTACAAAAGGGAAAATAAACAGAATGAACAATGTAGTATTACAGCTACAAAGAAACTGCAAGTTACAAAAAGCACAAGGACATACAAGAGGTAGATTCTGAGATCAGGAATACATCCCTAGCACGTTAGAGGTCGGCTAAAGGGTCTGCTAAATCTGGAGAAAATGCTGTTTTTGAATCTGGTGGGAGAGGCTTTCAAGCTTTGGTATTTTTTTTCCCGACAGAAAAGGGAACAAGTGAGAGTGAGTGGGGTAAGAGTGTTCCTTGATTATTTTGGCAGCATAAGGTGTAGACAGAGTCGATGTGGGAGAGAAGGAAGGGGTAGGCTGGTGTGCGTGATGGACTGGTCTGCATTCACAACTCTACAATTTGTTGGTGTCCTGGACAGAGCAGTTGCTATTCCAAGCTGTGATGCATCTGGATAGGATGCTTTCTGTAGTCCATTTGTAAAAATCAGTAGGAGCCATTAGAGACGTGCCAAATATCCTTAGTCTTCTGAGGAAGTAGAGGAATTGGTGCGCTTTCTTGGCCGTAGCATCAATGTGGTTGGACCAGGTCAAATTACACTGAATTGTTAACAGCAGAAGCAAAAGAAATAGAAGCAGGCCAAGGAGACAGGGTTCACATTTTGGGGATGGGGGAAGGGAGAACTATTATTAAAACAGCATTAAGTGAGAACGTTGTTCACAAATCACACCAGAAGCATCAGTAAAATAAATCAGATGCTTGTGATTCTGATTTACAGACCAGGTTTGGGAACTGCTGACAGCGACCTTCACAGCACCATTGGTGGTTTGCCAAAGGTTAAAGTTCACTGTTTGTAATAGTTTTTGTATGAGCGCAGCCTCTTACGACTGGTTTCTGTGTTGGGTTTAACATTACGTTATTAAATTTAGACTCTAATCCCTTTAATTGTGTTAAAGTTGTATCGTGTAATGCCCGAACTTCCTGACTTGTAAACAAAGACTGTTCGCTGGAAATGAAATCAACTTGGCTATCTGGAAGATGAAGATCTGAAACTGGTGCAAATTATTAGAGGGGCAGGCACGAGAAAGGCAGCTAAATGAGATACAGATTGATTTGTGCAAAGCTGATGTTAACTGTTTCCTCCATTTATCCTGCCACCAAACAACCTCTGCCCCCCCCCCCCACCCCCGTCCCTCCCCCACCCAACCCCCTACCACTATATTTTCACCCCTTCGCTCCTGAAAGATTGAACCGGAAACAGAGCATTGTGGTGGATGGATGCAATCAATGGTGTCCCCCGGGAAGCATAGCTAGGACTATTAATCTCAGAGTATGTAATATCAAAATTTGTGGATCACACAAAAATGAGGAATGTGGTTAGCTGTGTGGAGATTTCATTCAGTTTCAGAGAAGGCAGTTGAAACAAAGAAAAAGTGCACACTGATATATTTTGGAAAGATAGTAGGAGAGGAAATATGCAAAACATTGAATGAAAAAATAAGTTTTAAATGGAGCAGAAGAGTACACAGGCTTGAGGCTTTGGATATACAAACCTTAAAAGTGGGAAGTTGAGTTGATCCATTTTTTATAAAAAGAAAAAAAAAATCTGAGGTTTTATTACGAGGACAGAGAGTACAAAAGGCAGTGGGAACCAAAAGAAACAGCTAGTTAAACCGAGGGCGAGAGACTTGGGTTGTGCGGAACGCCGGAAAAGTACGGTTCATTTTAGATAGAATTGTGAGATTAATGATATGAAACTTTGGTTGGATTAATATTAAAAATGAACTTCTGTGTAGTGACTGCCAGTAGAAACATGAGAAATAGCAGCAAGAGTGAGCCATAAATTTCCTCAGACCTGTTCTGCTGTTCATTGAGATCACGGTTGATTTTCCAACTTGGCTCACTCTCCCATCAATATACTACTATAGTATTGCATCCACAGTCCTCTGGATAGAGAGACTCAAGATGCACAGCCCATTGAGTGAGAAACTGTGTCCTCATCATAGTTGTATACAGTCATTTTAGCATTTGCATACCCTAAAATGCTAAAATGATGATACATACTGTAACTCTCGGGTCCCCAGCCAAAGTATCGTAAAACATATAGAACAGTACAGCATTGGAACCAATAGCTGTGCTGACAATGATGAAGATTTAAGCTGCGTATACTCTTGTAGTGGGGGGGAGGGGGTGAGGGGGATTAGAACCACACACAGTCCTTCAAATGTGGCCCATCCAAAGTTTTACACGGCTGTAGCATAACTTCCCAACTTCATAACTTCCCAACTTTTATATTTAACATCTTGATTAGTAAAGGCATGCATGCCTTATGCCTTCCTTACCACCATATCTGCCGGTGTTACCGCTTTCAGGTAGCTATCAAGATCTCTTTGCATCAATGCTTCTTCGAGTCCTGCCGTTAACTGCATACTTTCCTCGTGCTTATGATCTCCCAGATAAAAACACCTCACATTTCGCCAGTTTAAACACCGTCTGCTATTTCTCTGCCCACATTTCTAATTGGTCTACATACTGCTGAATCCTTTGACCATCTTCCCCACCAAACTGAATTCCTCCAATTTTTGTGTCTTCTGCAAACTTGCTAGATCGAGCGGCTGTTGAGAGGATGTTTCCAGTAGGGGGAGAATCTAGGATCAGAAGCTGCAACGTCAGAATAAAAGGTCATACCTTTAGAATGGAGATCAGGAGGAATTTCTTCAGTTGGAGGGTGGTGGATCTGTGGAATTCATTGCCACAGACAGCGATTGAGGCTAAATTGTTGGGTATTTTTAAGGCAGATATTGCTAGGTTCGTGATTAGTAAGTGTGTCAAAGGTTACAGGGAGAAGGCAAGAGAATTAAGAGGGAAAAATAGATCAGCCATGATCGAATGGCCTAGTTCTGTTTTAAGGTGTAAACTGCACATTAATATTTCTATCATGTTTAATCACATAAAGACAGGTAACCAGAACTGATAAAAGAGGTTTCGTGAAATGAATTATTAGAACATAGAATGTCAAAGAGAGGTGGGAGTTAAATTGATAACAAGTTCAAGTTCAAGTTACATTTCTTGTCACATGCACCAATTGGTACAGTGAGATTGGAATTACCATACAGCCATACAAATAGAATAACACAATACACAATAGGATTTGACATAAACATCCCCCACAGCGGAATCAACGTTTCCCACTGTGAGGGAAGGCAATGAAGTAAAGTTCAGTTATCTTCCTCATTGTTCACCCGTGGTTGGGACCTTTGAGCCCTCCGCAGTGGCCGCTATGGTGGCCCGATGATCAGGCCCTCTCGCCGGGATGATCGGAGCTCCGGCGCCGGAACGGAAGAACACTCTCAGCAGCTTGGAATTTCCGAATCTGCCACTTCTTACCAGAGACTGCGGCTCCAAAAGTCCACAGCCGAGCTAGGCAGAGATTAAACGCTGGTGACCCTCGGCAAAGGATCCCATGACTCCGCGATGTTAGAATCAGCGGCGCCCGCAGCTGGAAGCTCTGCAAACCACAGGTCCACAGTGTTAAACAGCAGGCCCAGCACTCTGGAGCTCCACCCGACAATCCCCAGTAAGGCATCGTTCCGCTCAGCGATGGAATTCAGTGCTGCACCGCAGCTGAAGCTCAGGCTGGTCTCCGGTAGGAAAGGCCGCGCCAATCCAGATGGTGGGGGGGAGTGGGAGGGGAAAGGGCGTAGATGTGACTCGGAGAAAAGCCACTCTCCAACCAGGAGGTGACTAAGAAAACGGTTTCCCCTCTTCCCCCCATCACCCCCCACATAAATAAGACTAAGAAACCTTGTAAAACATACTTTTAACACACTAGCAAATACCAAAAAGGTGAAGTGATGGACGGACTGCTGGCGAGGCTGCCGCGCATGGCGCCACCCGATGAGGTCACTGGGTTCAAAAGGGAATTGGAGAACATTTAAAAAGTCAAAAGTCCATGGGAACAAGTTGCAAAACCAGCATTTTGTGCCGGCCATGGCAACCTCCTCTGTTGCCACTTTCAGTGATTATTGAACACTTTACCTGGGCCTTGTCAAGTGAAGCCAAACAATGTTGGCGAGGTATGCAGTCATGGGAACCATCAGACTTCTGTTTTAATGCACAATCATGCACAGTTCCAGCAGTTTTCCATAATTATTCATTTGAAAACTGAAATCCTGCATTACTACGTTTGCATTACAGTGAAGATTCATCGTAGAATGGAGACTGGAAAGGACTGGAAGAAAAGACAGAGTCCTTTGGAAAAGCAACCTGGATCTATGTATTCAGAATGCATAATCTGCATCATTGCTGCATGTCCATACCGTCTACCATTCCTGCAGAACATTACCAGAGTTTAGAACTGCCCTCATGTCTGGCTCCCTTTTTTGTGGCGGGTATCTGTAATGCATTGCCAGGGGGTTGGTAGAGGCAGATACGATAGTAGCTTTTAAGAGGCTGTTTCATAGGCCCACGGCTATGCAGGGAACGGAGGGATATGGATCACGTGTGGGCCAAGGAGATTAGCTTTACTTGGCATCATTTTCGGCATGGACATTGTGGGCCGAAGGGCCTGTTCATGTGCTGGACTCTCTGTGTTCTATGTACTATTCCAGTCTGGTGGAATCTGTTGAGCTACATTTGATAAACTGTTTTTAGTATGATATTGATGGCCTCAATTCATGCCCATCTAAAAGACAGTACCTCTGACAGGTGTATCAGCATTCTTCCAGTGAGTCGTACAGCCAAACCTTCCGTTACAAATGCTGCTCATGGGCTCATGCTACAAATGGTCCAGGCATCAGATATTAATGGAGAGTGATTTTGACATAAATATGGTGGTAGAACTGAGACCCAATGGATTGCTTCTTTTATTCAACATAAGCATCACTGGCAAACATACACTTAATGGCCATCTGTAATTGCCCTTGAACTGAATGGTTTACTAGTTCTTTTTCAGAAGTCACTGTTTAAGTTAAGAGGCATCATATAGCTGGGACATGGAGGCATGTTAAATCAGGAGCATTTAGTGAATGCGCTTGCGACAATGTGATAGTTTCTGCTTGCTTTATATTCTGAACTTTATTTAATTACTAAAGTTAAATTCTTCAGCTGCCAAAGGGAATTCATATAATTGTACTGTCAGCCTAATCCTCAGGATTGCCAGACCAGTTTGGCTTCCATTGCCTCTGTCTACAGTTAACCCACCCTCACATGGCACCGACTTAAATGTCACATTCATTTTCATATCCTGTGATTACTTTTGGGATAGGGCAAGTACTTGGGAACTGGATTCTCCCTCCCCAACCTCCCCCCCCCCACCAACGTCTCTCCACTCTCCCTACCCCACATTTACATTTACATTCAGATTCAGATTAATTCATAGTCATTTCCACCCATCGTGCAATGGAATCAATTGCTCGTATAAAGCTCTCAGAATGCACAGTTTACATACAGTAATGATAATACAAGAATAAATGTACAGAATGATGCAAGATTGTAGTATAAAATCTGAGCAGTGCAAAGCAAAATTAAAAGTACAATAAAGGAATATCTGAAAGGGGTAGAGTTAAGCATGTGTGGCAGCACCGCCCAGAATGGGGTGTGTAAGAGGTAATTGGTGCAGGAGTCAGTTAGCCATGGGGAAGAAGCTGTTCTTCACCCAAGTGAAGTTTTGAAGTTCCTGTATCCTCTCCCACAAGGTAAATGAGAAGAAATGGGATGGCCAGGATGGCAGGCATCCTTTACGATGCTTCCAGACTTCCTGATGCAATACACCATGAAGATGGGCTGCGTGGAAGGAAGTGATGGACTGGGCTCATCCAGACTGGGCTCCTCCCAACAAAACCAGGAGTTCCCCAAGGTCTCAGCTTAAACTGTTTGGTTGATGTGCAAAATCCAGGAAACTTTAGATGGGGAAGGAAATGCAAGTTTGTGCTTTGAAATCTGCATCCCAGCCGGTCACATGGCTTTGTCGAGTTCCCAAGCTCTGTATGTTCAGTTAGAAGTTGCCCCCCCCCCCCTTGCTGTTATAGAGCTACTGAACGAAGTTGGGCTGGGGGCCAACATCACCACACGCTGGTTGGAAAATTGATGATTTCATTAAAAATCTGTAGACAATTATTTTGTTTGCTATAAAATGGGGACAACTTTGAAATCTCCTTCTTGTTTTATAAACATTAGTAGTTATCACCTCCACATCATAAAACAGAGAAAAGTATGGAAATAATTGCACATTTGGTGCCCAGTTTACATTTTAGGCCATGAGACTGGCTGATTTAAAACCAGAAAGGAAATATACAGAGCTGGTTTAAAGTTTCATTGCACTTAGCATAACAAAATGTATGTTCTCCCTTTTCCACTCTCCAATGGATTTCAGGCATAGGTGCATTTGATTATTGCTGGGATAAAAATTAGGTTTTTGTTGCCATGTGACAGAAACACGCTGCTTGATATTTGAGGGATAAGGTTTATTCTATTGCATTTTGTGATCTACACAACCCTTGAGCTTTTTTCTTAAATAACTCAGTGTCAAAGTTGGGATTTTTCTCATTTTGTCACAGAAGAGAGCTTTGCATAATTTATATTAAGACACAGTCTTCAAGATAAACTTTTGCTCCCAAGGGAGTCAAGTTATAGAACAGCCAAATGCTGGGAATGTGACTCAAGTGCCAGATGAAACAACGATTAAGGTTTCCTGATGAACATACTTTATAATGTTCTCACGTTAGGGACTGGAGGCTTGTCCATTTTGATCTCTAACAAAGCCATTTCTAAGCATCCCATTTTACAGGGAGGCAATCAGAAACCAAGCTTTCAATGTCTCGGGACATTTGGTATCCTCCGTCAGTAGTTGAGTTCTTGCCCTGTCTCTCCCTATAGTAGGCCACCAGATCCAAAGCAAGTTTTTGTATTGAGACCCTGACCCATTTAGCCAAGGGGCAGCCGCCGTTGATATACAGTGGCTTGCAAAACTTTTCATACCCCTTGAACTTTTCCACATTTTGTCACGTTACAACCACAAACGTAAGTGTATTTTATTGGGATTTTATGTGATAAACCATCACAAAGTGGCGCATAATTGTGAAGTGGAAGGAAAATGATACGTGGTTTTCAAATTTTTTTACAAATAAAAAACTGCAAGCCATTGTAATGTGAAGGAAGATGTTCTAATACTCTTTTTTCTGAGTTGGCTTATCTAACTATGAAGTAAAGCAGATTTTGAATTTGTATGTAGGCTAAGCAGAATATAGTGATAATCAGTGTATCTTTTTAGAAAATTGGGACGTCCTGGAAGACATTCTGAACAATAATGGTGCTTAGTCCAAACACTGGGCTACGTTATGACTCCAGCCTAGAACACCGCATTACTCATCCAGAGACTGGGAAATGAAAGAACACTTAAAACAATGAGGAATATGATTAGTATAGATGTGCAATGCATGGTTGGCATGGACATGGTGAGCTGTAAAAAACTGTAAATATGAGGTCCACTTACAGAAAGGCCAGTGACTCTGAACTTGAATAAACATCCACAGAAGACCTGGCATTTCTATCCCAGACACACTGTCCCTTCTTAATTTATACAACAGCAAAGAGTAGTTCAGGCAGCTGGTAAACTTTAACAGATGATTATCTGTTGAACGAAAACATTTACTTCAGAACAGGTTTGAGTTCAGTGAGGCCCCGGAAAAAGGCAATGTTAATCAGCCCATTGTCTTGACCTGTGGGCTTTCATTTGTAATTAGAGTTGGCTGCACAAAGTGTAGGGGAAAGAACCAATGATTAGTTCAATTAAACCCACGTACAGAGAACAAGTGGCTAATTTCTGGTGATACTTCCTACGGTGGTTGTGAGTTCAGTTGCCAGCCATGGCTTATACCTCAGCTTTGTTTATCAAATGTGTGAAAGTTTTCACAGCTTGCCCTCTGGTATACACGATGAGGCCCCGTGACACTAGGACTTGCGATTCCCAGCAGACAGTGGATGGATATTTTGTTGGGTGCTAGCATGAAGCAGAGAGTTGGCAGCTCATTTTACACCTACACACATCCATTGGACGGAGGGACCCCTTATTCTTTTTTCATTATTTGCGTAGACTGAGGCTGAAATGGAATCTACCTTTGTATTACTTTTCTATCAGTCAGATTTTAAATTTATAGATGGCCTTGAAATGCTAACCTCTCATATGCCAGGGATGAATTCCTGGTCTTCCAATCGACCTCATCGTGCCCCATACACTTTTTAACTGCGCTTTCCCTGTAGCTGTTACACTACCTTCCACATTCTGTTTACTTTCTCTCTTGCACTACCTGACATGCTCATGAACGGTGTGATTTGACTGGATAGCATGCAAAGCAAAGCCTGGCACACGTGACGACAATACTAAACTATTGCAAATCAATTGCCATTCCAGGAAAGGGTTCCAACTTTCTACCAGTCTTCATATGTAAAATGATTTGCTAACTTCACTCCTGCAAACATATGAATTGGAACAGGATGAAGCCATGCAATTCATTTTACCTGCTCTGTCATCCATGGAGGATCTGATTTTAGTTCAACTCCACAATCTCACCTTCCACTACTCGCTTTCCAACCTTTATGCTCCTTACTGCTCACAATAAAGGCCAACATTCCATAAGCCTTCTTGCTGTAGCTATGTGCTATACTCCATACGTTTCATGCAGTGGGACACCCAAAACACTTGTGGTGCAACATTTTGTGGTCACACTCAATTTAAATCATAACTTATTTTCTCATTGCACCTTCCAAGGTGGATAACATAACATTTTCCCATGTCAAACTTCATCTGTCAACATTTTTGATCACTCAATCTATCTATATTCTTTTTTGCTTTTTGTGTCCTCCTCAGAACTTGCAAAGCTATTATTTGTACCGTCAGGAAGTTTAGCTAGAGTAAACTTGATCCCATCATACAAATGCTTAATATAGATTGTAAATAGTTGAGGCCCCTGCACTGAGGGACACCCCACTAGTCACTGACAACCGATCTGATAATAAAATGTCTCCTGGCACACTGTTATTCAGCCACTCCAAATCCATGGTAAGATATTAGCTCTGAACCTCGTGACCCTTATCTTATGTTGCAATCTTTTAGGTTTAAAACTTCACTACGACCATCCAAAGTTTGTTACAGAGAGAGCCTCAGTCATTGTCTCAATGAGTCCTTCTATCATTGTGACAATATGACCCTTAGTTGTTGTCAATGTGTCTCCATTCATACCTTCAATGAGTGCCCAGTCTCAATGACTCTATTGGTACTTGTCTCAGTAAGACCCTCAGTCACCAACTCAGTGAGACCCCTAACATTCAATAGACAAGTTCCTCAATCATTGCTTCAGTGAGACCTTTGTCATCACCGCGATGAGCCCTTCTACATAAATATTTTTATTTCCTGTTTGTGCCTATTAATAGTTTTCCTAATCAGGCTGTCCTGAAGCAGCCAACTTGGTTCCAGGCCAAGATCTGTTAATACAGCCCTATATTTCAGGACAGTGTGTTCATATTTCTGGACGTACAGCATGGAAACAAGCCCTTGGGCTCATCAAGTCCACATTGACCATCGATTACCCATTCACACTAGTTCCATGTTGTCCCACTTTATGCATCCGCTCCCTACAGATGAGAGGCAGTTTACAGAAGACAATTGACCTACAAACCACACATCTTTGTGATATGGAGGAAACCGGATTAGGAAGCCCATGTAGTCATAGGGGGAACATGCAAACTCCACACATATAGCAAGTTGAGGATCGGACCTGAGTCTCTGGCGCTGTGAGGCAGCAGCACCACTAGCTGCATCTTAATTGCCAAACTTCAGGTAAGAAACTAAACTAATGCCCACCCATTCAGATAGATTTCAAAAATTGTATTATACTATTCCAAATGTAACGCAATACCTGGAAATGTCAGTGTTGTGGGTTGCCAATACCTGCCGCTTCAGTGTCAGTAATGGTCAAGAACTGATAGGAACTTCATTGAATAGGACTGAGCCAGATCCAGGGGATGAAGAGGAAGTGAGGTCAGTAAACAGGACTGGGGCCAGAGGTGGATTGTGAGAGAAACCAAGGGCCCCATTTGGACATTGGTTAACCCAGGACCTCAGGATATCATAAACCCTGGAGCTGATCTGGTTGAATGGTCAATCCTGGACAAACGGTAGGGAGTTCAGGTCCTGACTCAGGCCTGATTGTAGGTGGGAGGAGGAGCAATGGTAGTGGTGCAGGTTTTGCTCAGTGTCTGAGTCAGGGCAATTGGCAGGGGCGGCGATGAGCTTGGTGGGTTGAAGGACAGAGGATAAGAGTGATGTTTATCCTGGCAGTGTTCCATTCCGGCATTGCTTCAAGGAATTTCCAGCAAAGACTAGATTCTTTTCCTGATCAGTGTTCCAAAAGGGAATGTCACCATTTGGTACATATCTGATGCGAAATGTATATCAGACACATATGCACGTCATGCTAAATAGCCCATACGAATTTCGTGAATGATAAAAAAAATTCAGAAACTACCATTTTCGGCTACTTCTCCATCAAACTTTCGTTTTAGATCACCTACTGTGGAAAGAAACAGCACTGTACAATCTAACTTATCAACCACCGAATTAAAAAAAAAAAGATTTCTTTTGAAGTGCAACACAGGCTCAAGTTTTGCTTTATTTTTTTCTTCAAGTGAATCAACCAGAACCTGGTGTTGAGCTGAGTCTGTGTTTTTGTTCTGTAAGATTTCATCTGGTCCGAACATTTAAAAACCTTTTTTGAATAAAGTTGAAGGGAGCTATGGAGGAGGCGGCCAAATCTGCACCTCCTGTCTGCGCAGTGATCCCACCTCTCCTGACTGAGGTCCCTGACACTAGCCTACAGCGAAACACCGGCCCCAGGAACTACTCTGTGCATCTTTTGTCTGCTCCATCCTGGCATTCACACGTAAGGCTGGTTGTTAGCGTGCTAACTCCGCCGAGGTCAGCTCCAGACTGCCGTGAGGAGAAATGAAAAACATGCCATGCATAGGACCAGAGTGGGGTCAACAGCTGGCTGGGGATATGGCAATCATTTATACAAATATGCTCTCTCAACCTCACAAAACAAAAAAAAAACCAAACCCAACAGCTGGGAAGGGTTGAAAGTAGCCCAGAGGCTGGTTAGTCTCCTTCCAGATGGGGGAGGTTAGGCCGAGGCTAGCCAGGGTGTTCCACGTGGACTTCCGTTGAAGCTGGGGGTTGGAGAGAAAGAAGATAAACAGCAAATTGTAACTGCAGATCAGGGCCTTCCATTTGACTCATTGTGTCAAATAAACTGAGGCTCGAAAGGAAACATTGCATTTAGCAGTCCCCACCTCACACTCAAGCTCCTGTTACAGTAATTTCATCGTGTGCAAGAGTCAGGAGCTTCTTAAACTGTTTTCCTTTGGAATTTTCATTTTCTAATTGATGCAGTTGAACCTTGTCATAATGAATTCTTTAATTCTTTAAAACTGTTATCAATGTGTTCACATTGATAAATCAATCAACGAGACGAGACAATTTTCATGTCTTGTTATTACAAATTTTTCAATCTCTGCTCTTAAATTAATTCCAATTATAATTAGTAAGGAAGCTTCTTTTTTTAATGGTCTTAAGGAGTAGTTTATTCAACCTATCAAGCCTGTTCCTGCTCGACCCTGCCCATCTTCCCCATTGGTTCTCTCTCCATATATTGCTTTAATATATCGATCTTAGCCATTTTTAATTGACAACAGTTGAACACCTTTTTGGAAATGAAAATTTTGATGGCCAAAATCCATCGGTTCAAAACTGTTATTCTGCTCAGTCAGCCTTTCTGCCTGACTTTCCCTCATATAATTTAGACTGTATGATGTCCCTTGAGTCAACGCCTGAAAGCAAGAGTTCGATCTGTCCTCCAATATTGAGTGTTTGTACAGATTCTTTCCTTCAAATGAGACATCAAGTCACACCCTATGGTTCTGTTCTGATGCTGTTAGAATTAAATGGCAGAATCTGAAGCAGAGAGTTCTCCAGCCTATTTCTCAACACATTTCTCAAAAGGACCAATGGTCTGAAGTGCTCCTCTGTCTACAAAATAATGTTTGTAATTTTCTACCAAATGGTTGAAATATCCGCACTGATTGGAGCAGCAATTTGCTTCCAACTGTTGGTAATAAAATAGAAAGTTTAGTACATAATCATGACGAGACAAGTGATATTTTACTGAATTCTGTGGGCCTGGCAAACTGTGACAGTAGTCATAGATACTCTTTACTGCAGAGCCAAAAGAGCTTCAGCCATTAGCATGGTTTACTGTTTCTATCTCTCTCCATCACCCAATGAATGGTGCACAATATCTCTCTCTCACTCTGTTTTCCTCTCTCTCGCCTCGTCTCCCTCTTTGTCTTAGCCACTCTATCTCACTGCCTGCTCATGACATGCATATATTTTGAATGATGAATTTGAGGGTGTAATTGAAACATCATAGTAACTGCATCTTCGATAATTGCCCAGCCTGTTTTTGATGGTATGCTATTGGATAGTTATGTTGTGGACAATACTTGGATTAAAGGAATGATGCTGGAATCTGATTGCATAGTTTGTTGTAATCGGGAAGAAAATATTATTTGGTGAACAGAAAAGTGGAAAATGACCAATTAAGAAAAGAACTAAGCACAGGTTTAGCCATCCACTATCTCGACAGATGCAAGGATTTTTATTTAAATCTTTTTATTTGAATTTCACAGCAATTTGCATACATACAATGATAACAGACAGTGATAGTCAGGACATAATTGTGCAACAGTATGTAAGCGACCCTCAAAGCCCTTACCCTTACCCCCCCTCAATCCACCTGAATCAGGTCGGAACCAAACGGGGACAAACAACACTCACATACGTACACATCCACACATATACGATAAGATAAATGAAACAATTGGTACAAAAAAAAAGTGTGGGGGGGGTGGGGGGTTGAGGGGAGAGCAGCTGCAATAAGACAGAGCAGTGATAGAAGGCACTCAGTCCTCTTCCAAGTCCGGAAACAAGTTGAGAGAGTTAACAAGTTCCAGGAAAGGGTTCCATGTATCTAGGAATGTCTTGGTCGAGCCTTTGAGAGAAAACCTAAGTTTTTCAAGCTTTAAATTGTAGAGCACCTCCTTGATCCAGCGGGCGTGTGTCGGGGGACAGGTAAGCCTCCAGTTAAGCAAGATCAGTCTCCGGGCTAACAAGGTTGTAAAAGCCAGGACCTGCTTCAACGCAATAGAGAGGTTGGTGTTGGGAGGAGTACCAAAAATAGCTGACAGTGGGTTTGGAGGAATAGTCTGGCCATAGGCTCTGCTTATCACGTCGAAAGCTGCCAGCTTAGGGCAAGACCAAAACATATGGCTATGGTTGGCAGGGGATTGATTACATCTGTTGCAGGTGTCCTTGACAGCGGGGTATATTCTAGATAATTTTGCATTTGTGTAGTGGACTTTGTGAAGGATTAGGCCAAGACGGGCACATATGGAGGAAGAATGGATCAAATCCAAGGCAGAGTCCCATTGCTGGTCTGTTAGTTTCATATTCAGCTCGCCCTCCCATGCACTTTTAATGAGGTATGAGGATTCAATATTACCGACCCTAACAAGTTATACAAAAAAGAGATGCATTTCTTCCGGTTGGGATCTAGAGCTAGGATGGAATCGGTCAGGGTTTCAGGGGGGCGATTTGGGAAGTGAGGGAATGTCTTCTTCACAAAATCCCTAATCTGGAAAAAATAGAAAAGGTGGGAGTTTGGGAGGCTGTAGTTGGACGAAAGCTCCACAAAGGACGAAAAATGCCATCCTTGTATAGGTTTTTGATACTACTGATACCATTAATATGCCAGGTTTTGAATGCGGAGTCTGTACTTGAAGGTTTAAAGATGTGATTTTTAAGCAGTGGGGTCAAGATGGAAGGGCCTGAAGTTGACTCCACATCTTGAGCGAGAGGGAAGCAATTGGGCCTGCAAGGATTTTGATTAGAAGGTTTTGTTCCTTATTTAGAATCAGTACAAAATCAAATCTTCAACATAATTAATTCGGAGAATATGCCATTTCGCTAATTTCACTGAACAGTTTGTAACCTTTGAGGAGGCCTATCTACATGATTAGCTAGTACAATTAGATCCCTTAACAAATTTGGTTTATGTTTCAAGAATTGAATAGCTGCACACACTCACCTTCAGAATTCAGTCTCTTTATCCCTTAAGGTGAGATCTTGTTGGATTTTGGTGTATTAAAGAGTTGACCATGGGTTTCACTGCTTGCTTCCTAATCAGTAATAATATCTCTCAACATCATCAGGACAACGTGCAGAGTGGAGTCAGTTTCTACATTGCTGCTTCGAAATGTGACCAGAAAGGAATAGCTTCTCCAAATATCTTGAAGCTGCCTATTTTCTCAGGAGATGAGTGAGTGATCTCAAGTTTATAATTAAACATCATGAAATATAAGATTTTAAATAAAAATACTAGTAGGCCATTCGGCCCTCGCACCTGCCCCACTATTCAATTGCCCCAAGGCTTATCTCCTCCCCGTGGGCCTTAATTCACTGATTCTTAAAAATATATCTACGTCTTCCTGAAGTATCCCTAATGATCTAGCCTCCAGGGTAGAGATTTCCAGTTTCACCAGCCTAACGCAAGAACAAGCTCCTAAACCACTCCGTTTTAAATGAAAGGGAGAGTATGAGATAGGCATAATGAGCTGGGAGTATGATAGAAAGGCGACAGCAAATGGCAAACAAAGATTCTCTGCAGACACAAGGATCTGCTGATGCTGGAATCTTGGGCAAAGCACAAAGTGCTGTAGGAACTTAGCAGGCCAGGCAGCAGCATCTGTGGAGGGAATGGACAGGTGTCATTCAGACTCAAAGTAAAGGTTCTTTGCTGTTTTCTGAATTCTCGGTCTAGGGCACTGTCTTCATAAATTATAATAAATATAAAGAAATTGTCAATGAATCAACTAGGGACTTCAGGATAAACTGAAAGACTAGTTAGGAAGTGACAATCGTTATCACAAGACAGGATGGTGGTGAATAACATAAATGCATGTTGGATGAAACTAAATAAACATAAGGGAGGAAGTAATAGAAAGATATACTGATAGATTGAGATAAAATATGGTAAGACGAGGCTCATGCAGAGTGTAAACATGCCATAGATGGATTAGGCCATATGGTCTTTTCCTTCGCTGTAAATGCTCTATAATTTCCAGAAGCCAACTACCCTTCATTCACTGGAATGCAATCAAACATTCTTATTGACTTTGAGCCATTAAGGTTGCAAACTGGTTGTAGTTTACAGATCAGGTACAAATTCGTCAGCAGCAATGACAACACAGGAATCCAGTTTCAATGTTTAACACAAATGGCTTTGAGAGCAGTCATTTTTTTCCATTTACAAACCCTTCACTTATCAGTTCCTTGCTTGAATGAAATTGGCCATTTCTCCACAGGTGGTGTGGGTCGTTGTCACTGTAGATATCCTCCCTGTGGGTTCGATGCCAGTGTAACCTTAGTTTTGAATTAAATTAAGTGGAAGCTTTACTGTATCACTGTGAGCAAATTATTCACAAAAAATTAATAAAACAAGCAGTGCTTACATGAGGTGAAATAGCTGCATTTGGCTTGCCGCAGGGTTGGAAATCCCAAGTCTGGCATTAACCCTTCTGGAACTGCCGTGGGTTTCCTAATGCACCCAGAATAACAGCAGAAATGTAGACCCATAAATGCCCTCAAAATTATGGGGACTTTCACAGTTTATATCTTACTCGGAATGTGGTCCTGGGGAGGAATGGAAAGCAGAATGAATCACTTGCACACGCTCCAAACAGCCACCCAGACATTGTTTCTGGCATTCAGTTGAACTGACCAATGGTCAGACAATGAATCCCATCAATTCTGTGTACCCACCCACGCAAAACTTTCCCCTATATTTGTAATGAATTGTGAGTGCTGCAGTTCTGACCCTGTCAATCTCACATTTATCCTGTGATTTTCATTCTATGGAAGTCGAGCTTTAAGTATTTCAGTCACCATTCACTGTGTACAACACATTACTTAAGAACTCCAATAATTTCACCTTTGGTGGTGGATGATTTAAAATCATCAAGAAAACAACTTCACCTGTCCTCCATGCCAACCTCACACTCCCCCACCGGCACAGTCTAGACAAACACTGGCACAGGGGCTGATTTAACATGTCACCTTTGTGCTGTTCTCCATTGGGCAATTAAACTATGAGCAACAACACTTGTAAATGGTTTTACAATAGTAATTGTACACAGTTTTCCAGAGTTACGTAGTTTTCCAGAATGGAAACTATGTTAAAGCATATCCACGTCCTTTCTCCCATGCCAATGTCTCACACTTGATAAATGCAAGGTGTGAAGCCTGCAAGTGGGGAAACTGAAGTGAAAAGTCTTACCTCCACCCCCCCAATCTACTGAATATACATCAGAGGAGTTTCAACACAATTGTTAATATTGACAGATAATAGTCATCCTAGCACAAGCAGCAAAAACTGTCGCAAACCCAGGTACAACTTCTTAAAAACTAAGGCATTGATCTTACAACAAATAACAGCTTCATATCATTTCCTGACATTGCTCAGCGATTCAAATTCCGATCTTTTTTGGCTAGGCCATTGCTAGGAGTGGTCAATTTTAGTGCATCGCCTCTCAATAACTAACATACACATACACACACACACTCGCTCTCATACACACATACACTCGCTCTCACACACACAGACACGCACACATGCTGCACTGTTTGTCCCTAGCTTCTCCACCAGATTCTATCTGATTTCCTATTACGTTCAACTTGGGAAATGAAGTAATCCAAAACTACCTGAAACCATCAGGCATATCCTTAAAGACTTCCACTTCACTGTTCAGAGCTGGAGGTTATGACCCCTTGACCCTAAAGGTCCCAGGCCTGGCTCGCTTTTGCCTTCCCTGATTCCATGGCATTGGGCTATTTCCTCTGAGACACCCAGAAGCTTGTTGTACAGGTGACGCTAAGATGGAGACAGCACTCAACAGGCATCAAATTAGAAACCCTTTAATCGACAGGCACTCCCAAAGTTTCTGAGTTAAAGACTTTATTTACTGAGCATTCATCATTAAGCCGTGCATGAATGACCAGATTACTTTGAAGTCAAATAAGTGACTTCCCTTCATCCTCTTAACAGTGGTTCATGAGAGGGTTTTACTGTTCATTTTTTTAATTGAGCGATTTGCTTTTTAATAAACCTGGTGAGATTTTTAAGTGAAACATTTCTTTGGACAACATCAAGGGATCTTATTGATTTACAGATTTAATTTTTGAACTTGTGTCCAGTGCTTGTTTCTTGAAAAGGTATATTACAAATGTGTGCTGGCTTAATTTACTTTTGTGCTCTTGGAAGGTGGCCAGCATTGGCAAGACAGCTTTTATTGTCAGGCCGTAGTTTTCATGAAGACATTAACCATTCATTATGGGGCTGGAATCGCATGTTTGTCAGAGCAAGAAGAGATGGAATGCCTCGTTCACTAGAAGGGCTCTAGTAGATTTTTAAGGTCAGTAGAGTTCATGTTCAGTTGAACTCAGAAAGGACAGCCTAGTGGTTCTGATCTTGCTCATTGTTGAAACACTGCCGTTTTTCCCTTTGTCACACCATTAGCGACTATGTCTCTGCTGCAGTCCCTGACATTTCTTTCCCAAACCTCTACACCTCTCTCAAAACACAAAGTGCTGGAGTAACTCAGCGGTGCAGGCAGCATCTGTGGAGGGAATGGACAGGCAGCGTTTTGGGCCGGACCTTCCTCAGATTTCTATAACTCTTTAAAACAATAGCTCCCTTTTTGGTTTGATATCAGTGTTTCTTCATCAACCTCCTCTATTGAAGTTCCTTGTTAAGGGCACTGTGTATATTCATTATTGTAGTTCTGTCTGATGGGAACTCACAAACGTTCAGATCGCTGATATCTATTTGTACTGCCTTGTTGGAATTTCAACTACAACTGGGATTTCGTGCCATAACCACGAGGCTACTGTCCTATGACATTGGCTCGACAGGCTCCAAGTTCCTCAGGTGATCATATTGTACATTACAAAGCCTTATGGGCCTGTCCCACTTAGGAGACTTTTTGGGCAGGAGACTGCAGGAGACTATGCAGTCGCCACATGGTCGCCACATGTTCGCGGGTGGTTGCCGGGGAGTCGCCTTCATGGTCGTGAGGAATTCCCGCATTCTGGGAACTAGTCGCGGCCTCATTATGGTCATCATGAATTTTTCAACGTGTTGAAAAATGAGCAGCGACTAAAATGAAGCTGCCATGGAGAGTAGCGAGAATTCTCGAACCGTAGGTGGATCGCCAGGAGGTCCTAGTGAGTTGTTAGGGGGTCGGAGGTTCTCGTAGGTTGTAGCCGGTGCTGACCGGTGCATTTCGTCGGCTCATTGGGGGAAATAAAGGTAAGCAGTAGTTTTCAGAACCAAGGATAACCGACCGGTAATGTTAAATGTCTGCCGAACTTCACAGCCGTGTATCTCTGGCTTCTTAAAAGTTTTCTCCACTCCTTCTCCCCCTCCCCCCTCTCTCCCACCCTCCCTTTTAAAGGACTTACCGTGCACAGTGCTTTAGCCGTCTTATTACAGCGCCAACCTTCCTGTTCTGTTTCACCTTGGCTTTGCACCGTGTAAATTTTTTAGACAGCGCTCCCCCCGCTTGCCCTGTCCCCCGCCTGCATAATGGGCTGGTGAAGAAAGCGATGTTTTGTGTGTGTTCTACTCTGACAGTCACCGTTCCAGTTGCCGGTTTTTCAGGCGACTGCCGGCAACTTGGCAGTCCGCTGAAAAATCGCCTAAGTGGGACAGGCCCATTACTGAGCTTTAAGAAATCTTTATTTAAATAAATAATTAACTTGCTAATATGTCTGTATTCTTGTACTCTGGCTTTTTGTGTCCACCTAGTGTTTGTAGAAGCTCTGGAGTGTGAATTTAGTGGCTTCCACGTCTTTTGTACAGATCATGTCCAAATCTACAGGAGGCAACCTAACCGGCACAGTGGTAACAGGCATCGAATGGTACTCTGCAAACTTTACTCATGTACCTCAGCAGGATATAAAGGGGATCTCTGCATTTGAATCCTGCAATTTCAAGTAACCGCCACTTATGTTAAAAACACTTCCAGCAATTTACTCTTCTTCAGAAACTCAGCCCCCCACTCCCGCCATCCATCTCATCATGTGCCAACACACTTCTCTTCACCATAATTATTGTTAGTTCTTGACCTGCACCAATCTCCAGCCCTCCTTCTCCCAGCCCCTAATTTGTTATCCTTTCCATAGAGTTTGTATTAACAGCAAACATTGCCTAATTCCAAACAGTGGGCACTTTCCTCAATACCTCTCACTCATCACAGGGGAATAATTAACTTTCAAACTGCACATACTCTATGGTATGAAGCCTTGAGAAGAAGATAAAATGGACAGATAGTAATTCGAACATATGAATTATGAATAAACAGTAGGGATAATAAGTGATCTGGTTGTAACCTCAGCTCTACATTCCCGTCTACCCTGATAACCTATCATCCCCCTGCATAAAATTATTCCATACACTCTGCTTTCACTGTCATATAAGGAATCTGGAAAGGCTGCAGAGAAGATTTACGAGGATGTTGCCAGAACGTGGCAGCCTGAGTTATAGAGAGAGGCTAGGCTAGGACTCTATTCCTTGAAGCGTAGGAGGATGAGGGGCGATCTTAGAAAGGTGTACAAAGTCATGAGAGGAATAGATCGGGTAGATGCACAGTCTTGCACAGAGGAAGTAGTTGAGGAAGGTAGTATTGCAATGTTTAAGAAGCATTTGGACAGGTACATGGATAGAACAGGTTTAGAGGTATATGGGCTAAACACAGGCAGGTGGAACTAGTGTAGATGGGACATGTTGGATGGTGTGCGCAAATTGGGCCAAATGGCCTGTTTCCTCACCGTATGACTATATGACTCAAAGTGAGTTCCAATAACTTACAACGCTGAAAGAAATAATAATCACCCTATCAATTTCTTAAAAACATAACCTCTTTTTTTAATGACACCTCTAGTTCTAGTTTGTTGGTTACGAGTAAATATCTTTTCCTCATTCACCCTGTCAAACCCTTCAGGATTTTAGATGTTTCAGTCATCATTTCTCATGATCTTAGCCCCAGTGGCCTGAATTTCAGCTTGTCCATTTGTTCTTCGCAAGACCACCCATCAATCTTGTAAACTTTCCCTGAACATTTTTCAATCTTGTAACGTCCTTCATTAAATAAGAAGACCAACGTTGTTGGGGGAGTCCAGAACCAGCAGTCACAGTTTAAGAATAAAGAGTATGCCATTCAGAACGAAGATGAGGAAACACTTTTTCACACAGAGAATTGTGGGCAATGGAACGCCGGTTCTCTGGATACTTTCAAGAGAGAGCTAGATAGGACTCTTAAAAATAGCGGAGTCAGTGGATATGGGGAGAAGGCAGGAACGGGGTACTGATTGTGGATGATCAGCCATGATCACATTGAATGGCGGTGCTGGCTCGAAGGGCTGAATGGCCTACTCCTGCACCTATTGTCTATACGCCTTCAGATTTGGTTGAGGAACAGTGTGTAGTGTCCTGGAAATAGAGTTTTGAAAGAAGAGAAAAATCCTCCTGTTTATATAACATCTTTGTTGGCCATGCAAACCTCTTAAAGCAAGTTGCCCAAATGGAAGTATCACAGGTAAAGAATTCGAGACGACTGTGGAAAATGAAACCGAACTTATCATTTTTACCGACTTTTACAAACATATGGAAATGGCCTTGAATTTGCTTTGATGATGAATTGAAGACGTCAGCTGCACTCAGTGGCACTACATGACAGGAACAGCAAGCCAAATATTCTTGCTAATTGAATATTTGCATATGCTAAAAGCCTTCCTTTGTATTAAAGAAATGATGCATATCTTAAAGGAGAGAGTCACACAGGCAGTTCTACGAAAGGCTTTAAAGCAGAATAACTCTATCTGAAGTATCTAGGTCTTTCAAAGATCAGTTGTACAGGGTCGTTCCTAGCTAAGTTGGAAGATGGGTGTGACAGCACCATAATTGTGTGATTTCTGCTCTATTCAACATCCCTCCTCAGTTCAATTTTTAGACTGCCACATTGGGATCCACTCAGGCACCAATGCCTCCAGCTTCAGTGATTTGATCCATCAACTTTAGTTGGCATTGGACTGGTGTTGATCAAAAGTAGTTGAATCACGCTGAGAAAGGTAAATCATTGAACAATAAATATACGTTGGTACACAAAAGGCTGGAGAAACTCAGCGGGTGTAGCAGCATCTAAGGAGCGAACGAGATAGGCGACGTTTTGTGTCGGGACCCTTCTTCAGTCTGAAGAAGGGTCTCGACCCGAAACGTCGCCTATCTCCTTCGCTTCTTAGATGCTGCTGAACCCGCTGAGTTTCTCAAGCCTTTTGTGTACCCTCGATTCTCCAGCATCTGCAGTTCCTTCTTTAACAATAAATATACGTTGTATTGGTCTGCGATGGTGTCATTTCATGCTGAACCCATTTTTTAAAAACAACAGTATTTCAATGAAGCAGATCATGATTCAACAAATTTGGATTAATACAGGTGATTGGGTGACTGAGTTGTATAGCTAATAGAAGCACTGCCTCACATCACCAGAGACCCCAGTTTAATCCTGACCTCTGGTGCTATCTGTGTGCAGTTTGCATGTCCTCCCTGTGACTGTGTGTATATTTCTTCGAGGTGCTCCAATTTCCTTCCACATCTTAAAGACATGTAGGTTGTTAGATTAATTGGCCACTCTAAATTGTACTTAGCATGTATATTGGTGGTAAAATCTTGCAGGATTTGATGAGAAATAAAATGGGGAAATTAAAAACCGAGGGATGACTGTAGGATTAGTTTAGATGGCTGCTTGATGGTCAGCATTCACTCTGTGGACTGAAGAGTCTGTTTACTTGCTGTATCTCTCTATGATTCTGTGACTCTCTAATTTATTTTTATTTTTCTAACTGATATTACCCTGTTTTGGTCAATTTTTCATTCCCCATAATATTCTTATTCACCACTTCTGTTTGCCTTCCCTGCCTGCCATGCAATGGTTTGTAGCCAAATTCATCGGACCATTTCCTTGATGGAGGCAGTTCATAGATGCAGGAGTGAGCCTCGCTAGACATTATTCCCCTGGTGTTAACTGTGGTGCAGTAGGTAGCTCGCTTGCTGCTGAGTCAGGAGTTAGTGGGTTCAAGTCCCAGAAACGTGACCATGTAATCCTGGCTGACAGGTTTTTTTTTTGTCAAAGACACTATCGGATGAAATGTGAGGTAGCAAAAGAGCCCATGGCACGTAGAATAGGAGGTGTTCTTGCTTGTGTCCCAGTCTACATCCCTCAGCTAAAAGATTTAATACCAGATTTCCTATGACATTTGGCCCATATTTGAAATCTGTGTTCTAATTTGCAATTAGATATTGGATATTCATACTGAGTTTACCCAGCAGATTGGATGCCAGTGTCAAACATGCATTGATCTATGAAGTAGAAGTCTCTGGACTGGACCAGCGACAGGGATGCAGACAATTGGCAAGCAATCTCAGCAGTACTGTCCGCAAGTAGCAGTAGCTTCACCAGGGGCCCTGAGGCCACTTTTCTGGATGGACATAGAACATAGAGCAGTACAGCACAAAAACAGGCCATTCAGCCCAAAGTGTACCGTGACATGAACATGATGCCAAATTAAACTAATCCTGCCTACATATTATCATATCCCTCCATTCCCTGCATGTTCATGCGTCTATCTAAAACCCTCTTAAATGCCACTATTGTATCTGCTTCCACCGCCACCCCTGGCAGTACATTTCAGGCACGCCACCACTCTCATTGTTTCTAAAAAACTCACCCCACACATATCCTTTAAACTTTCCCCCACTAACCTAAACAGAGTGCCCTCTAATATGTGACATTTCATCCTGGAAAAAAGGTTCTGACCATCTACCATTTCTAGGCCTCTCATAATTTTATAAACTTTCATAAGGTCTCCGCTCGATCTCTAAGCCTCCAGAGGAAACAATCTGTGTTTGTCCAACCTTTCCTTATAGCCAATACTTTCATTAAGCATATTCCTTAACAACAATTTGTATTGATTTGTACCTTCAACGAATATACCAAAATAGTTCTGTACTAGTTCAAACAAAGTTCGACACCAACCACAAACAAATGATTTAGAGGATGTATCCAAAGGTTTAAGAAAGGTATATCTTAGATAAAAGAGTCATCCAGAGGTAGCACTAAGAAAAGCTTTTAGACAAAAAACACCCCATCTGAAGTATTTTGGTCCTTCAAAGACATGTACAAGAACAGCGAAGAGAATATGTCAGCAACCTGTGAGGTACAGTTCTTATATTCATGCAAGACCTTCAGCTTCTCCACTTTTAATATCTTACGCAGGGCTTCCCCACTCTTGATTCTTTCCCAGGAGAGGCCATAAGCCTTGCCAATGATACTCATGCACAGCCCAGCACATTGATGAAGCTTGGCCCATGTTGCCAGCAGATTTATAGTCTTGCGGGAGCTTTGGAACTCCAACTTATGACTGCAGGGGGGCAGCTCAGGTTGACCAAGTTAATGACTACCCTGCTGAGTGTGTTAATTTACTAGTGTTGAATCTCTGTATGCTGAGAATGTCTTGCGTGTGGATAGGCTGCAAATAGATGCCTTTCTGGCAGTGGTTCTTCCCTGCTGTTAGAGACAGCTTGACTGGCCAGCTCATGATTTACTAACTGTTTCCCAAACACTTTCTCGTCCTACGCCTCTCTGATGTATGGCCCAACCTCAGCCTCCAGCCAAAGTCACAGATCGTGCTTGCTTAAAGCTGTCTCTGTTTACAACTCCTTCCGGAAACATCTACAAATGGAGCCCTCAACTTTGCAAAATCAATTCTCAGCCCAGTTTATTTACGGAATGCAAATATTTGAAGAGATTTATTGCTCAGACGATGGTAAATTGCTTCACAATGTTCAGTGTTTAACATCTTTCACTCACAGAGATTACATGGTTTACATCTCTTCAGGAAATATAACAAATCAGGATGAGTACTCATTTGGAAAGAGCCTTCCTTACCGTCACACTTCCACAGGTCTGAGTCTTTACTGACCCTTGTATGGAAATTTTCCAGGCAAGTTATGTTTGTCTCCTTTTGCAATGCGGACTCGGGATTTTTCCAGTGTTGGAGCTAGGGAGACAGGATACATTCATTTATTCCTCAGGAAGGAATCACTTAGATGCCAGCTTAGCTCATGTTTGATAGTCAAACTTTCCCCATGAAGATGGTATTCTTGGTCACTTTGCTTCTAGCACAGTTGGTCATCTCTTGCCCTTTGTGGTTCACTCCAGGTAATATCATTGTTAAAGTGTTTGTTCCCGTTTTTTGATCAGGGAATTTCTGGTCTGTCACTATCGGAGATACCCATGATGGTCCAAGTTCCAAGTTTCTGAGCTTCACGTGAAACAGTGGACATTGTCTGTGCATGAGTTCGAACACAGGTTGGTCATTGGCACATCAGCTGTCACACATCTCATTTGAGTGAGCACATGGTCCAGTAGCAATGGCATCAAAGATGAATGGAGACCCATTCTGTTTCACAGACAGTAATACACACAAAGACACCACTCTGAAACAGCTGTCAGATTAAATGTTAACATTATCAATAGTATGGCCAGAGAAATGCAAAGTAAGTCTTCTGTTCTGCCTAACAGTGTACCTACATTTCCTTCTCAGAGGAACAATTCTTCCCTCACCAGCTTGGCAAATTCACCACTCACTGCCAGTTTTGTTCTCTGAGCCCAGGGACATACAGTCCCATTTCATACACTTGCTTCAAACCTGGAGGAGTTCCCTGCCCCATCAGGCCATGGTGCATTTGAACTCAGATCCAATCTCACTGTGACAAATATAAAAAGGCCAAAGTTGTGTAAGCAATTTAGAGCTTGAGAAAAAAAAATTGCCACATCTATGTTTAGGAAGGAACTGCAGATGCTGGTTTAAACCGAAGATAGACTCAAAATGCAGGAGTAACTCTGCGGGACAGGCAGCATCTCTGGAGAGAAGGAATGGGTGACGTTTCCATCTGAAGATGGGTCTCAAACTGAAACGTCACCCATACCTTCTCTTCAGATATACTGCCTGTCCTGCTGAGTTACTCCTGCATTTTGTGTCTATCCCACATCTATGTTGTGGAGTTTTAATTGGCTTTCAAATGGCCTGACTTGCATTATTTTACACAAGGGAAATAGGGAATGGGCAGGGATTGCTGGCATTACCAGAGATGTCTGCTTCATTTATATGAGTTATTAAACACCAGTCCCCTGATTTCCTGTTGGCCAAGGAGGAAGTAATGATGGAGATATTAGGGAACCCACAGCGGGAGTGGTGAAGGGGATGGGGCTAGAAGCACGGGGACATGTGATGACACTTCCCACAATATATCCAACCCTAATCACTGCCATTATTTCTGCTAGCTATCAAGCAAGAGATCGAGGGCCAATCCATTCATCACGTTAACAAGCATCCAGAGCTTGAGCTGATGTAATTTTAATAATAAATAAGAAATCCCCATTAAATTCTCCTTATTAACAGTAAGGTTTCAGATTGCAAGAAAAGTTCAAGGATTGAAATTCATCTTTTTTATGTTCACTAAATGCATGATATATAGCATCTCAGCAATGAACTCTGCTTCTGAAATTCAGCTCCATTGGCAATGTTACTGCAGGATATTATATTGATGCGCATAACAGCAGATGAAGTTCTGGCGTCATAGTTATGGCTTGACACGATTTTAGCAGGAGACTGCTTTTTAGTACATATTAATGCAGTGGGCATTGCTGGTAATGCCAGAATGTACTGCCATTTGCTGCAGCTGCCCTGGCAGAAGTGAGTATTTCGCAGGACAAAACACTATATTATCCTGTTGTATGATTCTTGCATCTCAATCAACCAGGCCTTTCTCACCACATCCGATATTATCATAAATAATAAACAAAAATGCACAAAAGATGTTTTTTAAACCTTTCATCTTCAATGCCCCTGTGGTTTTACTTGTGGCATTGGCTTGGAGGTTGATTCTTCATTGCCAACTGGAGGATTGGAACCCGAACATGTGGCAGCCAATATTGTAGCTGGCACATTGACATCTACTGCTAATGTCATCCCAAGCCAGAGGGGAAAACCGCAGAGGCCACTTTGTGCCACCACTGCTGGCTCTCCAAACTTTTCGAGCAAAGGTGTTCATGTGAGGCCAAGTTAAAGAATAATCGTATGACCTGCACTTCTGTGGGTATAATTAAGAATTGGCAGAAAGAACTTGCATTTTTATAGTGCCTTTCACGATCTTTGGAAGTCCCAAAACACATTACTGACAATTAACTACCTTTGAAGTGCAGTCAGTGCAAGAAACAAGGCAGCAAAGTGTCCCAGTGACCTCCCACAAACAACCATGTGGTACAAGCAGGTAATCTGTTTTCAGTGATAATGTTTGAAGAATAACTATTCGCGAGACACCAAAGAAAATGCCTCTGCACTCCTCCTTTATATCGAGCTGAGTGCTGGTAGCACCTCTGTTTAGCATCTCATTTAGTAAGGTGTCAGCTGTGACAGGCACTGGGTTGAGTGCTGGAGGTTCTGGTATGCATTGAAAGCCATGACCTTCTGTCCCAGTGGTGAGTGTACCACCAGCTGAGCCACAGCCATTGTAGCATGCCACTAAGCAAGGGGGCACTGCCTCATCTACATATTGGCACTGATGCCCTGAAGTCGGGCCTGTTATATCTGATGTGGTACCGAACAGTGACAATGAGATTTAGTTCCTCCTTACACCCTGGAGCTTTAGGCCTTTTTGCTCTGCACTCTCCCCTTGTTCATTGATGGAGCGAGACGGCAAATGGGGGTGGAATTTTTTTAAATAAAATGTAATTATCTAGATATTCAGTGCCGTGACCGATAGCACCATAATTCTTTCATAAGGACTAAAATGGCAGAGTTCAAGCATCTCAGAAAAATTACAAGGCAGAAACAGGCTCAAAGAAAATAAATGTAAAATATTTTGAAGGAACAAAAGGCTCCGTTTGTCAGGAACGACAAAAGCTGCGTGTAAAAAGTGTCTGCAGAAAGTGTCTGTGTGTGCCTTTTACCCATTTCAAGGGTCGGCTCGAGTCTAATGTGCCTTTGTACTCCAAGAGCATTTGAGCGGGTTTCTTTGTAAAATGTGACAAATAAAAGTTTCAGCTGAGGCCAGAGGACTGGGACCCATTGTTCCTGTGCGCCACTGTTAAATTTGATTTGAATTTAGGACCTCAGGGCAGACCTTGAATAGCCAGTTTTCATTTTCTGCCAGTTTTTTAATCGATGCCGGGCTGAGAGTGGACAGTCAACAAAAAGTACCAGTGTTTGGTAAAAAACCTCCCAACTTGGCTACAAAGCAGAGGAATCCGAATCTGTCATCTGTCCAGTATTAGCCTCCACTGTTTCCTGTGGATTTATCAAGATTTCATTCCTATCAAAGTACCTTTGAACTGGGGTTCTGCGAGGAAAATAATAAAATCCGTTTATTAGCCTCTTCTTGGCATTTCCATATCTCCTAACGTGAGAAAGCATGTTATGGCATTATTTCATGAGTTTACGCAATGAAATCAATGCATACAACATTGAAGCAAACAAATAGATGTTAATATTCTAACCCGGATATAAGAATATCTGTCATCCTCACGCAGCCTGGTCTGTACATGACTCCAGATTCACCACTGTGGTTGACTCTTAATATCCTCCTCAGTTAAATGACAAATGGAAAGGGACACTCAATGCTGGTAATTGATATTGGTGATAGACACAAAATGCTGCAGTAACTCAGCGGGACAGGCAGCATCTCTGGTGAGAGAATGGGTGATGTTTCGGGTCACTTCTTCAGAACTACCTAGGTGTGCTGCATTTCTTAGAACATATTTCATCTTGTCTTTACACAAGATGCCCAGACCATCTGTAAATCATTTCAAGCATGCCTGCATGGCTCACGCCTCATGGGATCTCTCGATGCATCTGAGCTTCTTGTTAGGAAATTGTATTGTTTTAGTATTGTCACATATACAGAGATACAGTGAAAAGCTTTTGTTCTCATGCGATCCAATTAAATCAGATCAAACCATTAATGAGTACAATCAAGCCGTACACTAGTACAACTGGTAGTGCAAACAGAAAAATACCAAGGTTTAGAATATAGTTCACAGTATTATAGAGTTACACTTCCAGAGAAAAAGGTGAATGTCCACAATGAGGTAGGTTGGAAGTTTGGGACTACACCCTGGCTTATGTAAGGACTATTTAGTAGTCTGATAGCAGAAGGGGAAATGCTTTTCCCAAGTCTGGCAGTATGCACTTTTAAGCTTTTGTATCTTCTGCCTGATGGGAGAGGGGAGAGAGAATGATTAGATGAAATGTAGCCTTGATTATGTAGGCTGCCTTCCTAAGGCAGCATAGAATGTAGATGGAGTTGATGGTGGGGAGTCTGGCCTGTGTGATGGACTGGGCTACTCACACAACCCTCGACAATTTCTCGTGGTCTTGGGCAGAACTGTTCCAAAACCAAACTATGTTGGAACCCAAATAGTATGTTTGTTATGTTGCATCCGTGGAAGTTGGTATGGGTCACAGCAGGCCACTTCCAGTAAACAAACAAATAACTAAGATCTTTGAAAACTCGGCAAAGACTCATTTTATCCCTTGCACACTTTGTTTTGAGACAGTTGTTCCTATTGTACACATCATCAGTGCTGTTACACACAACAGAGCTATCTCAGTACTTACTATGCACAATCTATGTTGTTATACAGGTTTGGGACAATAAGTCTTGTCATACGCGCAGTCAGTGTTGTCATATTGATCGTCGGAGCTGGGATAGACCGTTTTAAACCAAGTAAGCAGTAGGGTAAAGTCCTGAATATTGGAAATTGTGTCTCTAGGTTTGAGGCCCTCTGCTGACTAGTGGAGTTTTTGCTGGGTAATGAAAATCTGTGTGAGAAGAGAGGTTTATGTTAACAGTTTGTTGTGGTAACATTCAACGGGCACTGTAAATGTATTCTTTGTTTAAAAAGCTTCCCACAATGGCATGGAGAAAATGAACTTTGATTACAGTTTAATTGCAATTCCATAATATGAAAGAGCACTTTAATAAAAATCAGGTTAACATCTTTGAAAAATAATGAACAAAAGGTTCTCATGCACTGCCAGGTTCATCGCAGAGCCATGAGTCGAATGATTTGCCAGTAAACATTGTCCATATTAGCAGTGTTAACGGTGGCACAGTGAGTAACACTCTCACCTCTGAAATCTGGGTTCACATCCCACTCCAAAGGCATTGGCACATAAATTGCTGCTGACTCCCATTTACAGCTTGTGGAAGTGATACAACAGTGGAGAAACATTATTTCGATAAAAGCAGAAAGAACTACCTTGGTTTCTTGGGCAATATGCCCCGTACACATAATCGCCACTACTGATTATCTGATCATTGTCAGTGAGAACTTGCTTTGCAGAAATTAGCTGTCATAGTTCCTACATCTTGGCTACGCTTCCAAAGTGCTTCATTGGCTGTAAAGTTTGCTGAAGTTGTGAAAGGGGCTAGAGAAATGCAGAATGCTTTCCTTTCTTCCAAGTAACTTCATTATGTAGAACTATCACCACAGCATGTCCTGTACCAGGTTGTGGCATAACATACTTGAATTTGCTCTGATTTCTATCACTGATTTTATGGGGAATGAATGTGGAATGAATGAATGTGCTTATAAGTAGCAATCTCCTAATCCTAACAATCTAAGGCGACTGCCTTGCTCCATTAGCTTTGACTCCAGGTGAAGTGGAAATTAGATCGGGCTTTGTGTGAATGTGACCCTTCACCCTTGAATTCAAGAGTTCAGGTCCAGCTTCAGAAGGTGGGAACGTTATCCATCTGTCCCACTAGGCTTTCAGAGTGAAATAAGTTACAACCAACCCAACCTGAAACTTGGACAAAGGCTTCACCCTGTGTATCAGTGCGGTGTAGTAGTCAGTGGATCAACAAAGGATACTGGACACAATATACCCGTCAGTGTAACAGTAAGGTGCATTAGGCAGTGTATTAGCTTGGTGTACTGGACAATATATTAGCACAGACTGCCAGACCGTGTTTCTGCACCACTGTACCCAGTGGTATATCAGCACACTACAGGAGTAGCAAGTTAACAATCAGTTTAAGAAAGAACTGCAGATGCTGGAAAAATTGAAGGTAGACAAAAATGCTGGAGAAACTCAGCAGGTGAAGCAGCATCCGTGGAGTGAAGGAATAGGTGACTTTTCGGGTCGAGACCCTTCTTCTGACTGGATCAGGATCAGGAGCCTCTTCTCACTGCTCCAGGACCTTTGAGGTCATTTTCATTCTCGCAACAGTGAATGTTTAATTGGGACTCTGTACCCTGCAGTACTCCCTGCTGTGCATTGGCATTCGACATTGTTAGCACTTTCCTCTCAAAGGTGACTATTTCCTGCACAGCTAGTACACATATAATCCTGAGATCGCTATCTCCACTGTATTGCAATTTCCATTTGCTTTGCATTCATTAAACCTTCTTCCAGGCAGTACCATTAACTCAGCAAACAAAGTATGAGCAGTGACGTTGGAGAAGTTCTTGGCAATGATTTGCACCAGGTCACAGAATAAAAAACCACCGAGGTGTGTGGGTGTAAAAGAAATGTACAGCACTCATATCATTGAGGAATATTTTTGTGTAGAAATCAAAAGCTCTTAATAGGTGATCTGTAACTATTTGTTACTTGCAATACCAAGAGACAAGCACGTCATTCTGTGGGAAGACTGAGGCTTTATTGTTGCCTGGTGCTGAATGGTTCCCGCAGAAATATTATACAGAGTGACAGTCAGAGTTTAATGCTTTGAGTGCTGATTCCTAATGGGCTAAAGTACAGTTAAGTAACAGCTGGGTCACATGGTGGTAGCCCAGCAAGAAGCAATCTCCACTGCTGTGTTTAAACAGAATTTCCACAGAGAAATGTCCATTGCCTGTGGGCTATCAGTTTATGAGGGCAGCATGTAAATGCTTTTATTTACATGCTACGATGAAGTTTTCCTTTCTCTTTCCAATGTACTGCATGACATGACAATGCAGCAATGCTCAGATCTCATTGTGAGTTGTCACATGCAAAGTGATGTGAGATGTTCAAAGGTGTACCATAATCATTTTTGAGTAGTTTTGAATGATTGGAAGGAAGTTGGGTAATAGAGGCTTAGATTTGGGATTTAGACAGGGTTAAACTTTATAGACAATTGACCATAGACAATAGGTGCAGGAGTAGGACATTCGGCCCTTCGAGCCAGCACCGCCATTCACTGTGATCATGGCTGATCATCCACAATCAGTACCCCGTTCCTGCCTTCTCCCAATATTACCTGACTCCGGTATCTTTAAGAGCTCTACCTAACTCTCTCTTGAAAGCATCCAGAGAATTGGCCTCCACTGCCTTTGAGGCATTGAATTTCACAGACTCACAACCCTCTGTGTGAAAAGGTTTTTCCTCATCTCCGTTCTAAATGGCTTACCCCTTATTCTTAAACTGTGGCCCCAGGTTCTGGGCTCCCCCAGCATCGGGAACATGTTTCCTGCCTCTAGTGTGTCCAAACCCTTAATAATCTTATATCTATATTACTAAAAGTAAGATCTTGACCACTTCCCGTTTTTCTGTTTCATGATTTTAGAAAAAACGCTGCCACTTACGGCTGTGATTTTTGACCATCTTACTCCGAGTACCCCTCCGCTGCGCAGGACAAGAGGATTTTTCCCGTCGATTAAAAATAAAAGAGTTATTAATGTTTAAAAAATGTTGAGATTCTCTCTGCTGCCCATGCTGATGGGAGGAGGGTAGTAACTATAAAACCCGGACGTGTTGTGCCTCAGTCAGTCTCTGCAAGATGGGGGAAGTGAGAGGGTCACGTCTCACAGTCTGAGCTGTGAATAATACTGAACACATGTCTACTAAACTGAGTGTGGTTTTACTGACCTTGAGTATCCTTAATGTGATTTGAAAATGAAAATGTGGTTGGGTTGAAGTAAAAGCACTGCAAATGGTTGGTGGGGTTTTGGGTTGAAGAAAAAGCACTGCAAATCGTTGGTGGGGTTTTGGGTTGAAGTAAAAGCACTGCAAATGGTTGATGGGGTTTTGGGTTGAAGTAGAAGCACTGTAAATGGTTGGTGGGGTTTTGGGTTGAAGAAAAAGCACTGCAAATGGTTGGTGGGGTTTTGGTTTGAAGAAAAAGCACTGCAAATGGTTGGTGGGGTGTTGGGTTGAAGTAAAAGCACTGCAAATGTTTGGTGGGGGTTTGGGTTGAAGTAAAAGCACTGCAAATGGTTGGTGGGGTTTTGGGTTGAAGAAAAAGCACTGCAAATGGTTGGTGGGGTTTTGGGTTGAAGTAAAAGCACTGCAAATGTTTGGTGGGGTTTTGAGTTGATGTAAAAGCACTGCAAATGGTTGGTGGGGTTTTGGGTTGAAGAAAAAGCACTGCAAATGGTTGGTGGGGTTTTGGGTTGAAGTAAAAGCACTGCAAATGTTTGGTGGGGTTTTGGGTTGAAGTAAAAGCTCTGCAAATGGTTGGTGGGGCTTTGGGTTGAAGTAAAAGCACTGCAAATGGTTGGAAGTCTAAACTTGACAACTTCTTGTTTGCACTGTATATTAATTGTAGATAAAACGCTACCACTTACGGCTGTGATTTTTGGCCATCTTACTCACCCTGCTTGAAGTGGTAAGAAACTGCACTTGAATTTGGTGGCCTTGCACCCTGCTTGAAATGGTAGGAAAATGGATTTGAATTTGGTGGCCTTGCACCTTGCTTGAAATGGAATTTCAAGGAATAGCCGTGAGTCAACTGCCAGCCCACCAGCCCTGAGTGAGCGAGTGAGCTACCAGCACATCAGGCTTGAGGGACTGATCTGCAACCCCAGTAATCCATTTGGCCCACAATGTCCATACTAGCCCCTTTGGAGACCAGTCCTTTTAGCCCACAACACCCATATCAGCGCTCCAGAAAGCCCTACCCCCCCCCCCACTGGCCACCAATATCGGAATTGGTGGAGGTAGAATGTTGCGTTGGGGGACCAGCCCTCTCGTGTGAACATGGGACCCAACCGGTCCCACTTAGTCTAGTCTTTCAATAAGATCCCCTCTCATCCTTCTAAATTCCAGAGTATACAAGCCCAGACGAGATATGAAAGAGAAGGTGGGATTTTTTGAAGACTTTTTTAATGTTGCAAGGGTTATTTGAGTTCCTTTTTGGATTGTGAGATATAGTGAGACCAGAAACATTAATACACATTCAAGAGTGGAGCAGTGGAAACCAGGTGTGCCAGCTCTTGAAGGACCTAATGGGTTGGTGAAGGACCGCATCCTCAGCAGGTAGGTTTTGTGGAAGGGGACCATGGAGACCTTCTGTTACAACCAGGTGCTCCTGACAGGGGTTGCCAGGGAGGTGATTGTACAGCATAATAACATATGAACGCAACCTATGAATGCTATGCATTTGGCAAAGCGTGTGACCTTCTCTCATGGGCTGAAGGTAAAATGGTCTTCTTTTCTTGCATTTAGAATTTGGGTGACTTCCCCAAATCATGCATAGAGCAGCATGCTAAGGTGCCGCACATGAGCTGCTAAACATGATGAGAGGCCATGGTAATAGAGGGAAGATACGAGCATAGATAGAAGGTGTAGGAAATAAACTGCAGATGCTGGATTAAATCGAAGGTAGACACAAGATTCTGAAGTAACTCAGCGGGACAGGCAGCATCTCTGGAGAGATGGAATGGGTGATGTTTTGGGTCAAGCCTCTTCTTCAGACTGATGTCAGGGCTGACAACACCCATTCCTTCTCTCCAGAGATGCGGCTTGTCCCGCTGAGAATTTCCAGCATTTTGTGTCTGTCATGGATAGAAGGTTGGCTTAATGGCAGAAGGCAATGAGTGGGAATAAAGAGTTTTCTTGTGGTTGGCTGCCAGTGACTAGTGCTGTTCCACAGGGATCGCTGCAGGAGCCAGTACTCTTCACATTGTATAACAATGATTTGGATGATGGAATTGAAGGTTTTGTGGCCAATTTGGCGGATGATACATAGATCGGTGGAAGGGCAGGTAGTGTGGAGAAAGCAGGGTCTGCAGAAGGACTTGGACAGGTTGGGGAGTGGACGGAGCGTGGGTCAAGGGATCACGTGGCTGGAGCGGTGGTCGTCAAGGAGATCGGCGTGGCACTCGTCAATAAAGTATTAACTCATGCTTTCATTCTTTCATTCATTAATTCAAATCTTGTGCTCAATACGCTGACCGATGACAACAAGCTTGTCAAGCACTTTCTTCGCCACACTGTCTGCCTGAGTTGCCACCTTCATGGAACTATGAACCTGTACTACAAGGTCTCTCTGTTCCACAACACTCCCCAGGGCCCTACCTTTTACTGTGTAGGATTTGCCCTGGTTTGTCTTACCAAACCTCGTATTAATCTGAATTAAACTGCATCTGCCATTCCTCGACCCACTTGTGCACGTGATCAAGAACTCATTGTGATCTTAGATAACCTTCTTCACTGTTCACTAGACCACAAACTTAGGTGTCATCTGCAAACTTACAAACCATGCATTCGCATCCAAATCATTAATGTGAATAATGAGCAACTGTGGACCCACCACCGATCCCTGCGGCAGATCACTTGTTACAAGCCTCCAGTCTGAAAAACACCACCCATGGAACATACTGAAATATTCAATGAAATACTAAAAATATTCGGCAAATCAGGCAGATCCCGTTAATATTCAATGTTTCATCAGAACTGAAAGGTTGGAGATTGCCTCTTGTCTATTATTTCATGAATGTTATTGGACCGGCAGTGAACTGTGGACAATTGATCCACAAACAGTCAGAATTATAGAACAAGAACAGGCCTTTCAGCCACAATGTCTGTGCCAAACATGCGGCCAAGATAATCTAATCCTCTCATGCATGTATGTGATCCATATCCCTCCATTCCTTGCAGATCCATGTGCCTATCCAAAAGCCTCTTAAATGCCATTATCATACCTGCCTCCAACACCACCCCGCCTGGCAATACATTCCAGGCACCCATAACCCTCTGTGTACAACAATTTGCCCCACACATCTCTGTTAAATGTTATCCCTCTCATCGTAAAGGTGTACCATCTAGTCTTTGACATTTACACCCTGGGAAAAGATTCTGACTGCCTCTCCTTTCTATGCCTCTCATAATTTAATACACTTCTAACAGGTCACCCCTAAAACTCCAGTGTTGCAGGGAATCCCACTTAATCTGTAATTTTCCAAAACACTAATTTTATTAGTAGTAATCAAGAAACTGTCATAAAAATTCCTCTGGTTCACTTATATCCTTCACAGGTGAAAGTTTGTCGTCTCTGCCCAGACCCACCAATGCAGTTGACTCTTAACTATGCAGACAGTTAGGAATGGATGTTGAATGCAGCAATAACAGTGCCATCGATGTGTCATGAATGGACTTTCCTCACCAGAATTTTAGATTCCAGATTTAGGGGCAGCACAGGGATTTAGGGGCAGCACTGCTGGTAGAGCTGCTGCCTCACAGGCCCAGAAACCCGAGTTCGATACTGACCTCGGGTGTTATTCGTGCAGAGTTTGCACATTCGCCCTGAGACCACGTGGGTTTCGTCCGGGTGCTCCGGTTTCCCCCCACATTCAAAAGATACTCTGGCTTGTAGGTTAATTAGCCTCTGTTAATTACCCCCTGTATGTTGGGAGTGGATGATAAAGTTTGATCATATAGAGTTAATGTGGACAGGTGATCGATTGTCGATATAGGCTCGGTGGGCAGAAATGCATGCCTGTTTCCGTGCCATATCTTTAAAATAAAAAATGGAGTATTGAATTGCAGATAGTATTTGTGCCGTGGGCTTGTGTAGTGTAAGGGTGACTGCTCCTCATCCATTTCAGGAGCTCATGTTCTTATACAACCTCTAAAGGCCTGCATCTGGTTGAAAAATAGTAATAGCAGCCAATGAAACTGCACCAAGTGAAGCACATTTTGCAATGCCCTATGGTATGCGGTTCCAGTGCCAGCACGTTGGACCAACACGAATGGCATCTCGCCAGTCATTATCCACAGCAGCAAGGCCGTGGTTTGGCCATTAAAATAAATACTTTTGAGTAAATCGTGACAGAGAGCAGGCCAAGATTTTCATGCAAGAGCTGGGAATTTGCAAAATAAATACAATGCTAACATTTGGTCAGACGGTGCTTGATTTTACCCTCTTGCATCAATGCGGTGTGGAAGGATCCCTGCAGACCTTTGCAGTAAATAGTAACGGAGGTTGAAAGCTGTTAATTGTGCATGCTCTGAGTGCATCAGCAATTCCCATTTAAATTGCATGTTGAGAAATTAGGGATTTCAGCCTTTTTGGGAAGAATTAGATCCATGATATCAAAGTGCTTTATTGAATATTTTATTGACTGGCTAGTTGACCTTTGCTGACCTCACTGACATGCTAAGTTTCTCTGTAGCTGGAGACAGTGTGTCAAGTTGGATTAGTCAGTCTAGCATTCCTTTTTTTCATCCTGCTTGTGAATCAACTTGCTCCCAGTAGGCACAATGTGTATGACCACGTCAGGAGAGTGGAGACTCTCGTTCCAGGTCGGCGTGATGGGGAGGGGGGTGAGAATGATAGCCGGCAGGGTGTGGCGGGTAGGAGCTAGTGGTTTTGGTGGTCGATGGGCTGATAGGTGCCTCGTTTTAAGATGGAATCTTTTGAGAAGCTGCATTTACATTTCTGATATTTCTTGTTTTAATTGTGTCCTCTTTTGTTGTGGGCTCATGCATTTCTGCTTGATAATACTCAGCATTGTGAGATCCTAGGGCATTCGCAGAAATTGTCTAATAGAAGCCAGGTGCAAGCTAGGGAAACTACAAAGGAGCTTGAAGATTCCAAGGCTTCAAGTTACGTTAAGGCAGCTGGGTCCACATTTCAAAAGAAAGTAAACCCCAATATTTGGCAACAGAATTTAAACGTGTTTGCTAAGCCTTGTGCTCACTCATATAGTAGGACTGACAGCTGACATTCGCATCCATTCCTGCTACTGTTGTCTCTTATCTGAAGACGCTGGCTCACAAAGGGCTATGGTTTCATGGGTACCAGCATTACTTCTGTACCCAGGGTCAGGAATCAAGGCTTTGATGTTACAAACACGCGCTTCCTGCTGCAAGCACAAGATAATAGAATTACCCCTGTACCTTCTGCTGCTCGTGATCTGTTAAATAAACAGATAGGAATTCAACCTAAGAGCTTCACGAAGAGTAACTTTATACATTTGTACTGTTAGTACAGAGCTTTGCTCACCTGGTCTATATACCGGAAATGCAATTATTATGTGAAGTAGTGTCCTGCAGCTGCTAACCCTCATGAATCTGCCAAGTGCACCTTGAAACCAATGTTAGAACTCTGTAGAATCCACACTAAAGGGCCTGTCCCACTATACGAGTTTACCCAAGAGCTCTCCCGAGTTTAAAAAAAAAATCAAACTCGTGGTAAGCACGTAGAATGTACGTAGCGGTTACGTCGGAGCTCGGGACGTCTCTTAGTGGCTCGTAACGCCAACGGCAGGTACTCGGGAAACGCGGTAAGCTCGTGAAGTTTTTTCAACATGTTGACAATTGTCCATGGGAGCCCCGAGTACCTACGAGCGGCTATTACCATGATTCTCCGAGTTTGAATCAGGGAAAACTCGGGAGAATTACCTTGTACAGTGGGACAGGCCCTTAAATTCACACATATTTTCCTGCCATTTCCTATGCACTAAGTAAAACGACGTGGAAGAACCTATCGCCCATCTCTGTGTTTTGACCAGAAGCTGTCTATTTATTCTGAATATTTCTGGGGGTCATTTGGTGAACAGTAAATGTTCTGCTTTTTTTTCACACTTTTCTGTATGCCTGCCTCTTCCCCACGAATGGCTGTGACACGGCAGGCGAGGCAGTTATCTTCTGTACCACCAGGAATCACTTTCTCCCTCTGCAGGTGAATGCTATTGAAGTGACACGAGGCCCAGGAAGCCCCACTTCCCAAGCAGAAAGATGATAATAGAGAACAGGGATCCTGTAAAAGGAAACTAAATTATATCAAAAACATTCATGGAAACTTAACAGTAAATAGAGTAAATGAAAAGTGAAGTCCCATGAAAAAAAGATAGTGATCCTAACCAATAGATCTGCCTAGACCAATGCACTAACATTGAATTATTGTATTGTTTAGCTTTGAGGACAATGCTAGGTCTATTAAAATGCTCCCTGGAACAAGATTACCTGCAGCATGTATGCCCATGCAAAAATGCTCATAAATACTTGTGGATGGCGATTGTTACTCTTTCATCCTCTGGAATTTTTGCATGTCAATTAATTTTCCATTGCTCCAGGTATTTAAGGGCTATGGAAAACTGGTGCTTGGCCCTTTGGAAGGATGTAGGCAGCACCCTGGCTGACCCTGTGATATAGGCTCCATTGACCACATCTGCTTCACACGTATCCTCTCTTTCCCAAAATGGCAGTTTTAAGGACAGGCTGATTTTTTTCCCCCTCTCTAACGTCGTTGTTTCATTTGTGGTTTTACATTTTTTATGTTTTTTTAAATATTTATCTGGAACTGTTGATTTGTGCAGCATCTCCACTCATAAACATTTCAACTCTGGAGACAAGCTGTGCTGAATAGACTCATGCAGTCTGTGAACTCTCAGTCAAGGCCAATGGAAATAAGAGTTAGACAAGGCAGTGTGGGGGCAAGGTCATTGATGGTTTGGGGTATAGGGGCGGAAGGTGGATTAGGTCGGGGATGGGGATGAAGCGGGTAGGTGGTCAAGGTACTCAGACATGAGGAACCACCATTTGCCTACTTGAAAAGCGATTGAAAATTGTTATCATATCACGCCACAGGAGAGCTGAACAAGAGAGAATAACAAAACGAAAAGGGACAAATAGGTGGTATTTAATTCAGACCTCTTGTTTGGAGCGTCCATCCCAACAACTCATTTGGGAATGAGAAACCTATTCTCCTAACACAAGTGAAGGAGTCTCTCCAGAGAACCGTGTACCTCATTCTGCTTCTGCCTTGAGCAGAGGTCCATCCAGTTCCCATCAACCCATTGCTGTGGCCATTCGGATGGGCCCAAGGCAGGCCTGTCTTTTTGTAGGATGTGTGGAACAGTCTTTGTTTCAGTCCTTCCCACAACTTATTTGCCAGTATATTAATGTCTATATTGGTGCTGCCTTCCTCACTCATGCAGAACTCAAGTTTCATTACTTTTGCTCAGTCTCTGGCTCTTCCCTTCCTCTTTGGTTCTCTCTGTCCTCGTCTCAGGAGAGAGGCTAGAAACCCATTCAAAATGTCCTAACTTCTACAGCTATTTCAAATACTCTTCGTCTCACCTTGCCTCCATTCTCCCACCTCCATTGACGTGAAAAGTTGATGATGATTTCTCTTCTCACAGATGCAACCTGACGTGCTGAGTATTTCCAGCATTTTCTGTTTTTATTTTACATGTGCCTCTTGCCTGACCATCGCTTAGCTGTCAAGACAGGTTCCATTACATGCAGCACAGTGACTATCACAAAATCATGGAATCGCCTTCAGTAACATTTATTGGAAAACTAAGTTATACCTCCATCTTCTAAAATGGTAAATTAATGTTGCTTTACGTGTGTGAAGGATCTGCAGATGCTGCTTTAAACCAAAGATAGACACAAAAAGCTGGAGTAACTCTCAGGCCAGGCAGCATCTCTGGAGAAAACGAATAGGTGATGTTTTTTCGGGTCGAGACCCTGCTTCAGACTGAGAGTCAGGGGAAAGGGTCCCTTCTATTTAATGCTGCTCTTCCTTTCCTGAGTACATCACCTCTGTGCTGGGTTTTACAAGTCCATACGTATTGGCGCACATCACTAATCATAGACAAGTCAGACCTGACTGGCAAGTTGCTTGATTGTAAAGAATCTTGCAGACAAATTAATGACATTTTCCAATGCCTTATCTGCATGTGGAAGTTGAGTCGTGGTCAGGAACAAAGAGAAGGAACCCGTTCTCATTTTTTCCCCCAGTTCATTTGCACTCCCCCACCACCATCCCATCCAACTCCATCATTAGCAAAACAGAGCAACGACTGTTGACTCATCTCAGTTATTATCTGCTGATACCATGCACCACCTGGTACCAACAACTTGACTCAACTGAGCTTAACACAAAAGAAAATACCTGGAACTGCAGGTGTTGGTTTACAAAAAAGACAAAAGGTGATGGAGTAAGTCAGGTTGGGCAGCAATCCCTGCAGAACATGGATAGGTGATGTTTGTAGTCGCCCCCCGCCCCCCTTCTTTAGACTGATTGTGGGGGTGCGGGAGACGAGAAAGCACCCTATCCCTCCCTCCTACAGTCAGTCTGAAGAAGGGTCCCAACCCGAAACGTCACCTGCCCATGGTCTCCAGGGACGCTGCCTGACCCGCTGAGTTGCTCCAGTCCTGTCTCTTTTTTTTTAAACACAAAAGAACTTTAAAATATAGGCACTTTCTTGTGCATCTGCCTTCATTAATAACATTTAACAGTAAGTACAGATGAGTGGCAGAGTTACCTTTCACACTGAGTGCTAATTGGCGGATGGTAGGAAAGAATGCTGTGCATTTACATGACCTTTTTACCAACGTCAAGGCAAATAAAGTAGTTTGCAGCTAGTGTAGTACTCCTCATGAGTAGTCATGTTTGTAATGTAGCTTTAGCTTCGTACTCAGCAGTAAAGTTAACTTGCCCTTAAGTCTCAGGATGAGCGAAAACAGACATGAATTAACATTAATTTAAAGCAGTAATTACATTAAATTGATAAAATTGCAATTGTGATATATACTGTAAATCTTTGCCATGCCAACATTCTTTAGGTGAGGTGACTTATTTATTAACACTCCCTTCTTTATGTGAGCTGACTTATTTATTAATAAAATTACATTAAAAAGAACAGGACATTGTGCCCAGCCGACAATCTATCTTCTATTATTTTTTTTCTCTTTTTAAAAAAGACAGCCCTTTGCTTAAAAAAATGTCTTAGCGGGTTCAGAGCTGAAGGTCGGTGTGAGAACGGTGAGATGCTGGCTTGTCTGATCGCCCACGCATCTCTCTCGCCCAGGGAGCTCATAAAACCTTGATGGAGAAATTAGGTTGTTGTTCATCTTGCACCTTACTGCTCATAGTATTGACAGTACCAGTGAGCAGCTTCAGGCAGAGAGGATTCCGTGTTCCTTGTGCTATTCCGGCTCTCCGCTTCCAACAACATCAGAAGTGTTTTAACAGGGCTTTAATGGGCAGTCTCTGTGACTCCTTGGAGGGTTTCAAATAGCTGCAGTGAAAAGCCATTTCTGCTGATTAGAATTGACATGCCCTCCTTTCTCATCCAGCTGCCTCTTTCTCCTGCGACCAATGCAGCGGAGGCGATACCACACGCACCGACCAAGAGGTTTTCCTCATGCAAACGCCTCAATTAACCATTTCAAGCAAAACCTCCGTCCTCCCAAGATCAACATAAAATTGGGTTTTGGTCTTCCCGGCCAAATTAAAGTGGAGGTAGTGGGAATAAAAAGGACCATTTCAGTGACATCTGCAAATGCGATACAGGTAGTCGGAACAGAGAAGTGCAGGTTTTGTCAAGCACATTAATTTGCAGATAGCTGTGAGTGGACTTCATACAACCAGGCTTTGATACACAAGTTAGATTTCTTAGACATTTCCCAGGTCAAGACCCGTCCTCTGTCCTTTTCCAATCATTAGATTGGTACAGTTATATAAAGAATTTGGTCAAGATACATTTTCCTCACTGTGTTCACTCTCACTCTCGCTCTTTCTTCCCCCCTCCTCCTCTCTATCCCTCTCTCTCTCTCTCTCTCTCTCTAGCTCTTTTACTCAAGGCACAAGGTTGTGAACTGTAGACAACCATTCACAACCTTGAACCGTAGCATAAGAATCCAAGCCGACACCACAGTTCAATGTTAAGAGGATGCTGCACTGTCGGGAGTGCCATCTTCAGATGAGGTAGCAAACTTCACTCCGTTAGCTGAACATTAGAGATCCCAGGCAATGTTTTGAAGAGAGATAGAATTGCCGTGAATGGTTCATGTTTATCTCTGAACCAGCATTTTGAGAAAACGCAGTTGATTTAGTAATTAGCATTTAGCTAAACGGGGAGCTCCTGTGTGCAATTGGGCAACATCATCTTTTTAGAATGATAATACTTCAAATGAACAACATTGGCCTTAAACTTCGGGAAATCTTAAGGTTGTGAACAGTTTGTATAAATGCAAGCTCTTTTATAAATAGAAAATGTCCGTGTTTAAAAGGAAAAATGATCGACATTTTAAATGGAATAGGAAACACAAAGCGGCTTTGATTCTTTCTGGTGCCTTGTGAACCATTATGGATTTTCATCGCTTTCATTTCATATTTGATTTCCAGAACTTATTCATTTTCAAACTAATGACTTGGATTTAATTATTTAAGATGTTGGCAAAGAAATTAGATTGCATTGGAAAATGTGCTTACTGCAGACTGAAATGGAATTGCGACTATCTCCATGTTGTTTTGTGCCACTCTGGGAATTCAGCTAGGCATATACTAACACAAGATGCAGTTGCAATTTCCACATTCCATGCACGACTGCAAAGCCAGGAGCAAGAAACAAACCGCTGGAAGAGCTCAGCGAGTCAGGCAAAGTCTTTGGAGGGAAATAGACAGTCGATGTCCCAGGTCAAGACCCGTCCTCTGTCCTTTTCCGTCAACAGATACTGCCTGGCCCACTGAGTTCCTCCAGCAGTTTGATTTTTGCTACATACTCCAGCATCTGCAATCTATTGTGTCTGTAAGTCTTTGAGCTTGGTATTGCTTCCCTTAACTTTTATGCCTCTCTGGGCGATTTACCTCCTTTAGGAAGCGCATTAAAACTTAATTAAGCTGTTGGTCATATAATATAATTTCTCGAGACACAAGAGATTGCAGATCATAAGATCTTAAGTCATAGGAGTCGAATTAGGCCATTCAGCCCATCAAGTCTACTCCGCCATTCAATCATGGCTAATCTATCTCTTCCTCCTAACCCCATTCTCCTGCCTTCTCCCCATAACCTCTGACACCCGTGATTGAATCAGGAACAAAGAAACAAACTGCTGCAAGAACTCAGTAATCAGGCAACATCTGTAGGGGAGAGGGGAGGAATTGGCGATGTATCATGTCAAAATCCTGCAATTGTAATATAATTTCTCAAATGACTGATATTACAGTCCTGTGAACATCATATATTTAACATATTAACATACATTTGCTAGTTGCTGTGCTTCGTGTTGTTTCAATACAAAGATTTTGTAGGCTTCATTGGAGGAGGTTACAGGGTAATGCTAATGAAAATTTGAAGAAAGCAGTTAAAGAAGTTCAATATTGTGCTGTAGTTTATCACTTTTGTGCTGTAGTGTAAATGGGAAATAAACAGCATTTCCTGGTTATTTAAACTGTGAGATCTGGGTTATTTTTCCTTTATATGTGTCTTTTTTTTCATGTTTTTACGTGCAGAAATGTGTACTGGATTTGGACAGTTTGATCAAATTAGGTGTAAGACTGAAACACATTGGACCAGGAAATGCTCAGGACAACTTTGATTCTTGAATTGGCTCCACCTCAGAAGGAAGGAGAGTTGACATCATGCAAATGCTGCAAAACGGTGTGAAAATTAGTGAGCTTATGTGGCGCATCTAAGACGGTGTGCCCACATTGATTTAATTTATGTGATGGTGTATTGGCAGTTTATAAGGTGCAGCAGTGAGGGGGAACCTCTGTGTTACTCCAGTTGCTGCGGGGACTGGAAACAGCAAGGCACTCCCCCCCCCCCCCCCCCATCTCAGCAGAAGCAACCTGGGGATGAATTAAGATGCACTGTGTCCTCATTTGCCTTCTCACACCTGCTTTTATACAGGTTGGTAGACTGTCAGGACCACACAAATATGCACTTTTGGGGTTTGAATATGGTTGGGTGAAGTTTCTGTGTTGTTTTGGGTGTTAAGAAAGTTGAAGTTAGTGGGTTACTGGTTGTTAATGTTTCTGTGTGCTGGGTTGGAAGATATAATAATGTGTAGCATGGGCATGTTTCTTATTAGGTCATTCCATAACCTGTGGTGGTTGCAGACGTTGCAATGAGGATATGGCATAGAAAAAAAAGGCCAAATGTCAACTTTTAGCATGTTGCTGGAAATGTACAGTGAAGGTTAATTAAGTGCCTAATAATCTTTATTGAAGTGTAAAATCAAAAATACAAGTGTGTAAATCGCACAGAGAGTGTATTGAGTACAAGGGAAACATAGGAAAGAATGGGCTGTGAGTGAAACTGTAACAAAATGGGTGTGTTAGGGAGAGACAAATGGATGACTGAACCAATGATAAGAGCAATGTTTTGTGTTTACATGATTATTGAATAAAACAACCAGCAGAAGCAACCTGGGGATGAATTAAGATGCACTGTGTCCTCATTTGCCTTCTCACACCTGCTTTTATACAGGTTATCTATCTGCTTTACGGTGCCCAACCTTGGGACCCGTAACAGATCGTGGGGGCTCGTCCGGGATCGGCGCCACTTCGTGGTTGGAGTGGAGCTGATCAACTAATGACACCTGAGACCGAGACCGAGACAGGGCTGATTCGAGCTGAGTGCCGAGAGCGGTGAGTCAGAGCAGAGACTGTGCCATTGCTGAACTGTGATCCATCGTGAAAGACGGTGAAAAGCTGCTGCCATGTCAGAGAGTGGGAGGAAGAGCCTAGTGTGGGACATTCGGAAGTCACTGCTCACCTTGTCAGCTGCAGAGCTTTTTCACATCGCCAAAGAGATGGGTTCAACGTCAGATTGGGACCTGTCTGAACTCCATGAAGGAGACCATGAAGGCTGCTTCGACAAAATCAGTTCATTCATGTACAGTAAGCATTTGTTAGAGTCAGAAGACAGTGGAATGTCTGAATTGTTGGGTTTGAAAGATGCTATTGATGATATTGTAAAGACCCGAAAAGTATTGTGTTTGCCAGAGCTAGAAACACAACCCATAGGTGCTCATGGAGATACTACTAACCAAATGTTCCAAGTCAGTTCTACTTTGCCAAACAGTGATGCTTTCACCACTGACCCAGTACTACCTACTGCTGTATCTGACTCCACAAACGTAGAGTTACTCGAAATGCTCACTAGCTATGAGGAGCTTGGTAAAAGGCTGAAACAAAGCATTATGGTACCGACAACTCAGTCACCAGAAGACTGTCCGCCAGTAGCAGCACAGGCTAATAAGTCTCGAAGTGACTCATCATACCACAACCCGACAGTTGTTCAACCCAATCGAGAGGGGATGATTTCCATAAGAGATCTCGCTTATCTCCAGAGAAGGGAGTTTAAGGTACAAGGGGGCCAGGTTGGTGATCATTCGTCAGACATCAGTTATAGCAATGTCTGTAAGCAAATAGAAGAAGGGATCAAAGAAGGCTTCCATGATGCAGAGATAGTTCGTGGTGTGCTCCGGATAATGAAACCTGGAATTTTTAAAGAGATGCTAATGAACAAGGATGACTTGACTGTGATGGAACTCAAGGGATTTCTCCAGGCTCACCTAAGAGAAAAAAGCAGTGCAGAGTTATTTCAAGAGTTAATATGTGCCAAGCAGGAGGAGAACGAGACACCACAACAATTCCTCTATCGTGTCATAGGTTTGAAGCAACGTGTCCTATTCACATCAAAACTGTCAGACGCAGGTATAAAATACAGTGCAGCCACTGTTCAAGATGGCTTCCTACATACAGTTTACCAGGGATTGGGCTACAAACACAGTGAGCTACGCAGAGAAATAAAACCTCTCTTGTCCAGTGGTGAAGTAAGTGATGAGACAATATTGCGCCAGGTAATGAAAATCACCAGTGAAGAAAGTGAGAGACAAAAGAGAATAGGTCCTTTTCGTCGGCAGGCTGCAGTTCATGCACATGGTGCACAGTTTGAGCCGAATACAGCAAAAGAGCAGGGTAGCAAGCAAGAGAGTGTGGCGCCAAAAGTAAAGACAGACCCAATTAAAGAGCTTACAGCCAAGGTAGATGAGCTCACAAGTATGATTGAGGCCATGAAACGACAAATTAAGCCACAACCAACAGATGTGAGGAACCAATATTCTCAAAATAAAATGAGACCCAGGAGAGATAAATCATACGGTTGTCCAAAATGTGTTGAACAAAACCGCCCAGACTGTAACCATTGTTTCTCGTGTGGGGAGGAAGGCCACAGAGCTGTTGGCTGCTTAAAGAAACAGAAGAGTCAGGGAAACTTGAACCGGTCGCTGCAGGGGGTCGCCCAGTGATCGGATCTGAGAAACGTCCCCAAACTCAAACTGATTGTGATGACAACAATACAGATCTTCCTTTGTCCACCACTTCAGAAGTAGCGAGCACACAGTACAATGACAAACAAAGCAAATCATCTTCTCAGTTCTCTTTTGAACCACAATGTACCAAACGTAAAGCTGTTGCCAACATGATAGGAAAGAAGGCTCTGATACAATGTAATCTAAGTGGTTTGGCGGTAACTGCATTGCTTGACTCGGGCGTACAAGTTAGTATTATCAGCCGTGCCTGGAAAGATCTACACCTGCCTGATCTAAACATTCGACCAATGTCTGAGATCATTGAGGAACTGGATGAGCTAAAGGTTTATGCAGTCAATGGAGAGCTCATTCCTTTTGATGGATGGGTTCCTATAAAGACCAACCTACCTGGGAATGAGGACCCAAGTCTTGCCATCAGTGTCCCATTCTTAGTTAGCAGCTTGACCATGGAAAGACCGTTGATTGGTTTTAATGTTCTTGAGCAGCTTGTTGCGGGACAGCCAGAAAGGTTAGTACCTACTCTGATACAGTTGTTTCAGAATGCCATTGGTGTTTCAAGTGAGAAAGCCGAAGCAGTGGTGAGTTTTATTCAGACAGTGGAGCCAAGTATGCCACAAGGATGCCTAAGAACTGGTGCAAAGGACGTGGTCGTTCCAGCTGGACAAGTCAGCTGGGTGAGATGCCGGGTTCCCCCAACCATGAACTCCTATGGCCGTCTGGTATTGTTCGAATCAGACGAAGGCAGTCAGCCTTTGGATCAGCTAGATCTAGGAGCAGGTTTGGTTGAAATGCAGAATCCTTTAAAACCGTATGTCACCATTGCTGTTGGCAACAACACCAGCTATGACATTATCTTGCCACGTAAGACAGCCCTGGGCACCTTACAGCATATTGAAAGGGTTGTGGAAGCTGACCCTCCAAGAAAAGTGGCATCCATGACAACAGTCAACGAGGTCACCTCTCAACTTCATCAACCAACTCCATCACTGTGGCATCCGCTCGTGAACCTTGATCACCTGGAGGAAAATCAGCAAGAGGTTGTCAGGAAAATGTTATTTGAGGAGTCAAAAGCCTTTGCCAGAGATGAAAATGATATTGGATGCAACCCAAGCCTGCAAATGGTGATAAATCTGAAAGATGACATTCCTGTGCAGAGAGCGTACACATCCATCCCAAAACCGCTGTTGAGAGAAGTAAAGGAATATGTTCAAGACCTCCTTGTCAAGGGATGGATTGTGAAATCTAGGTCCTCCTATGCCGCTCCAGTTGTGTGTGTGCGGAAGAAAGACGGTACGCTGCGCCTCTGCATAGATTATCGTCTATTGAATCAGAAAACGGTGCCGGATAGACACCCACTGCCTCGAATACGAGACTTGCTGGACACCTTGGGTGGTTACTCGTGGTTTAGCATCCTTGACCAGGGTAAGGCCTACCACCAGGGTTTCGTGGCTGAAAGTTCACGTCATCTCACTGCTTTCATCACACCCTGGGGGTTTTATGAGTGGGTAAGGATCCCGTTTGGCCTATCAAACGCGCCAGCAGCATTCCAGAGAAGTATGGAGGAGATGTTGAGTTCGCTGAGGGATGAGTGCTGTATACCCTACCTCGATGACATCCTCTGCTACTCGCGGTCATTTGAAGATCATGTGGAAGTGGTCCGCAAGGTTCTCCAAGCTTTGCAACATCAAGGGGTAAAGCTCCGATCTGAAAAGTGTGAGTTGTTCAAGCAAGAGGTTCACTATGTTGGCCGCCTTGTCTCTGCTAACGGTATTCGAGTTGATCCCAAGGACCTGAATGCTGTGCTGGCTTTGAAAGACAAAACACCACAGACGGTAGGTGATTTGAGAAGGGTTCTCGGTTTTCTCAGTTACTACAGGACATACGTTCAAAACTTCTCAAAGATAGCAAAGCCATTGTATGAGATGCTCCAAGGGAAATCCTCAATTCAAGTCCAGTCGCGACAAGGTAAAGCCAAGGGACCCCAACTGTCATCCAGGGCACCCATACAGTGGACTGCTGAACATCAAAGTGTACTCGAGAGACTGATTGACATGTTGACACATCCACCGGTTTTGGCATACCCAAACTTCGACAGGCCTTTCGTCTTGCATACCGATGCATCAGAGCAAGGTCTAGGAGCTGTTCTCTACCAGCAACAGGAGGGAAAGCTACGAGTCATTGGGTATGGGTCACGGACTTTGACAGCTGCAGAGAGGAACTACCATATGCATAGTGGCAAGTTGGAGTTCCTTGCACTTAAGTGGGCAGTGTGCGAGAAATTTAGGGACTACCTCTATTATGCTCCACACTTTACCATCTTCACTGACAACAACCCACTTACTTACATCATGAGCACTGCCAAACTCAATGCGGTTGGTCACCGGTGGGTGGGAGAACTGTCAGACTTCCATTTTGACATCAGGTACAGACCAGGAAGAGTCAACACGGACGCAGATACTCTGTCCCGAGTCCCTCTTGATATTGACCAGTACATGTCAACATGCACAGAGGAGTTGTCGCAGGATGTAGTGAATGCAGCTTGGGAAGGAAGTCAAGCAGCCCAGAGGAAAGATGTGGCATGGATAGCCGCTCTCGCTGTCTCCTCTCAAGATGTTGTCCTACAGCCCCGCGCCCCTCTACACAGCATTAGTCATGACGACTTGGTCCAAGCTCAAAGAGAGGATCCCGAGATAGGAAAGATCTTAAAGCTCAAAGAGATGAACAGTAAATTGACAGACGACATCAGAAGGACTGTGAGAGGAAGCGCATGCAAGCTTCTGCATGAGTGGAGCAGGTTGCACATCGAGGATGGGTTGCTGTACCGAAGAACAACAAGTAGGAAACAATTAGTACTACCTCTGAAATACCACCCTGTGGTATTAAAGCACCTCCACGACAACATGGGACATGTGGGCATGGAGAGAGTTCTTCACCTCGCCAGGGAGAGGTTTTACTGGCCCTACATGAAAAGGTGTGTCGAGGACTATGTAACAAAGAAGTGCAGTTGCATCAAACAGAAGAAGCCTACAGTGCATGTGCGTGCACCAATGAGCGGTCTGAAGTCTAACTCACCCCTAGAAATGGTTTGTATCGACTTCTTACACCTGGAAAAGAGCAAAGGCAGTTATGAGTACATCCTAGTAGTAATTGACCATTTTACAAGGTTTGCTCAGGCCTACCCTACAAAAAACAAGTCTGGCCGGACGGCAGCAGAACGGATTTACAATGACTTTGTACCACGTTTCGGATTCCCAAACAAGCTCCATCATGACCAAGGACGTGAATTCGAGAATGAACTGTTTCGAACACTTGGCCAGCTCTCTGGAGTAGGACATTCCCGAACATCTCCATATCACCCGCAAAGTAATCCAGCAGAGCGATTCAATCGAACCTTGCTGCAGATGCTGCGAACTCTGACAGACATAGAAAAGGAGATATGGAAAGAACATCTCCCACAGGTTGTACATGCGTATAACTGCACACGCCATGAGTCCACTGGCTATTCCCCTCACTATCTTCTCTATGGTCGACACCCTCGCCTTCCTGTGGATCTCTTGTTTGGGTTGGCTGAAGAAATAGATCCAGTGACGCACAAAGGTTATGCTGAGAAGTGGCAAAAAAGGATGGCGGAAGCATACCGCATTGCTAACAACAACAGTCTGGCTTCAAGTGCAAAAGGAAAGTCCTACTATGATCAGAAGGTGAGAGGAGTGGTCCTGAAGCCTGGGGATAGAGTGTTGGTTAGAAATCTGGGAGAGCGAGGTGGGCCTGGGAAACTACGTTCCTACTGGGAAAAGAGGATATATGTAGTGAAAGAGCAAGTCTCAGACAACCCAGTGTATGTTATTCATCCAGAAAACGATGGCAAAGGGAGACTGAGGACGCTGCATAGAAACCTGCTTTTACTGGTCAATGATTTACCAGTGGAATTCCCATCGCAGCAGACCAAACCAACTTCAAAGCCACAGACGAAAAGGAAACCTCAGCTGAGAAGGAGTGACATAAGAGACAGAACCGAGAATGCAGAGACATCTGACTCGGATGATGAGTCAGGAGGAGGTTATTGGTTGAGGATACCCCTAAGTCGGGCTGAGCCAAGGACAGCTGCTACGCCTGAGAGAATGCCGGCTCAGACTCCTAGTAAACCTGCCAGAATCCAACATGAGCAAGCACAAAGAACACCCACTCGAGTGACCCGACAAAGGGATAAAGATTCATTCATATCAGTCGGAAAACATGAAAGAAGTCAAGAACGGATGGTGGTCCAAATATCACCTGAAATGGACTTGAGGCCACCAGAAGCTGAAATACAGCCACAGGATCAATGGAAAAGACACTCAACAGATGAAGGCGAACCACAACAGGAGGATGATCAGGACATTCCCCATGACACTGAACAAGATGAGAAGATTGTTGCAGATCTCGAGCATCACTCTCTCTCACCTTCTGAACCTGGATCCCCTGTTACACTGAGACGGTCCACAAGGGAAAGACGGCCAGTCCAAAGGCTCACCTACTCATCTCTTGGTCATCCGACCTATCAACCATTTCCTGCTGTGAACACTATTGGCACGTACCTCATGCCCTATACTCACCCACTGTACAGGCCATCATTCCAGTGTGCACCCATGGTCCAATGTTCATACTTGCCATGTACGGTACAGGGTTATTGAGAATGAACAGTGGTGATGTAATCAAACTAGAGTCATATATTTTTTTATAGTTGAAGATTTTGAATATTGTAAATATTTTTGAGTCTGTGAAAGATTGTTGATTATTTTCAATGGACACTTGCGATTTGAAATAAGTGTCAGGAGCCACTTTTGTTGTTGGGGAGCGTGTGGCGCATCTAAGACGGTGTGCCCACATTGATTTAATTTATGTGATGGTGTATTGGCAGTTTATAAGGTGCAGCAGTGAGGGGGAACCTCTGTGTTACTCCAGTTGCTGCGGGGACTGGAAACAGCAAGGCACTCCCCCCCCCCCCCCCCCCATCTCAGCAGAAGCAATCTGGGGATGAATTAAGATGCACTGTGTCCTCATTTGCCTTCTCACACCTGCTTTTATACAGGTTGGTAGACTGTCAGGACCACACAAATATGCACTTTTGGGGTTTGAATATGGTTGGGTGAAGTTTCTGTGTTGTTTTGGGTGTTAAGAAAGTTGAAGTTAGTGGGTTACTGGTTGTTAATGTTTCTGTGTGCTGGGTTGGAAGATATAATAATGTGTAGCATGGGCATGTTTCTTATTAGGTCATTCCATAACCTGTGGTGGTTGCAGACGTTGCAATGAGGATATGGCATAGAAAAAAAAGGCCAAATGTCAACTTTTAGCATGTTGCTGGAAATGTACAGTGAAGGTTAATTAAGTGCCTAATAATCTTTATTGAAGTGTAAAATCAAAAATACAAGTGTGTAAATCGCACAGAGAGTGTATTGAGTACAAGGGAAACATAGGAAAGAATGGGCTGTGAGTGAAACTGTAACAAAATGGGTGTGTTAGGGAGAGACAAAATGGATGACTGAACCAATGATAAGAGCAATGTTTTGTGTTTACATGATTATTGAATAAAACAACCAGCAGAAGCAACCTGGGGATGAATTAAGATGCACTGTGTCCTCATTTGCCTTCTCACACCTGCTTTTATACAGGTTATCTATCTGCTTTACGGTGCCCAACCTTGGGACCCGTAACACTTATTCCAGAGATGTGAGAGAACCAGAAAATGCGCAAGATCAGGATTCATTCTGACCCTGTGGTGCTGAATGAAGCATGACGTTGGGCAAGGAGCTGGCTTGTGTGGAGCTAAACCAGCACTAGCTAGGTCAAGTGACCTGCTTCTCTGTTTTACATTCTGTGCCACATAGTGGACTGAATGTTGGGCATCAATAGCAGGTTCCTCATCTGCCTGCAGATCAATTACGACGAGAAATATATGTATAACCATGGGAGGTAATGAAAAATTAAATAAAAATAGCTTTCTGAATCAGGAGACAACAACACAGAGTTAATCTGGCATTGTCAGCTCCATCAATAATTGAAGGTACTTACACAGAAACAGCAGCTCTGTTGATTTTCTGGGTTAGGAGAATAACTTCACTATAGCCTCAATATCAAGTGGGAAAAATGGTTCTCTGTCTCAGCAAGCAGTTAATAGAGCAAGGCCCAAATAAAACAGCAAAGGGACAGGAAACTGTTGCGTGAATACGACTTGCTGAAAGAACCGTCTTTCCAAACTGGTTTGCTGAATAAAATATGGCCAAACGTATATTATATTTAAAGTCTTTGGAGATGAAACCTTGAAATAGTGAAGGCTTTATAACAGATGGAAATGGAAGTAAATATTTTTTGTGATGGAAAGTATGAGGTCAGTGACTCAGCCTGGGATTATACTAGCCGCAAAGGTTACAAATTGACTCCAGCCTGTGACATGGTTGAGCAATCAACAGTGTGGGAGCAGTGTTTGGACTAGGGTCTGAAAACAACCTTAGCATTGTTTGGATGAGGAGGTAAAAACTCATCCAATTACATTTCTAGCAAAATTGCGGCAAATAGATGGGCCCGTATAGAGATAAAGATTAGCTTGGGGCTGTTAGTGCGCTTGTCAATGTCCTCTCAGTCCAATATCCCCAGCATTGAGGCCCCAAATACATTCAGTCCGCCCTGGTGGATAGATCACAACAATCACACTCGGACAACATACTCTCAAAACAGCCCTGTCACAGGACATGATTACCAAGTGGACAAAGGAAAAGATTCAAAGATATGTTCACAATCTCTTTAAATAGATGTAGCTCTCCAAGGATTCTCTGGGCCATGACCATTCAAAGTGGAGAGGGAGAGTTCAGGATGCATTGAAAACGGCCAGTGTAAATGCTCACAAACTAACAACTGTCTGCTCAGCCAAGTACTTCTTGCCCTAGCTTTTTGCAAAATGTACAGGTCCTACATTGGCTTATTAATCACCTCGGAACCCACAGAACTGGCATGTTAGCAAGCCATGCTGGATCCTGAGGAACAGCCCATGAAGAAGCAGAGAAAGATGCTGATTCCATTCTGTGCAGTGTGGGCATGTGGATGAGGAAATGGAAGAATGAGATTCCAAAGATAATGTTCAGGATTAGAAAAAGATAACTGTAGATTAAATAAGAAAAGGTATTGATGTCAGTCTGGCAAGACTAGAACAGAGGTAGTGAACGAAGATATGGTGTGATTGACTGTGTCAAAGGCTGTAAAAGAGTGTCAAAGAGGATGCATAGGAATCGGGTGAAATTGTATTTTCCTCAGTAATACAGGAGGGGCAAGTGACAAGCAATTAGTTGAGACTGATGACAAATGGGTGAGCCATGCCAGCTCTTTGAGGAGAAAACAAAACTTGATACAGTTAACAATGATGGGGGGGGTAAAAGGATTATTTTGTGGAGATGCTGGTAACAATAGTTTAAGTTGGCGTCTGAGAAGGGAATGGACAGATGATGTTTTGAGTCAGGATCCACCAGAGAGGAGTCCCAACCTAAAACGTTGCCTGTCCATTCCCTCACCCGATGCTGAGTTTCTCCAGCATTTTGTGTTTAGCTCAAAATTCCAGCATCTGGGTTTTTTGTGTCCTTATGATATGAAATGTGTATGCAGGATCACCATGAAGCCTGAGGTAGGATGCATTTTTGCCTTGGTTTGACTGGTCTTGATGACTGTCCCTACTGAAAAATGTGTGTGGAAATACATAACTTGCCAAATGGCATTCCCTTTCTAGAATGACACATGGTTATTTAAACGGGGTGGCAGGCAATGGTCAACCAGACCCCAGCAAGAAATCACTGACCCTAGGAAGAACTGGATAAATGGGTCAGAAAGCTAGAAGCAGTCAATTCATTGCACTCTTCTGCAATTCAATGCTGAGAGTAATGCCTCTGTGAACTCTGTACATTCTTTGCTAATTAGTATCATCCTCATCTAATTTATTACCCTCAAGATTCATTCCATAATAAGTGTTCCACAGTTTTATTTCAGACTTGTGATTCTCAGCACTAAACTTATTACAGTTACATTTGTCCTCAGACTCGGAACACAGTAGTCTTCTGTCTCTCTCACATGCTTTTCATTCTGAAATCTCACGCCTCATAATGTCACGACCTTGGAATTCATAGGTTTATGAGCTGCTTTTAAAGATTGATTGTAACCCCGAGTTCACCAGTTGAAACCCTCACCCAAGATCCAACCTATCACGTATTTCACTCTGGTATTCTTGCCAAATGGATCTTCTCTGTGCGGACAAGAACCTCTGAAAATGCAGGATGCATAGAATAGATTGGATGATTCTCCTCACCTGTTAATCCCCTTTGCAAGGTAGCACTCATCCTGGTGATTATCATGGAGTGACATGCCTGTGAGTTTTTGATTTGAAACATTTTATAGTTTCTCTCCTTTCAAAATAAGCTGTAAAATATTCAAACCATTGAAGAAGGGTCTCGACCCGAAACGTCGCCTGTTCCTTCTTAGATGCTGCCTCGCCCGCTGAGTTTGCCCAGCATTTTCGTCTACAAACCATTGACATGGTCATTAACAGCGATCCTGCAAAACTTGCATCATGCTTAAAATGCCACTGCAAGTAGGGTAGTTAATCAGCACCAAAGGATGATGCGCTTTAGTTGAAAGCATCAAGGCTGCCTGGTTGAGACTGAAATAGGAACTGGTCAAATACTTGTGGAAGCCTAGAGTCTGAACGGCAACCTTGGAAGTTAGTGCTAATATCCTTTCAGGTGTTCATTATTTCAAGTCTACATGGATGTTGAAACATTCACCAAAGATTTGATCTGGGTATGACAGAGCCCCTGTGGTGGGCAGTTCCTGAACCGCCCATCACACCAATTCTATGCTGCTTTATCTGCAAAGGGCAGAAGGAGCCGGTTACAGATGAATACATATAGAAAGGTTGTTTTTACTCATGACATTAAAGTGGAGAGAGCGCACATATTTGTCATTAGATTGTGCAGGAAGGAACTGCAGATGCTGGCTTAAATCGAAGATGGACACAAAAAGCTGGAGTAAATCAGTGGGACATGCCCTTCTTTAGATGTGTCAGGTCAAGACCCTTCTTCACTGGTTAGGGATCCATTCCCTTATCCCTAACCAGTCTGAAGAAGTGTCTCGACCCGAAAAGCCAACCATTCCTTCTCTCCAGAGATGCTGCCTGTCCCTCTGAGTTACTCCAGCTTCTTGTGTATCTTTTGTCATTAGATTGACTGACTGACTGAAATTTGCATTGAATCATTCTTTCCACATACAGTACAACATTCATTATTAAGTTGCCAAGGATGCTAGCGTGCTGGTGTATAGGTACCATGATTTCTTCCATTAAAGTCAAAGCTCAATGTTCACATTGCACAATCATTTGGAACTTAATTATTTTTAAGCCAAAATGTCAATTCATCCCTTGGCTATATCAACTGCAATTTGTATTCGCACAATGGCTTGAATTTAAGAAAACAACTTTAGGTTCTTCTCTGGCACATTACTAGATGTAAAAATATCCCTGACATCCAACAGCATAAAGAAATATAAAGACAAAGAGGACATCAAGAACTGTTCAAAGGGAAAGAGAAAGACATAGCAAGTAAAAAGGGGAATTCCAGAGGTTAGGGCCAGTGCAGCTGCAGGCATGTCCACCAGCAGTGGAACTATACATTAACACATTGTACATTTCAAAGTCAGGCATGGGCTGGTTGGGTAAGTGCAGTCCCTACTCCGTGCTTCCTATAGGGTAGGCTAGGAGCTGGCTCATGTGATCTCTTAGCTTGCCAAACCATCCAAGTCTAAATAAATGAGAAATTCCCAGGCAGGCCTCGCATAATCGTTGTATCATTGCCACTAATAAATGCTCTGCTTTCCTTCAGGGACTTGGCGGAATTTTAAAAAACATGACGCCTCTTTCAGATGACGCTTCTTTCAGCAATAATTTAAAGCTGTCAGAAAAATCAAAGACAACGTCACACTCATTATTTAATGCTGCTCTTGTCTTCAAAAGTACCAGGAAGTTTTTTTTTGCTCAAAGTAGGTTTTAAGTTCTGGATTTTTTTTTAAATATAACCCATAAATAAAGATAGTAGCTGATTGATGGAGTCCAACAACCAACTTGGTGATGAGTTATATTTGGAATACTTTGAACTTGAAGGCAAAGCCCTGGGAAAGCTGGAAATAAATTGTAGAGGAGGACTGGAAATTGTCAAAAGTGGCCCGAATGTTCATTCGAGAAACAGCGAATATCACCAAGATATATGTAACCATGGGTGCCTCCAAAATATGGGGTGTGGAATCTCAGTTAGAATCCACTTGAAATAGGTCGGAGCAAGAGACATTTCCCAAGTAAAGATGAGGTGTTTGTGGGAATGAGTCGTGATAAATACTTTATCAAAAGCAGGAAGAGAAATGGAATTCAGTGGAAGTGAACAAGGTAAAATAGTAAGATTAAATGAGAACTTACCAGTTTGAAGTTTGATCTTTATTTTCTGAGGAGTTACGATGAGGGATTACGTGAAGACCCCGCCAGCATGCATGCGCGACATTCTTCAAAGCAGTGGTCTCAAATCACAGATACCAAAGTTGCCTAACATAGTAAGATAAGAGAGAACTTTATATACCAGTTGACCTTTATAATAGAGGGTTTGGGAGCGGAGGGCACGTAATCCCTCATCGTAACTCCTCAGAAAATAAAGATCAAACTTCAAACTGGTAAGTTCTCATTTAAAGTTACTATTTTACTTTGGAGTCACGTGAGTGACTACTTGAAGATTTCAAAGCCCTGTGATTTCATGCCCTGGAACGAGTCCATGCTCATACACTGTCATGTTATGAAATGGAGGATGTAACGTATTTCAGACATGAACTGTGCTGAAAAACAAAAAGGTATTTATTTCAAACCTAAAATAATAATGCTCCTACATTGGGGTAAATCTTGAAACAGAACTTAAAATGTTTCCGCAAATGTCTCGGGAGCGGCCACGGGTTTATTATAGAAGCGCTGAAAAGTATGTTCATTACTCCAACCCGCTGTAGCAAGGATGTGGTCCATTGGAACATCCATCATCCTAGCCACCGATGTGGATGCAGCCCTGGTGGAGTGAGATTTTAAAATATTAGTGTCCACCCCCACTGCACCCAATACCACCCTTAACCATCTGGAAATGGTTTGTACTGTGACCTTATGGTGAGGGCGTTTGTGGCTAATGAGTAAAGCCCTCTCCGTCCCCCTGAGACTCTTGGTGACCTCTATATATCGCAATATGTATGTCATGATGCAGAGCCGACAATCTGCAGGATAGGCCAGAAATTCTAATTTTTCGCCAGTGGATCCGGCTCTATCCTGTTTAAGTAACCCCTGTATAAGGAAGGTTATCTTGCCATTAGTGATATACATGGCGTCCATACTTAGCTTATGTAAGGACTGGACCCGTTGTGCTGTTACAAGTGCCATTAACATAACCATTTTATAGGTTAATTTATCCAGTGTGAGTCCCGATATAGGTGTCCATCCTCGAAGCATAGTCAACACTATGCCTATGTCCCAAGTATGGGTGTATCTGGACCTGGGGGGATTTGAATTAAATATACCCCTCATTAGTTTAGATACCAGTGGGCGTGATCCCACAGCCAGGTGATCACACCCTCGGCCCAGATAATTGGATAGGGCACTAGGGGCACAATTAATGGCACTGTAGCTCAATCCCTCATCAAAATGAAGGGTAGCCAGGAACTCCAGCACTTCAGTGATGGTGGCTGTGTCGTATGAAGTGTTCGTTCTGGTGCAGAACACTTCCCATTTCTTCACATATGTAAGATATTGTTTCCTGGTGGACTTCCTGCACGACGCTGTGATGACATTTATCGTCCTGTCGGAGAGTCCATAGTCCAGAAATGGCCTGTTCAGAATCTGCAAACCAACAGGTTTATTCGGTCATGGCACGGATGACTTTCCCCTGTCACATGGTGTACCAAAGGGCTCGGACGTTTGTAGATCCGAATGCAGGGTTCTGCAGCCATATTTTGTACTAGTGGGAACCATGGTTGGGTAGCTCAGTCGGGAACAACCAAAATACCCGTTGCGGAGTCTTGTTTGATTTTTTGTAAGACCCGACTGATGAGGCAGAAGGGGGGGAAATGCATAGAAAAACAAATCCCCCCAATGCAGCGAGAAAGCGTCCATCGCTGCTGCCCCAGGGTCTGGTTCCCAAGCAACATATGTTGGTAGTTGGTGATTTAATCTGGATGCAAAAAGGTCGATATCTGTTGTCCCATACTGTTCTATAATATCGGCAAACACTTTCCGATCCAACATCCATATTGTGTTGTGACCTGAATTTGCGTGACCTGGTGTCCGCCACTGTATTTAGCTTACCTGGAAGGTAAGTGGCTGAGATCCAAATATTCCTTGCCAGACACCAGTGCCAGATATTATTGATCAATTCATCGCATGATATCGACTTTATTCCACCCATATGATTAATATAGGCCACCACAATGGTATTATCAATCTGTAATCGTACATGCAAATGGTGCATGTCTGAGCAGTAGGCCCGGAGTCCATGAAATGCTCCACGCATTTCTAGATAATTAATCCCTAGTGCTCCCAACAGGGTTAATTCTTGTGCACTCCATCTGCCACCACAACTTGAGGTGGTATTAGTTGCTCTCCAACCTTTTGCACTGACATCAGTCTGTAATGTAACCGACGGATTCATGATAGTGATGGGGTTAGAACAATGCTGAATATTGTCTATCCACCAATTTAACTCTAATTTTGCTTTCCCTGGTAGTTCCATAGGCCTATCAAAATGGCCTGCATTAGTTTTAAGAGCAAATATTTTTGCTCATTGTAGATTTTGGTAATGGAGTGGTCCAAATTGTGCTGCTGGAAATGCAGCCATTAGTTTCCCAATTACTCTGGCTACTTGCCGAATGGGTGGTTTTCTGATGCTGGTGAGGCTTTTACATGCTTCCGTCAAGTCTGCCACTTTGTTTGGTGGCAAGGTGATAGACATTTGAACAGAATCGATAGTGAACCCCAAATAATCCAAGGTAGTGGAGGGTCTCAATTTTGATTTATTTGGATGAATGATAAATCCCAGCTTTTGAAAAAGATGCTTTGTGGCTGATACTGCCAATGTAGCCAACTCTAAATTTCCCCCTACAATGAGAATATCATCAAGGTAGGCCATAACAATATGATTTTGTTTCCTCAAATATGCCAAAGCTGTTTTTAGCAATTTGGCAAACAGTCTGGGTGCCGATGATAACCCATTGGGTAAGGCCTTATACTGCCAAAGCTGTCCCATCCAGACAAATTTCAGATATTTACGATGATCCTTGTGTATTGGTACTGAATAGTATGTATCCTTTAGGTAGATGCAAGCCATGTAGTACCTGTCAGAGATTAGCTGTTTGGCTGTGACAAACGTGTCCATTTTGAAATGGACATACTGAACGGAAGTATTCAATTCGGTCAAATCTATAATGATGCGACATCCACCGTCTTTTTTGTTTTTGGTAAAATTTTTGAAACGAACTCTTGAGATTCTATGTTTGTCTTCTCAATTACCCCTTTTGCGTTTAATCTTAAAAGTTCAGCATGGCCTTCTGCTCTCTCTTCTTGTGAAAGTATAAACTTCCGGCTAGGTATATGCTGAACTGGGATGGGGAGTTCGTATACAAATTCAATTTTGTATCCCTGAATACTTCCGAGTATGTGAGGATCAGAGGTAAAAGTGCTCCACACATGACGAAACAAGTGCAACTGTCCCCCAACCCATGATGAGTCTAGACATGCAATGTTTTCGAGGCAACCAGACCCACCTACCTCCAAGATTACCGGCGGTTCTGTGTTGGTTTTCTCTGTCCTTGCTTCTTGTTCTGTTGTGTTGCTGCGGTGTGGGGATGGCGCATTTTCCAAGAAGGTCGGGCTGGCCCATGGTCTAAAAAAGACCGTTGTGCAGGTGGGCCGGCCTTCGACCTTTCACCACCAGATGGTCTTTCGTTGTAACGGTGCCCGGTGGATGTGTAGGGTTGCTGCCGCCGCTGATATGGGGTTTTGGAGGTGTTCGGCACCTTAATCATGCCGATAGCTTTGGCCTCCTCATCCAGGTCTTTTACCTGTTTTGGGTGGTTGTCCCCAAACAGCAATGTTGGCGGCTGTGCACTACTGGGCCTACATAATCCCGCAAACCTGGGATTGAGTGCAGGCTTTATAATGCTCTTCCTGTAGCTATTAATTTCAAATAGCGTATTGCACTGGAGTGCTAGACCGTCTTGCAGTTCTTCAGCTATTTCAACCCCATCAACTGTTCTGGCTACTGCTATAATCCCAGCAGCCAGTAGCTTGACGATTCTTTGGAGTTTCACCTCCTGGCTCCTTATGGTCGGGCTCATGTTGCCCCAAATGGGGTTGTTGACAGCAGGCACATTTAGAGAAATACAATTCTCTGGCGCAAGGTATTTATCTGCCATATTGTTAATTGCCTGTTCCTGCAGCTGGTTTCTTGCCATGTAATTTATACTGGCTGCCAGCTTAGGATGCAATGGCAGCCCTTTTTGGGTAGGCATAGCGAATTTGTTGACCATACCAGTAATTCTTCTTGTGGCACCTCTGACACAGATGAGTCTTCAGCCATGTCCCCTTCTTCAGGGTCAGCCCAGCTCTGACCCCCAATGCTCCCCTGCGAAGAGGGTGAGACATTTGGCAGTCCTTGATAGGAAGCTGCCGTGGGTCTGCGAAGAGACCCACTGTGACTCTGTCCCTGCAAAAGCAGGTCACGCTGGAGCAATTGCTCCACCATCCGCGGTTTGTTGCGGCGAGAAGTCGGGGGCTGCTGGATGTACCTGCAGCTCTGGAGAGTCAGCACGCTGCTGGCGGCTTTCCACAGCAGCGATTTTTGCCGCTGCTCTCCACGATTTCCTGGACTCCATGGTGCTGTTTCTCTGTAACACACAACACACAGAGTCGCCTCAAAACTCTACCAGACTGGTAAGTACTTGCCTCCGGCTTGTTTTTAACTTACGCTGGAGGAGCGACGCTCCTCCCGAATGTCGCTTCCGCAATGCGTTCGACGATATGTCGCGCATGCGTGCTGGCGGGATCTTCACGTAGTCACTCACGTGACTCCGAAGTAAAATAGCAGAAGTGTAATGCAGTGAATTAAAATGTAATCATTAATCAAAGATTGCAAATGCTGGAAACATTAAATAAAAACAGAAATTGGTAATATATGCGGATTTGTAGGTTAATTGGCCTTTGCAAATTGCCCCCAGTGTGCAGGGAGTGGGTACAAAAGTAGAACTAATCTGGGCAGGTGATCGATGGTTGGCTTGGACTGAAGGGCCTGTTTCCACGCTGTATCTTTTAATAAATCAATGAATATATCCGTGGATGGAAAATCAGTTAGCTTTTCATGTTGATAAACCTTCACCATAATTGGTCTTTCATCAGTTCGGATGGAAGATTAGCAACATCAAATCTCTTGTCCACAGATGCTGTCTGCCCTGCAGAACCTTTTTCCAGGATGGAAATGTCAAAGACTAGAGGACATAGCTTTAAGATGAGCGAGGCAAAGTTTGAAGGAGGTTTGCGGAACAAGTTTTTTCTACAGAAAGTGGCGGGGTTAGACACATGAGAGTGGTGTTTAATTGACCTTTAGATGGACACATGGACATGCAGGAAAAAGAGGGATATGGATCACGTGCAGGCAGAGAATATTGGTTTAACTTGGTGTCATGTTCAGCACAGATATTGTGGACTGAAGGTCCTGTTTCCATGCTGCACTGCTCTAATTTCTGTGAATATCTCCAGTATTTTCCTCTACAACAATATAAATCATACATAAATTCTGCAAGACAGTACAAAAGAACAAAAAAGATTCTGCAAAAACAATAGGACATTAGTGCAAAAAACAATGGGGGGGGGGAGATAAATATTTTATCTCTGAATGTTGTTAGGAATTGAAATTTAGGATTGATACGAGTCCAAAGATCTTGCACATTTCACCTATTGAAACCAGTAGCCTGACATTTCTTATAAGCAGTGGAGAATGGATTTTAAAAGGTTATTTTCCCCAAAATTCTTCCTGGCATCTGATCTAACTATCCACATACACGGCATACTGATGTCCTTCGTTATCCCTTGCATATATGTCTAACTCAAATAACAGTCAAATATTATCATCACATTATTTCAACAACCTCATTTGTATCCTTCAAAGATTTTTGACTTTCAAAGAAAAACATCCCAGTCTCCAAACCAGTGCTGCTAATTAAGGGCGCCTAAACGATCTATCTGCATTCAATATTTGATCCTAAAAGGTGCCTTTCACTCCAATAAGAATTACAGAACCTAGAAAATCAGGATATGAGGGCCAGAATCCTTTTGGGAACAACCAGAAATTAAATATTAATTTTCTTTTAAAAAGGATGCAGAAATGAAGCGGGGCCAATCACCAACTGACAAAATGAAAGCAGAATTCACTACTTGTGTACAATTAGTCCATTCTCCATGTGTGATTGGGCTGCATTTAGAAAACAAACTTCACCTGAAATCACACATGGGTACATTTATTGAGTCCATTTATAAAATGACCTGTGAAGCCAGCAGAAAGCAGAGAGTTTTTTGTAGCATTAAATTGTGCTTGTAGGGATTGCAGGATTGATAAACTTATTCTAGAGTGTACACACAGGTCAAGCCAGCAGTCTGAAGAAGGGTCCCGACCCGCAATTACATCTATCCATGTTCTCCAGGGATGCTGCCTGACCTGCTGGGTTACTCCACATTCTGTGTCTTTCCTTGGTAAACCAGCATCTGCAGTTCCTTGTTTCAACAATCTACAGTGCCCTCCATAATGTTTGGGACAAAGACCCATCATTTATTTATTTGCCGCTGTACTCCACAATTTGAGATTTGTAATAGAAAAAAATCACATGTGGTTAAAGTGCACATTGTCATATCTTAATAAAGGCCATTTGTATACATTTCAGTTTCACCATATAGAATTTACAGCAGTGTTTATACATAGTCTCCCCCATTTCAGGGTACCATAATGTTTGGGTCACAGCAATGTCATGTAAATGAAAGTAGTCATGTTTAGTATTTTACTTCGGATTCACGTGAGTAACTTTGTGAAGACCCCGCCAGCACGCATGCGCGACATATCGTCGCTCGCATTGCAGTCGACAAGCTGGGGGGGAGCTTGTCCTCCTCTGCCGGCAGCTTAAAAGGACCCTCAGGTAAGTTTTTACTAACCTTGAGCTGGCTTGTTTTCTGTATTTGATTACATCCTACAGGAAAATTTATGGAGAGAAGAAGCAAAAAGAAGGCTGCGTTTAAGCAGGCCTTTCAGGACCGCGGGACTTCAGAGCGAGGTCGGCGGCCAACATCCCCGGAGCTGACCACAGAGCCGGCAGCACCCGTAGCACGGGCCGGGAAAACAGCGCGGAAGTCGGGGAGCCCCGCTCAGTCGGCAGGACCCGACTCTCCACCACAGCAGTCCAGGGAGCTGCATACGGGCGGTAGGACCGCGCGGGATCAGGGTAGCCAAGACCCCGACTCCCCACCGCTTCAGTCTGTACGAAAACAGACCAGCGGTATAAAAGTGCGGAAGATAGGGCCCCGGTTAACGTGACACCCTGACTCACCACTGCATCAGTTCGCAAGAAAGCAGACCGGTGGCAAGACCGCACAAAAGTAGAGTAGCCCCGTTGGAGCGGCTGGCACCGACTCTCCACCTCTTCAGTCCGCTAGACTGCGGACCGGTGGCAAAACCAAACATGTCGAGTAGCCCCGTAGGAGCGGCAGGCACTGACTTTGCGCTGCATCAGTCCGGAAGACCTCGGACTGGCGGCAGGCCTGCGAGGATGTTGTGCAGCCCCACTGGAGCGGCTGGCACCGACCCCATACCGCCGCAGTCGAAACAGACAGGCGGCAGATCTACCTGGAAGTCGTGTAGCCCCACAGGAGCGGCAGGCACCGACTCTCCACCGCTTCACTCCGGAAGACCACGGACAAGCGGCAGATCAGCGCGGGAGTTGTGTAGCCCCGCAGGAGCGGCTGGCACCGACTATCTATCGTATCAGTCCCTTAGACATCTCCTCGACGAGGTGCGGACTATCGGTAAGAGCCCCATGGATTCATCAGAATCTGGGGAAGACGACTTGCCGTTCGCAGATAGCGACGGCGGTCGCATTGCTCGTATGGAGCGGATGGTGGAGCAGCTGCTCCAGAGGGACCTACTTGAGCAGGAGCATGCATCCCAAGGATCAGGCAGGTCCACGACAGGCCCATTACCAGGACCGTCCAACATCTTTCCCTCCTCCTGAAGACCCACAGTTGCAAGGGATGCAAGAAGAGGAACTTCTGGGGATGGTGTCTAAGTTCGCTCAACCATCCCAGAAAGGGCAATCTCATCAGCCGAGGCTAGTGGCCAGCATCAACCACCTGACAACACACCAATTACAAGAACAGGCAATTTCGGAGACCACAAGCAAATACATGGCACCGGAAAAGTGCGTGTTGCTGAACGTCCCTACCGTGAACACACCCATATGGGGAAACATCAGCCCTGGGATAAGGGCACAGGAATTAAAAATCAAAAAAATCCTGAAACTACTGACCTGAGGCATCACTGCGTTTTCCAGGTCAATCGATGGTATGCACATGATGGAAGAGCAGCAGGATGCATTAGCCCAGCTCTGCAATACCCAATATGAGATCAATTGCTTTCGGAAAAGCTCTATCCGTCCTACACTCAACCCCAAATTGGCGGGTTTGTGTAAGGCCACCGCTACGCCACCACCAAGACAGTTGTTTGGTGATGACCTGCCCAAACAGGTGAAAGACCTGGACGAGGAAGCTAAAGCGGTAGGTTTGATAAAACCGCCTTCCTCTGGCAGACCTCCAGCATATCGACGGCAGCATCCGTACGCAACATCTACTAGGCCCCGGGTTCAACCCGACAGAGTGACGGGAGCAAACCCGTAAGGTCGCGCCTTATCATCAGAGGCCTTTTTTAGGCCAAGGCCCACAGCGACCACCCTGGAAAATGCGTCAACCCCTGATTGCGGGGAGAACTTTGGAATTGGCTAAATTAGCTGTGGCAGCCACCAAGTCACTATTCCAAAAGCTGGGGTTCATCATCCATCCAGACAAATCAAAATTATGCCCTTCTGTCATTATGGACTATCTGGGATTCACAGTTAACACTAATCATATGATTGTCACTTTCCCAGAGAATAAAGCAACAGATATAATAGAGGCACGTAATAGCCTTGCTTGCGCCAGAAAACCGACTATTCGACATGCTGCCAAGGTGATTGGGAAACTTGCAGCTACATTTCTAGCTGCACGATTTGGACCATTGCATTATCAAAATTTGCAAAGAGCAAAAATCTCAGCACTAAAAACCAATGCTGGGCATTTTGATAGATCTATGCAGCTACCAAACAAATCAAAAGATGAGCTACGATGGTGGATTAGCAGCATTCGAGATTGTTTTAATCCCATCATAGTTACAAACCCTTTAGTCGTGTTGCAAACCAACGCAAGCGCCCACGGCTGGGGAGCTACCGACACCACTACCAGTCGTGGCGGTAGATGGGATTTGCACGAATCTACACTACTCCAATCACGAGGTATAAACTATTTGGAAATGCTGGGAGCATTTCACGGACTGCGGGCTTACTGCACAAATATGCATCATACGCATGTCCGTCTACAGATAAACAATACCACAGTGGTGGCATATTTAAACCATATGGGTGGTATCAAGTCGATATCTTGCGATGAATTGGCAAATATAATTTGGCACTGGTGCATTGAAAGAAATATTTGGATCTCAGCTACATACCTTCCGGGTAAGATTAACACAGTGGCGGACACCAGGTCACGAGTATTCAATGACAACACTGAGTGGATGTTGAACCCCCAAATATTTGCTAATATTATAGCCAAGTATGGAACACCAGAATATCAACCTCTTTGCGTCCAGGTTGAACCATCAGATACCAACATATGTCTCTTGGGAACCAGATCCTGGGGCAGTAGCGATGGATGCGTTCTCGCTACATTGGGGGAACTGTTCTTCTATGCATTTCCGCCTTTCTGCCTCATCAGTCGGGTATTGCGGAAAATCCAGCTAGATTCTGCATCAGGGATTCTGATAATACCCGACCTGCCCACACAGCCATGGTTCCCGATAGTCCTCGACATGGTGAAGGAACCATGGGTGCAGGTTCCTAAATGCCCGAACCTCCTGACACATCCCATATCAGGGGAGAGTCATCCGTGCCATGGTCATCTGAACCTGTTGGCTTGCACGTTCTGAAGAGACCTTTGCTGGAATTCAGGCTGTCGAACAGGACCATGGATATCATCACGGCATCGTGCAGAGAGTCCACGAGGAAGCAGTACCTTACCCATGTAAGGAAATGGGAGGCCTTCTGTTCCAGGATTAATATCACCTACCACTCTGCCACGATCAAAGATGTGCTGGAATTCCTCGTGGGCCTTCACTATGATGAGGGCCTCAGCTATAGTACCATCAATAGTGCCAGAAGTGCATTATCATCCTACCTCACTATCGGAGTAGGATCCCATCAGTTGGTGTCGAAACTCATGAGGGGTATTTTCAATTCTAACCCTCCTAGACCACGATACAATATGACCTGGGATATTGGGGTAGTGTTGTCCCTACTCAGGAGTTGGTCACCAGTTTCAGAACTCCCACTGGCTAAACTCACCTACAAAGTGGTGATGCTGATGGCACTTACAACAGCTCAGCGGGTCCAGACCCTCCACAAGCTAAAACTGGACAGGATGGTCTCGACCCCTACCAAGGTAACCTTTTCCATTGATGAATTACTTAAACACCATAGACCTGGTACAACCGGTCTTAAACTGGAATTCCATGCATATCCCGTTGATGTACGCCTCTGTATAGCCACCCATCTCCGACATTATATCAATGTCACCCAAAATTTAGGGAGAATGGAAACTGGTCTATTCATCAGTTTTAAAAGCCCACATCACAGGGTAACTGTGCAGACAATTTCCAGGTGGCTCCGGGTGGTGTTGGGTGCAGCAGGGGTAGACACTGATATCTTCAAATCTCATTCTACCAGGGCTGCGTCCACATCAGCGGCGAGGACCATGGAGGTACCCATGGATCATGTCCTCGCAACAGCGGGCTGGGCCGATGAAGGCACATTTCAACGGTTTTATAATAAACCTGTGGCCGCTCCCGTGACATAGAAACATAGAAATTAGGTGCAGGAGTAGGCCATTCGGCCCTTCGAGCCTGCACCGCCATTCAATATGATCATGGCTGATCATATTGAATCACGTTCACATTGAGTGACGTTTGCGGATACTGTTTTAAGTTCTGTTCCCTAAACGTCCCCCGAAGTCAGGGGTTTTTGTTTGTATTAATAAATACATTATTGTTTTTCAGCTTTGTTTCAAGTCTGAAATACGTTAACATACTTCCTCCATCAGTTATTGCGGCAGTGTGTGAGCATGGACGTGGTCCAGGGCATGAAATCTTCACTCACGTGACTCCGAAGTAAAATAGTAAGATTAAATGAGAACTTACCAGTTTGAAGTTTGATCCTTATTTTATGAGGAGTTACGATGAGGGATTTTGTGCCCTCCGCTCCCAACCCTCTATCATAAGGTTAACTGGTATATTAGTTCTCTTAATCTTACTATCTCCAGTCAGTGCTACTATCTGTGATTTCACACCGCTGCTTTGAAGAATGTCGTGCATGCGTGCTGGCGGGGTCTTCGTGAAATCCCTCATCGTAACTCCTCATAAAATAAGGATCAAACTTCAAACTGGTAAGTTCTCGTTTAATCTTAAGGGTCTGTCCCACCAGCATGCAACTCCATGCGATGAACGTGACCTAACGTGGTCGCTTGAGCCGACGGCGTCGTGGGGCCGGTCCCAATTCGATCGCCGGAACCGTGCGGATTGTGCGGAGCTCGTCCCGACATCGCGTGGGGCTCTGATAAACTGACCATGTTCAAAAATTCCGCGCGGCAACGTTGAAGTGTGCCTTCATTGGCCCAGCCCGCTGTTGCGAGGACATGATCCATGGGTACCTCCATGGTCCTCGCCGCTGATGTGGATGCAGCCCTGGTAGAATGAGATTTGAAGATATCAGTGTCTACCCCTGCTGCACCCAACACCTCGATGCATTACGCACCGCCTTGACATCGTGCCTCCGTGAACCTATCTGTAGGTGCCTCCGTGACCCTCTGTGTGTGTGGCTCCATGGCCCTCTCTGTGTGTGCCTCTGTGCCCCTCTCTGTGTGTCCCTCTCTGTCCTGGCGAACTTACCTTTAAGACTTCGCTCCAAGTTCGCCTCACTTTGCGCCGCGTTGTGCCACTCACCCGACCTCCGCACGGCCCCTGCTGCCGGTTTGGTCGCGCTTGCCGCATGCAGGAGCATGCTGGTGGGAACAGCCCTGTACAAGGATCACCCGACCTCCGCGCGGCCCCCGCTGCCAGTTTGGTCGCACTCACCGCATGGAATCGCATGCTGGTGGGACAGGCCCTTTACTATTTTGTTGCATATCCTTGGCATACAATGACTGTTTGAAGTCTGCGATTCATGGACATCACCAGTTGCTGGGTGTCTTCTCAGGTGATGCTCTGCCAGGCCTGTGTTACAGTCATCTTTAGCTTATTGCTTGTTTTGAGGCCAAGAATTGACCATTTTTTAGCTTTGAAAAACTCCTATGTTGCTTTAGCAATATGTTTGGGAACATTGTCTTGCTGTAGAATGAGCTTCCGCCAATGAGTTTTGAGGCATTTGTTTGAACTTGAGAAGATAGGATGTGTCTAGACACTTCAGAATATATTATTCTACTACCATCAGCAGTTGTATCATCAATGAAGATGGGTGAACCAGTACCTTCAGTAGCCATACAGGCCCAGGACATAACATCCCCACCACCGTGTTTCACAGATGAGGTGGTATGTTTTGAATCTTGGGCAGTTCCTTCTCTCCTTCATACTTTGCTCTTGCCATCACTCTGATATAAGTTAATCTTCGTCTCATCTGTCCACAAGACCTTTTTCCAGAACTGTGGTTGCTCTTTTAAGTACTTCTTGGCAAACTGTAACCCGGCCATCCTATCTTTGAGGCCAACCAGTGGTTTGCATTGTGCAGTGTAGCCTCTGTATTTCTGTTCATGAAGTCTTCTGCGGCCAGTGGTCATTGACAAATCCACACCTGACTCCTGCGATTAGTGAGCTCACCAGTGCTCTCTTTCTTCTTAATGATGTTCCATGCAGTTGATTTTGGTAAGCCTAAGATTTAGCTGTAATCTCCAACAGTTTTATTATTGTTTCTCAGTCTCATAAAGGCTTCTTTGACTTTCATTGGCATAACTTTGGTCCTCATGTTGATAAACAGCAATAAAACTTTCCAAAGGTGATGGAAAGACTGGAGGAAAGACTAGGTGCTGAGAGCTCTCTTACACCTGCATTAAGGAGGCAATTAAACACACCTGAGCAATTGCAAACGCCTGTGACGCCATGTGTCCCAAACATTATGGTGCCTTGAAATGGGGGGACTATGTATAAACACAGCTGTAATTTCTACATGGTGAAATCAAAATGTATAAATATGGCCATTTAAAAAATCTGACAATGTGCACTTTAACCTTATGTGATTTTTTCTATTACAAATCTCAAATTGTGGAGTACAGAGGTAAATAAATAAATGATGGGTCTTTGTCACAAACTTTATGAAGGGCACTGTTTACCTATTCCGTGCACATGCATCTCAGTTTAAGCACCAGAACACCAGCCAAATATACAGTCTACTAATACTGCCAATTCCTTCTCTTCACAAATAAGCCACATGAAATGTAAGATAACAATTCACTGCTATCTCAGTGTCTCTGATATTGCACTTTCCAAGTAAATATTGATGGTTAACATCTGTTGAGTGTTGTTTAACTGTTAACTCATGTTTCTCAGACTTCATTGCATACAATACGCTAATCTATTACTTTTTTCAGCGCTATCTGATGGTGAACTCCTCATATCAAATATTATAACCCGATTCAGTTCTGATTCTGTAATTCTTAAATGGTATCAGCTGCATCTTATTGCACTGTACCTAGCACTTTATCATTTGTGTATTTCAGTATTAACTTCCTGTGTCTAGTTCTTTATCGTTTAATTTCCTATTGTTAACCTCAGTTAATCGCTGCAAAACTGAACTATGTGCCAATCATAGTAAATGGTGAATATGTGTGTCCAGGGCAGATTATGTGCTGTCGTACTCAGAAGTACAACAGACGGTGCATAACAATTCATTTAACTCGTATCACACGCAATCAATGTCAGTTTCAGTTGTTGTTTCATTGAGCTTGGTATACAACGCAGGTTGGGTGCAATATTTCCTGATAGGTAGGTCATATACTTCGAAGGAATGTAGATTGGTAACTTGCTGATTGCTTTAATCGGGAGACCCCTACATACTTCCATCCTTCTTCAAACAGTCCAGGCATAAAACTTGACCCATTCACCTTTAAACTTTGCCTGAACTTCAAGCACGACTTGTGAGAAGAAATATGTTACTGTAACAAGGATACCAGGGAAATAGCGCTGGGTGTGTGTGTCTGTGTGTGTAAATGAGCAATAGTGTGTGTGCTGCTATGCCTGGAGGGTAATGAACTTGCACAACATGCTTCATAGTAATGCCAGCCTGTGCCCTTTGTTTATATTACACAATGGATGATTATTTGGACATGAATTGCTACTGCAGTGAGGAGCCTAGTTAAACAACAGTTGGTAAAACTTGACGCCTGGTGAGTGAGGAATGTGCACAAGGTTTTCTGTGTGCTTGTTGGTGAGACGACTCCCAAACAGTTCAATCATGTATATCGTTATTAATGTCATTATTCATGTGCACAGATATTTCCCTTAACCCCTTGGTACACAGTAGCTTTCAGTTCCCATGCATAGAACTACTTTGTATCACAATCCAAGGTAAAATGTACCGATATTAACTTAACAGTTAATTTTTTTAACTTTCCCTTCAAATTGTAGAACAGAAATATGATTCGTTTTTTTTAATTAACCCTTCAAAACATGAACTTCTCCTTCACTTCACATATCTCTCCAGTGCTTTTCATCATTCAATGTCAAAGATCCCTGGGCACAGCTTCGATGAAGAACAGAGAGGTATTGTCAGTGTCCTGGCAGGTATTAATCCTTCAATTAAAATAGCTAAATCAAGCCATCTGCTTAATATAATATTGCTGTTTGTGAATGTTTGCTGTCATCATCAACATTCAATAGCATAATGCCCTTATTGTAGGTAAAGGTGAGTTGAATGACATCGAACAAAAGAAAGCATGGTTCGGAAGGGTGACAAGAAAACGTGGTCAAAGAGAAAAGGTTTTCAGGAAGATCTTAAAAAAAGGTGTATGGAGAAATTTTATGAAGGAATTCCAGAGTTTAGGGTCTAGACACTTATTCACTTCCCGACCATCAGGTGAAGGGAGAGGCTGCTACACCAGCTACTATTGTTGGAAGAAAAAGAGTCCTTGGAGAGTGCAAACAAAAATCAAATTAAAATGGATGAGAGGAAAACTCTTCATTATTTTATGAATTCCATTTAGAATTGGTCAAACAATGTAGCTGTCTGGGCCCGCTTGCAATATCTTGAATCCTGAGGTACCCCCTTTCAACAATTTGTATCTTCTGACTCACGGGAGAGGGAAGAAGAGAGAATGACCGGGGTGTGAATGGACCTTAATTATGTTGACTGCTTTTCCGAGGCAGCATGAAGTGTAGATGGGTTGATGGAAGGGGTGGTGTGGGGGGGGAGGCTGGTTTGTGTGATGAACTGGGCAGCATTTGCAACTTTCTGCAATTTCTTGCAGTCTTGAGCAGAGCAGTTGCTAAACCAGTCCGTGAGACATTCCGATGGGATATGTCTATAGAAACTGGTAAGAATCATTGGAGACGTTCTAAATATTCTTAGCCTTCTGAAGAAGTAGAGGTGTTGGTGTGCTTTCATGGCCTTAGATTCAATGTGGTTGTAGTAGGACGAAATATTGGTGATATTTACACCTGGAAACTTGAAGCTCTTGACATCTTCACTAAAGCACAAATGGCGTGGACCAGGGATTGTGTGCTCCACTCCGCTGTATGAAGTCATTAACCAGTTCCTTTGTTTTGCTGGCATTGAGGGAGAGCTTGTTGTCTTGACATCATGCTACTAAAATCTCTATTTCCTTCCTGTACTCTATCGCTTCCTGCAGTGGTATCATCTGCAAAACTATACATGGAGTTGGAGCAGAATTTGGCCACACTGTCATAAATGGATAGTGAGTATACTAAGGGGCTGAGAATGTATCACCAACAATTTGATCTGGTCCATCCACATTGATGTTACAGCAAAGAAAATTTGCCAATGCCTCTACTTCCTCACAAGACTCAGGAAATTCGGCCTGTCTCCAACAACTCTTAACACTTTCTACTGATGCACTGTATAAAGCATCATAGGTTGGTATGTCAGCAGCTCTACCCAGGACTGCAAAAAATTGCTGACAATTGTGGGCGCAGACCAGACAATCATCCAAACCAGCTTCTCCCCTACCACTCCCCCATTTACTCCAACTCCACTTCACACTGCCTCAAGAAAGCAACGAATGTAATCAAAAAACAGTCACTGCACAGTCATTTTCTATTCACTCATCAGGAAGAAGATACAAAAGCTTCAAAGCACATGTTGCTAGATTCAAGAACAGCTTCGTCCCCGCTGTTCTTAGACTCTTGAATGAACCTCACATATGCTAAGATAGACACAAAATGCAGGAATAAATCAGCGGGACAGGCAGCATCTCTGGAGAGAAGGAAAGGGCGACGTTTCGGTTAGAGACCCTTCTTCAGACTGATGTCAGGGAGTGGGCGGTACAGAGATAAAATCTAGTCGGAGACTGTAAGACTGGTAGGAGAACTGGGAAGGTGGAGGGGATGGGGAAAGAGGGAAAGCAAGGGCTACCTGAAGTTAGAGAAGTCAATGTTCATTTCGCTGGGGTGTAAGCTGCCCAAGCTAAATCTGGCGCAATTGTTCCTCCAATTTGCGGTGGGCCACACTCATGACAATAGAGGAGGCCGAGGACAGGGAGCTCAGTGTGGGAATGGGAGGGGGAGTTAAAATGTTGAGCAACTGGGAGATCAGGTAGGACTGAGCGTGGGTGCTCAGCGAAACGATCGCTGATCCTGCTCTCAGTCTCGCCGATATACTGGAAACTATGCTAAGGATGTGTTTCCGATCTCACAATCTACTTTATTGCATCCTTTGCACTTATAATTATCTGCACTTTTAATGTAGTTGTAACACTATATTCTGCACTCTTTTTTCCTTTTTTCACTCTACGTGCTGTAGTCTTAGTTTAGATTGGTTTAGCTGAATTGTCACGTATAACGAGCTACAGTTAAAATCGTTTTTGTGGTGCGCAATCCAGTCAGCGGAAAGACTATACATGATTACAATCAAGCCGCCACAATGTACAGCTACAGGATAAAGAGAATTACATTTAGTGCACGATAAAGTTCAGAAAAGTCCAATTAAAGATTGTCTGAGGGTCTCCAATGAGATACATGGTAGCTCAGGACTGCTCTCTGGTAGGGGATGGTTCATTTGCTCGACCATCAGTATTGTACTAATGTATCATATCATTGTATCGTTCTAATGAATGGTCTGATTTACCTGGATAGCAACATAAGCATTGTTTTTCACTGCATCTTAGGACATGTGACAATAATAAACCAATACCAATACTGATATGTGCAGGAAAAAACTGCAGATGTTGGTTTAAATCGAAGATAGACGCAAAATGCTGGAGTAACTCAGCAGGACAGTCAGCATCTCTGGAGAGAAGGAATAGGTGACATTTAATGTCGAGACCCTTCTTCAGACCAATATCTTCCCTTTCCACGGAAGCTGCCTAACCTGTTGAATGTTTTCAGCCTTTTCTGTTTTAACAGTGCAGGTTATTTTGGCAAAGTAAGAGAGAATATGATCCTGGTAGGATTGTCAACTCTGGATGAATATAGTTTAGTTACATGACTGCCACCTATCAATGTGTCTCCCAGTTTTCCACACAATAAGTATATAAAGGCTGGATTCAAACTCCATACCCCGACCATTGGCCACCATGTGCATCAATCATCCAGGACCCGAAACGTCACCCATTCCTTCTCTCCATACCCCCTACCTAACCATATCCAATTGAAAAACAAATGGCCTCTTTGTAAACTCAATTACAAATATTTTGACTCTCAGTTAAACATGCTTTTACAGAAGAAGGCTAAAAAAAATAATTTTATTGGGCACTTTTTTTTAATGCTAAATTGTTTTTTTTTCCCTTGAGGTGTTGCTGTCTCGAAGTTTAATCATTAATTCTTGGAACAATTCTGGAGATTTGACAACCTAAAAGCATGCATGACTTTAAGTGCACTAAGGCACATTTCCTGGTTAAATGGCACGAGGCATCAGTGCCCCAGCACACTGTTCCGCCACCTTTAATTAATTATGTAATCAACTGACCTTTTTGGGAGCACCATTTGTGTTTAGGGATGGGGAAGCCAGGTCATTTATTAAACAGGACGGATGCTAATTAAGTTACTTAAACAAATTACTTTCTAATAGTCCACAGACATAGGGCTCTGTCTGTTTTTGTAGTTTAAAGTTTTTACTTGTAACATATGTAAAAACCTGTGATATATTCAGCAGATGAGCCGCATAACCTTTTTTCGATCTGGCAAAATGTTAAAGCATTTTGACCATGTAAATTATTCAGTGTGTTCACCCAGATGCTGAACGCAGCCTCGGACCCTGCAGGGATCAACGATTACACAGCAGCCGGACCTTGTGTCCATTGTGGCTTTACACTGCCTGTTGGAGATTTCAGATAGCTTTTGATAAAACTTGGATGTCGAGAAGAAAACACTGCCAATAGTTGGAGTTATACCTTGCATGAAGGAAGATGCTTATGGTTGTTGAGGGAGTGCAGCATAAGTTTACAAGATTAATTCCCGGGATGGTGGGACTGTCATATGCTGAGAGAATGGAGCGGCTGGGCTTGTACACTCTGGAGTTTAGAAGGATGAGAGGGGATCTCATTGAAACATATAAGATTGTTAAGGGTTTGGACACACGACAGGCAGGAAACATGTTCCCGATGTTGGGGGAGTCCAGAACCAGGGGCCACAGTTTAAGAATAAGGAGTAAGCCATTTAGAACGGAGAGGAAACACTTTTTCTCACAGAGAGTGTTGAGTCTGCAGAATTCTCTGCCTCAGAGGGCAGTGGAGGCGGGTTCTCGGGATGCTTTCAAGAGAGAACTAGATAGGGCTCTTAAAAATAGCGGAGTCAGGGGATATGGGGAGAAGGCAGGAACGGGGTACTGATTGAGGATGATCAGCCATGATCACATTGAATGGCGGTGCTGGCTCGAAGGGCCGAATGGCCTACTCCTGCACCTATTGTCTATTGTCTATTGACAGTCAATCGTCCCAACCGCAGATAACAGTGTAGGACTTCTTCAGGGCAGTGACCTAGGTACAGCTGCTTCACCAATGACCTTCCTTCCATCACAAAGTGCGGATGTCATAAGTGATAGGAGTAGAAATAGGCCATTCGGCCCATCAAGTTTACTCCGCCAATTCAATCATGGCTGATCTATCTCTCCCTCCAAACCACATTCTCCTGCCTTCTCCCCATAACCTCTGACACCTATACTAATCAAAAATCTATCTAGCTCTGCCTTAAAAATATCCACTGACTTGACCTCTACAGCCTTTGGTGGCAAAGATTTCCACAGATTCATCACCCTCTGACTAAAGAAATTCTCTTCATCACCTTCCTAAAAGAACACCCTTTAATTCTGAGGTTATGACCGCTAGTCCTGGACTCTCCCACTAGTGGAAACATCCTTTCCACATCCACAATATCCAAGCCTTTCACTATTCTGTGTGTTTCAATGAGCCCCCCCCCCCCCCCTCATTCTTCTAAATACTTTGGAGTATTTTATACTGAACTGGCC